>JAKTXC010000002.1:0-600000 GCA_030561445.1 Zygoascus meyerae
TCTGAGGGGAAAGCTTACTGGTCGCGGTCCTTTTGCGCTTGTAGCCAGCGGTTCAACGTTTTGGCACCAGTGGTATGAGTTTGGTGTGACAGCCTTAAGTGTGCTAACGCATCGGATCTGCCGCTGGGAACCTGACGAGTAATTGCCTGGTGAGTTGCTGCAATATAAGTGACCTGATCGGAAGTTGGAACCAAGGGATTGTTCGCGGCCTGGTGTTGGCGAAACTAGCAGGATCAGGTGCTTGAGCTTGTCTGAGGGGAAAGCTTACTGGTCGCGGTCCTTTTGCGCTTGTAGCCAGCGGTTCAACGTTTTGGCACCAGTGGTATGAGTTTGGTGTGACAGCCTTAAGTGTGCTAACGCATCGGATCTGCTGCTGGGAACCTGACGAGTAATTGCCTGGTGAGTTGCTGCAATATAAGTGACCTGATCGGAAGTTGGAACCAAGGAAGAGTTCGCGGCCTGGTGTTGACGGGTATGAAGTCTAGAAGGTTTCTTGACGGGTAGGAAAGCACTTGCAGATGAACCGTCTACCATTGTGTTGCTCCTCCAGGTGATAGGAACCAGCTTGTCGGGAGAAATAGTAGTCATGACGAGGGAGATTAGGAAATGCTCATGTGAGTGGATCAGTTTATGTGTGTTGTGAGTTCTGTATGCAAGCCGACGTCGGAGTGGTGGTCTGTTTAAAGAATGGGAGTCTAGGAAGCAGTCATCGGTTGCAAAGATCGTTTATGGGTTTATGACTTTATGACTTTATTTATTAGCTTAATGAATTATTTTTTACTAAATTCTTTCTAGCATCGTAATGGTGCTTCCGTAGTACGGATGCTTTGTGTATTGGTTTTTTTCTGTGAGAAATCTGTTTGCTTGATTTCTTATTTTAGGCCTATCTCTTACGCTATAGAGAGCTCTTCCAGTCACATTTCATCAGATACATGATTTAATTTTCCAGAAATTTACAAACCGAATTAATTTTTCCCGAATTAATTTTTCCATGAAAAATCAATTGCAAGGTTTAATTGCTCGAATGCCGAAACACTGTTATCAAACCATCACTAGATCATAGGCTATTCAGCACAAGCCTAATACAACCCCAATTTGTATCAAGTAACTCTATGAGATCATAGAAGCAATAATCCTGAGCGGTACATCAATCGTCGTCAGTTAGCGGCTGACATTGTAGTTATTCAGAGCTCCAAATATGGTTCGGAGAATTTCGACCAGAAAATGAATTCGAGAACTTCCAATAACCAGCTTGGTATATGTCAGCCTTGAAGTATCTGTATTGATTGAAAGATCTCTAACGGTCCCCATAATGACAGAGTCACTTTTGACTAAGGCATGTGAGAATCCAAACATGCAGCCAATCAGTGAGAATGATTAGCAAGGAAAAATGTAGCAAAAAGCCAAGAAGAATGCTTAAAGAGAAACCAAATCTGTTCAGATCGACGGGTCATCTAATGCAGTCGGTGGTGTCATGGGCACTTCTACTTGTATTTTACCTAAACCACTAGTGAAGAGGCTATTAAACAACTTGTGAGGTCACATTCTCGCATCTATTTCACACCAACTCAATGAAAATGACAGAGCTAAGCTGCTTTCTTTCATTAGTGACCTAATACTTGAATGCGCTGATAATTTAAGCAGAAGTGATTAGATCAAGATAGCGCACAGCTGAATAGTAACTTGAACGCTGCATAAAAAAGAAAATCAGTCACTATAATATGCACGGCAACTGCGCTTCAACTCAATATGAGAAGCAACTTTGAAGCATTTCTGTGAAATGATATTTGAAGCATAACATTGGTAATGTTCAAGCTTGCTGGAACTTATGAGTTATCTTAAATAAAAGCTAACCTTCATCTTCAGTCTGATTTCAAAATAAGAAAAGCCGTCCTTTTCTCACAAGTCCAGGCATTTTAACTGAAAAAGTTGATAAGTTGATTTGTCAGTTTCATTCCATCACATGTTTTGAACGAATCGGCAGAAGATACAATAAATCGAGTAATAATATAAGGCACATAAACTGAGAAGTATATTTTTAAATTACAAGAATACATAGGAAATGGTCTGATAAATTAGCATACAATGAAAAATCAACAATGGCTTGTATATCATCTTATATCAGAGTCATTAAATCAGTTTTTTGTTTTCGTAGTCAATGGGTTTCCCCTCGTACAGTGTGAATATAGAAAAATCATCACACAAAAATGATATCAAGCCTAGGAATTGCAACTTACATTATTGGGTATTAATACGGCATTAGCAAGTCTGATTTCAGCAGAGATCAGCCAAACCAGCAGCTAAACAACTGTCAGTATGAGAAAGCCAATCATATGTTGATTATAAAACATAAATCAGAAGGACCATTCAGCATGCCAAGTCTCGGATATCGATTGTACAGTCGAATCCTTGAATGAGACAAGGCTCTGTCCGCCCGGTCATGCTCATCACACTAAAGTATATTGCTAAACATACCATTCTAAAAGTTAGCGATACAAGATCCAAAAATAATAATTTACAGCTTGCATTTCATATGGGATTGAAACGAAATATTGGTTATCGTTCATGTAACAAATTCAGTAGGAACAATTAGGTTTGTTCTTAATCATTTGCGAGCACTGTGTTTTCACATACAATATATATATAAGAGTCGATCCAGCCGACTCGAGCTACGGACTCATTGGATGCTGCCCAAATCAATGAGTTGATGTCGCGAAGAAAAAATTTCAGTAGAGGTGCATTGTGTTGAATGGTATTTATATAGCCCGATGACTAATGATGCCGTTTGTGGCATGTGAGTGGCTGATGACCTCGTGCCCCAGATGTAGCGAGGCATTAATAGCAATTATTGTCTCAATAAGGGAGCATTGCGAGCCTTGGAATGGAAAATTAGCACCTATTGATAATATATCAAAATCAGCATAGCATGATTTTATTGTTCCAAGTGTCTTATTTATTCATCGATTCCTGTTAGATTGAAAAGCGGGAAGAGACTATGCTGTGATGACTAATACTTCCTATTTCAAATAAAGGTATACATGCCCATCGCCGCTACCGACCCACGTATCAACATCTGTCTGAAATTAGACTGCCAGGAGAAGGAATAAAAGCCGTTTTCAATTAAGTCACAACCGGTTGGCAGCTGGAATTGTGTATACTAGTGTCACTTTTTCGACCGGAATAGGTTCTGTTATCGCAGTCCGGGATTCCGATCCGTATATCAGCATACTTGCTGTTTGCCGACAATGTTTGGCTGGCTGGTAAAATACCTTTTCATATATTTGTTAGGAGGCTTAACTTTTTTGCCTCTTTTAGCTTCTCTCTTGTATTACAATTCTAAACAGCGTAAGAGTGGTGAGGATGGAGAAGGCATCTTGGCGGAATCTCTGACGGATACCGCTGCCGATGGAATCGATATCAAAGAAGGAAATGAAATAGAGAAAGAAGAAGGAACAGGTGTCGAAGCTTATGCTACAGCATGGATCACAGTTTCTAGAGAATATTTTGTGTACCCTACGGGGGATTCTAAGAATACCATGAATCCACCTCTCCCGGCTGCCAACGATGCTTCGTTACAGCAAAACGAGAGTGCATACTCTTCTCTGTATAAATTGATGAGCAATAACAGCGGGAAAGACAAAGAAAAGGACAAGGAGATTCTTAATAGTCTGAGTTCCGGGAATATGGAGGACAATGATTCGACGACTACGAAGAAGAGCTTGTCGAATTTGAAAAAGTACTTTGCAGTACTCAAGCATGGAAATATTTTACTGTACCAGGACTCAGATGAGGTCAATTTGAAGCATGTTATCGTGATTGCCAATCATGTAGTGATGTTATGGCCTCCTAATGTGCCTGATGGTGAACTGTTTCTTAAAAGAAGCGCAATCTGCCTAGTCAAGAAGGACACTGCCGAAGGATTTGACATGGTCAGAAACTACGATGTCAGTGGAATTGCCCCTAAAGATGCCTTCTATATCTATAGCGACAGCTGCACCGAAAAAGAAGATTTCTATTTTGCTTTGATTCGAGCTTCTAAGTACCGAGAAAACTCGCCCAATTATGAAGCCGTGGAATTTGATCCCTCGTTATCTGCAGTTCCTAATCATTACAAAACCAACGATATGATGGATCTTATCATGAAGCTTCACTCCTCCGATGCTAATTTGCAATCTCGGTGGCTTAACGCCATAATAGGGCGGTTGTTTCTCGCCATTCAAGGCACTGGACTCATGGAACAATACATTGAGAATAAGCTTATAAAAAAGCTATCTAGAGTGAAAAAGCCGAGCTTCATCAGTGATTTGAGGGTCCAAAAAGTATACGCAGGAGATTCGATTCCGTTCTTCACTAACTTGAAATTAAGAGACTTGACTCCCGAGGGGCATCTTGTTGTGGATGCATCTGTATCATACTCTGGGGGACTGGGTGTGGAGATTGCAACCAAAATCCCTTTGAATTTTGGTGCCAGATTCAAAGAGAGAAATGTGTCTCTTGTTCTTGCAGTGGCTTTACAGAGCCTCGAGGGCAAGATTCGTCTCATCATGAAACCTCCTCCCTCTAATAGGTTATGGTATGCATTTGAATCGATGCCAAAGATGAGATTGAATGTTGAGCCAGTCGTATCAACCAAACAAATTACTTATTCTTTGGTTACCAAGGCAATAGAGAGTCGTATCCGAGAAGTATTTAAAGAGACTCTGGTACTACCAAATATGGATGACATCACATTTACCAATACTTCTGACCAGTTTTACCGAGGAGGAATCTGGAAAAAACCTGCAGATGTTGGGTCTGGAAACTCAGCGCATAAATCTGATGAAGGCCCTTCAGCTTCAAGTACAGATGTCGATTCGATGATATATGAGCCAAGCCTGAATGAAGATAGTGGCTCTACATTTGACTCTGCGTCCACCATCGGAAGCGATAAGAGCATACTTAGTCGAGCCGTACCCAAAAACCTCGGGGCCAAGTCGACACAGCTTTTCAAGAAGACTAAGACCTTGATGTCCTCTTCGACCTCGAGCAGCGATATTAACAAAGATAGTAGCTCCATGAGGCATCGCAACTCCACCTGGTCTGTTGAGTCGGAAACTACAGAGATTGGCGAAGCCACTCCCCAGTATAAAAACAAAGACACAACAACATCACCAGAGAATTTCGAATCCGAGAATTCTGTGTCACCGGATTTACCTGCATATGACGTTTCTTCGCATATAGGAGAACTGAAAGGAGCTTCTGCTGAGAAGACGGAGACACAGAATAAGGGAGAATCGCCTCCACCAAAGAGCGACATAGTGAAAACTGTCAGGAAATGGAGCTCATGGTATTTTAAAGACAAGGCAAAGAATGGAGATGCTGTATCGCCCGAATCGAAATACTTGGAAGAACGTTATGAATTCTCAGGACCCCTTGGTGGAACTTCACCTAAGCCAGTGGCTGCGCCTTTGCCACACAATTTCCCTCCTGAATTGATGCAGTTTCTGAAAGAAGAGGAGTTGCAAAAAGGCAATAAGATGCAGGGTGCTAGTCCATATGGAAAGGTTCCAGATATGCAGCTGCCTTTGCTGGGCAATACTTTGCAGCGACCACCAACGGAGGGAAGCAGAAATTCTGACAAAAAGAATACTGATAAGGTGAAGAAGAAGACGGTTGCAAGAAAGCCGGTGGGATCAGATCCAAGTGAGAGCTTTACACAGATTGCTTCAACAGCTATACCAATTCCACAAAACATTTCCTCTCAGCCCAAGAATAGCCCCGACTCTCATTCATATACACCAAGTGCATCAGTTTCATCATCAGGAGGTGAATCAGTAACATCAACATCATCTTCTCGACGACTTTCAAATGTGTCGGTATCCAAAGAAGGAGGGGGCATTCTGTTAAAATCTAAGGCTGCAGCTCCAGTGATATCTGCACATCCAGCTAGTATTCCACGATCAGGATCATCTGTTTCTATCCATGGGCCGAGGCATTCAGTGGCAAGGAAAATGGTGGGATCAGGTAGCTCGCAGCATCATTCGAATGGCTTTTCTCATGCCAATAGTGAGGCCGCTACTTTGACCAACTCGGAACTAACAGACCCGTACTGCGCATCCAATTCAGTTTCACCTTCGATTGCTGCAGTCGAACCTGATGACCCATCAACTAGTATGATGCACGACATGGAGCAATAAGTGTGAGGTCATCTACAGGCACAGGCAAGCATGAATTTCACAACTTTGATAATCCTATTACTATAAGCTATATATTTTTCCGTGGTATTGGAAAGCATAATTGAATATAACAAGTTTAATAGAGGCAAAATTCGGTCCCAAAAACTGAACTGATAATAAGTCCTAAGACTGTTTCTGAGGTCTAGCAAGATGGAAATTGCAGACTCGTGGCCAGAAAAAAAAAATTATAATAATCAAGCCGATTTAGAAGCCGTGAACCTGGATAGTTCGCTTGTCGATTTCAAGAGCAGAGGTCAAAAAGTCCTGAACCTTTTGTCTCTGATCACCCTGGAACTGGAGAATTTCACCAAGTTCTTCGTCCTTATTGATATGGCCGTTGCATCCAAAATCTTTCTTGAGAGTCTTCAAGATTCTCTTCAAATCATACTCTGCTGGAATACCCTGGACTGTAGTGATGGTCTTTCTACCATTACGTTGCTGGCAACGGATATGGATATAATTGGTCGCCTTTGTGTTATCTTCCCCGGTATCGGCAAAGGGATCTGATTAGTTAGTATGATTGTATCGTGAATGGCCCTTGTTGTGATGTTGCCACTGCTCATAACATGTCATCAGTTATGTTGGATCATCACGCCTAAGAGTACCTTCATTGGAAGATTGCAGAAGACATGACCCCACCCCATCACCACCTAAACGGCACCAACATCAGGATGATTAGAGTGAGCGGCCAACAAGTCATGAAGCAGCAAATAATCGTCTAACAAATAATGATCCATATTGTACCACAGAATTTAATCGCAATAACCGAATAACTTAGTATAGTATCCCATGTCATGCTAACAGGTCTCTTGAAGGTGGACTGAACCCAACTTAGAATGAGCAATTATAAGGCATCATGAGCGTACAAGAGCGGGGCGGGGCTAAGCTGAGGTTTTGCCTCATGCGTCAGATATACTTACCAAAAGACTTGAGGTTCTCAATAGAAGTAGACATAAACTACTGGTGTGATTTCTTCGTATGTAGATAGGAGGGGGGAAATAGGGATAAAAATATAAACTAGTGCTTATAGATCTGGAGTGTTAGTTGCTGTAAATAAGTATATTTGCATTCATCAAGCAAAAAAAGTCAAGCCACAGGGCAGTGGCCAATGACACCGAAGACTCCAAGGCCGAAACCAAGCCACTGATTGAATGAACCATCATCTAATCTCTGGATCATCTGCTCTTCTATAAATCATACTTACTATCTCGCTTGGGATGTTTAATATGATAGATAAGGAAGAAAGAACATGGTTGTCATCATTTTTTGTCGCAACATCCTATATGGTTACCCGGTCTCTGCTGCTGCTCTCCCTCTCACCCTTCTTTTCGCTCCCATCCAATCTATGCCAAGCGTCTCCTAGGCAACCCTACAGCGTCAGCGTTCTTTCATAATCGCAACGGCAATACACCCAATAAGAGTGTCGGAATCTTAGGCTAATAACCCCCAATATTATCATTTTCCCCACTGGATTCGTGCTTGAAATTTGAGTTGTTGAATCTCTCAATTGTCACTCTTCTATCATTTGAAATCTCAGTACTAATTTCGCCGTATTTTTGCTAGTAGCATTCTTCAAGGCGCAGCTGCACACCCTTTTTCTCTCTTCCCCCCCCCCCTTCGAGCTCAGCCTTTCTAATTGCGAGGCTTTGAAGCCCAGCCCTGTTAGAACAACACATTAATTTTGGAGTGGAATTAGGCTTGATATCCAATCCAAATCATTGTACCATAGCGCAACCAAGTATTGAAGATGTCATCAGGGGCGCTTTCACGATCAGAGGCAGATCTGAGTGTCCATATCAAGAAAGCAACCAATGCTGATGAAACTGCACCGAAACGGAAGCATGTCCGGGCCTGTATAGTGTACTCATGGGACCACCGGTCGGCAAGGGCTTTTTGGAACGGAATGAAATTACAGCCTTTGCACAATGATGAGATTCAAATGTTCAAGGCTTTGATCACAATTCATAAGGTTCTACAGGAGGGCCATCCTTCTGTTTTACGAGAGGCCCAGGCTCATGTCAATTGGCTGAGTTCTTTAGGCAGAGGCCCCGGGGGTCTGAACGGCACCCACGGATATGGCAAATTGATCCATGAATATGTTGGATTGTTGCTCAAGAAGTTGGAATTCCATCGTCTTCATCCTGATTTCAATGGTACATTTGAATATGAAGAATATATTTCTCTTCGTCTTATCAATGATCCTAATGAAGGTTATGAAGTCATTATTGATCTGCTCAATCTACAGGATACTATTGATGATTTCGAAAGATTGGTGTTTGCCTCTCTTTCTCATGGTAGACACAATGAATGTAAGATATCTGCATTGACTCCCATGGTTGCTGAGTCGTATGGTATCTATCGGTTCTTAACCAGCATGTTGCGAGCCTTGCACCAAACTACCAATGATGATGGTGCTTTGGAACCCTTGAGATCAAGATTCTATTCTCAGCATCATCGTCTTTTGAATTTTTACTATGATTGCTCGAGTCTGAAGTATCTTACTAGTTTGATTGTCATTCCTCAGCTCACTGAAGAGCCACCAAATCTGTTTGGTGAATCGGATGATGCGGGACCTGCATTGCCTAGAAGGCCGCAAAGTATTGCTGAACCTTCTATTCCTTCTACTGCTCCTTCTACTACCAATCTTCAAGATCCCGAACCTACAGGAGATTGGTGGGCCTCGGATGCCAATGCTGCTTATGAAGAGCAACAGCGACAGCTAGAAGCTGATAGGCAAGCTGAATTACTTCGGCAACAGCAGCTGGCCATGCAGCAGCAGCAGCAATTTGAGGAGCAACAACGTTTGCAGGCTGAGCAGCAGCGACAGGCCCAGGAGGCCCTCTACCGTGACCAGCTTCAACGTCAAGCTGAAGGTAGAGCAGCAGAGCTTGAAAGAGACATTCTAAATTTGAGAGGACAGTATGAACAGAATCAGCTGATGCTCGAGCAGTATGATCAGCGTGTTAAAGCTCTTGAGAATGAGCTCCAGCAGTTGAACAATAATAGCCAGCTGCAGATCCAGTCCAAAAATGAGCTGATACAGTCTCTACAAGAGCAGGTGAGTATGTGGAAATCCAAGTACGAGTCGCTGGCCAAGCTTTACTCTCAGCTGAGGCAAGAGCATTTGGATCTACTGAGCAAGTTCAAGGAAGTCAAAGCTAAGGCAGCTTCCGCCCAAGAAGCCATTGATAAGCGAGAGAGACTAGAAAGAGATTTGAAGGCCAAGAATCTCGAATTGGCAGATTTGATTAAGGAACGGGATAGAGCGCGGTATGATCTTGACAGATCACGGGGTGGCCAAAAGGAGCAAACCGAGAAGCTTGAAAGGGACTTGCGAATTCTTCAGGATAAACTTGATGATGCTGAAAGAGCTAAAGGTGCCGATTTATCTCTGTTAATCAGCAAGCATAACCGAGAGCTTTCTGATCTCGAGGAGGCTCTTAAATCTAAGCAGCGTCTGTTAGATGAATATTCATCTCGAGGAATAAGACCAGGAGATAGTGATTTGTTGAGACAAAAGGATGAAGAGAATGAGATTCTACAAGAGACTATCAATTCGATGGAAAATGCTTTGCGGGATCTTAGTATAAACGGAGTAGGTGCCAATACCGGCCAACTTGCAGCTATGATTGATGCCGTGCTGAAATCTGGAGCCGAAGATATACAAGCGGCATTGTTTGATTTCGAGTCACCCATGCAAGCTGGTAACCAGAACTCGACACCGAACTATCTTTTGTCTATTATTGAAAAGACATCTGCATCTGCAACAGATTTCTCCAATGCTTTTAATGGTTACATACTTGACCCGAATGGTAGTGATTCGACCGAGGTGATCAAGTCAGTGATGGAATTCTCTAATGCAATTGGAGAGTTGCTCATCAATGGCAAAGGTGTCACACGATTGGCACCGAATGATGCGGTTGTAGACGAGATATCCGATAATAGCAGAGAGTCAGCTATATCAGCATCGACGTTTTTCATCAGCTTGACATCTGATTTGATTGGAGAATTGTCTCCTGAGGACACCACGGAGCTAGTGATTGGCCAGAATATCGAGGTTCAACAGAATCTTCAACGTCTAAGCGATATTGCTGAGAAAATGGCACCAAAAGCTGGTCATATTGTCAATGGTAGCAAGGATTTGGGAGACTTGGTTGACAATGAGTTGGCTAAGGTTGCTAGTGCCATTACTCAGGCTACTCAGAGACTTACAGAACTGATGGCTAAGCCTAAAGACGCCAAATTCTCAACGTTTGATGTTCAAGTGAATGAGGCGATTTTGGCAGCAGCCATTGCAGTCACATCAGCTATTGCAGCATTAATTCGAGCAGCTACGGAATGTCAACAGGAGATTGTTGCACAAGGCCGAGGAGCATCTTCTCGAACCGCTTATTACAAGAAGCATAATCGATGGACTGAAGGATTGATTTCTGCAGCTCGAGCAGTGGGAGGAGCTACCACGGTGTTGATTGAAACTGCCGACGGAGTTTTGAGTGGTCAACACACCCCGGAAGAACTCATTGTTGCATCCAATGAGGTGGCAGCTTCTACGGCTCAATTAGTAGCAGCTTCGAGAGTTAAGGCATCTTTCATGTCGAAGACTCAGGAGAAGTTGGAGATTTCTAGTAGAGCGGTGACCAGTGCTTGTCGGTCATTAGTTGGCAAGGTTCAAGACATATTGGCAGCACGATCTCAGAAGAATGCATCTTCAGTAGATTACACGAAGCTTTCGCACAATGAATATCGAACCAAGGCCATGGAACAGCAAGTAGAGGTACTGAGATTGGAGCAGGCCTTGTCGGCTGCTAGAAGTGAGCTTTCGGAGATTCGAAAGCACGATTACTGGAAGGATGATTCTGATGAGGAGTAGTGGTTTTTCCAGTACTAAGGTGTATTCTAGCTCTTTTCTAACATATATGAGGTAAAACACTTATGATGCTAATTGTTCTCTATTGTATGTTTCTCGAAAGTCGATCTGGAATTCCAAGTCGAAGCCAGTAAAAATATTCTCATTAAAAAGTATCTGTGAAAATGGCCAATCGATATTGATGTCTGCATATACAAACTCATTAGAGCCTATCGTCTCATGAGGGTTGTAAATACTTAAACCAGAAGCCTTATTTTGAGCTGCGCCGAACTCTGGATCTCCCGCTTTCGGTATTTCCTCGACTAGAAAAAGTGAGTTTCTGGGGTTTGTTGATTCATCAAAAGAAAAAGCCGAATTGTCTGCGAGCAAATAAGCATCGGCTGTAGGAGGGGTACAGGAGGAAGAAGAAGAATAAGAAGGCGGAGCAGACAAGCAGAAATCGTCCTGTAGTAAATCTTTGTCGTCGTTGTTTTCAACGAAAAGTTTGTCCATCCATTCAATGATCCCGAGATCTCTTTTATAAGCATAATACTGCTCTACGTATTCTTCCCATGCAGATTTATAAGGGTATGAGGAGACCCACACTTTGCCTAATACAGTACTGATACGAGACTGAGGTACCCTGTCGATGAATCTAGCATAATATAACTTGAATGCAAGATACGATGTAATTTTAAATTTCTTTACCCCGCTATTTCTGTGCCGTTTTCTGCGATTTTTTTTTGATATAAGATCTTTAGAAGAAAGAAGCTGTGCTAGTGCAGATGTCAACTCGTTAGTTACAGGGGGTAAAGGCCCTATTTTCTCATCGAATGGTGGCTCCAACAAAGGCCTTACTCCGGTGGGCTTTTTCTCTACTACTGTGTAAAACAAAAGATTATCATGATTTTTGCCGACAGTCTTGAGATGCTGGCTATCTGTCGCAGCACCTCTAATTTTTTGTTTGATGAATTTACACCGCGCCATGATCGCTGATACAAAGATATTTGTAAGAACCAATTCGAATCATAGGGAATGTGCGTCTTATGTATTTGGGGTGTCGATGGTGAGGATCTTTGGTGAAAATGAGGATTCTTCAAGATGAGGTCATCCTTTAATATGAGGATCTCCCTACTAATAAGATACATGAGAATGATTAGAACTCCAACAGGAAAATAAGACTAGAGTGAAAAAAAGCTCCGATTATTCTTTGGATTCGGCAATAGAATTCTCGAATGTGATTTAGATTACTGAAAACTCTCGATCACAGCCAACAATTGTTTATTCAACGGAGGCTTTTTTTGTGAATATTGATGCCTTCGTCGCTTATTTGCAAACCTTCCTAATTAGATTTATTCAAGTAAAACCTCGACTGTATAAACATACCATTTTCGAACAACAGTAGCAGATATACCCAAGTAGCTGCCAATGGCTGACGCTTCATTCCTGGTCAAACCATGACCCAGACGGAATCTAGTGGTTAGCAGAATTGAGAGACAATTGATTTATAGAGATTTTGAGCTCACCTCTCATTCAGAAATTCCTGCTGTTTTGTTGTCAATAAACTGTGATTTGACGATACCTTGCAACCCCTCTTACCAGTATTACGTCTGGTACTAGATTGGCTAACGTTATCCCCATCAAATATTTGCTTATTTGATTCCAATGAGTAGTGATCAGATATTTTGGAGCTATCCTTATTTTTAGAGTATGCTTCCTCTATCTGTGCTCCGTGTGCTGTAGCTCTGCTTTGCTGGTCTGTATTGACAATTTCCGCAGGAGATAGTCGTTCAAAGAGATCAGGACCTCCGGAAACTAAAACAGGGTCATCATTTCTAGAGCATGAATTTTCAATTTCAGTAATAATTGTAAAAAGAGCAATTTTCAATGCCTCGAGTGCACACGACAGTTGTAAATTGTCATTTTCGCCTGAGAACTTTGTAAAAATATATATCTAGAGGTTAGTGAAGAAAAATAAATTCATTCTAAATCCCACTTACGTCTACCGAAGTCTGCAATAGCTTTGATACTTCTTGACTATCTATGTAGCCTGATTTTATCTTCGTTCTCGCACTCTGCAGTAGAAACGCAATGCTTTAGTGGCGAAGTTAGCTAATATTGTTAGATACTACGTGTTTTCATCCTACTCTCTGATATTTGAAACATTGTCTTGATAAGGGTTGATTTCAGCGAAATCATTAAAAGACCCGGGAATAGTATGTGCCATGTTTTTTTCTCTGTAGAATTTCTGGGGTTGCTTGAGAATAAGTATAAATATAAATGATGAAATGCGCTCATGCCCACTTGAAATAATTGCAGCGGAATTTTGAGGTAGCACCATCGCTATCATTGGAGCCCGAGGGTCGGGAACAGCCCCAAAAAGAACGCCCTTTATTGAGGCCATGTTTCTTGGTTAGGCGCTTCACACAAGGCTCGGAATGTCCTGTGCATAATGGGGGTTTTACCGGTGCAAAAATACTCTGCCAATCAGTCGAAGCGCGCACGATTTGCTCATTCTCTCCAGCATCTTCTGCATTCTTTCGTGGTGGTGTTGGGTTATCCTCACTTTGCGACTCCTCATTCGAAGAATTGGCTGGAATTGGGTCATCGGAATTATTCAAACCTTTTGAAGCGTCTAAAACATTTGATCCTCTTGTAACGCCTAAAACGTTTGATCCCCGTGCAGCGTCCGGAATATTTGAGTCTTTTGAAGCGTTTGGCCCATTCAAACCATATGGATCAGACACCCGAGAAAAGAAGCTTCCAAGAGTTTGCTGGCCTGTTCCAGCTGATTTTCCCCTTTTCATTTCACTGACTGTTCCTGCTAATTTGCGTTTGCGACTCTGAGATTCTACAGATTCCTCCCTGACTGGACTTGCTCGGTTGCTGGAATTTGAGCTTGTCTGAGCATTTAAACTGGAAATCGCACCTGAATCTACCTTTAAACGTGCACTGGCGATTTCGCTTGAGTCTGCTTTTGCACTCGCACCTCCGCTTGCACTTGCACTTGCACTTGCACTTGCACTTGCAGCTTTGAACATACTTTTGATGTTAAATATACGAAATTGATCCATGTTTTCCGTACAAAGTCGAGGCAGCTTCAAATATTGAGACTTCCAATACTTCGAGTCGTAGCTGATCACTGCCTCAACTGGACAATGATCAGAGCCTTGTAGATCAGGAAGAATGTCTGCTGATTGGCTGTACAGCCCATTGGAAATCAGAATATAATCCAACCGAGACCCGAAGTTGCCAGGTCGAGCATTGATTTTCATATTCCAACATGTATACATAGCCATTCGTGATGGATGGTGCATTCGTCCTGTATCAGTGAGAATCCGACTATATCCTTCGATATCACCCAACCATCCATTGACTATTCGCCTTGTAAAAGAAGACGTTTTCCAGGACTCAAGTTCCGGTTTGTTCACTTGAAGGAATTTTTCCGGGTCTTTTTCTGCCTTTACTCTGCCGATTTTGAACCATTCTTGCTTTGCCTCCGCAGAATCTATTAGCTCTCTAGAAACATTCAAATCTCCCAGAACAACCACCTCGCGCTTTTCATTTTCAATAAGATTTCGAACCCGCTGATCTAGGGCATCCATAAACGCAATCTTGTAATCTTCGCGATCTCCCTGGCTGTTTGCTGGGCAATATAAGCCTATAAGTACAAAATCTCCCAGATCAAGCACAACTGCTCGGCCTTCAGAATCCAGCTCTTTGCCAACCTTTTCATCGATTGACTGAGGGTAGCCTCCAATGGGATCTTTGCATAACCTATAAGGTTTTCCCGAGGAGTTGTTCAGATCACTGCTTAGCCATCCTGTAATACCTTCCTCGGCTCGTAACACTGGCAGCTTATCGCTGACATAGATTGCAACACCGGAATAGCCCTTTTTCACCTTCGGAAACGTAAAGAAAGATTTGAAACCTGGAACAAGAGCCATTTTTCGAGTGAGATCTCGCATCTGCACCTTGGTTTCTTGAAGGCATACGATATCTGCCTGCAAGTACTGGAACATATACTCAAATGTCTTGTTGGTATTCCAAGGTTTATATTCAAGAACATTCTTCATCCCTGCTACATTGAAAGAAACTATTTTGATTGATTTATTGGCCTGGCCATCTCCGCTGTGCTGTGGTGCATTCATCCATGCCGTTAATAGTGATGGTCAGGAAGCAAAGATCGAATTATGTTTGAAATCCCGAATTAAGCCTACAGATCTCTCTGTATAGAACTTGAGGGCGAATAATCAATAAAACATTTGTTCTGGTAGAGGTTACATTTGACAGCCGAAGAATGCAAAAAAATATATAAGACTATTTCATGCTGAGAAGAGATTGTTAATCAAGCCAGCTTATAGTATGACAGGGAACTACGGAAGGGAACCTGCTGATCACATATCAAGTGATCCGAATAAATGAGTGCTGATAACAGACACTACTGATCAAATCCACTGATTCTATAAAGTTAGTTAGAAGCTGGAACAAGAGAGTGTGTTTTTCTGCTTTAATCCGAAGGAACTTGGAAACAGCCATTATCGGAGATCATAGCGGCGAGCAGGTCGGAATCATGTCAGAACCATCGACCACGGCAGAACGATCAGTATATTATACTTACTCGGTCCCATTGAGGATCTTGAATAAAGGCGCAAAGGACCTTGGATCCCGTCTGAAGTAGCGGATGGCCAGCTACTATTTGTAGGAATCTCTCAAGGCCTTCTCTTCGGTGCTCGATGACATCGTCGGCAAATCGATTGGTAAAAACTTTTCCAGGGAGCGGTGGAATGGTCACACGAGTAGATTCCCGCTCGAGGATATCTCGAAAATACTCGAAGTCAGAGTATCTGCGTCTGACCGTCGACTGCTTGAGCTTGAAAGCGGGAATATTGGTCCGACAGACTATCTCATAGTCAGTGAACATCTTACGAGCAACACCATGGGTTTGTGGGTTGCGAACCTCTATTTCAAGGAAATTCTCAGGAACTCCATAGATTTCATCAAAGGTCTGTTGCTTGAACTGCGGTCTCACCTCGAATCGCTTACTATCTGCATCGTATGAAGGCATGGATACAAACTTCCTGCCTCCATTACTTGAGCCACCTTGCTTCGAGCTATCAGACATTTCCGGCTGCTTGCAATCCTTTTTTCCACCAGCAATTCTTGTGATTTTCTCCGTTTGGTTCTGGTTATGGTTTTGCTCCGTGGTCCAAAATGCTTGTTTTGGATCGTTCACCGACTCTTGGTGGGTCAAAGACGTATACTTTTCGTAAACTTTACTAGCAGTCTCAATTATCCGTTTTTCAGTATCAGGTGATGGCTGCCACAAGCGCTTTTCCATAAACTCCTGGCGGTCAGTATGCGTTTGATGTTGCTCACAACGTATCTACTGAGTCTAGGGATGTAGGAGATGGTCGCTTAGCCAGGGGAGCGGCTGGTGTTTATAGGCTTACACCGGTAAATTGATTGCACTAACTGAGAAGCTTCACGATCTGTCAAGTGACTTGTCAAGTTTTTGGCATAATCTGCAAGAACCCGCCGCCGCGCCTAACTCCTTTTTACTTGACTGGTTGATTGATAATTGGACATGGTTGAAGATGATAATACAACCCAATATGTGCGGGTGCGCTTCTTAACCCCATATAAGCTTGCCATTGCGGCAATTTGCATGCTATACTGCGAAAATAAAATCCATTTGGACTCGAGGATCCCAGTAATGACTGAGGTGATTCATTTTATAGACGGTTCTGGTGATGAGTGTCACGATGGGGGTGATCTGATGGACGGAGATCTTGATCGTTTGGAACGGCTTTTCGACTCGTTCCAAACCACCAATGGTGATTCTGTTTATCAGTGTCTGTATTCTATAATGTGGACAGAGATTTGCTCGGTAGATGAGATGCATGACTTTTTCCATATGATCAATTCTTACCTTCAGGACCCACTGATAGACCTGGATTCCGACGAAGAGCAGCCGATCTGCTTGAAAGTCACATCTGAGTCAGTTCTCGGTACCTTTTTCCGGAAATGCTACTTAGAATTCGAAAGATTGACTTTTCAAGAAATGAATATGCTGTGGGAGGCTTTTATCACCTTCCGTGGTAAGCCTGAAATCTACTACCCACAGCAAGACCTCGGTGCTTTGAGCCAATTGGCAGAGACACCAAAGAATGTGATCTTGATCGCAGATGAAAATCTAGACAGCATGCTAGAGCACGAGATTATGTTGTTTCAAAAATACGGGGTGCTATCACTTTCTGGCTTCCAGAAGCAGCTTCTGGAACGGCTGCCGAATGACTACGAAAATGGTCAAGGAAACGCCCTACCATCTTCAGTGTACTATGTACGCTATATTGATGCTTGTAAAGATAGGCGCCAGGAACAGGCGCTAGAAAACTTGCATCATTTCTTCGATTATGCTCTGAATAGCAATGGTCAGGGTAGATACCAATACGCTTTGTTCACATTGGCTATCATGCATGCCGAATTCAATGCTCCTGTAGAAGCCATCAAGGCGGCAGAAGAGGCCATTTCTGTAGCTCGGCAGAAATCGGATTTCAAGTTTTTGGCTGAGGTGATATCGTGGTTGTACCGTTACATCGAGAACAACCCACATTATAAGTTGCCATCTTCTCTCCCCAGTCCTGATCAAATAGCCCATTACTTGAAAACCAAATCATGGGAAGCTTCACTGGACCTGTCATCGTTGGCTTTCCAATCCGAGGCTGTGAGGATGATGTGGAGTGGAGTTTCACCTCTGTCATACATTTTTGAAAGTCTAACAAAATCCAGCTTCATCAACATGGCGTCTAGCTCCCCCGCAATCAATTCTTCTTGTTATCGCGAAAGTATGCATTTGTGGGATAGATGTGGTATACCCGAGCTCTCCAATGTCTATCTCGAGCTCCATAGGGCAGGAAACGACGGCCGCAATAATTTACAAGATGAGATTCTCAAGGCGAATCAGCTGTTGGCTCGGGGGTGCATTAATGAAGCTTATGAGGTGATTGTAGCTGCAGAACACTTCGGGCAAGAATCTGTGGCTTCTAATCGGATTTGGAAGCCAAATTTCGCTATTATCCAGGCATCCAAATATCTGAAGGAGCGCAAATTACGCGCAGCTCAAAGCATTATTGATGAACTGAAAGCATCAGGTCAAGAAATTCCTTTCAGTCTGCAGCTGGAAGTACAGCTGATAGATTTGGAACTGAATTTCTATCAGGAAAACTACAATTATGTGGTCGCAAAGGCCAACGAGTATGCAACGCGCGTGCGCCAGTTCGAGGCCGACATACTTTTTCATTTAAGGTTTATGATTTTCTATATCAGAGCTACTCTTCATACTGACAAAACCTTTGTGAAAGCATTTACCATCACTATCAGGTGCTATTTGGCGGCTGAGCGTGCGTCTTTGGTGCCAATTTGCTGTGAGCTGGTCGTTCTTCTTGCTAGAATATCAACTGAACAGCGTATCTATAAGGATGCGATTACTCTTATCGATAGGTTGATGCCTCGTATTTTCGAATGCGAAAACAAGCCTCTACTGGCTGAAGCTTACGAGGTTCTGGCCGATGCACTTGTTGGCAGTGCGAGTAAGGTCGATTCTCGCCTTCCAAGTGCAGAGAGAAGTGCTCAGCTTGATAAAGCATATCTTTACCTCGGACTTGCTGGATCGATGTATCAAGAATGCCTTGATGTGAGTAAAGGTCTAGAGGTTTGTGCAAAGATATCAGTTCTTGCTAAGATGCGAGGAGCAGACGAGCGGTACGAACGCATGAAACTAGCCATGGAAAACTACAAAAAGACCCTGGATGATAACATGACTTTCAATGTAGTATAGAAATATTTATTAACAATGCATAATTGACGTGGAGGCTGTCAGATCTTTATCTAGTAATAATGGAAAAGCAGTTCATCATCACCTTCACTTCTAGACCGTTGACCAAAACCCCACCACCATTGAAAACACTAGTACGAACAATATCTTTCATCTTACTAGCATTTGATTGTAATTGTCTTGTGGTGGTAGGGTTTCTGAGCATCAATTCTCGGAGTTTGGAATCTATGGCACTGGCAATGTCTCTCCAGTACGACGATACCAAGGATTGGGTATCCATTGATGAAATGACATAAGATAAGAGGTCTTTTTCATCGACCTTTGCCGATTTTAAGACCGAAACCAGTGCATTGAGAGCTCTGGCACGAGAACGAGAGTCATTGGCAGCACCTTCGAATTCAAGCAGAGACCCAGATAGAGAACGGATAAGCTGAGTCGACGATGCGGAAGTTTGCGATTTCAAGTATGCAGAAATACATCGTGTCAAATCCTTGGGATCAAGAAGATATAATGCAAGACAGGCATATGAAAGCTGCTGCATGTCCTGAGCCAGAGAAAAGTCTCGAATGACATGCAGACATTGACTGCGAGCACGGGAGGTTTGGTCACTCAGAGACTGGCTATGGCTTCTAACAATGTGTAAACTGTTAAGAGCAGGGTTTTTTTGAACCAGCTGTTGCAATTGTTTTATGGTTTGAACTGACTGGTAAAGAGCATCAACAGATGATGATTTCATCAACGAATCAAGCTGACGAGCCAGATGCAAATACCAGGTAAGGATTCTGAGAAGACTGCTGGTCAAATGAACTCTTCGCAGAGCGGCATGCATTTTTTGAGATTTTTCATATGGGCTGATGATGTCTCGGTAGAGCTTGGCATAAGACGTATTGACCGAGTCCAAATTTTCCTTGATGATATCCAGTGCTGATTGAGCAACAATAACATCGTCGGCTTTAGCAAGCAACTGCTCGTGGTTCTCGGTTGAGATGGTTTTGATCAATTTATCAACTTCTTCTAGGTCATAGCCTAGACGTTTGGAAGCAGAACTAAGGTCCACGTCGGCATCAGAAGGGTTGTTGGTAGCTAAGACCAGCGAGTTAGCAAATTTGATGGGATCGAACCCCGAATCCAAATAGATATCATAGTCTACGTATTCTGAAGAGACTACCATTGACGTTAAAACACAGTCAGTAGGGCTGCAATGGACTAATGCGAGTATATGAAGCAGGGCTGGCAAGCTGTGGAAGGAGTGGTGGTGATATTAGGTAAGCTGTATAATCAATTTAGGAATATTGATAAGAAGTATAATTAGTAAGATATCTACTTACAGTTCTTCCCTCCTTGCATGGTTTTCTGGTACGCTTGACACCAAACCCTACTGATTTTCTACATTTATCAAAATGATAAGGGAGTTGATTCCTTCAGATTGTTCTAGCGAAATAAAGCAAATTATGGTAAATTTCTATAGTTGGCCGATTACTAATGTTACCCATCTTGGCTATCTTCAAATCATTTGGCAAGGCTATCGAAAAACATTGCTTCTATTGACGTTTTGCCAATTAATATCTGAAGTTTCTTCTTGTTCCTCAGCTCTGTACCTTCCGTTTCGTGTTATGAATTTGGTTTTAGACCGTTGTCGAGCAATTGTAATGTAATTAGTATTGAAATTCACCAGGGGTTGAAAATGCACATCACTCAATTCTAAGTTGTTAAGAGACATTGCACTGGCCAAGTTAACAGAAAATTCGCATGATATCAATCAGAGGGAGGATCACATGATTTAACCCAAGAACGACTGTTGCGCTTCCATAAGTCAACTCAAGTTTGTTGGTCGGACAAAGTGCTGAGCTCAAAAAGCAGTGTATGGTGTTGAAACATAGCTTTACATGTCATGGCATCAATTGCATCAATTGCAAAACAACCGCTATTTTTTGAGAACCGAAAAACATCTCATGGCTTATAGCTCAAGCTTCCACGACTTGTTGTATTGCTGCCATTGTCACTTGTGTTATCTTGAAATGGCATGCTTTTTCATTTCGATTGTGAGCCTTGTGCTCTAGAGCTTCAAGCACTGGTAAAGTTCAGGCAGATGAGCTAAATACAGCTGAGATAAACAAACACCATTCAACATAATTCAATCTTTATACAAGAATAAAATGATGCTCAGGTTCGAATTCAGCGTTCCAATTAAAGGCTGTTTAGACAATAAAAGAAAGCGTCCCACTTAATAGATTATTGCAGAGCCGTGAATAATAAGCAGCCACGGCACTCCAGAAAATACTCCAAAGCCAAATCAACACCTATACCCATAGATAACAAAAGACCAGAAACAATGCATGGGCATATCAATCGGTGTCTATCAGGTGGGGAGCCGTTCGTCTAATCAGCCTACTTGTAGATTCACTTTCAAAATGCTGCAAGTCAAGCCAATCTAATTAACAGGCGATCGACAATACTTATGACATTATCCAAAACTAACTGCATGATGTCACATTTGATAGATAGTCAGCAGTCGATCTGTATTTTCCACGCAGCCTACTCTCAACCTCTTGGTCATTGTCAGGCTTTTGCCCAACATGTAAGGACAGCTTCAAATCAAATGACTTTGCAAAGTCAAAACCCAAGATGAACGAATCCAAGCATTTTCACTATACCGTCCCGAAAGCTCGGTATCATGGCCAAGCCATGGTTGAACGGCTGAAACAGCGAGAAGAAAAAGCGGCCGCCCCACTTGCAACATTTTCAGTTTGGGTTCAAATCAGAGTTATAAAAAAGAAGATGGCAAGCCCGAATAGGGATAAATCACCTGTAAGCAAAGCATCAAGGCGAGTACCAGTTTTTGTCGGCCTTGACACCCTTTCGTTATTGATACTTCCACTCCTTGCAGGTTTGTTCTCTCGCAGCCATTCAAGCCGCCCGATAAGGTAGTGAGGCAATAAATCAACGAGGTTTATTGCTGATGTACGCGTAACCGTGAAGACGCTGTGCGTATCATTGCTTCAAGCCAAGGCAATGATGGTGCAGCAAATCGATATATGTGCACAATGTTTCCCTGGAAATAAAATATGATTTGAGAACATGCAAGTCGGTCGAATTGATGGCAGATGATCAGGTAAGCTGCCATCTTTTGTTCTTGCAAATTCGGCAAGAAAAAGAAATGGTCCCCCAGACCAGAATCATGCAGACAACGACCCGGTCGCCGTCGTGCTCGCTAAAAGTCTGATTGTGTTTTCTTCCCGTTTTGTCCTTCAAGTGGTTGAAGCCGCGTGTGATGTAAGGTCGGAATGAGACCTTGTGAGTGCTTACGGATCACCGTCGGGAACACAGCTCCAAGGTTAACGAAGAAGATCACTAGTTTCGAGCAGAATCTGCAGTGAGGTTATTCTTATCCGAGTGTCAAGATGCGTCAGATTCATTCCGAGCGGTCGTTCCAACAGTTTTGTGCCATCAAATTGCTTTTTGATCTCCGCCTCCTTCCTCCCCTTTTTTTTCGCTCATCCAATCTCTTCAATAGTAGCGAGCTGAGTGTGCGCCAGAGCCACACACATTCTATTAACAGTTAACACCGGGTAGCAAGTATGGCAACAGGCCGCCGGAAGCCTCCCCCCTTTCTATAGTGACTCTAGTCCCGTGAGGCACTATCTCAGATTAAAAGGGTCAAGATCCAAAGGTTTATATATAGCCAGAGTTGCCTGGTTTTGCGTGGGATTATCTGAGTGTGAGCGCATCAAGCCCAACCAACCAATAAACAGAACTGATCGGGATCAGATCAAATCATATAAAAGTAGAATAAACCAATTCAAAACCGGCATGATTGTCAAGCAGTTGCTTATTGCCGGCGTTTTGGCTTCAGAAGCTATGGCTCTCACAGTGCCGGTAGTAGCTCGTGAAGCAAATGCTCTGCCAGAACCATTATTTTATGAGCTCAAGCGTAACTATGCCAAAACTCATCCTTTAGGACGGTACCAAAAGTATTCTCGACACTATCAGCATCTAGCCGACCGATCGACTTCAGGAACTGCAGAAGTTACCTTGACTAATCAATACACATATTATTCTGCCGAGATCGAACTAGGAGATCCGGCTCAGACAATCGATATTTTAATTGATACTGGCTCGTCTGATTTCTGGGTGTATGCCAGCTCCAACCCATATTGTGCAACCAAGTCTGAACTGGAAAGCTCAGACGATTCCGGTGATCTTGTCAACTGCACACAGGCATTCGACTACAAGAAGTCATCCACCTTCTCCTTCAATCAGACCGGCATTGACTTTTACATCACCTATGGCGACTATTCATTTGCTGATGGTCGATGGGGAACTGACACGCTCAAAATCGGTGGCATCACCTTGGATAACTGCTCGGTTGCAGTTGCTCTCATGGCCAACTCAACTACCCCTGTACTTGGTATTGGATACCAGTATCTCGAGAGTACTGAACAGTATTTGATCCAGCCTAGTGTGACCACTGATTTGCCAACTAGAGCTACCGCCACTTCTCAGCTCGGCGGAACCAACGTGGTGGATGCCTATGACTATGAAAACATTCCTGCCCAGATGTATGCCGAGGGAAAGATCTCAGCTTATGCTTATTCTTTATGGCTCAATGATCTCTATGCCGATAGCGGTGCGTTGTTGTTCGGAGGTGTTGACCATGACAAGTATAGTGGAACTCTTGAGACGGTTCCCATTGTCAATATTGATTCTGATCTGTCAGACACCCCGTTTGAATTCAATGTCATTTTGAGTTCTATTGGTCTTGTAGACCAGAAGGGTTCTGAATCCACTATTGTCTCTGGTAACATTCCAGTTCTTCTTGATTCTGGAACTTCGCTCAGTTTGCTTCCCACCGAGCACATAGAGTTGATTGCGTATTATCTCGATTATTCTTATAGTGAGGAACTTGGGCTGTTTGTTGGTGAGTGTGGTGTGGCCAAGACTGGTAAAGAAGCTATTGTGTTTGATTTCTCTGGTGCTAAGATCAACGTCAATCTTACCGAGGCTTTATTCCCCGTCACCTATACCGATGGCTCAACTGCCTCCTTCACCAACGGTGAGGACATTTGCTATCTCGGAATGTACCCCACCGACGATACCTATATTCTTGGTGACACCTTTTTGCGATCTGCTTATGTTGTGTATGATCTCGCCAATTATGAGATTTCTCTTGCCAACACTGACTACAACAGCACCAGTTCGGATGTTGAAGCCATTGGATCCACTGTCCCATCTGCTACCAAAGCTGCTTCGTATTCTTCTAGTACCTGGGTGACTGCAGCTGACCAGCTAAGTCTCAACTCAGATGCTAGTTTTGTTTTCGGCGTAACTGCTGGTGCTACACTTACGGTTGCTGATTCCAATGAGATCACTGAAAGTGGAGCCAGCATGGTAACGGGCACCGGTACAGATGGTACTGCCGCTTCTACTGCCACTGCCACCTCAGGATCATCTAGCAGCACCACCACCACTGCCGGCAATAAGAGCAGTGGTGCGGAACGTGGCCAAACACCATTGCCTTTGAGCGCATTGGTTGGCATTGCTTCATTAGTCGGAGCAATTGCCTGCTCCATTTTTTAAGAGTAAGAAATAAAAGTAGGAATGAGCTCCCGATACGGCAGCGTTGATTGAGGGGCCTCGAAATAATTTGACATGAATTAGAACTAGTCTGACAGTAACAAGATTGCTGAACTTCCATCTATTCCAGCTCTTAGTTTGTCCGTGTGATCTTCTCTTGGATATTTATTGAGCAGTCGGTAGAACTTGATTATTTTAGAGTCATAGGTTGCAGATGTTGAGCATTGATTTCCCGGCTGTCCAACCAAATATATGCATCAAGCTCTATATTATAGTTTTTTGGTTGCATTATTCAAACCGATTTGATAATAATGGGGTGGATATTCGGTTTAGCTTTCTATTCTCGGCTGGTGGCTATCACTTGTATTCCGAAACGTCGTGTAGCTGCGAAATACTGAAATTTATTATATACTAGGCCAGAATAACCTGTGCTCTATGTTGGCCTTCTCCAATGCGGAAAAAAGTCTAATATAGGGATAGATCAGAATGCACTAGAATGCAAAAATACAAAGTAACCATACAATCAATTCTGAATTGTTCAACGGCTTTTGCATCAGAAACTGAAAAATCATATTGCTTGTTAGCTCCGACGGGATCGGCGTAATTCCGCATTAGTAGAAAAAGGGCTCTCCGGGTACCGTCAAACAATTACTCGACCTATATTTTCAAGTGATAAAATAATAGAAATTATATGCCAAAGTATCGGATGGGAAATAGCCCGTGTGATCCACGTTTTTGTTAAATCCGCTTCGTACGTCTGCCGATCATGCCAATATGGCTGTAAACGATCGGCATCTCTCTCAGCCTATTTCTGGCTTCAGGTGTGTGATAACATATCTATATAGCCGGAGGTCAACATGCATCTGAGATTATATGATTTAAGGTCTCATCGAGTACTGCCAAGGTCCCAAATGAAGAGCCTTCCGTGGTGAGTGATTGATGTTTCGAAGCCAAGTTTCAATGGATCAAGAACCAAGCAGTATTTAGAGGGGAGGTCGATAATCAAACTTTATTGTGAGCCTTTCTCAACGACTGGAAAAACAAAAAAAATAAAAAAAGACAACCAACCCCGCCTGCAATACTCTTATTCTGAAGTTTAGGCTAGGTCATCTAAAGGAAAAATTTAATTTCCTAAAAAAGCATATCCATGCAGCATTCAAACAATTTCGTATTTGTGGCAGCTGTTGAAATGAGCGTAGTATAGTGGCACGATTGTTCTACGGTGACATGTTTGTTCTCTGGCAACTGGCAACTATGCCACACACCACATAAGCTCTTTTTTAAGGTTGCGAGGCAATAATCTAAGACCCCATTTACAAAAGTACATCTCGATAGAACAACAAATCACACTAGTTTTATAACCACCGGAAGAATTTAATGTCGTGCATTAGCTGACATGGGATGAATGGTTTGCAAGATGTTGTGTAGAAATCTACTTAGTTATAGGTTCTACGAAATATATCGGTAATAGGTGACTCGTTTTTTTTCACCCCGTTGTCTTGTCTTCCGGCAACTCGGCAAAAAAAAGCAACAAATCAAGCTTGAATCCATGCAGGAAACGAGCCAAGAAAACACCGCTTCTCGTAAAATGTTCCGGAGCAGGTCCACGTTTTTTTATTGTGATGCAAAATGTCAAAAAAACCACTGGCTAGCATTCAAGACCAAATGACATTAAAATGATGTTGGTGATTAACGCTCTAAAATAAAGCTCAGAGCCCAACGAGCATCATCAATCTTGCACAGCCTGTATCAAGATTCAATTATACAGATTCTGGTGTCTTTGACAAATGGATCCTGTTCGCTTGGTTCTCTGAATTCACACATTTGATTTGCTTTTTGTACTCTACCTTTTCTGTCATTTGGCCCCTTTACCATCACGTTAATGTAAAAATTACCGAGAATTCTGTATTCCGCCGCTATGCATCCATTAAGGTGTTGCCATTCCAATATTCTGCAGGGGACTTTACTATTTCGTCCGCATCTTCCGTAAGGCCTGTAGCATTTCACCAAGTCGGGAGTATACACATGGGATGGGATTATAAATAACAGGGTCCCCTAATACATAGCTGAGTGCGCTGACCGTAATTGAAGTCAGATTGAGTCAAAAACTATCCAAATGATCATGATTACTGCTCAGCTGCTCATTGCCAGCCTTGTGGCTTCTGAGGCTCTGGCTTTCAGTACACCATTCGTTGCTCGGGGTGCGGAGGCTCGTCCTGAGCCACATTTTTATGAGCTTAAGCGTAATTATGCTGAAACTCATCCTTTAGGCCGGTATCATAAGTATGCTCGGCATTATCAACATCTAGCCGAGCGAGCGGTTTCGGGGCCTGTACAAGTAACTTTGGGCAACCAATTCACCTATTACTCCGTGGAAGTCGAGCTTGGAACTCCTTCCCAGAAGATAGATATCCAGATTGATACTGGTTCTGCCGATTTCTGGGTGTACTCCAGCACCAATCCTTACTGTGCTACCCAGTCCGAGCTTGATAGCGATGACTCAGCCAATTTGATCAATTGCACACAGGCTTTTGATTATTCGAAATCATCAACCTTCTCTTTCAATGAAACCGGCATTGATTTCTACATCACCTATGGTGATCTGACATTTGCTGATGGTCGCTGGGGAACCGATACTGCCAAAATTGGAGGCATTACCTTGGACAAGTGCTCAGTAGCAGTTGCCCTCATCTCCAATTCCAGTACTACTGTTCTTGGTATTGGATACCGGTATCTCGAGAGTACCGAACAGTATTTGATCCAGCCTAGTGCTACCACTGAATTGCCTAGTAGAGCTACCGACACTTCTCAGCTCGGCGGGGACAACGTGATAGAACCCTATCACTATGAAAACATTCCCGCTCAAATGTATGAGGAGGGTCAGATACCAGCCTATGCTTATTCTTTGTGGCTTAACGACATTGAGGCTGACAGCGGTGCATGGCTGCTTGGTGGTGTTGACCATAGCAAGTACATTGGCAGTCTCCAAACAGTACCTATTGTCAACATCGATTCGGATGTCTCTGATACCCCCTTTGAGTTCAATATCATTCTCAGTTCCATCGGCCTTGTGGACCAACAAGGCTCTGAGGCTACTGTCCTTGCTGGTAACATCCCCGTTCTTCTTGATTCAGGCACATCTCTCAGCATGCTTCCCGTAGATCATGTTGAATTGATCGCATACTATTTGGATTATTCTTATAGTGAGGAACTTGGAATGTTTATTGGTGAGTGCAGTGTGGCCAGCACTGGCCAGGAAGCTATTGTGTTTGACTTCTCTGGTGCTAAGATCAACGTCAATCTTACCGAGGTTTTATTATCCGTCACCTACACGGATGGCTCAACTGCCACCTTCACCAACGGTGAGGAAATCTGTTCTCTCGCGATATTACCAACCGATGACACCTATATTCTTGGTGACACCTTTTTGCGATCTGCTTATGTTGTGTATGATCTCGCCAACTATGAGATCTCTCTTGCCAACACCAACTATAACAGCACCAATTCCCATGTCGAAGCCATTGGATCCACTGTCCCATCTGCGACCAAAGCTGCTTCGTATTCTTCTAGTACCTGGGTGACCTCAGATGGTCAGCTAAGATTCAATACCGATGCTACTTTGGATTTTGGCGTCACCGTCGGCCAAACACTTACACTTGCTGATGAGGGTCAAATTACTGATAGTATGGCCACTATGGCCACAGACACAGGCCTAGCTAATCCTGGTACTACCGATATATTCTCTACCAGTCGTGAAAGGGCGGCTGCTACTACTGCCACATCAACGTCCGGTTCTGAATCTGCCAGTAGTAGCACTGCTTCGGCCTCTCATAAGAGCAGTGGAGGTGTGCATCAAACCCCTCCTTTACCATTGAGCGCATTGATAGGTGTAGCTTCCTTAGTAGGTGCCATTGTGTGCTCAGTATTCTAAACAACACGAGTCGATTGCTGACTGCCGCAGCCTAGTATGTGATCTGGGCCTTCGGCATAGAGCAATAGGAATATATGGAAATACAATATAAAGCGGCACATACCTCTGTTTTTATAGATTCTCATTGCCGCTCTGCTTTATCATTGCGCTGGGTTAAGTTTGGAGACTGTTGATCAGGGCATTGGGCTATAGAAAAGGGTGTTTCATCTGGGTCACCTTGCAGTAATAATATGAAACATTGCCGTTCTACTAGAAGCCAGGAACCTGACAGCAAATAAAGTTTGTAAACACCAAGCTGGCATCTTTTTTAGCCTTTATAAAGCTCGAAGTTCGCACTGATCTGATATTCGTTCATCGAAATCTCCATATCGTATTGACTAAAGATGAAGCTTTCAGTTGTGTTATCGTTTGTGCTGGCAACACTGTGCAGTGCCAAAAAATCAAAAACTACTGAAGTTCCTATTGAGAATTTGCTCAAATTGGCATATTCCATCAATCCCAGTGATGCTCCTAAAGATTGTGCATTGCTCCCTGGTAATGAAGCAGTATACCGTTGCAACAATGGCACGTCACCTCTTTTGAAAATTTCGAGCTTTACTATTGACAAATACCCGTTGACCCCTGGCCATACCAATTTCAACATGGTCTATAAGTTGACAGACACTATTGAAAAAGGATCGACTCTTCACATTCGAAGTTACAGTGACTTGAACGAGGAGATATTTGATGGCGAGGTTGATCTGTGCGATTACCTAACCTTTGCCAACATCGAATGCCCTGTTTCTGTAACAGATGGATTCACCCAAATGAAGCAGACTTTGGAGATTCCTGATGACGTTCCACCAGGAGTATACTCGTTTGTCGCTACTGCTAGGAATCACAAGGGAGAGGAGTTTATCCGAGTGGCTTCCAATATCAATCTCGAGAACAAGCACTACGGCATACAGCACGATGAGCTTTGAAGCGCTCAAGCCATCCAGCCCTTATATCTAGTTTTTCAGAGCCCTTCTCATGTCACGAAGAAACAGACTGAGTTCCCTCTTAGTATTGAACTGCTGCACAATTCGGCTCAGCACCGATTCTTCCACGGGAGGTTTGCATTCTTTCACCTTATAATCATCACCAGTCATGTCTAGTACAAACGAATATTCTGATGCTGCAGCATCAACATTTGTAAACACCAATTTCAAGTAATCTTCTCTCAGGCCATCTATTCGTAATCCAAGTAATTGCTGCCAGTATTGTAGTTCTGCACCGTTCTGACCAGACTGATTCGAGACATTTTTCTGAAACAACGTCATGCTCTCAGAAAGCTGTGATATTTTCTGCTGGAGATTCTCGATCTGCGTTTTGTATTGCCTCTGCTGATTTACCAGTTGCTCCTTCTTGGCCTTGAGCTCTCCAATGGTCCTCCGCGTAGCCTCCAATTCAGCCATTTCTTCGGTATGTTTATGAGTCAAAGCGTCACTTTTCCTAGTCAGCGACTCGATTTCAGCTTTGAGCAACCGCTCAGTTTCATTATTCTCCGACACTAGACGCGAGAATTCCTGACGGGTATGAGCTATCTGCGAACGCTGTTCCTGAAGCGTTTGATCGAACCGAGACTGAAATTGCTCCATACGAAGCTTGAGGCCCTTGAAATCCAACTCAAATACCGGAACGGAAACTCCAGAAACCACATTGTCGGTGACCAAAGCCGGCATTGTGAAGAAAAGTGTGGGAAATGGATGAGTTTTGTTCGGCGGAGGATCGCGAGATATGGAGCGGCAGCACAGCCGTGCGAGGGATAGAGTTTGGCAGAAAAAAAAAAGTTTTATGATTTAAAACTTCAGGAAAAGACCAGTTTTTGATAAAGCAGTAATTATAAAAAAATGGCAGGGAAAAAGGGGAAGAAAGATAAGGAGGCTAAGAAAGTGAGGATGGCTGAGAAGTCCAAGAAGCTCGAGCAAAAGGCTGCTAAGAGTGAGAAGAAGAAGGCCAAGAAGCTGGGGGATGATGACGAGGATGAGCAAGATATTGATGAAATTCTGGCCCAATTCCGAAAGGAACAAGAGGCGTTTGAAAAAGTGACAATTGAGCCTGTGGAAAGGCCAATCAAGCGGATCAATGGATCTATGGTGGCTTCTCCGGTACATGGAAAGAGAGAATTGCTGCTGTTTGGTGGAGAATCAGTCAAAACCACTCCCCAGGGCAGTCTGAGTACTTTTTACAATGATCTATATTCTTATTCTATTGACAGTGATCATTGGAGGAAAATCACGAGTCCTAATAGTCCCCTGCCGCGATCTGGTCATGCTATGTGCGTTCATCCTAGTGGTATCATTCTGCTGTTTGGTGGTGAGTTTTCATCACCGAAGCAGTCGACGTTTTATCATTATGGAGATACTTGGGTACTTGATGCTCAAACTAAAGAATGGATGAAGGTTGAAAATAAAAAGTCTCCTTTAGCGAGATCGGGCCACCGAATGACCTATTGGAAGAATTACGTGCTGTTACATGGTGGATTCCGAGATTTGAGTGCTTCTACAACTTACATGAATGACTTATGGGCTTTTGATGTCACCAGTTATAAATGGCATCAGATAGAGCTTCCTCAGACTATGAGCATACCTGAGCCTCGGTCTGGTCATTCATTCTTGCCTACAGCCGAGGGAGCAGCCTTGTACGGAGGCTATTCAAAGGTGAAGGGTACAAAGAAGGGTATGTTGAGAGGAAAAGTGCATCAAGACTCTTGGCTATTGAAAATGAAAGGAGATCTTAAGGGAGTTTCATGGGAACGACGTAAAAAAAGTGGATTTGCTCCAAGCCCTCGAGTGGGATGCTCGTTGGTGTCTCATCGAGGCCGAGGCGTGCTTTTCGGTGGTGTCTACGACACAGAAGAAACAGAGGAAAGTTTGCAATCCACATTTTTCAATCAGCTATATGCATTTCAAATCGAAAGTAACCGATGGTTTACTTTAAGTCTGCGCAAAAGAAAGGCTCCCGTTATCAAGAAAGACAAGGAGGTCAATCGGCATGCTGATCTTGAGGAAAATCTATCCAAGCTGCTGGATGATAAGTTGCAGGTGGATTCTGGCCAAAGTGGGGATGTGGTGCAGGCCCAAAGCCCAGATGTAGATGCAGATGCAGATAGCAGTGACGACGATAGAGAGAAGCGAGAATATCCAATCGTCAACACGTTACCACATGCACGATTCAATGCCACCCTGGCAGTAGTAGATGATCAACTATTCATTTATGGAGGTGTCTGGGAAAATGGAGAGCGAGAGTACAATCTGGATAGCATGTATTCGGTTGATTTGGGTAAATTGGATGGAATCAAAGTTTACTGGGAAGATCTCAAGGAGCTGGAAGAGCCATTGGAAGGTGAAGAAGATGAAGACGACGATTTGGAAGGAGACGAAGACGATGATGATGAGTTCAGTGAGTTCGAAGACGAAGACGACGAGGATCTGGAAGAGGAAGAAGAAGAAGAAGAAGAGGAGCCCATTGACAAGGACGATCCCAGGCCTTGGCTGGCCCACCCTAAGCCGTTTGAAACATTGCGTGCGTTTTATGAGCGAGCAGGTGCTGATTTTGTAGACTGGGCATTGAAACAGGATCCTGACGCACGTGGCAAAGATCTCAAGAAGAACGCTTTTGATTTATGTGAAGATCGATGGTGGGAACGACGAGAAGAGGTCCGAGCCGCCGAGGATAAATGGGAGGCTCTTGGAGGAGTGGCTGATGTTGTTGAAAAGCAGGAGCGAGGCAAGCGGAGATAGGTTTTGGTAGTGGTATTTGGAGGGGGCCCATTCGGAATTACTCAACTGGGAGGTTATGGCGCTCCCGGAGCCACACAAGCGCAGCCACAGATGGCGCATGCGTGGCTAGTAATAACGTCATTTCACATTTTTATAATATTAAAAGTATTTGATAAAAGAACCAAATTTTTCACACATCACTCGTGACTTGATACAAAGCAATCCTTGGCATTCGAGGAATTTAAATCCAGTGAACTTGGCCTTTTTTTCGATTTGAATTCTCTTCCCTTATCTCCCTTATAAAAGATGGCTAATACCCCCCACGGAGGCATTCTCAAGGACCTTCTAGCACGTGATGCTCCTCTTCAAGCCAAGCTTGCTACGGAAGCTGACAAACTCCCCAATCTTTATTTGACTGAACGTCAATTATGTGATTTGGAACTCATTTTAAATGGCGGCTTCTCTCCTTTAGAAGGTTTTATGACTGAAAAGGATTATCGTGGTGTTGTTGATGATTTGCGTCTTGCTGACGGATCATTGTTCTCTATGCCTATTACCCTTGATGTGTCCTCGGAACAAATCTCCAAGTTGAACATCAAGCCCGGTGCTCGAATCACGTTGCGAGATTTCCGAGATGAGTCCCCTTTGGCTATCATTTCTGTTGAAGATGTCTACAAGCCCAATAAGGACGAAGAAGCCAAGAAGGTTTTCCGAGGTGACCCCGAGCACCCAGCTGTCAAATATTTATACGAGACTGTCCAAGAATATTATGTTGGTGGAAAGGTTCAGGCCGTCAACCGACCCAATCATTATGACTATGCTGGACTTCGAAACTCCCCCGCTGAGCTCCGATCCCAATTCAACAAGGTTGGATGGCAGCGAGTGGTGGCTTTCCAGACCAGAAACCCCATGCACAGGGCCCACCGAGAATTGACTGTTCGAGCTGCTCGATCTCGTCAGGCTAATGTATTGATTCATCCTGTTGTCGGTCTCACTAAGCCTGGTGACATTGATCATTTTACTCGAGTCCGTGTTTACCAGGCCTTGTTGCCTCGTTATCCTAATGGAATGGCTATGTTGTCTCTTTTGCCCTTGGCTATGCGAATGGGTGGTGATCGAGAAGCGTTGTGGCATGCCATCATCCGAAAGAATTTCGGTGCTACTCATTTCATTGTTGGTCGGGACCATGCTGGACCTGGTAAGAACTCTAAGGGAGTCGACTTCTATGGTCCTTACGATGCTCAGGTTCTTGTTGAGAAATACAGAGACGAGCTTGGAATCGAGGTTGTTCCTTTCCAGCAGATGACTTATCTGCCTGATGCTGATGAATATGCTCCCAAGGATGAGGTTCCTGAGGGAACCAAGACTTTGGACATTTCTGGTACTGAGTTACGAAAGAGATTGAAGCTTGGACTTCCTATTCCTGAGTGGTTCTCTTATCCCGAGGTCGTCAAGGTTTTGCGAGAATCTCATCCTCCTCGATCTTCCCAGGGTTTTACTGTTTTCTTGACAGGTTTGCATAACTCTGGTAAAGATGCTCTTGCTCGAGCTTTACAGGTTACTTTGAACCAGCAGGGAGGTCGATCAGTCACTTTGTTGCTAGGTGAGACAGTCCGACATGAGCTGAGCCCTGAGCTTGGTTTTAGCCGAGAGGACCGAGACAAGAACACTCAGCGAATTGCATTTGTCGCCTCCGAGCTTACTCGATCAGGTGCTGCTGTTATTGCTGCTCCCATTGCTCCTTACAATGAGTCCCGTCTTACTGCTAAGAAAACCATTGAGAAGCATGGATCTTTCTTCCTCGTCCATGTTGCTACTCCTTTGGAATATGCCGAGAAAACTGACCGAAGCGGTCAGTACGCTCAGGCTCGAGCCGGTAACATTAAGGGTTTTACTGGTGTTGATGATCCTTATGAGGAGCCTGAAAAGGCCGATATCAAGGTTGATTTGTCAGTGACGGATGTTCGAACTGCAGTTCACAACATCATCCTCTTGTTGGAATCAGAAGGATTTTTTGGAAACTAGATAGCGCATTGAAAAGATGTTTATAGGTCAAAAAAAGAGCCTCGTGGTGGATGGCTAGTGTATCTGTTGATTGTGTGAAATAAAATACGTATGAGCATGACTTCGTGAAATCTACCTCGCTATATAAAAAATACTAGCAGAGAAGACTGGATATTTTGAGTTTATTCCCACCGTCTGGTGACTGGTCGCTTGATATGTGGGATTGAAGATTGGTAGGTTGGCCATCCACGCTATCGGAGCTTTTTCCAGCCACTAAAGTCTGAATCGCAGGGAGAGCAGGCGGAGGAAGAGTCAACGATGTAGCATGCAAAGTAGAGAATGCAGCAGATGAAAAGGCCAGAGTAGAGGATGACGGAGTGGGATTAGCCGACAGAGTCGGTGACGAGTTGTTCGAGGGCTGAGAAGAAATGGAGGCAGATCTTCCATCACCTTTGTGAAACTTACCGTTGGAGGTAGAGTTAGAAATAATAAAAGGACTTTGAATGATGGGGGGAGCAGATATGTTAGAAGAGACCTTGGAAAGATCGGCAAAGACTTTGGTCTGATCAGATTGGTCGAGACGAGTCTTGAGATAACGGATGAACTGCACTGTTTCTTGTAGAATGACAAGTTTATGAAGGCCAACGTCTCCACCTGAGGCAGAAGTGAACTGATTGCAAGCTGGAACCAATTCTTTCAAAGCATCGAACTGCTCGTTGATTTTGATTCTGCGTCTCCGCTCAATATCAGAGTGTGCCGACTTTCTAGCTTTTTTCCGTTGCTCTCGCTCTTCTTCTGTACAATAAGAATGAGAACTCTTTCGTCTTTTGGTAAGAGAGGTATTCCTGGGCTTGATTTTCTCTGATTTCGGTGGTGTCATTGGACCATCAACAGTTTCGGTGGGCTGTGCTGTAGATGATTTTGGCATTTGAGAGCTCGCAGTAGGAATAGCACTCTCAGTCGCAATATTCCCAGGCTGATTTGAAGTAAGCTTAGGAATCAAGCACGGAAGAGCTGGATCAGGCAGCTTGAGAGCAGGAATTATGGAATGCTTGCTCGAAGAGGTGGGTTCAGAGGAAGGCGAACGGGAATTCCAGGCCATGCTGGTGAACAACAGAAGTCAAGAAATCCGTCTATCAACCAGGCAACTGAAAAGAGAGATGAAGAATCCAAGTATAGCAAGAATTGCCAGCGCCTTTAGTGAGAATCAAAAGCCGTCAGAAATCCAAGAATAGATATTTAAGCAGGTCAAAAGGTACAAAAATGGGGAAATGATAGCACGTAGCAAGCTCATAGGCGGTGAAATGCCTTGTCACTTCACTCTTGCTTATAAACTCCCCACAACAAAAACACATGGACCAGCGACTCGATGGCTGAAACTGGTCGCGTGCTATAGCCATGTGCACAGTTCCTGGTGGTGATTGGTGGGGTTGACTAGTAGCCGTGCCGACGATAAAAGATAAGCTATCAAGGCTTATACAACTGAGAGAGCCAAAGCAATGGACTGGGTCTTGTAATGGGAACAGAAGTTTATATTCCGCGATGAGAAACCGTCTTTGATTGCTTGTAGAAATCCAGTTTATCCTAGAGCCATAATATCAAGGTTTCCTGTCTTTGTTCCATGGATCTTCGATATTCGGCACCATCGCCGCACTGGGTACTCCAAGCCAAAGCTGAGTTTAAAGATTAGTGCTGGCCCTGAGAATGGCCCCGCCGCTTGTGTGGTTTAAAACGAAGAGCTTTAGGGCGGTCGACCTCAGAGAGGCATGTGAGAAGAGGGGAGGTTTGGAATAGAAGGCTCTGTGTAGTGAGAGATGAGTAACCGTGAGGTTTTGCGGGGCAGACAATATTTGAGAGCAGGGAATTGCATTGCATTCAGAAATCGAGATCACAAGGGGGATTTCGCAATCCCTGTGAAAAGCTTGGTTTCTTGAGAAACATGCTGATGCAGCCAAGCTGAGGGCTGGTCACAAGAGTAATCCCTCTCATCAGTGCATGTGCGCAGTATCGACGAAGAAAATGAATTTTGTACAAAATCGCGAGGGGATTTTTCGGGTAATTTTGCTCTGATTCTCTGTCTAAGCCATATATCACTGCTGGATATCACCTGTAACTGCGTTGTCTCGTTCCGCTTACTTTGAAGCTAGTAAGTGAAAAATTTTGGGGATTCATGCATGGAAGGGGAGTGGAAGCTTGACAAATTCTTGCGGGTATCCAGTAGTCGGAAACAATAAAAATTTGATCATCCTCAAAATCTTGAAATCCGCGGCCTATTCCGGCGGTTATTCCTTAGAAATTCCGTCAAGGTCGAAAGCTGTGACACCCTTAAAATCTTATCTCCGGCTGATGAAGGGACTTGATATTACATCCCATCTCACATACATTTTGTCACTCCGCATCTAACCCCAGCAGCAACAGGGCCATAGCAATAACATCCAGCCAGTTATTCTGTGGTCAGTGACTTGTCAGAAAATATGACTGGTCCAAAAAAGCGCAACAGGACCGTTTATTCGTGTATCAGATGCCGTAAGCGAAAACTCAAGTGCGACCGGGTACGACCGTGTGGCCAGTGCACTGTTTCCAAAGCAGAATGCGTCTATCAAGACCAGCCGAAAACGCCTTCAGCTCAAAAGGTATCGCCTATTAGCATGGACTCAATATATTCAGGGAATGATTCATTACCCATTGCAGATTCCGGGTTTCCGACGTCTACCAAATGTTCTAATGGTAATTGTCCTGGTGGGGTCTGTCCTACTGGGGATTGCCAACCTCCAAATGTTTACCCTTCCACTTCGTACCAGGCGCTACTTGAATTGAGTCAAGGTGTTGGTGTTGATATCATCCAGGCAGCTCCATATTGGGGCAGAAATCACCTTATGGGTCTACTGATGAGAGATCCAGTCATGGCAGGGTATTTCGAGACGATGAAAAAATCGCCGCAAGGTCGAGCTCATGTTCTTAATCATCCGTATAATATGGAATATAAAAAGCTAAGACTCAAAATAGTCCCTGGTTTATCGAGTCTTTCCATCAGCCCGTGTATGGGTGATAATTCGGGTTTGATGTTCAAAGCTATGATTGGGTTGCTGCCGCCCAAGCCTCTTTTTGACATATTGGTCGAAGCGTTCTTCGAGTTGGTTAATCCTTACTTCCCGATTCTTGACAAAAATGCTTTCATGACTTCGTTGGAGGGCCTTCCGACAAAAGTTCCCAATCAGAAAAATGCCGAGTTCCAGTTCTTGGCTCTTGTGTTTGTGGTGCTAAGAACTGGTCAGGTAGCCATTCAGCACCTCAATAATGATTTCGAAGCTTATGCGGATGTTGCTACTCCCCAATATTTATCTTTTGCTGATCATTGTCTTTCGTTTTCCGATATCTATAGTACATGCTCTTATTGTGGTCTTTGCTGTCTTTTTCTTGCAAGACTTTGTTCTATCATTACCCCGGAAGATCAGCTTGATGGCGGTGATGGCGAAAAAACACCAGCAGTTCTTGGTTCTTTGATTCAATTGGCATATTCCCTTGGAATGGATGCTGTTGATTTCAATAGGCTTACTACAGGACAGTCTTTTTGGGCAATTTTGTGCATTATGGACGCTGAGCAAGTGGTCGATATAGGTGCACCAATCTCTGTGACCACACCGTTGCCGAAGCTGAATTTGATCCGAGACAGCTTGAACGATTTACTTCATATCTCTTACAAGCTACGTTCTACGATGAGTTTGAAATATGTCAGACCATTGATTGAAGAGGGATATTCAATTACCTCCACGTTGAAACTGTCTGCCATTATCAGATCAGAAATGAAAACCCTCCCCTTCGACACCATGTCTTCGTCGGAGAAAACAGATTTTTTCTACAGAATGAAAAAAGCTTCATTGCTTCTGCGCTACCATGCCAATTTACTTATATATGGTGTCTTGGACTGTCAAGTACCACTGACTAAGGAAGTGTTTGAAAAAGTTGGCGATTTGATCACCGAAATTAGCGAATTTGCCGTGTTGGCTGTCACATCTTCCAACCTACCTTGGTTGTTTCGCCCTTTTTGTATGATGATGCTTCGAAGAAGTGTTATTTACTCCGTCTGGCTCGTCACCAGGCTGCACGACAGTCCTGCGATCAAGCCGCTGACGTTAGATCTGGAGCGCAGACTGTTTGATTATATCGGAGAGGTCTCAAGAATTTCATTTCCATGCTGTGATCGGTACTTTGTTGTTTGGAAAGTCAAGTATGCCCCTACTCTACTACAAATCATTGATGAAACAAGATTGGCAGCAGGAAAGAGTGTCATTTTTGCAAATACTTCTGCCTTTTCCAGAACAGGCTATGAAATTAGTGACACAGCTTCTTCCTCAATGGCTCCCGACACTCCCATGACTTTGAATATTCCGAACGACCTTTTCAGCTGGTTTCCAGAAACCAACTTCAACGACTTTTGATTGGCAAGGCTTGTCAAATATTCTGACTTAATTAAAGCTATGTCCAATAGCATCTTCTGCATCGAAATTTGGCGTGTGGTCATGTCTTAACCGCTCCAATTATAGTCTGATTTGCTATATTTATACGTACAGTCATCGACAAACTATATAGCACGTTACGTGTCAATCTTGAAGGCTTCAGTAACGTGCTTTAAAGTTTGTTGCCTGCTACTGTCCTCTCCCTCTTGTTCTCAGACTGATCTGATGTCGGGGTCAACCAAGAATTGTACATGATAAATAACCACCTCCCTACTTATGAAAATACATTTGAACGCACTTATAGAAAAAATAAAATATTTTTAATGGCACCGTGTTGCTTATTCTTATGCTCAAAAACCGCGGCCGTTTAAGGACTGTAGCACAGCCGTGCGTTCATATATAGTCGCCCAATTAGGCAGGTTGTCAACAGAGCGATCTTAATCGGATAAAACCAGCTGCTAAACGCTTCTTCCTACCATCATTGCGACCATTCTTACTTGTCAATCTAGGCTGGACCTACTTGGTGACTTTTGTTCTTTTTTCTCTTCCACTTATCTATTAATCTGGGCTGGTCCTAGACTTTTTCTTAATCTAAAAAGCTCCATTCGGATAAAAAAATCTGCCATAATTTAGAAAATGGCCACTGTTTTCGATTCTCCTGTTAGACAAGGAGGCTCTCCCTATATGCCTCGAATCACCAGCTGTCGGTCCTCTCCTTTCAAGAAGGACATTGCTGTTGGGCTGGCTGAGTACTGTTCTCCTAAAAAGACGACCAAGAGTCTCTTGAACAGCTCAGCTCCAGATCGCTATATTCCTTCTAGACAAGCAAGCAATAATGTGATTTCTAGGATTCAGAGCAGTGAGGCTGCTGAAAAGACTGATCTTGCTGAGGCTTGCGGAATCAACCTGAAAACTCGAATTTTGGAGTTCCAGCCTGCTGCACCCCAGTCAAAGAAGCCTGTTGATCTGAGAAGCCAATATACTAAGCCTGTGAAAAATACAGTTTCAGCTACTTTGAGGCGAAAAATCGCCACATCTCCGGAAAGAGTTCTCGACGCTCCTGGACTTTTGGATGATTACTATTTGAACCTGTTGGACTGGTCTGTAGGCAACCAGGTAGCACTTGCATTAGATCAATGCGTCTATGTTTGGAGTGCTTCTACTGGAACAGTATCTCAGCTCATGGAATCATCCAGCAATACTTATATTTCATCTGTCCGATGGTCCCAGGATGGTGCCTATCTTGCTATTGGATTGTCTGATGGTGACTGCCAGATATGGGATGTTGAAGAGCAGGCCAAATTAAGATCAATGACTGGCCACACATCTCGAGTCCCAGTCATGGCTTGGGATAAGCACATTCTTTCCTCTGGTGCCCGAGACGGCTCTATTTGGAACCATGACGTTCGAATCTCTCAGCACAAAGTCAATGAATTCAATAATCATCGAGCCGAAGTCTGTGGTCTCGAATGGCGATCAGATGGAACCCAGCTAGCTTCGGGAGGAAATGATAATGTAGTGAATATCTGGGATGCCCGCACTGTTACTCCTAAATTCACCAAAACGAATCATACTGCTGCTGTTAAGGCCCTAGCTTGGTGTCCATGGCAGTCATCCTTACTGGCCACTGGTGGAGGAACCCAAGATAAGCATATTCATTTCTGGAACTCCACTACTGGTGCTCGGGTCAACTCCATTGATACAGGATCACAGGTGACTGGTTTGAAATGGAGCACTACCTACAAAGAGATCGCAGCAACTCACGGCTTTCCTGACAACCATTTGTCGATCTGGTCTTATCCTCTGCTTTCAAAGAATGTGGAGATTTTAGCACACGAGTCTCGTATCCTGCATTGTTCACTGTCTCCGGATGGTCAGACATTGGCTACTTGTGCTAGTGACGAGAATCTGAAATTCTGGAAGATTTTCGAATCAACCAAGCGACCTAATACATCTAGCGGATCCAGTACTGGAATTGGTAAAGACATGAATAAGCTAATGATAAGGTAAAAAGATGATTTATTCAGATAGCTGAGAATTCAGATAGCTTAGTCAGATCAATAGATAGCCATTCAATAGTGCAGGATACCCGGAAGCATAATTTAGCATGTTAATACAATATGTATCTATAAATATCACAAGCATAGAATAATAAAACATATCTGCCATAGTAAAATCAAGAATGTAATGTTCTTGTCTTGATACTATGGTTCAAGACGAAAATAGTTTTATTTGGAAATATTACTAATCAATGTTACCCTGCATTTTTGGCTATATAAGGAGGCCCAGAGAAATTTGGGAAAGATTTTTTTTCTTCTTCAAATCTCTTTGCCTTTATGGCTTTGATCAAGTGTAGTATCTGTTCTTTTCAGTGTAACAACTGAAACGGTACCATTGGTACCTTCAATTTTGTTACTCTTATTTTTGGTCCTCGTTCGTCATCCTCTTGGCTTGCTAATGATGTCGAGCACAGTGTCGTTACTATTGCACTATCGGTAACTGACGCGAATATCATTTATAAGTTGATCTGGGATTGTGAATCCCATATGAGTTTTCGATGATATTGGCGTTTTTGCTGGTGCTTGTGTTTGTAATTTGTAGAATGAATTAAAAGATCATGTTATTGGATTAACCGATAATAAGTGTTGAAATAAATGTGGTCACGCTGCTGAAATGAGCATCATGCATGTTAAAATTTGTGTGATGATGTTGAAAAAATTGATTATAATGCTGCTGTAGGATCAATTGTTCTACGGGAAAATAAATACTAGTGTTGCTGATGCGTCGCTATGTTCCAAGGCATTGTGCTACTTACATTGTCGAGTTAAGAAGGACGAATGCTTACTTGTGCAGCTATGACATGTTCGTATGTAAGATCATACATGTACGATCCTCCGCGGGCGTGGCTCGATCAGTCAACTACCATTAGCTCATGATTAGTGTTTCAAGCAACCTTTGTTAGAACAATAGAGATAGAAACATATTTAGTGCAATTCATTTTTATGATGCTTTCAATAAATTTGGCTCAGGATTGTTGATAGATCACCAAGTCGTCTATTTTTCAGCCAAATAGTATGTGATTTAAGTACGGTCCATATGGGAGAGCTGGCAGGACCAGCCACGCAAACAGCCAGGGTGATGAAAAATGAAACAGCGAAATAGGGGAACAGAGTAGAATAATAATGGCGGAGCTTATACTTAAAGCAAAACATTTAAAAGAAAGAGCAATTGAAAATCTGTGCAAATAAAAAAAAAAAAACCATATAAATGCAATTTATCAGACTAGCTACAACACCTCAGCAGCCGACTATTATGTCGAGGTGGTACGAGTACATAAGCAAGAAGCTGAGAATATGGGGGGGGGGGACTGTGATACAGCAGCAGAGAGACCTCTACTACCAAATTTGATTCGGAAAGAATATAATGAGACTTGGATTATATGATTACATGAAATTCAGATAATGAATAGAGTTTTAGCAGTCAGTCTCAACGCCGGTGTGCTATGCGAGGCAATCAAGGAGGAGGAACGAGGAAAGCTCTGAAAGACCACGTGACCGGAATGGCATTACTGACATCACCGCCCATCGGCCCTGCTGCCCCCTTGACCTGCCAACTGGTACTGGGTAGAACCAATGATATCAGCAATACTTCTTTACAATCAGAAGGGAGAGATCCTGATTTCTCGATTATATCGAGACGGTTTGCGGAGATCCATCGCAGATGTTTTCAGAATCCAGGTGATCTCAAATCCCGAGGTAAGCAGCCAATCAAGTGGAATTGCAATCAATGGCTGAGGCGAGCTGTCACTAACGTATTCCAGGCTAAATCACCAGTTCTCACATTAGGATCTACTACATTTCTACATGTTAAGCATGAGAATATCTATGTTGTGGCAGTGACCCGGTCCAATGTGGACGCAGGGTTGATTTACGAGTTCCTTTATAAGCTAGTTAGTCTCGGAGTGAGCTATTTCAACAAGTTTGACGAACAGTCTATCAAAAACAATTTCACACTTATATATGAGCTTTTGGACGAGATCATTGATTTCGGGTTCCCGCAATACACGGAGACGGACACATTGAAGCAATATATCACATCCCAAGGAATCAAGACGGAGAAAATTACGGGAGAATCGTCGAAAATCACATCTCAAGCTACAGGGGTGATATCATGGCGAAGACCGGATATCAAATACCGGAAAAACGAGGTGTTTGTGGACGTTATTGAAGATGTTAATTTATTACTGAGCACTACCGGATCGGTGCTGAAAAGTGATGTCAGCGGGAGAATTCAGTTGAAAAGCCATCTTTCTGGAATGCCTGAATGTAAGTTTGGGTTGAATGACAGTTTGATGGTCAATGAACATGATGAGCTAGGAGAAGTCTCGGCAGCTGCCGGCCCAGTCACGTTGGATGATTGCCAATTCCATCAGTGTGTAAAACTTGGCAAGTTTGATTCGAATCGGATAATCAGTTTCACTCCACCTGATGGTGAGTTTGAGCTCATGAGATATCGTTCAGTGGAGAATATCAACATCCCTTTCAAGGTTATACCGCAGGTGACTGAGATTGGCAAACTGAAAGTCGAATACAATGTGACAGTGAAGGCCAATTTTGGCAGCAAATTATTTGCTACTGATGTGGTCATCAATCTTCCTACTCCGCTGAATACTGCTAATACCAAGACCAATCAGACTTCTGGTAAAGTCAAGTATGATCCATCGGAAAACCAGATGGTATGGAAAATCGGCCGTTTCTCTGGAGGAAACGAGTATAGTTTGCATGCAGAAGTGGATATGTTTGCTACTGCTAATCAGAAACCATGGTCTAAGCCTCCTATTTCCATGAACTTCTCACTTTCCATGTTCACCAGTTCAGGTATTGTTGTGCGATATCTCAAGATCTTTGAGAAATCCAACTATAAGACCGTTAAATGGGTGAGATATCTAGTCAAAGCAGGCTCTTATGAAATACGATATTAAAAAGGGTGATGATTTTTACAAGCAGTCAAAGCTTGTGGTGTATGTAAAGTTATGTACAACAAATATCAGCTATGTTCAACGAAGTCTATTATTCGAGTCCTTTCAATATGAAGCCTGCATCATATCGGTTTTCAGTGAAACTGGTAATCCAGTTTTCCAGACACTTTTTCTGCTCAGCTGGGGCTTTGTTTTCGATACTGATTCCTCGAGCAAGACAAGCTCCTGCAGTTTCATAGTCATCTAGCTGCTGGACACCACCAAAGCGTCCAAGTAAGATGTTATCACAGCGGATTTCTACCAAGTAGCTGTTGATGACCATCTGTAGGTGTTTTTGGGTATAAAACAAGGGAGGAAGCCATAACTTTTCAGTGAAGATTGCCAGAGCATTCAGTTCATTACGTGAGAGCTCAAACACAGACCTAGCTGCGTATCGTTTTGATTCAGACGACCCGGAAGTTTCCAAGGTTTTGAATTTCTTAATGTGTTTCTCGCGGCTTTCCGTCTGGTTTTTAATAGCCGAAGGGGTATAGCATGTCACTGGAGTCAATCTCGGGAAAAGAAGAACCAACAATGGAGTTGTCTCGAAGAATACAGCGAAAATGACGGCGAAAAAAGGAAGTTTCAGAATATCTCTCTTGGTACGCAGTAACAGCATATATTGTGCTCTTGTAATATGATTTGGAGCAGGTTTAAGTAGATCTCGAGCCTCGCCATCAATCAGCTTGGATGAATCCTGGGCAAAAGCATTGTCTACCACATATTGCGACAGCTCCTTGATGTTCTTGAAATTCCACGATTTTTTGAGTTCGCGACATTCTTTTTGGTTTTTCCAAACGTTTTTAATTCCAGTTTTGTATAGATTAACATAGCCTTTGCCAGTGGCAGTGACTCTTTTGAACCATGATTGTGACGAATCAACCACTGGCAACGCCACAGGCCGTGTGGAAAAACAGTTCACATTGGAGCTCGAGGTGTGAAAAGCTCTTTTCTCACAATAACGGAGCCCATCTCGAAATGCGTGTCGAGAGATCATCGTTTCTACTAGCTAGTTGTGGATCCAAAGCTAAGCTCAGCTGGGTGAGCCTCATCACTACAAATAACACACAGTATGAAACTCATGTTGCTTCACCTAACATAACATAAACCACTAAACAATACCCTCCCGCTCTTCCCGTTCGGGCATTAGACAACCAGGGCCGGAGAGAAAAAGTGACCAGTAACAGCAATTGTGATTAGTTGAGCTCAGCTACAATATTGTGAGGGTTCCTAGATAATTGCTTTGTCCAACTGGTAACCATACATACATGGTGGGGGAATTTGGATCCGCTTCGGCGGTGGCTTTTGGATGCGTGGTGGGGATAATATCATCAGCTACGCAGAGTATAGGCCTAACGCTACAGCGCAAATCTCATATTATGGAGGATGAAGCATCTGTAAATGGAGCGAGGCGACCGGCTCATCGTCAGGCTTTATGGAGAATTGGATTGGCGCTGTTCTTGTTGAGTAACATATTCGGGTCCAGTGTGCAAATTACCACGTTGCCGCTGATTGTGTTATCACCATTACAGGCAATAGGTCTAGTGTTCAACTCCATCTGTGCTAGTGTGATTCTTTCTGAACCCTTTTCTTCTCACTCCATTGCAGGCACTCTTTTAGTGTCTTTGGGCGCTTTGGTCATTGCTTCTTTTGGAGTGGTACCTGAGCCCAATCGGAATTTGGACGAGCTCATAGTGCTTTTGGTCAGGGGGAAATTCATTATATGGATGGCAATGACCTTGATTTTCTGTGCTTTATTAATATTCATCATATACAAGGTCGTTGATGAGGCTGGACCAGAGAAGCCTCAATGGATAGCGACTAATACGTTTGTGATTAGAGGGGCACTTTTCGGGGTACTGTCAGGGATATTATCGGCCCATTCCCTACTGATGGCCAAATCTGCAGTGGAATTATTGGTGAGAGGTCTGAGCGATCATTGGGTAGATTTCTTGAGATGGCAAGCCTGGCTTATTGTTGGATTTTTTTTATTTTTTGCACTGAGCCAGCTCTTTTTTCTGAATAATGGTTTAAGGCTATGCTCTACCAGTGTGCTTTATCCCCTTGTATTCTGTGTTTACAATGTCACAGTTATTATGAATGGATTAATCTATTTTGATCAGACATCAAGATTGAGCAAGAAGCAGATTCTCATGGTCGGTGTTGGCACAATCCTGGTTCTGATAGGTGTCTTGAGTCTGTCTTGGAGAGCTGATTCGCACACCCAAACATCAAATGACGATAATATCGACGTATCGGTCATTGATGAGAATTCTGGGAATGAGACGGAAATCCGATCTCAAATTTATGAGGACAATCGCAAATATCATTCTCGTTCCAACAGCAAAATGTCCACCACGACATTGGAGGAAACCACACCATTGATACCAAAGCACCGTCGCATGACCAACGAAGACAGTACACAGTATACATCATTTTCATCCAACGGTGGAATTCCTGAGCCGTCATCTTACAGCCCTAATCAGAGATCATCATCTGCTCATGTTTTTGGCAGAAATTTGTCGGTGGAACAAAGCAATCTTTTACAACAATTGCGCAAACCTTCAGGCAATTCAATGACCTGATAACATCTTAGCATATTTATTAATTTCACCACCATTTTCACTGATATTTATCGACGATTCTGGAGATATTCACTATTTATTATCGGCTCTGCAAGTCTATTTCATATATTGATCTATAAAAGTCAGCTGCTCGGTTTAATCTTCGCCAGGCACAATAAAAGCTCCACCGATACAGATAGCTGGTTCCTCTACGCTGTGATGTTCATAGCTCAAAACACCGACACCTCCGGCTTCAAGGATCATTGATGGATTTTCCTCAATGTGTCTATTGATCCATCGCAAAACGAACGCTCGTAGAATGTGACCATGAGCAACAACTAGGACATCCGAAGTCTCTTCGCCATGATCGGCGATTGCCTTTCTATGGTAATCTTTGATATCATTGACTAGAATATCGAGACGCTCCTGGATTTGGGTGGGGGATTCTCCGCCCTCACAACCGTCACTCCATATAGACCAGTCGGTATTCAAACCATGGCTTTCTCGGAGTTTCTTGATATCTTTGGTCACCATACCTTCATAGATACCATAATCCCATTCACGTATTAAATCAGTCTAATAAGAATTTGATTAGTAACAATGTTGCGTAATGTTCATTCACAGATTCAATAGTACCAACCTTAGTAGTAACGGCCTTCGAGAAGTCATTCTCACCTTCGAGTAGCTTTAACGTTTCAAGAGCTCGCTGCCGAGGAGAGACATATATTTTTCCGACACTATCAGGGCAAATGAGACGATCTGGACCGACCAATGCCTGGCTAGTAGCGATCATTCTCTTTTTTCCATTGGACGTCAGGGGTAGATCCGTCACCGACGTATGCTGGCCCGTCAACGACCAGTCAGTTTCGCTTTATAAGTTGTAAGCTGTGCCGAACTCGTTTCGAAATAGTTAAGTCAAAATAGCTATTAAGAAAGAATTGTATTAACATACCCATGACGAACTATTATTACTCTTGGAGTTCTCTTTCCCATGTTGCTGGTTTGATAGTGCTAAGTGCAACTTAATCTCGACTTCATCCTGCAATGTTTATTAAGCAGCAACTATGATTTGATACCGTTTCTATCAACAATAATCAAATTTTAACTGAACTGAGCAAATACAGAAAACTTCTTCCAAAATATTTTAATTTTCTAAATATAAGTCCCAATACTCTCAATTTGTAATCAATACTAAATATAAATGCTTTTATTAGATGGTTTACTTGCAAATGTAAGTCCCAATTAATCTATATTTGTCTAAAATTACTATATTTAGAATACAACATCTCAGGACTAGGGGCCAGCTCTCGGATTTGTATTGCCGGAACGAGGGTGCATACGCTCGGAAGCTTCGGCTTATATTAATGAGGGTAGCAATCAAGAATTGCCTAAACACCTAACTGTTAGTGAAATATGAAAGACATTGTCTCAGCTTCTGTTGATTGATGTCTGCAGACTATTCTGTGCTTATCGATAAGCTAAGCAGCAGTGTGTTACGCAATTGGTTAGAGCGCTGGAGCCATTGTGCCCCACAATATTTGATGAATTATGTTCGTAGCCAAAGCTTTCGCCTACTACCAGTAAACTACGCATTTGGTAATGAAGAACCTTCCATGGGAAATATGGTCCTTGATTTTTGAATTTTTTCGTGAAAATAATGGCACATTTTTGGATTTATTCTCGTTATGTCTGAGCTCGGATGAATTCTACTCCATAATCCGTCTATGCCCCAGCCAGCCTGCATTATTAAATGAAGCTAATATTACATGGAAATCTATTCCTACAATACTAGAATTAGCCTCTAATCCAACATACAGCCCTATAAAAATTTCCAGAATATTCAAACGTATACGATCGATCATTGTACCTGAGGCTGATACGAAAGAACAATGGCGTAAAGCATCTGTGCTAGCAGAATTGGTGTCTAAATGCCCTAACATACAAAAGATCCGTATTGCTACTCATGGTGGTTCAGGGTGGTTGAAAGAGCTGAAACCGGAATTAGAATCACTTAAGAATCTGGAACTAGTGGCTTCTGGTGGCGACGGTAAAAGAGGCACTTTAGGGGGCATGATTTATACCGAGCATGTTAAAATTGCCACACCAAAACTAGAATCTTTGAGTCTGACTGGAATTCAAATCTACGGATCTCAGGGGATTGGGTTTCTTGGAAGTGGGTTTCTGGAAAGCTCAACTTCCCCCGGGCCATCTGAGCTGAATGCATCATTTATTGAGACACTGAGATCAATTACTTTGACCAACTGCCAATGGTCGTTCCCGTACAAGCTTGATGAGCTGGGAGCTATGAAGTCCATTACTATTCGTATTGCTTATAGCTATCTTTTGAACAATGCTCAAATGAGGGAATTGCTCAGCAATCCGCCAAGCACTTGTGAAACTCTGGTGTTAGACGTCGGTATGAACGACATATTTGAGGATCAGATCAAATTGGCCAAAGAGATGAACAATCACGCCAAGAAAAGTCAATGGAAATTGCTTGCTGAGAAAAAAAAGCTGTTGTTTCCAAATAATGTCACTAAACGATCAATCATAGTCCACACCAATAATGAAGAAGACTCCGAGGACATATTGGAATATACCGATACCGATACAGAGATCAGTTACAAATTCACTTATGCAACCAGCAAGCATTTAGACCCCGATTTTTATTGTATGTAACTCATTATTTATGCCAAGCTAATAAATCATCGTGGCCTTCTACATTAAAACTAAAGCCAAATCTGATTTATACTATGTAAGTAGCATCAATCTTTTGCAGTTTGGGTAAGGCCAGTCTGACCTTGTTTCGATAAGTGACACGATTATCAAGCTGAAGAGGATTACCTTCAAAATATACAGTATTCAATTTCGAGAGATCTTTCAATTCCTGTTCGACATTCTGGAAACTTGAAATCTTGTTCGATGAAGCCCATAACTCTTCCAACTCCTTGAGATGGCTCAAGTTCTCCAACTTGTCAATTCTGTTTGCAGAAATATCAAGAGTAGTCATCTTGGTATTATTTTCAAGACCTTCAATCTTTTCGATTCCATTATGCGAAATATAAAGCTCCTCCAGATTCTCCAACTCATCCAGCCCTTCGAGCTTTGTGATTCGATTAGACTGGATAGAAAGCAACTTCAACTTCTTCAATTTACCCAAATTTTGAAGCTTTGTGATTTTGTTTTTACCAAGCCATAATTGTTCCAGATTTTCAAGCGAATCTAAACCTTCAATTGTTCTAATTCGGTTAGCGCCAAGTTCAAGATTGACCAAATTCTTCAACCCCGTCAGCCCTTCAATGGTGCCGATATTGTTTTGGCATAAATATAAATTCCGTAAACCAACCAGATGATTCACATTATGGATATGCTTGAAATTATTAAAACTCAAATCCAGGTTTTTCATATGCTCATTGAAATGCAATAAATGCCCATGACCCATATGCGATAGACGGTTATCATACAAATCCAGCTCCTCTAGATCGCTAGGTAGATCTTCTACGCCTTTCAAAGACGTCACGATATTTTGACGGAAACAAGCAGTCTTCAAGTTTTTCAGTCGCCCCATTCCTAGTTTGGAAAGCGATCTGATTTTGAGATGTGTCACATCCAACTCTTCCGCGTCGTCGGGCACGTCGCTAAGCAAGTCTTCATCATCGTCCAGCTCCTCTCCTTCTATGACACTCGAAATTGGGATCTGACCTTGAGCATCTTCGTCCTCAGAGTTTGTATTATTGTCAGTCTGATCTCCCTCATGGATTTCCGTTTGATTTACAGTTGATTCAATCAGCTGGTGTTCTTTGCTGGAAGCTTGCTCCTCCTCTTTGACGGTCATTCTAGCGGTATAGGTTAAGGTGAGATGGGAGATTCTAGAAACTGGGGATTATCTTACAATGGATAAATTTTGAAACAGGTCACAAAACACATGCTACTCTTATATATACATATATTTATTTTCCAGTCAAAGCGTAAGGGCTGTTGATTCTAATTTAATGAGCTGTTTTACAACATTAGCTTCAGATATTTGCCATCATCAAAATCACTTATACTCACCCTCGGGCTGGGCCAAAATGTAGCTGACAGTGTCAGAGACGCTCTTGAGTTCGTCGGCCTGGTTACTGGTATCATGTTAGTATGTCAATTATGTCTCTGTCATGTAGTGCTGGTTACTTACTCAGGAATCTCAATGCCGAATTCTTCCTCAACGGCGACCAAAACCTCAACGGTGTCGAGAGAATCCAATCCAAGATCGGTAGTGAAGTTGGCAAGAGGAGTAATCTTTACAAATTGTTAGTTCGTCATTCACATCACTTCTGAATTTTATAGTTCACAGTCTGCAGCCCCAAAACCGAGGTTTGTGACCTGTATTGTATTTGTCATGCCTTGTATCATGACTGGTAGTGTATACAAACCTTAGAAGGATCGGAAATCTGTCAATCAGTTAGCCCCAAATTCCCGGATAAAAAAATCAAAGTTTAATCCCATATGTCCTCAAAAATCCTCAAATAACTTACCTTGTCAAAAGACTTGAAAACGTTGATGATTCGCTCCTCAACGTCGCCCTGGCTAAGAGAGCTAGAGTAGAATCGCATGGGAGTAAAAGCAGATCTAGCCATCAAAGCAACCTGAGGTCGAGCAACACTAGCTCGTGCAGCAATAGAAGCACTGGCGATGAATTGACGTCGGAACATTATTATACTTGAAACTCGTAAATTCTCCAAAATTCAGTGGTTGAACAGTAGTTATGGAGGTGGTGGTCGTGTGAATGCCCAATGAAAAGTTTCGGGAATACTCCGGGTAAGCATAGATAGTGGCCATAGTGGTAACCGATGAGCTCGGTCTCAGCTCAAAAATGATATTGTCATGTATAATGTCCTATAATGTCTAAATAACAGGTAAAAACAAATGTAAAGAGCATCTAATTTTTTTATTCAATTTACCTATATATTTCAAAGATCCAGAATCGGCGAGGATGAGAGCTCGTCGTTAATATCATGGCGTATGGCCACTCTAATAGCATCGTACAAATTGAATTACCATATAAACATCGGCCTGTAGTTAGATAGGAACAGTGAATACACGAGCAGGACTAACAGGGCTCTCAACGTTACGTTTGAAACTGTTGTTACTAGTACTGGTGGTTGCAGTGTCCCTGCTATCGCTTCGCTTGTGAGCAATAGATTCAGCACGATGTCCAACAATAGACTTTGATCTGTTGAACTGGGCCGAAGGAGATCGAGCTCCTGCAATAGAGTAGCCATTGGAGAAGCCATTTACACCAATGTGGTTAGTGGTAGCGGATGTGGAGTTTCCAGAGAGCCCACCAGTTGTGATTGCCGTAGGAACGCCGTTACCATCGGACACAGACTTGGTATTGTTGATGGTACCATTTGAAATACTGATTCGACTTATATCGTAGCTGGAGACTCGCCGAGTGATGGGCATGCCGCTAGTGGCAGACATCCCACTTGAAGCGGTGGATGGTGGTGTAGCGAGGGAACCATAGTCTTTGCCGTCACGCTCAGCAGCCAAGATAGCAAGCTCAGGAGCGTAGTTTCTCTCAAACAACTGAGTCAAACTGTTGTGTAGTGGTTTAAGAGAAGAGGGTACCACCTTACCGTGAATGTTTAAGCATCTCTCAAGAGCAAAAGCATAATCCAAAAAGGCGGCATCCAAAACCTGTACCAAGGGAGCCTGCTGGGGATCCGTCTTAAGATTGTCATCCTCCAAGAAGGCTCGGTAAATTTGAACTCCTCCATTGATAGGAGAATCAATAGCCCCAGAAAGAACCAAGTTTAGTTTGGACACTGTTCCTTGATTGGCTCTTCCTGCACCAAATTGAGCTTCAAGAGCAACCAAATCATTGATCTTGCCATCAAGCGTTTCCAAAGCATTCTGTAAAGGTGACAGCTTGATGGTAGAGACCTGCTTGACCTCTGATCGCTTTACGATAGTAGGGAAAGCCTGATAGGTTTCATATACAGTCTTCTCCACCCAAAGATCTAGTGCAGACGAGCTGGTACCAATAGGTTTGGAGTAAGAGAAATATCTCAAATCGAGTCTTGTGTGATATTCTCGAGCACCAGGAGAACAGTTAGGGAGGCCCAAAAGACTGTTTTGGTTGGTCTCAGGAACAACAGAAGACACATAAAGATACTGACCGTTTTCAGAAGCCAATGCCTCGCTATTCACAATCACTGCACTAGGATAAAGCTTGTTCAGACGTTCATGAAAGCCTTCCAGCTTTTCCCATGGTGTGCCTTCCATAATGAACTGCCGATCTCGCAGTGATCTTGGAAATCCGCTTCCAATGTACATGACTCTGAAATATTGAGGAGTGAGACGTTCAACATTATCGACATCAGCATAGAGCTTTCCTAGAATGGTCGAATAGCCCACCAACTGCTTGAAATCGTAGGCAACAGTCTCATAAGCGGTCATAAGCTCTTTAGTGGCCTCAATGGCATTTTCAAAAGCTCGGCCTCGTGTGAAAAAGGAGATTGCTTTCTCATATAGTGCAACCTTTCGTTCAAAAGAGCTTTGAGCAGGTAGTTTCATAGTCTTGGAGGGCGGAACTTGTATACTGTAAGACCACTCGAAGGCAGATGCCAAGAGACGATAAGATAAACCGGTCTGAACAAAGTTGCTCTTGAGCTTGTTCCATTCAGCGATATCATAAACATAACGAGAGAATATTTCAACTCGATCAATGTCTTTCAAAAAGTTCAGCACGTTAAGAGCATGGAAGATTCGGTCATCATTGTAAGCATCTCCAGGAGGAATGGTATACAAGTCGATCAGAAGATCCAAAAACTCGTCAATGTCATTGACCAATTTCATGACAGAGCTGAAAGCTTCATCTTCAGAATCAAATTTAATGGATTCTCTCAGAGTGGTCATGAACATCTGCTTCTCATAATGTTCGGGAATGAATGCTCTTGACTGGAAGATATCATCGAGAGAGATCACAATCTCCTTCTGCAGACCAGTAAAGTCAGAGTTGAGAGTCCATTCACCGATAATCATGCTATACAGAATGTTGACAGCAACTTTCTGAGTAGTTCGATGTCTAGATAGACACAGTCCCATGATATCAGGAACAAGAGATGTCTCACCACCATAGAGCTGTACCTGATAACCACCATAAACTTCAATACCAAATCTGAGCCGATCTTCATCATGAACAGTCCAGCCAATAGCATCCCACATTCTTTTGAAAAGAATAGCTGCTCTTCCTCGCAAATCCTGAGTCAACTTCCAAATAGCAGTTCGCTTCTGCTGAGCTAGCTTTTCAATACTCATCAATTCAGAACCAGATAAACGCAAAATACACTGCAAATATGAGTACCAAAGCTCAGAGTTGAACTCATCAGCTTGATCAGGAGGAGGAATGAACTTATTGGTCATCAGTGTTGACAAATATTCAAGGCAACCATATACTGTCTCGTGCTGAGCACCAACAAGCGACACCCACATTCGAGGAAAAGCAACACAGTCGAGCATAGCTGTACAAGCTCTCACAATATTGAACGCAAGTTCCGTGAACTGCTGCTTGGTGATGTTATTATCCGGTAGCTGCTCGCCAGAGAAATTGGCAATGTTCACAAGCAAAGTGAAAACAATACCGAGCTCGATCAGAACCTCATCAAATATAGACTTGTTGACGACGGAATCAACAGCTCGAGATTCGAAAGGATATGATTCAGGGAACAATGGAGAGAACACAGTATTGCTCAATTTCTTGTTTTTCTCAAATTCATCCAAAAGCCGAATAAACAGTTTAGCACCTAAGGGCAACAATTGAACATATCGTTTGCATGTGTCCATTTCTTGATCTCGAACAGCCCATAAGGTATTGAACTGGGTTGCAAAAATTCCAGCAAGAATTCGCAATTGCTCTTTTCTTTGAATGGTGAACTCAGTATTGTCAAGCCAGCAAGGCAGGGTCCACTTGATCGTATATGCAGCGATATGCGATCTGAACTTGGGATTCTGGAAGAAGCTTGACAACGAAATTTGCCGGATCAGCAACAATTTGGCAGTAAGTTGCTTATCGCTGTTGGTGTTGATGCTCTCAACAACCTCAATAAGAAGCTGGGGAACCTCGTCTGCTGCAAAAAGTGTCAAGTTAGAATAAAATTTGAAGACGTTGTTGCACAAAGCAACCTGAACACCTGAACTATCACTATCAGGAATGGCGGCAATTTCTTTCAGAGCCTCGGTAATTCTCTTCAAAAATTTGGCACAAGTGACGGAAATATAAAGACGAGAATCCTCGTTTCGATCAAAGTCGATTTTTCCAGAAGTGTTAGCAAGTCGTGCAATGTACTCGCTAACCTTGAATAATGAAACAAGATCATGTCGATTTTCAGCACTATCGTTCAATAGCTTTCGTTCAAAGAGCATGAGAATAACTTCAGAAAGTCCTCCGAAATTGAAACGACCACTAAGGTAGTCATCAGCAAGGAAATCGTGATTATTAGATCGAGCGGTAGCCTTCTCAAGTGTAATCACTAGAGCGTCAAAAATCTGCAGCAATAACTCATCATTTCCAGAATTTATGAAGTAGCACAACATGTCGAGTAAACAATCCATGATATCATGGAAATGTTTCAGGAATTCACCTTCCTCAACCACCTTGAATTTTCGCAAGGTTGCACTCAATTCACCAACATTCTTAGTCTCATAAACAGCCTTCCAGTGAAGAATCTTTTCAACAGCAACGTCTGTATTGAAACCGTTTCCAATGAAGTCGATGAGAATTTGAAGAGTGGCAACAGGTGAATTAGAATCTTCACGCATGAAATTGACAGTCTTTTTACCAGAGAAAACTCTGCTGCCCTGCCAAATGCTGAAACTGCCTTTAGCATAAAAATGACCACCAATGTATAGCTTGAGGTCAACAATTTCGCTCTTGGTGAAATCCACAATACGGATCATATCACCAATAACCTCATCATTGTAAGCGGCAAGAGAATCCCAGGAAGAATGGCCCTTGCTGTTAGATGAAGCGTAAAAAAGTGCCTTTCCAGAAGTTGAAGTACCAGACACCACCAGTAAATCCTTATTTCTACTAGCATTAGGATGATTCAATGTGATTCTGCCCAAATGAACATAGACATCATTTCTAGAGCCCGACAAACTATTGATGAACAAAGAGTTTGCAGTTCCAATAGCACGACCGTGATCTTGCTCCAGAAAAGACTGAATAGCGTTCATATTAGCAGCTTCGAACTCTTTGACGACACAAACGACTTGCTCAGCTCTAGGAGTGACAGCGACACCTTTTGGTCGGCCACGAATAATTCGATCAATAAGCTCACCCCATCCTCTGTTCTCATTAGATGGTTCATCAGGAGCAAAGTAGTTGGTATACATTCTCAAAGTGAAAGGGGCTTCCACCATTTCTTCCATTCGGAACAATCGCGAGACATCTGCAGCACCCGCAGCAATACCACGCTTGGCATACCGCTTAGCAGGAGTTTGATTGTTGGTCAAGGGAAGAGGCTGAGCTGCACCAGGTCCAACTCTGGAATTTGAACCATCAGTATAATTATTGATAGCACTGGAAGACGAAGATTTCAAAGCGACCTCTTCGTATACAGCAGCAACTAAGAAAACATCATCTTTGATCACAGAAACAGGTAAATCTCTGAAAAGCACAGCACTGAGATCAGCAAGATGAGTATCGGTCTTGATAGCAATCATGAAACTCTCAGTCAGCTGGTGAGTCTTAGTTCTCAAGTACATGTGTACATAGAGCTTCTTGGCACCAACTTGACCCACAACAGACTTAAAATCAACCATGATATGCTTAGGAAGATTCCTGATAACAAGCTTATCACTAACTACAGCATGATTGGGGTAGTTGGGAGCCAAAGCAAGCATGAACTGTTCCTGTGCAAGTCTGACTGCACCCTGTTCCAGTCCAACAATAGCACCAGTATTCGGGTCTCGCACAACTATTCCTCGCTGCAAAAGCTTGGTTACTCGAGCCATTTGCCAGATTGCTCTTCTTCGAGCCAGCACCTTTTCGGCCTGGGTCAACAAACCAAATAGGAGTTTTCTTCGGATAAAGTACAAATCTTTGATAGATTCGGCAATAGTAGTAACCACAGTGTACTTTCCCTCGATGTAATTATGGTAAAGATAGGTAAAGAACCATTCTCTAACCACAGAGGTGATATCATCCACCAAAGGCTCGTCGTCTTTGGTTGAAACCTCGTTTCCAAGTCTCAAGTAGGGAACAGCAGGCACAGCAGGCTTTGCAATTATGCCAACATTATTCTGCTCAAGACCGTTGGAAAATTGAAAATCAGACTCGAAATCAATAGACTCGGACGTAGTGACATCGGAGTATCGAAACCCAGCCTTAATAACCGACTTGTGATTACCGTCGATCAAACCAGCGGAAGATTGGACGTCTTTAGATCTGATTGTAGTTCCCGAGGTAGCCAAATCAAAGTATTCCTTAATTAAACCGTAGTTCAATGGAATGATTGCAACAGTCAAATTGATATCCAAGGCTGACAATGGAGAAGTAGCAGTTCGCTCATTTCGCTGGCCCATCTGCAGGAAAGCAGCTTCAGCTTTAGGAGCCGACACAACATAGGCTCGGGCCCATCTCATAGACTGATGAACCTCAAACATGAAAAGTTCATCCCCAAGATTGAATTTAGCCAGATCATATTTTTGTTGTTGTTCAACAGTAGGATTGTAAGATTTGATTGCAACTGCTCTGGCAATCTTGGACAACGGAGCCCAACCACCAGGGGTAGCGAGATTCAAACGAACATAGTTTTCCAAAGGCTCAGTGGCCGGAATAGAGCTTCGAGCAATCTCAGCCATTTCGATTCAAAGGTACCAAGTAATAACAAAAGTTTACCAGTAGAGGCTCCAAAATCTAGACCTTAGAGTCTCGAGAAGCTTTCAGAGAATTCGCCGATAACGATGATTAGAATAAAATCAAGCAAGAATTCAAATTCAGTGAATCAAAGCAGTCCCAGATCAATTCCAAGTTGAGTGAGTCCTATTACTTAATTGTGAATGGTTAGTAGTTAAGTCTTTTTCAAGGAATCGGGGAAGGTGGAGTGAGATAACCTTTTTTCAAGGGGGTGAGGGGGACCGGGGTCTCTCTATACCCTAACAACCAACCCATTTGGCAAGAAAAGAAGCGAGAAAATCTAACAAATAAAAGCAGTTGATACGTTTGCATACATAAATCGTACAAATCAAAAAAAGGCTAGAAATTTGACTAGCAGATTTGCTCGTCTTGGCCAACTGAAAGATTCGCTGTCAAAGCTGAAGCCCATTCGATTACCTTAAATGGAAAGCACAGTGGTCAGGGCTTGGAGCTTATCGAACAGGGTGAATAGAAGCGACAATACCAGACAATGAAACTGCAGCATTGCCTGGGCAATTGGAAGGGATGTAGAAGGAGGGATGTAAGAGAAATAAAAAGTAGGACAATAAAATTAAAGCGTTACTTTGACCATGGGAGAAGAAGTAGGAAAGTTTCGAGATAATTGGACAATAAGGCAATATATAACGACAATTCTTGGACAATGGAAGAAGATCTGAGAGCTGGAAGAGATAAATAGATTTTAAAAAATGATAAACAATACTTGAATTGACCCCGAGCATCTTTCACCTTACCGTCATATATACAATGCAATCAACGATCCCAATCGGCCAAGCTTGAACAGTCGATCTCCCGACAATCAAGATTCTCGTACAACAACAGTTATTTAGCAGACTTACGAGTTTTGGACATGTTCGGCAGAATGGAGAGTATCAAGCAGATTCTGAAGTATTCAAGTGGAGTTTAGAATATTCAGCAAATATTTAAGCGGAATTCAGTGCTTCAAACACCTTTTATTCCCAAAACCCTACTCGACACCATTGGCCAGATCAATCTGCTTGAGAAATTCCAGAAAAACCTCCAGGGCCAGCCGGGCCATCTCCTCCATATTAGCACCCCGCTCCTTCAAACCAGTATGCTTCTCATAAGTCTCTTCAAACTTAGGACCAGCTATTCCTATAAATGAAGTGCCAATTTTACTATCTGATTCGGAACCAGTGGGAGGACCAGCCCATCCAGTCTCACTCAGTGCATAGGTACTGCCGAGCTCCATCTTCATGTTCCGAGCTAACTTCTTAGCCACCTCCTTCGAAGACCCCGTGTAAGATTTGATGTCTTCAGGACTCCACCCAGCCAACTTTAGTCGAGACTTCAGCGAATACGTCAGAGTTCCTCCAGTATAATATTGAGAGGCCCCAGGAACTGACACAAGGTAAGACGAAATTAGCCCGCCACATGCAGCTTCACTAGTAGAGATAGTCTCATTGCGTCTCTTGAGGATTTCTGCAATTTCCGTCACCAAATGCTGTACTGCTTCCGGCGGATATGTCGATGCCATACTTGCTTTGTTTGATTCCCTACAAGCTAGTGGGTGATGCTCGCAACACTGATTGTGTTTTATGGTGCTGTCTCTGTATGTGTGTGTGTGGGTGTGGTCCCAACTTGTCATGTGTTAGAAGAACCGTTGCGACCAAATCAATAGTTTTTGCCATTGAGCCAACTACAACTATCAACATGTCAGGGGATACTGCAGCTCTGACTTTCAAAGCGGGGCGAGTCGAATATGACGAAACCACCAAACAGGCAACACCTTTGGCCGGCTCAGGCCAGGTAATTGTCCAACGAAAACCCGACGATCCCATGTTTTGCTCGTTGACTTGGGAACGGCGAGCCACCAAAGGCAAACCTCTCGGCACAAGCACCCCGGAAGAGGAGTTTGAGGAATTACTCCTATTCCCCGGTGATGCTGAATGGAATCATGTAAAGGAATGTACCACAGGCCGGGTGTTTGAATTGAAATTCAAATCATCTGGTCAACGACATGTTTTTTGGATGCAAGCTCCCACCAGTGATTCCAATCTCTCAACCTTGAGTAATGAAGACAAGACCATTGCCGAACAAATGAAACAATTCTTGGAGGAGGAAGCTGCTGCAGAAGACGAAGAAATGGACGACGCCGACTCGGAAACAGCCCCCACTAGGTAGGTAGCCCAATGATATATTTTCTCTCCCATTCCTTTCATAGCATTTTCGCATCCTCCCACACAAATACAACAGGTCCGCTAATCATCTCCCAAGATCCACTGCCGCCACCAGTGCCACTCCCGCTAGAACAAGCTCCGAGAGCCTTAGCCAGGTCTACGAATTGATCCAGAATGTTCGTAGAAACCGTGATCGTCTGCGACAGGGCTCGGGCTCCACATCGACATCAGCCCCTCAAGACAATGACAATGGGCTTGCTCAGGTTCCTATCTTGAGCATAACCGATGCCATCTCCAACACTGATATGGCTAACTACGTTAGTAGCCTCCCCGATGATCAACTAACCCCACTATATAATTTCATCCCCGCAGAACTGCCAAAGAATAGGACTGAATTAATCAAAGTCATCCAGTCGCCTCAATTCTTACAGAGTCTCAGCAGCTTTGATTCGGTTCTCAGCCAACCTGGGGCCGGCTCAGTCGTTGCCTCACAATTGGGATATTCTTACCAAGGTGAAGGCGTCCAGGGCTTCTTGGATGGGGTGCGCCACGCGTCCAAGGCCGACCAGTCCAGCCAAGATCACGACATGGACGCTGAACCGAATGATAAATAGATGCTTTTTCTACTTCATCTTTATATTCTCTCTCTCTGTCATTCTCATTCTCATTCTCTTCCTTCCCTCTTCCTCCCCTCCCAACAGCTCGGTTCCACTTTTCTCGTGCTCTTGCCATCTGCTACTCCCATCCACCGCGCGACTCCCCATTTCTCCCATTCTTTATTTTGATGTTGCACTGCTCCACATCAATTTGACAACATCCATTTTTCACGGGAATTGTCATTACGACTGTGCTAGTTCTTTGTACCCGAACTAGAGATTCTCTGGTATGTATAATTAATATCCATTAGAATGTTTTCTCTCCTCAAGCCTCTGCTGAAACGTCCTCCCGTTGGCTCATTGGCTAGTCGGCTGAGCCTTTTCTCATAGTACCCCTTTTTGCTGCTGAAAAGTCCCTTCCGCTGCCGAATCTGCCATACAGGCGTGTCCTCGATTGACCAATGTCATTCTCTCTGATCTACGTCAACTGCTATACGGTCGTGTCTGGCTTGATAGCTTACTTCCAAATTGTCCTGGTACTTTTGTCGTATGTTTACTGTTGATTTGAACCACCTGACTTTGTTCGGGCTTTGCCAATCGTCCCACCACTCTCATTGGAATTTATGTAGATACCCCACCAGGACGCTTGGGGTTGGCGGGTTCGACCAGGTACTCGACAGATATTTAGCTGATACTGCAAAAATGTATTTCAACAGAATGAATTGACAGACCAAATCAGCAGGATACTCACGGGTGTTTGCAGATATTTTACCGTCGAGTTACGTTATTTATTCCCCAGAATATTTCTAGTCACTTCGACATCCAATTGACCTGTCCAAACCAACGGTGGAGCCAATAGTGGTTTCGTGATCTTGAATTCGGTAGCTGTTGATCTGTGAGGGCTGCTAATATTTCCGTGTAAAAGGGAAGAGGGGATGGGGTTCCCTAAACACATATGTTTCAATGCTAACATCAATACAGCTTGTTCTCTACAATGGCACATATTCCCGGTAGTGATGAACTCAAAGTTCAGCATAAGGAGATCCATGATCGCTTGACCAGTTTAGCACATCTCGGAAAGGCTCTTCAAGCTGCCGAGGCTGAGCTCAATGCTCATATAAACATGGTTGAAAGCGGTGAGGTAGCTGATAATGAAGATCTCACTTCCCAGCTTCAGGAAAAACTCGAATCTATAGATCGAGATTACCAAGAATTGATGCAGCAAGGGCTGAAGCGCAATCTTGACAGAAGCAGTGCCATGTCACCTGCAAAGAAAGCAAACAATCGAATGAAAATCAGCCACAGTCAGTCAGCTGAAGACGTCTCATTTGCTTCTACTTTATCTGAGCAATTCTTAGTGGAGGCTCGTAAAATGAGAGAGGAAATTCATTCCAAGAATAAGCTTCTTGAAGATCAGGCTTTAGAGAAAGATCAGGCCCAACAGGAGCTCCATGAGCTTAGATTGCTGGTGACTGATCTTAGAAGTACTGAGGAGCGTATCAAGGACGAGAACTGGAATCTTGAACTCAAAGTACAAGAATTGGCCTCTAAAGTCTCTAAATCAGATGCTTTTGTGGCCAAAATTTCTAGCGAGAGCGGAAAACTCTCAACTGATAAAGAGTTGCATATTCATCAAATTGAAAACCTCAAAGTGAGCGAAGGAGAACTCAGACAGGAATTGGATAGAGTCAAGTCTCGCCTTGAGCAAAACACTGGAAGCTGGCAACAGCAGAAAGACGAGTTAGAAAAAGAGAATCTAGTGTTGCATAAAACGCTGAACGAACTCAAAAATGAGCTTTCTAATATAACCACCTTCATTTCCAGCGAGGGCCAACAGCAAAATGAATTTGCGGAGGACCCTTTTTCAACCACCGAAGAAGATGCATTTGAAACCCCGACTAATTCTCCTCCTCTCTCCCCTGTTCAGGCAACTCCGGCTCGAAGCTCAGCTTTAGAGAATGAGACAATCCGATCTACTTTGCAGCATTCACATCGACAGATCGCCAGCTTGAGGAATAATATACTTAAGGAAAGAGTCGAGAAGAACGAGCTCAAAAAACGCCTCAACGAGATACAGGGTGAGCTGGAGCGAACAAAGGCATTTTCTGGACTTGTTGGCTCAACTTCATCTGTGAGTTCTTCTAATGTTATGCGTACCAAAAGATCAAAGTATTTTGCCAAGCAGAATGCTGCCGTCAAAAAAGCAGAGGCCGCTCTCGGACGTTCCCGAGGATACGATGATTCTGGAACTTCATCGGGTGGCTATGTCACTGCTGAAAGTGATACAGGTTTCGAAACAGCACAAGAAGATATTGCTGCTTCAACAGAAGATGAAGTATACCAGACAGGACGCGACACATTGGACGGAGAGAGCTCTGCAGGAGAGACGGAGACTGAACAAGAGGCTAATCAAACTGTTTCGGCCTCCGAGGAAACCACTCAGGTTCGATCGAGCGGATTTTTCCACGAAGATCCAGCACTCGAATCGACTGCTAGCCTATCTTCAAACAGCTCTGATGAGGAACAGGGCTCAAGGAGACTTTTCAGCAGACGATCTGCCAGGTTCAGCAAAAGGGCCAGCAGCTCCAAAACGCCATCTCAGATCTTTGAAAAGACCGTCACTGATGAACCAAAATCATTGGCTAGCGAGTTCATTTCGGCTGATGACATCAAAAAACATGCCGAGCTTCACGGGTTAATTGTGGTTCCAAAAGAGAACTATACTGAATTGGAAAGTAAGGCTCTCAATTATGTCGACCCTGCTAATTCTGAGCAAATCACTGCGGCTGCCACTACGCATGGTCTCACAGTCATCACCAAAAACGAATATGACGATTTGTATAGTCAAGCATCCAACCTTGGCAACGCCGACTATCTAACAAAGACCGTTTTGCCATCTCTAGGACTTGTTGCTTTGACATCCCAAGATCTGGAAAAGCTGAAGAACCCATCTCAAAGTACGGTCGCTGCACAGGCACTTGGAGTTGGATTAAAGGCAATTCCTTTGGAAGAGCACGAAAAATTAGTTAAACCTTCAAAGGAAGACATATTTGCTCACGCTCACGGTCTTGGGTACAAAACTTTGTCTTTCGATGATTATCACTCGCTGAAAAACCCTTCTGAAAATGAGGTTCATGAACACGCCTTATCCCATGGGCTCAAAGCTATACCGTTGGATCATTATGAGCGATTGCAAGAGCCTAGTGCGGAGGATGTCCATAAGCATGGTGAAAGATTGGGCTTGAAAGCAGTACCGTTGGCAGAATATGAGAAGCTCTCCAACCCGAGCGAAACAGACGTTCATGAACGATGTGCGGCTTTTGGTCTTAAAGCTTTACCCCAAAAGGATTACGACAATCTTGTTCATGAGAGTACAAGATCTCTTTCTAGAGAGGAGATTGAAATAAAGGCTAAAGATGCCGGTCTGGTTGCTGTCCCCTCTGACGAGTATTTTGATTTGGTGCGATTGAGAGACAAACCATCTGCCGAGCAGATTGCTGCTCTCGCCCAGAAGATCGGGTACGTCCCCATCGAAGAACAAACCTATGAGTTGTGGAGCAACCCTACCTCCGAGTATCTCCAGTCGGTCGGTCACAGACTTGGTCTCACAGTTGTTGATACCCTAAAATACGAGGACTTGATGAGATCTATCGATAAGCCAACAAAGGAAGAGGCAATCGATAGAGCGCAAAAAGTCGGCTACGTTGCAATTCCGAATGCTGAGTACCAGGAGCTTACAAAACCACCCACTCGATCAGATATTGAAGCCAAGATCAAATCCTCGAATCTACCAATTACGGTTCTTGGTTCTGAAGAATATGAGTCGCTCGAATCATTGGCTAATAGACCCACAATTGATCAGCTTCGAAAGTCTGCACAGGACAAAAACCATATTTTGGTTAGCGAGGAAGATCATAAGGCACTTGTTGACAAGGCCAATTCACCGGATAAGGAACACGTCAAGGTAACAGCTGCAGCCTTAGGACTGCTCACAATACCCCATCTTGAACATGAAGAACTTGTTCGAAAAGTGAATGAGCCAACTCGCGATGAACTGCATGGAGCAGCCACTTCCAAGGGCCTTGTTCTGCTCGATAAGAGCGAGCACGAGAATCTGAAGGATCCTTCTATCGAAGTGATTTCTTCTTTGGCCAAGAAGCACAAGCATGAGTTGCTATCAGAAGAAGACGCACATGACTTACGAAATCCCAGCACCAGTGCCATCGAGCAGATGGCATCTAAGAATGGACTCTCTCTTATACCATCCGATGAATTGGTCAAGCTCAAGAACTATTCTCCTTCTCAGGACGAGCTTGAGGGTGAAGCAGCCAAACTTGGACTCGTCATCATTCCGAAGGAACGATTTGAAAAGTTATCGAAGGATGCCAATATCACTATTGATCAACCATTTATTGCGTCTGCAGCTGCAGGCTTGGGTCTTGCGACATTGACTCACGAGGCTCTCAACAAGCTGCGGCAACCACCATCATTCTCTGCTGCCAGCGACGTGGTGGTCAAGAGCGGAAATTCCATTATTCCCACATCAGATCTCAAAGCGTTGAAGAATCCTTCCTCAGAAGCTGTTATATCTTATGCAAAGGCTCATGGACTAGTTACCATCCCAGAGTCTGACTTCAAGGAGCTTACCAAACCTTATGAGCCCAGCACTGCCGAAGAAGTTGAAAGGTTTGCCGCGCAATTCAAGTTGGTTACAGTTCCAGAGGCTCTTTATGCTCAGCAGATTGCAAAACCTACACGGGAGAAGATTGCTAGTGAAGCCGCTGAGCAAGGTCTTTCGGTTTTACCGACTGATGAACTGCAGGAGTTACAATCTCGACCAAAGGAGTTCAAACCAACAGTCGAAGAACTCTCTGTTTTTGCTGCTAGCAATAAGATGGCCATAATTCCACAAGAACGTCTTAAACATTTGGAGGCCCCCCCTACCAAGGAACAGATTATGGAAAATGCTGGCAATTATGGTCTTCAAGCCACGCCTATCGAAGATCTTGAGGATCTCAAGAGACGAGCAAACTCTCCATCAGCTGCGGAACTGGAGACTCTTGCTACTGGATTGGGCCGAGCCGTGATACCGCTGCAGCAATTTCAGGATTTGCATGAAAGAGCAGAAAACCCCAGCAAGGAGAAAATGACTACACATGCAGGAAAGATGGGATTGAGCTTGATTCCAGCAGAAGATTTGGCACTTTTGAGACGTCGAGCTGAGGCTCCTACTGTGGATGAGCTAAGAGAGATGAGTTTGCAGCGGTTTAATCATTCTGTTGTTCCGCAGCGAGAATTGGAGGATCTGAGACGACACAAAGAACAACCCACTAGAGATGAAGTGAAGCTTCAGACTGAAAGCTTGGGACTTGTTGCTGTCGATAAGGATGTTTATGATGAGCTGGAGAAGAATGCTATTGAGCCTGACGCTGAAACTGTTTCCCGATTTGGAAAGAGACTTGGATACAGCATGATTTTATCAGCTGAATTGGAAGATCTCAAAAAGAAGGCGTCTCAACAACCATCTAAGGGTGAATTGGAAATCTTTGCCAAGAAGTTGAACATGGTTGTGATTCCACGTGATCAATACAGCTTGCTGTCAGAACGAGCAGAACTGCAGAGTAATAATACTGGTGATTCTCGGCGATTATCGATTTCAAATTCTGATAAATTGCAATCCCAAAACACTGGAGGTTCTAACCTGGGTGTCGCCGCCTCTCCGGCTTCAGTAAAGAATATGCATCTGCAGTCAGTTGCCACAAAGAGGGAGCATTTTGAAGACATGATTAGGCGGGCAGGTGAAACTGATGACAAGCCTGTCGACAAAAAGGTGGTCGAGTCGATGAGATCTCTGGGATACGTCCCAGTTGCTCAAGAGGAGTACAAGCGTTTGCTTGAAAATCAGCAGGTTTATAATCCCACAAAAGTGGAAATTATTAGAGCCGCCAAAAATTTTGGTCTAACTGCTATTGCTATTGAAGAGTACAAATCACTACTGAAGAGATACCATTCACAAACCAACAGTATATCCTCTCTCGACATGCTTGGAGGTCTGGATGCCGCCAAATCCTCCAACGTCTCTCTTGCTTCAAGTGTTTATATGGATGCCAGCTCATCAACAAACCTTGGTGTTTCGAGTCGGTCACCCCCAATGAGTCCCTCATCGGAGTCAACCAATCTCGGTGGCGAAGTAGATATGAAGTCAGTACCTGCTAGCTATCTGGCTACCTTGAGAAGAATTGTTGAGTCCCCCACAAAAGAGGATGCGACATTGATTGCGAAGAAGGCGGGTATAGCGCTAGGAGGTGCTGCCATAGTAAGTGGAAGTACATCTTCTGCAATGGGTTCTCCTACTAAAGGAGCTTCTGCTCCCTCTACTCCTACCAAAAATAATGAGAATCGGCTTCTTGCTGCTTCACCGGCGCAATACAACCCCACTAAGGACGATGTGACGGCCAAAGCCAGAGAGTTTGGATTGATTCCTCTCACTGCTGAGGAGCATGAAGCTTTGGCAAGTTACAAGCCATCTCCGGAGGAATTCAAGGAGCATGCTAAGGCTATAGGGCTTGTGTCTCTATCCAACGATGAATATGCTGATTTGCGTAAGCAAGCGGAAAAGGTCTCTAGTGTTGATGACATAAAAAACAATGCTCAACAACTAGGACTCGCAGTAGTACCGCTACAGGAAATTGATAATCTTCATAGCCGATTGGCAGCGCTCGATGATCAAGAAACCCAAGCCCGACAGCCTTTGTCTGAAGAGCAGGTCAACACGCACGCCAAGTCTCTTGGGTTGGTCACCATTTCCGAGGATGCATTGGCAGATCTTCATAACAAGGCCAGCCAATTGGCTGCACTTGACAATCAGAAGTCTCAGCCTCAAGAGCCCTTGTCTGAAGATGAAGTGAGGGCTCATGCCAAGTCTTTCGGACTTGCTATGCTTCCCGAAGCTGAACTGACAGATCTACATAGCAAGGCGAGTCGAGCTGATGAAACCGATAATCATCAATTACAGCCTAAAGAACCTGTATCGGACGAGGAATTCAAAGAACATGCTAAGCTACTTGGACTAGCTACAATCTCTGAAGCGGCCTTGGCCGACCTTTACAGCAAGGCGAGCAAATTTGATGAATTGGAAGAACAGAAGTCACAGGCTAAGGAACCCATTTCAGAGGATGAGGTCAGAACACATGCTAAATCTCTTGGACTGGCAACACTTTCCATAGCTGCACTGGCCGAGCTCAACAACAAAGCCAATGCTACTCCAACCCCTCAAGTTTTGCAGAATCATGCCAGAACAATGGGTATGGTCACTTTATCTCAGAAAGAGTACAATGAACTGGCTAACAAGAAAATCACTGGTCCTGAATTACAGGAGAAGGCTAGGCAGGCAGGTCTTGTGACTCTAACAACTTCCGAGTATAATAAACTCAAGGAGGTTGATCCTGAGAAGGTCGAACTTGATGCTCAAAGACTGGGACTTGTCACAGTTCCCATCACTGTTTATAATCAGATGATCAACAGCCCGCCTTCCAAACCGGCAAATGTTAGTGAGGACGATGTCCGGCAATCAGCTGAGAAGCTGGGACTTTTAGTAATGAATCGCGAACAATTGGAGGAGAAGATAGAAACGAGAGCACACGCTATGGAAAGGAAACCTTTGGAGCCAGCAGGCCCCATTTCTTTCAGTCGACGGGAAATCGAAGAACGCGCAAGAGAATTAGGTCTGGTCATTGTTGATGCTGATGATTATAAAAGATTGAGCACAGCAACAGTCACCGGTCCTGTTCATGAATTCGATCCTGCCATCAAGGAGGTGAAGAAGAGCAACGTGGTTGTGAACAATGTCAATGCCAACGCCTATGGTAATGCTCGAGAAATGGCTGCTACTACTGCCGCTTTCTCATCAGATGAGCAGAGCAGTATTGCATCACTACCTCCGCAAGCACCACTGCCTTCAGTCAGTGAAATTGGTTTGTCGAGCGCGGAAAGCGGCACTTCGAACAACCGATATAACAATGCAGCATATAATGAAAGTCCGGCTACCAATACCACTAGACGATCGGGCAGACATGCCAGCAATGGCAATAATTCGCTGCTTAACTTATCGGCTGCGACAATTGCATCTCAGGCTAGTCTCACTGACAGGAATATGATTCCTTATATCACCCAGGTTGTCATTGGAGAATTCCTCTACAAATACAGCCGTTCTTATGGTATAAGCGGTGTTTCTATGATGCGACATGAACGATATTTCTGGGTCCACCCTTATAGTTTGACTCTCCACTGGTCGAAAGAAAACCCTGGTAGCGAGATGAAGCATAATCCGAAGACCAAGAGTGCTGCTATCATAAGTGTCAAGAGTGTCGAGGATCCTAACCCCCTGCCCCCTGGAATATTCCATAAGACTATTGTTATCACTACCAATGACAAGGTCATCAAGCTGACGTGCCCTAATAGGCGACGACACAACATATGGTACAACTCATTGCAATATCTGATCAAGCGATCAACTGAAGAGTTGGCTTTCGAGGAAGATGAAGCCATTGATGATTACGTTGAAGACCGACACATGGAGGAAGAACGAGCTCGAACAGCCAGTGTTCTGAGCCATCGAACCAGTGGATCACGCATCACGTCGATCCGACGATCCATTGCACCCGAATTTAATTATACTACAGTAAAGAGCATGGGAAATCGTGCTCCAAGCATACAGAGCCGGGCTCCAAGTGTTACTAGCTACAGGCCACCGACCTTGGTTCCTCCCCCCCGTTCTACCAAATAATAAAGGTGTCCTTATGTAAATTTGAACAAATAATAATTGATACTACAACTATTCTGGTTGCAATGCATTTTGTATTTTGGAGTGCAATTCTAGAGTTCGTGGACATCAAATAAATCATATGCTTCTTTAGACCATGGCCCATACTCAGCCCCGGAGTCGAAAGCCGCTATTTGAGTCGACTTGATGACATCGAGTATTGGATCTTCTTCATCAGATGAATATAAGTCACTTGCCTCTATTCCCTCCAATATCGGTGAACTTGCATCAGCGTTCTGATTCTGCTCCTCCAGATCGTCCAGCACTTGAGACAGCTCCATCTCCAGGTTAGCACTGGATTCTGTTTTCATGGCTCTTTGCCCCGTATTCGACTGATAAATCATCCTCGATGGAACTTGAGATGGGCCATTTCTAGGAAGATTTATTTCTGCTGCATGAAGCCTGTTCGGTTGATGAGAATCATTCGAATTATCCGACCTCATCGTGGTGATCTCAGGCCTATAGCTTACTGATAGCGCCCGCGCGTGACTTCCAGAGCTCCCGTAAACTGTATTTACAATTGGATTTCTTTTCAATTTGTGCCCAGTCTCGCTAACTTTGCTAGCTGTTGGAGATCCAGCCTGCTGTGATACTCCAGCAAATTTACTAGAAGTCGGTATCCCCTTCTTTTTCTTGGCTGATTCACTTATAATCTGACTTAATGGAATCCGACTATTAGGCACCTCTTTTCTGAATGCTGTTTTCCCTGCTGGTCTGACTGGCCTTGCAGGTTGGCTGGATCGTACCTCGATCTTTTCGATGCCGACATCAGCTTCAACGGTAGCGAGAACACGATCAAATTTGAGCTCATCACCGATTTCCAGCGACGACTTATTATGGAATAATGCTGACTATCAAAAGTGAAACGATCACACTGTTAGACATTAGCTGGAAATACATCTACTCTATCGCTATACTTACCACAAAATTGCCGTCTTCATCATATAAAGCAACCCTCCGATTGAATAAGTGGAATTTCACAACCCCGTCGTTCCACTTTTTGCGCTTCTGTGTCAATTGGGTGGTCCAAAGACACTCATAAACATGCATTTCACGGATCACACTACTTGCTTCCATTCTGTTCGTGCGAATCCCTGTTCATCCAGCTACGTTTAATCTCTGCAATTTTCTCGTCCCCCCTCTTTCTTCTTCTTCATCAACCCTTATCATCCTAATGTGTCTGTCGGCACAGCCGTGCAATAGATCGGCGGTACACCAACGGCCTTCACCAGTCGAACCAGCCTCCCGCGACTTGGTTCAAAACACTCTTTCTTTGTTACCAACCAGCTGAGAAATGAGATCCGCTAAAGGGATATTTACAGAGCTTGGTGGTATGTCTCTTGGCGGGGCACCTACGCATAGGAAAATCAGCGAAAGGTTCACTTCCGTTGCTTTAGAGGAGAGCCCTTCAGAAGATTCATCTATTGCAACTTATCTATCTGACAAAGGATTAGGCCAAGGACTGTTTTCCGATGTTCGGATTAAGGCGTTTGAAAAAATCTACCCTTTGCATCGCATTATTTTGTATCGTTCAAGTTATTTTGCTTCGATGCTGAGTGGTCTATGGAATGAAGATGACAAGGATAAGGTGTACGAACTTGAATTTGAAGGCCCTTATGCTACTCAGAAAGCTTTTGAAGATGTTCTCAGCAGAATGTATGGAAGAGGTCTCAAAGTATTTCCTGAAGATTCAGATGATTCGAATGAGGCAGACTTGTCTAGAAACTCCATGGCCAATACTACCGTTAAGGACGATCTGCCTTCTGAAGCCTCTTTTGCGGGTACTATCACGGCAACTCGGGATACAAGCATTGGGAATCTTTCTTCAATGCTATCTGGTGGAGACGATAGCTCTGATAGCTTTTCATCTGCCAAAGACGACTACGATGGATCTTCATATGCCATTGACGATCTGCTAGGCGTTTTCACCGTTGCAGATTTCTTGGATCTGCCGTGGCTTGTTTCGGAGACTACTACTATCCTGATCAAGAAGCTGAACGAGCGCTCAATTTACAGTTTGGTAGAGTTCTGCAGCAAGTATTATGGTGGTGCCCGTGAGCACGACAGACTGAGCGAAGCTACCCGATGCTTTATTTGCATGGAGGGATACGCTAAAGGCGTCGAGTGGTGGCTCAAATTCAGCTGTCAAACAATTGAAGAGGTTCTCCGTTCTGACGGATTCTTTGTGCCTAGTGAAACGGAGAGATGTGACTTCATTGTTCTTTTCTATTACAAAGTTGCGAAGAGAAGAGAAGAGTTTGAGGAAGCCAGCGACATTCTCAAGGTGTTGCAACATTGCTTGAACACCTCAACTTATTATTGTCACTTCCCTTACAAGAAATTGTTCAATTTGAGTAAGCTGACCGACTATACCGGAACAAGGCCACTGATTAAACCTGAGGTTCTTCAGCGAGCATTGTGGCTCCAGAATGAGCTGCAACATCGAATCACCAACTGTACTGAATACAGTAGCCCGCATTTGGGACTCACTGAAGATAACTTTGAAGGAGAAGAAGCCTATCTTCATAACGTTCCTCAAGATGACAGTACCATTGACAGTGGCCAAGGAGGTGAGCAGAGTGTGGTGAGTAGCCCCCAGAGAAACTCTGAATCACCGACAGAAAGCTGCTTGAAGATTCGCACCAGATTCGCACCTTTTCGGTTTGCTGTTGAATTTCAAGATGTCTTTCGTATGCCTGTTAATAAGCGACAGTATTCTTCTAGCCAATGGTACGCGGGTTCATACTGGAATGTCTACATTCAACGAGTTCAATATAGGAAAGGCGGTTATCAACTAGGTGTTTATTTGCATAGGGCTGGACAGGAGTCAAAGGATCTCTCTGACACATCGGCTGGCCTGGGATTGTTGTCATTCAGAGAGACTAGCAACAGAAGCTCTACAGATATGCACTCCACAGTCAATTTCTCATCACTCGGCTCACCAAACAATATGTTTCCTCCAGCAAATTCACCTACTAGTGTTTATGGAAACACATCGACCAATATATTTAATCCGACTAATAATCCTCGGCAGCACCTATACTCTAGTGTTTTGGAGCGAAACAGCTCGACTTCTAGACCTACACTTGATCTGCCTGCAGATCTCCCAGATAGTTCACAGCATTCATCTTTTGAGGAGAACAAGTACCAAGACAAGCGAAAGGAAGTCCGAGCTTACTTTGAAATGTATACACCAGCAAGAAGAAGTAAGACTGCATTGACATGCTTCAGCAGTGTCCCTGATAACTTTGCCGATAGTCAATCCTGGGGCTGGAAAAGCAGCAGCTTGTGGAGCTTTGTCGTGGGGAATCCCAATGAGAGCCTCAAGTTTGTCATCAGTCTCGGCGTTGTTTGATTGAAATCGACCAAATGATTAAGGTCTTGCTGACGGGTTCATCATTGTTCTCTCGATACATGGCACCTCTTCAATGGCACCACCAAAATTCAATGGTTATGCCACCCTCGGGATGAGCCCCATTTTTTATTTTTACTTCTGTTAAAAGTGCCCAAATCTCATATTGCAACTATCGGTACCAACAGATTGTTATATAAAGCATTTTTTTCCTAATAACAAATCATCATCAATTCCAAGTCACCTTCCAGCCAAGATTCTCACCAGCAAGAAAAGGGACTACGTATGTTTCATCCTTGTTGGCTCCGAAGCTATCGGGAACAACATTGTCCTGCTTGACCAAAGTCACAGTCTCCTTAGTCTTCAACTCAGGCTTACCATAGAATTCATAGCCAAAAGTCGTGACGAAATCCTTCAGCTTGTCCAAAGCTCCAGCCTTCTCAAAAACATCGGCAACATACGGGATAGCATGCGACTGTGTGAACACTCCTGCAGCGTATCCTTTGGCCTTGTTCTTAGCACTAAAAGGATGAGGAGCAGAGTCGGAACCAAAGAAGAATTTACTATTTCCACTAGTAGCAGCTTCAATCAGAGCATCTCGATCCTCAGGGTGCTTTGCAACCGGCTTGCAGAAGTTGAAGCTGTTTCCAGCCCATTGGTCAATGGTCAAGTACAAGTGATGGGCAGTGATGGTAGCAGCAACCGTGGGCCCACAAGACTTGACAGTTTCAACTGCAGTCTTGGAAGTACAGTGCTCGAGAATGATTCTAAGTTTCGGGAACTTTTCGTGCAAATTCTTGAGCATTGGCAGAAACTGCTCTTCAGCATTGAGTACTGTAGTGGAGTGGCCTGAAGGGCATTCTCCATGCAAGTTCAGTACCATATTCTGCTTCTCCATCTCGGCAAATGTGGGATAAAACGGCTCATAACTACTTACTCCATGATCAGAGTTGGTGGTTACTCCTGCTGGATAGCATTTGACACCAGTAACACCTCTAGCTTTGGCTTCTTTGATTACTTCAGGGGTGATCTGAGGACTCAAGTACAAACTCATAAGAAAAGTTGTATCAGGAGACAAAATTTCCAGGCTCTTTTTGTATTCAAGGACCCTGTCGACATCTGTCAATGGAGGGATCAAGTTAGGCATGACATAGACAATACCAGCACCACCAGCTTTGACCAGCGGTGTGACAGTTTCCTTCATCATTCCGTCACGAAGATGAACATGATAATCACCAGGAACTCCAAGAGCAATAGTGTTGGCCATTTTTCCAGAATATATCTTGACTCTGACAAGATTTTGCTGCTAGAAATCGACAAACTTTCACATGGCCATCTTAAAGGCAAAGTGACTAATTATACCACATTGGGAAAACTCATTCTTTCACGTTTCCCTGTAGCTATCATCGCTCGTTAAGATCATTGTGTTGCAAACGATACATCTATTCAAAAAAAACTGACTGGATACATAGTTTCAATGCTCGATTTGAGCTACTCTCGTTTTCTGGCTTTTGGAAGCTCTTCTTGCACTCGCCAGATTACTACAGTTTGAACGAAACTTTCACAAGAAATATCAAAGTACAACAACCCTTAAAAACCATTCCACAAATCTTTTCCAAGACCTACCTCCAATAAAGATCAAATATAGTCTACTGTACTCCCGTCCGTCTGGAGCTCATATTCATGTAGCATTGTCATATATATTGCTGTTTTAATTATCTACTTTGAGATTCCTGGATCCTCTCATAATCCCCATATTATGCTATTTTACAAAAGAAGCTCCAAGGGGTTCTCGAGAACTCTCTTGAACACCTTCATCCATTCACCTCCAACGGCACCGTCAATGACCTTGTGGTCGAAAGTACCAGTAGCTCTCAAGACCTCCTCGAAAGCAAATCCAGCCTCAGAATCGACATCCTCAACGGCAACCTTCTCAACAGTGCCAACGGCGATGATAGCAGCCTGAGGGGGGTTGATGATGGCGCTGAAGAAGCTGACGGCAGGGTTCATACCCATGTTGGAAATGGTGATGGTACCACCTTGGTATTCATGAGGAGCAAGCTTACCGTCTCGAGCCTTCTTACCAAGAGCCTTCATTTCGTTAGAAATGGAAGCGAGACCCTTGGAGTCAGCGTTGGTGATAACGGGGGTGATCAAACCGGTGGGTGTAGCAACAGCAACAGAAACGTCAACGTTCTTGAAAGCTCTGATGACACCCTCAGACTCAAGCCAGTGAGAGTTGACCTGGGGGACTTCCTTGGAAGCAACGGTCATAGCCTTGATCAAAATGTCGTTGACAGAAATCTTGTATCGTCCATCAGCTTCGGCATTCAAAGCTTGTCGGAGCTTCAACAACTTGCCCACTCGAATAGTTGAGGAAACAATGTAATCGGGGTTGGACTGCTTGGATTGGGTCAATCGAGCAGCAATGGTCTTTCGCATGTTGCTGATAGGGGTGTCCTCGTAAGAAGCACCAGCGGGAGCAGCAGCAGCAGCAGGGGCAGCAGCAGATCCAGAAGAGGCAACAGCAGCAGCAGCAGGGGCAGCAGCAGGCTCCCAGTTCTCAACATCCTTCTTGATGATTCGACCGTTGGGACCGGATCCCTTGATGCCCTTCAGAGGGATGCCCTTCTCAAGAGCAATCATCTTAGCAACAGGGGAAGCGATGATTCGGCCAGAAGGATCGCTAGAAGACTGGGGCTTCTTGTCAGTAGAAGCAGGCTTCTCTTCCTTAGAAGGAGCAGCCTCCTTGGTCTCCTTGGGTTCTTCCTTAGGAGCCTCCTTAGCAGGAGCAGCGGATCCACCGGCGTCCTCCAAGGTGAAATCGGCAAATGCAGAAACATCACCCTCGTCTTCAACGTAAACACCAATGGGCTTACCGACAGGAACGTCTTTGGTACCAGCAGGAAGGAGAACCTTAGCCAAGTAACCGTCATCCTGGAACTCGAAATCCATGGAAGCCTTGTCGGTTTCGATTTCAACAAGAGCCTCACCAGGTTCAAGCTTGTCACCAACCTCCTTCTGCCAAACACCAACATTACCTTGAGTCATGGTAGGGGAAAGAGCAGGCATATCAATGACATGATGAGGAGGGAATGACTTAGATGCGTAAAATCGAGCAAGCTGAGGAGCGACGAATCGACTTGAAATAAAGTTAGTAAAAGGATAAAAAAACCAAAAAAAATAAAATAAAACAAAAGAATCAAAGAGACCGCAAACAAAATATAAGGAGAAACAAAAACCACGCTAGTCGTTCACAGTAGCCAAAATGAGCAATTCCGTAATATTCCTTCTTCTAACCTCCATCCCCACACATCCACCCACGCGAATATGATTGTTGAGACAACCCCCACTTTGCCCGAGCATCTCCGAGTTTTGCCAGATGCGGCTGGGAAATTTCGCGCTTAAGAAAAAAAACCAGCTTCTCGGAATTAGAAAACAGAGATCAGATCTCAGATTGCTTGCTCAGAAGAACGCTAGATAGGTTCGATTAATATTTGTGACATGATGTTGCTTGCCACATCTGCTTGTTGGCAAGTATCATCAGCCTATATTTTTTGGCTCAGCAACCACCAGAATCACTCCCTGCCCGAAAATATCCATGGCTAGTAATCTTGAATGCAATCTCTCAATAATAAGGATAAAAAGCTCTTTTTTCTCCCCGTAAACTAGCTAGTATAGTCCCCCAGTGTTTGTTTCCCCTTCTCTTGTCTCGCCTAAAACATCTCTTGCTGCCTACCGTCTAGCTTTCAAAGCAAAGCCCAACAGACAGACGTATGAGCCCTCCACTAGCGGTAGCAATGATTATTCTCTACTTACGCAGTCATTGACTGTCGAGCAACAGTTCGAAACATGGCACTTCGAGCCAAAACAGCAGCAGCAGACATTTTTCAATTCTTTTTAACTGTCACAAAGTTACCAAGATAAACTCTGATAGAACTAGGCTGGTTGTTGAGAGAGGGTGCGATTAAATCGTTGGGATATGCTGGTGCTTGCACGGCTATTAACGGGCCTGGACCTGTGGGGCTCTAGCGGGTTGGTTTGGTTTGGGTTGATTCCGCTGTAATCTGAGCAAACGGTAAGCGAAATAACAAGAAAAAAAGTAGTGCTAGAGACCATATAATTTTTTGTCAAATTATATCTGATAACAATTAATATTTTTTATGAAAAATAAGATTAAACATCATGATTTGCGTGTCGGAAAAAGCTGTTCGAAGATTCATCATGGACCGTTCAGCCCTGCCATGAGTATCCGAAGCAACGGGTCGAGATAGGTAGATGCGATAAAGAGTTCGGATCATCTTTGACAAAATGCGGGTCGGGCTTGGAGTCGTTGAAAAATGCAGATATCTTTGAGTTCTTGTCCAGAATCTCATCAGCACTTTCCATAGTGATACATCCTTTTCTAGCCATGATATCTTTGGTGGTCTGCCATGAGTACCGTATCATGTGATTCCAGCCAAATACCTTATCGACATTCTGCTCGAGCCATCGGACAGTATTTGGATCTGAGGGATATCCGCTACCCCAGGATTCCCCGTGTATACATTGATCTCTAGTAACTTTAGCACAGATCGATGCTGCTGACACTATCGGGTATATGCTGTCAGCTTTCTTCGCTACTGTCACCTTCATGCCCGGGAAAACTCGTGATAACTTGGCCTGATATGACTGAGGTGGACCAACCGTATCTACATAGAGTTCTGCAACGTTGACACCGAGCTTCAACACTTGCTGGATCAGCTCAATAGTGGTGTCGTGCGCCTGTTCATTGAGATTGTAGTTCCCATGAGAATTGGGCCGGAGCATGCCAGATGAGATATCCTGTGCACTCATCACCGTTACGGCCCACCCTATATTATGCTTAAGAGCGTCATCCTCACATAATGCTTTCATAAGATCGGTTCGTTGCTCGGCTGTAAGCACTTTGGAGTCTGCGAATCGAAACTGCTTGAGATCGCTTTCAAAATCTTTCCTGCAATAACTAACTGCATAGACCATAGGGCCGATTACTGGGCCTCGTCCTGCTTCATCTACTCCCAGTATGCATGGGCTACTAGTATCTACTATGTTTTTTGGAATCTCGCTAAGATATGTATATGTATCCTGCTCATTAGGCGGGATCGACGGTGCCTTGAATTCCGTCTCGACCGGATTTTCAATGATTGAAGTTGTGACAGACTCACTGAATGACTCTAACGACTCTTCAGATGTTGTTATCACTGAGTTTGACTCCACGGTTTCTGAAATGCTTACTGTCATGATGATGGCATGAAGACGCGTTACCAGACTACGCGGCTGGTCATACAATCATTTAGAAGAGAATAAATGAAAACGATAGAATCTACATGACGAGGCCTTGCTGCCATTTCATACCATGATTTGAAAATTTTCATCGTAGTTGTCACAATATTTACAATATTTACATTATTTTGTCGCTTCTTACAGCTGAGTGCCAACCTTTTTCATTGATAGCCAACAGCCTTAACTCCACCAAAAGAAAGGACCTGATTGATTCGCGTAGATCCCGTCACCATCATGACCAGCCGGTCGATTCCAATTCCCCAGCCTCCTGTGGGTGGCAGCCCCAATTCCATAGCTTTGACGTAATTTTGATCTGGCAAAGGTGATTCGTCATCGCAATACTCATTACGATCTATCAACTGCTGCTTGAAATTTTGCTCCTGGCAGAACGGGGAATTTTCTTCTTCGTATGCATTTACCAGCTCTTTTCCTTTGTAAAAGAGTTCAAATCTTCTTGATACTGTTCTGGTGATTCCATTGATCTCAGTAGTCCATGTCTTGGCCAATGGGGCCATCACAGCAGGATGATTCACAATATAGCCACACTCCCCACAAAGAGGCTCAATGAAGTGACCACTGAGACTGTCCAAAAGTCTTGCAGGAGTAGCCGCTGTTTCAGAATGCAATGGTACACCATGTCGTCTGCAGTAGTCAGTCAAAGCACTGACATTTTCAAGAGAAGTAGGTAACGCCTCTCCCGTAGCCTTTTCTACACTAGAAATAAAATCGTGCTTTTGAATATCACCACTGAATAATGACAACATATGCGACGAAGACGTAGCAAATATAGGGTATTTGTCTTTCACAGCACCAGAAACCCGGACTAGCAGCTGCTCAGTCAGCTGCATGAGCTGTTCCAATGTAGTATATGATTGATAAAACTCACATGTAGTGAATTCTGGATTATGAGTGGCATCTATTCCTTCATTTCGAAACTGTGTGCCTATTTCATACACTTTATCGAAACCACCAATTACCAATCGCTTCAGCCACAGCTCAGGGGCGATTCTCAAAGAAAGCTGTGTAGGCCGGTTATCATCTGTAAGAGCATTGCTCACTGTGATAAACGGTTTTGCAGTGGCACCACCAACATCACTGGCTAATATAGGAGTCTGGACCTCTGTGAAATCCTGCTCGTCAAAGAAGCTTCTCATCTGCGACAAAACAGTCGCACGAGCTCGTAGAATATCGCGAGAATCTGAGTTGGCAGCCAGATCAACCACGCGATTTTGTAATCGTGTAGTTTCATTCATTCTGACCGGCAAAGGATGAAAGCATGGAGCAAGAATCTCCATTTTTTCATCAGCGAGAATAGAAAACTCGCCTCGCTTGGTCTTCCAAGCATGACCAATGACACTTACAATATCTCCTTTACGTAGAAATTTGTGCTGCTCCAGAAACTCATCTGGTTCTAGGACTATAGAAAGCTTCTTCCTATTGATTACAATCTGCACCTTTGAGAAATCTTGCACCAAATCAATAAATAGCAGATTCTTTCCTGAGGACCGAATACTATTGATTCTCCCCTGGATTTGGAGAAGCGGGCCCTCTACTTTATCTTTAGTATATTCGGCCTTGTCTGCCCATTTTTCCCTTAATTCTGGGATTCTCAGTGTCTGAACAGCTTGATCCCGCCTGCCTATCGAGCTCAACAGGGGATATAAATTTTTTCGAGATTTCACAAGAAGCTTCTTTCTGTTAGCATAGTCGAAGACTTCCGACTCGACGGTTGAGAAGCATCGTCTGTTCAAAGCCCATGCTGCCCGGCCCAGCGCTCGACAAATCATGCTAGCTTTACGACTCTGGTAACTCGAGACTAAGACAGTTAGTAAATCAAACAACAACGCAGTTTTCCAAAAGAAGCAAGAATATCAGTGAGAAGATTAGGCTTATTCCACAGATCATTGAATGGTTCAGTGGTTTGATACTACTTCTTTCATCATATTATGCTACGGATTTATACTTACTGATCTATGCTGATGTAAGTGGTGCTGAAGGGAGCCCAGGACAAGGCTAGAGGAAGGCTATGAGGGGTGATTCAGATAAAACAGTAATCTAGATAACCAATAAAATTAAGTTAGATAACCTCTGAAATTATTTGAGATAGCCATAAATTTCTTTAAGATAACCTATAAATCAATTGAAGAATAGTTGCGGAAGATAATTGGAATTTGCTAAATGATAGTTGAAGATTAATTGACAATTGAGACAAAGGCCTACGTATTGCACCACCACATATTTCCATATAATGCCATTTAAAGCTGCTAGGGTTTGTTGATACTACAGCGGAAATCTGCAATTACTACAGCTAAGTCCTACATTTTGCAGTACCAACTACAAGCTCGACTACAAGCTCGACAACAAGCTCGACTACAAGCTCGACAACAAGCTCGACCACAGTATACACAATCCATAGAATAAATAGTTCAATTAGAAAGAAAATCAATGGACAATATTACCATACATCACGCCAAGCTGCCCAGGGATCAATCTAAACTCGGTCCAATGCATTTCTGGAGTGAACCGTCAATAAGCTCAAATAAATCCCCGTTAAGCCCCATATCAATCCCCGAGTCAGATGTTATACAGCCCAAGAATTCCTACTGTTACACCATTGTTGATTTTTTCCAATTGACTAATGTGTCACTATTAAAGCGCTCACTGAGTCTTCTTAACTCCTCGAACACCCACCAAAGACACCTGTCCAATATACTTTCGAACAACCTGCTTGAACCCGACCCAGCCTCGCTTGATAGGCAACGGGACTCGGGGATTGGCAACCAAAGAATCGATTTTGATTTCATATGCGTGGAAAACGTTTCGAGTGAAATTGCTCTGCTCATATCGCACCTTGATAAACAAAGCATAAAATACAAAAGGTATCAGAGCATCTCGTCGCATAGTCAATGCCTTGAACAAAAATGAAAAGAAGTTGATCACTTCAACTCCCGCAGCGACCATCAACGATGGTCCATTATATGATCTGTAGAAATTGTCCAGGCCACGATACAAGGGACTACTCACACTATAGCCAAGAGCAGGAAGCATGTTGCTTCTTGTGAAACCAATGACATGGAAAAGAGAGAAAATCATAAAAGGAGGCAACGACAAGAAAAACGGCTTAGTGAACAACCATAAAAGAGCCAACAGCATGTAATGAACATTATCGTCCTTGATGAGTGACTTGACATCAACGGGCTTTCGGCCAGCACCAGCACTTTTGAAATGAGTCTGCTGAATGATAATAGCAAATGTCAACAACGTAGCAACGTAACTTTCCCGGTACCAAATAAAAGGGAATCTTGACGACCGGAAGATTCTCAATGAAAACAGTGAATAATTGAATCCTCCAATCAGAGCCAAAACATGTCCGACATACCAAAGAAAATGCACACTTCGCACTGTAGATGATAGAGAAGGACTGGCTACACGAGGCTTAGACTCACTAGACATGACTGATCTTTATATGATAATTGATTATTACAAGTGAATTGAATTGAGTTGATCTTGCGCTTTTCACTGCTCACAAATCTCTTGGATAAAAAACTACTCGGGTTGCTTTCAGTGGATGGGTGAAAGGTTGGTTGGTTTCTACAAGGCGTCCCTTTAATTAAATTACCCATTTCCTTTCTACGGCCCACGCATGGGACATGCCAGCAACAATTAAAGTAGCAAACTATCAACGGGCGGAGGGCGGGAGGAAACGCCCAATCAAACTTATTATTCCATTTCTGTACTTTCTGATACCAAGTTAAAGCGTTATAATAATAATATCCGTCAAGCAAAGCCACGACAAAGCGAAGCAAGTCACTGCCATGTCTAGTCATGTGACGTGGTATGACATGGCCTAATCAACTCGACTCCGACCCCCATGTCAGCAAGCTACGGAGCAGGGCCAAGCCAAAAAAACCCGGTGAAAAACAACCATTGTAAATCAGCCGTTTAGAGCTAGTCAAAATCAAAATCACTCTTTTATCGTAATGAAAAGCCTTTCTTTTTCTTTTCTTCGTTGACCTTTCCTGCTTCCAAGAGCCGGGCCTTCTTCTCCTCCAGATCCCGTCGCTCAGCCTCGAGCTTCTCCTTCATTTCTCGGTGTCGAGCAAAAAGCTCCGATTCCGATTTCTTGAGCTTTTCTTCCTTTTCTTTAACACGCGAATTAAACAGTTTCTTCATAGATGCTTCCATTTCTGCGAGCTTTTGTTCATGCCTAAGTCTCTCCTCCTCCTGTCGCATTGCCGGGTTCACTTCTCGGAAAACCGTCTGGTCCTGTTGGATTCCCAACTCAAGTAGCTTCTCAGTTCGATAGTTCTCGTACAATACATTGGCAGTTCTTTCCCGTAGCTCTTCCAGATGATTTCGAATCAGAAGCTGCCGCAACTTGACAAAATCACAATGGTCCTCATTGTCAACTTCAATGACACCCCAGGGGTATTTTCGTCCACGTACTGATCTTCCATCTTCAGTGGTGACCATTTCTGTAGATCCTACAATGGCAAAAGGAACGCTGGACATCATTTCCTGGGTCTCTGCTACAGTCTCGGCGTCGTCATTCTCATACCGGGGAGGTTCAAAAATCTCAATTCCTTGATGCTTAATATCATCGAGAATTCGAGCTTTGAAAGCTTCAACCTCCTCCTCAGTCAAAGTGTCAGCTTTAGCAATAACTGGCACAAGATTGACCTTCTTATGTAGCTTCTTCATCACAACAATATCAAGAGGCTTGAGAGTATGACCAGTTGGCTGAATAAAATAAACACAGGCATGGACTCGGTCGTCAACAATTGAGCTTCGGTTGACCTTGTTCTCCACCTCCAAATAGGCATCGAACCGACGGTCAATATCATCAACAAGAGGTCTCCAGGCATCAGTATTGTTGACAAAGTCTCCAAAGCCAGGAGTATCAATCACCGTCAAATGCAATCGCACATGATTCTCCTCCAAATCTGCAGTCACAGCCTGAATAGAAATGGACTTGGTGGTCTCAGCAGCAGGATCCTTTCGTGTCTTTGGAGGATACAAGGGCATGTTGAACAAAGTGCTCACCAGAGTCGATTTTCCCAGTCCAGATTCTCCAACTACCATAAGATTGAAGTTGAAGCCCTTTTTCAGCGACTTGACATGATATTGCTGAGGGAGATTGGCAAAGCCCACGGCACCACCCGTGACTTTACGTCGAATCAAATTTGACTCCGAAGCAGCAGGAACAACACTCATTACAGTGTTTCTTATGCTATTATCGGTGGTGTGCTCAATGTTCATGGGAGCAATAGTGGGAGGGTCCGAGACCGTCTTAGTTTCGAATTCGGCGTCTAAAACCACCACCTAGTTAGTATTGTCATATAAACAAAATTAAACTCCACAACATCAGCCATGTAATACCATACTAGCTCATGTCTGTACTCACCTTTATAAGACATGATATATAGTGAATAAAATAGATTTCAAGTGCTTACAGACCAGCCGAGCAAGGACGTGCAAGTCGTTCCGATCGTAGTTTGATTGCTGGTGTCGAAAGCTTCAGTCTCCTGAATTCAACAATTACTACACGTGTGAATGAACTGATGACAAGACGCCTGATCAAATGCTGGTTAATAACCGATATGAAACCTGTACTTGTTGCAGAACTGAAAGATTCTCGCAATTCTGTTCTCAAAACGCCAGGTTGATCTTGCTATATTTCTCCTTGGTGATTCGGGACGCGTGTTGAAAACTGAAAATCAGGGGAGACCCATCTCCACCTATAAGTGAGGTCCGGCTGACGTGGGTGGGAGGCAGCATGAAATTGGGTGGGTGTTTCAGCATGAGAGAGGGGAGGAGGGAGAAAGAGGGAGAGAGAAAGGAAAGAAAAAAATGAAATTCAAAATCGAAACCGAAGAGGAAATGAAACAGGGATGGCGAGAGAATAGCAAATGCGATTAATAGAATACAAGTAATTGAAATTGTTGAATCTCGTTGAAGTCTGTTGATTTTCGTAGCTGGTAGCTTTTAACTGGTTAAAGCTCACTAAAGCTCACTAGAGCTCATTACAAAACCGTAAAAAACCCATTGAATCTCGTTATATTAATTAATTCGTTGATTCGTATATTCACACCACTACATTTCATCCCATCTACTTAGTCTTTTTCGACGGCCCCCCTGGGCCTGCGGTGGGCTTTCGCTTTCGGGTCAGCCCTGAAATATCGTTGGCTTTGGCTGCTAGCTGCTCAATTCCGCTTCCCGAGGCTTGAGCTCCCAAAATTCCTTGGATCACTCGAGCCTTTTCCTCGTTGTCAGCAGCCTTGGTCTGCTTGAGCTCATGTAGCTTGATGCTGAGATCCTTGATCAACGACGCATCTTTGTCTGGCTGCTCCTCGACACATTTGATGGTTTTTTCAAGCTCTCCAATTGCGTTGTCCAAATGATTTGGAGTATCACTATCAAGTTCGTATGCCAATGATAGCTTAAAATGGGCTTCTGATATCACTGTAGATGTTGAATTGTAGAGCTGAGACTTCAACTCCAAAGCGCTCTGCAAATCCTGCACGGCCTGATTGAAATTTTCAGACTCCAAGGAAACTTCGCCCAGAAGATCATAGACATCTGCTAGACGCAAATTAAGCTGCCGTTTTTCCTCCTCAGACTTGTCTTCGGCAAGCTGCTTAATAAATAGGGCTCGACTCAGATCCAGCACCTCCCAGGCAATTTCAAAGTCACTCTGTTCCTCTTCCTCTTCCTCTTCCCCCTCTTTTCCTTCTGCTCCTTCCTCCTCTTCTGCTCCTTCTCCCTCTCCCTCTCCTCCCTCTTCTTCTCCTTCTCCCTCCTCTTTCTCCTCTGCCTCTGCTGTCTCGCTTTGTCTCTCATTCTCTCCCTCCTGAACTTCCTCCCCACTATATGATCCCGAAAACTGGAAAAACCCTTTTTTTTTACCTTTCAGACTCTTCTCTTCAGCTTCTTCATCCTCGGCTTTCTTTCGCTCCGCTTCCGCTGCTGCTGCCTTCTCTGCTCCTAGAACATCGCTATTGTTCACAGCCACTCGGTACAAAGAACGACCATAATAGAACAAAAGAAGCGGATTTTCAGCTCCAGTCTCATTAGAATATTCCTCATTCACCTGTCCGAGTGCTTCTGTGGATGTCTCATAATCCGCCATGTAGTAGGCCTTGAGACCCTTCTCAGCCTTTGCATTTATCCCGTCATTGCCAAAATCCAGATTCTTCAACTCCTGAGATGTTTTCTGCTCAGAATCAACCGACATATTGCCTTTTTTTTACTCAACAATTGTCAATAAATGTGAGATGTCAAGTAAATGAAATCTGATCAAAGTCGCGTTCTTAACTGAGCCAGCCTCGTACGGCTATGGCCCGAAATATATTTCACCCTTGTGAATAAATTCGTCGTGATTCAAAGATAATCAATGGATTCTCAGCTTGCCGAACGAGCGGCCGCCGAAAAGGCCCGTAAAAATAGAAGGAGAAGAAAGAAGGCAAGAACTGAAGGTGGGTGTTCTGGCTTTTGTAGAATAATGTTGGTATCTTCTGTCGTTTGAACGCTAACCTCCATACAGATTTCTCCAGTGATAGTAGTAGCTCCGAGGATGAACTCCCTAATAAAAACGAAGAAGTAGAAGATTCAGATGACGAGGCTCTTGAAATCAATGCCGAACTTGCAGATGAGGATGAAAACGATGGTTCTGTCGACATGTCTTCGGCCTCTGTTCATCCGAAAACTTTGATCCCTAAAGAATTGAATCTTGAAAAGACCAAATCCGATACCGAATTTGAGAATTATTATACACAGTTGATGACCAAGGAGTTTGGAGACGATTTGAACAAGCTGCGTCAAAGCAAAGACTTTACTGATAGCAGTCTATTTTTATTAGTACGAGCACTCAAACAAGGTGCCAACATCTTTGATGACACTCAGAGAAAACAAATCTTGCAAAAATAAAAGGTGCATCAAATTTGCAGTTCAGTTGCAAAATTAGTGCATGATATTTATATATAATAAATAATAATAGTCTTTGGACATAGGCTCTGCATTTTGTGCAATCTCCTTTACAGTCTAACCCTCCTGGATTTAGAATATCTTTCGCTGCAGCTGATTAATCAACCCGTAGTAGCCTTCGGAAGAAGAATTCTCTGGTGTTTGACTTTTGCTAGTATTCGGTAAAGGAGACGCAGATGCAAATCTCGATGTAGGTTCAGATTGATCTCCACCTCGAGAACTACTACTGTCTATGATAGCCCGCAACCGTTTTTTGAGCCCAGCCACAAAATTCACTCTACTATCATAGACACTAGTACCCTTCCATATCTCTATGAGTTTCTCTACATGCTGGATTTGTGATTCTGCAATATCCAAATGGCCACCATTGATGGCCGTCACCACGTCGTTGGTAATGCGAGTTTCGTCATATCTTGAGGCCTCTTCGAACATTTTCTGGACTTCCAGCATTCTGGCTCGAACAGTGTCAAGAACCTGGAGACGACTATCGGCATCGTCTGGTGAAGATTTTTCAACCAAGGTTTTCACCATTGGAGCTGCTTGTTCATCTACGTCACTCACAAGCCCTGAGACCTCTGATTTCAGCATTTCCACTTCATAATTCAAACGTTTGCCGCTTCTAGAGAGTTCTCCTAGAGCTGTTTCCAACTTCCATGTTATATCTTGAGAATAGTGATCCAACTCTGACAGTAGCTTGGATGATTTGCTGTGAAGATCTGACAATTGATCTGCCGATTTATACGGAGGAAGCGATAGATCCAGAAATCCATGAGGAACCAGTTCTACGTCTGAAAATTGATCAATGATATCGTCTGTGGATATCTCTTGTGATACCTGTAGAGTAGTCATGTTTGCTGGCTGAAGTGATGATGATAAGTGGCTGATTTGGCATGGAGTGCGAGAAGGAAGATGCCATGTTGTGTAGTTTCGATTGAACAAGTAGAAAAGCTACAGCGAAGAAATTTTTGCTATCAAAATATAAGAGGCTATCTAGATACTATTTCCTATTATTGGAATGCAATTCTGCGGTCTCTGAGACGAAATAACGTGGGCCGAGATTCAAGCTGCAATCACGTGACCAAAAATTTGATTTCTCGGTCTTTAAATGTCAACCAAGATTTGGATAAAGCTTGAAGACTTGAAATTTCACTATTATACTTTTCAAATTTGCGAGCCAGCTCCTCTGCTAATCGCCCAGTCTGACCTATCTGCATTTTTCATCAACCATAGCTGGGCTATGTTTAAGGTTATTGATAATGCCAGATTTGCAGCCCAGCCTCAAGCAGTAAAAGCAAAAATCATGACTACCAGAGCTTATCAATTTGAACCCAAGACCTTGTATCTTGTTTCTCCATAGCCCTTTGTTTTTTCCTTATTGCTTCTTCTTTCTACCCATCCGGATCCAGTCTTTAGGGGGCCTGGTGTCAGCCCCATCATGTCCATTATTGGAATTAATTGGCGCACTGGTTCCTCAGGGGTAGCGTGGAATGAATTATCACTTACACGTCTGTAATAAGTAGATTGGATCTCTGAACTGATTTTTTAAGTCCAGTTGCACCGTGTTTGATATTTGCGCGAACCCTTTGTTATTAGGGTTCGTCTGAAATAATATTTCATCCAGTACGGGCTTTGCTGTTGCCTGTTGCTTTTACTAGAGTGCCATCCGCCGCCTGATCAGCTATTGGCATCGTTTACCAGATCGCTGCAATCATTTCTGGAGGTTGCTGCGCCTATTACTGGAGTTTAACACAAAACATGAAACAATCAGGCCAGAGCCGCCGAGGCGATTCACCTATTTCCACTATTCGCGCTGTTACGTCCTCGCCGGACGATTCGGGCCCTACTGTATCGGTCAACGTCGGTATGTATACCATGATATGAAATTTCAACACCAAGAAAACTAATCTCAGCCATACGTGTCAAGCCATCCTCGATAGCAAAAAAGGCTTCCTCAGCTTCGACCTCCACTGTTGACTCTGTTACTGCTACAAGTCTCACTGTCAATGATGCTCATACTAAGAAGACCTACCATTTTGACAAGGTATTTGATGAGCCTACTTCTCAGCAGGAAATCTTTGATCACATGTCTTCTTGTGTCAATTCTTTTTTTCAAGGCTACAATGTTTCTATCATGGCTTACGGACAGTCAGGCTCGGGGAAATCGTACACTATGGGAACCTCGGAGGACATAGCAGCAGTGAATGACAGCCAAACTATGGGAATCATTGCCCGATGTGCCCGATCGCTTTTTGCACAAATTTCACACTCTCCCTCTACTACTCCTACGAAAAAGAGCTTGCGTCCTCCTAATTCATTGACTCTCAGAGGAAACCGAGTCGTGAAGAAACCAGATCAGCCTACTGTTGGTCTCAAAAGCTCTCCTTATAGCGTATCGGTGACATATCTGGAAATATACAATGAGAAGCTGCGGGATCTTTTGAGTAGTGGTGCCTCTAGTAAACCTTTGACGATTCGTGAAGATGTTAAAGGAGAAATCTCAGTAACTGGGCTTAATGAAGTGGTGGTCGATAGCACTCAAACCTTATTGAAACTTTTACACAAAGGGTCAGCTGTGAGACAGGTATCTTCGACCGATATCAACTCTCAGTCTTCCAGATCTCATGCTATATTTACTATTCATCTCACTGCCAAAAAGCATAACCCTGCCACCGGTATTACCACTACCATCACAAGTAAGCTTAACATTGTCGATCTGGCTGGCTCAGAACGTCTTAAAAATACCGGTGCTACTGATGGACGAGCGAAAGAAGGCATTTCTATCAATGCTGGACTTGCTGTTTTGGGTAAAGTTATCAGCCAACTCTCCCAGAATCATTCTCACATCTCGTATCGAGATTCCAAGCTCACTAGAATTTTACAAGACTCACTCGGGGGTAAAGCAATCACATACCTGATTGCTTGCATTACCACTGATCCTCATCATGTTTCCGAAACCTTGAATACTCTGTCCTATGCCCAGAGGGCTCGCTCAATACAGTCAAGCCCAGAAATTCAAAAGTCAGAATCCTATACCCAGTCAAAAGAAGAATTGATGAAAACCATAAATCAGTTGCAACAAGAGTTGGCATTGTACCGCAGCAGTTCGGGCTCTTCCAACCGAAATAGTGTTTATTCTGAGTCAAGCCCTCTTTCCTCGCCAGTGTCCAAGCAACTTTCCAGTTTTGAATCAGATGGACGGCTAGATTCTACCAGAGAGCGCATAAATCGATCTTCCATATTCCATCAGTCGGTGCAGCAGGTGATGAGACAGTATGATGACACAATTGCTTCCCTGCAAAGTACTATTGGAGAATTAAAGCTAGCTGACCAAGAAAAAGAGGAAAATCTCTCAAAGCTCACAACAGATTTTAGTGATCTTCATGAACTGAACGAATTGTATAAAGACCGCATTGTTTATCTCGAAACCCAAATCACTCAGCTCAAATCTCATTTCAGTCCCGCTATACCGCAGCCAGATTGGGCTGCCACAATCTCTCCGAACCAATCCATTGATAGTACTATCTCTAGCAAAGACGGGAGCCATGAAGGTGATAGCGACGATGGTATAAAAATATTCCGATTAGAAGATGAGATACGAAGCATGCACGCAGAAATCTTGGCTCATCGAAAAGAGCAGCGATCGCATCTCAGCGAATCACAGTACCTCACGACACAGTACAATAAAAGCCGTCGGGAAGCAGAAAAGCTACGTGAAGAAAATGAGTTACTGAAGTCTCAATTAAAGCGCCTCTCTGGCAATACAGAGGCAGATCTATCTTGCACTGCTAGCCCTCCCGAACCGCATACCCCAGGCACGATAAGTGACGACCACTTAGAAGCATCAAAAATTTCAGACTTTTGATAACATTACCGCTTTGGAACCAGAATAAGCAATAAAAACTGCTCGGCACCGTCGGTAACCGTACATCGCTATCTCATGTATAGGAAGGGTTGCACTCCGTCGGCTTCGTGGGCTCCCCTGACTTGGCTACTCTTGGCAGGGCCTACATATACCCAGCTGATTGATCTATTCCCCGGGTAGCCTTCTCCTCGTCTTCATTTATTGTTTCTATCATATCTGCCCTGGTATTTCTATAACTTTCTTTAGTATCCAATAAACAATAGCTCCTAGTCCGATAAATCATAATTTTTTTTTAGTGCCTCCTCAGTGAGGCATCATCTTTGAACCGAAAATTTCCAATTCGGTACAAGAGTGGGGCTTCGGGTGAGTTCTTATCAAGTATATACATGCCTTGATTGGGCAATGTTTACCAAGTGCGGCAGACTGTCCATGGCTGAACCGACGGTGATAACATATTAGTGAATAGGGATATGAAGTGGCTCATGATGATGCTGCTTAGAGGTAGGCGACAAAAAATAAAATGAAGAGTAGCTCATCATGAAATTTGATATAGACATCGAACCATGCTGGATTTCCGTAGAGCTGGCTGGCTTCATTGCGTAGAATGAATGATAAGATGCGATCTTATTCATTCATCAAATTTGATTGCCTGAGAGCTACCAAGTGGGTATTTTATTGCCAATCTCCGACCCACTTGTATTGAGCTTCTTCTGTGGGCTTGTATTACCGATGCCTGATTTGGTTGTCAAGCAGTTGAGTAGATGCCGTAGAAAGATAGCCGCCTGGTTTGATCTGCAATGAAAATCCCCCATTTCTAAAAATGTATATAAGAGCTGTATATCCACTTCTCAGATTTGATTTTTTGAAATTCATAGAATCCGCTGATCATGAAGTTTTCTACCATCTGTGCTACCTTGGCCTCCTCCTTGGCATTGGCTTCTGCGGCCCAACCCAAACATAAAAGATCCGTAAAAAGTGCGGGTGTTGCAATTCCAGACCAGGTTTCTGTTTACAAGTGCTCAGATGCTATTACTCCTAAGGTTGTGATCATCTCGTTGTTTGAGCCTGAGATGGAAGTTTGGCATGAACATATCGATTTTACCCATAATATTACCATTCCTGGTCTCTCACCACTTTTCCCTCATGTATTCTGTACTGAAGACTATGAACTGTGTCAGGTCGTCACTGGTGAGTCTGAAATCAATGCTGCTTCAACTACATCAGCCTTGATCTTGTCTCCTATCTTTGATCTCTCAAAGACTTATTTCTTGATTGCTGGTATTGCTGGTATCAATCCCTATGAAGGAACTACCGGTTCCGCTGCTTTCTCCAGATTTGCAGTATCTGTTGCCTTGCAGTATGAAGTCGATGCTCGAGAAATCCCTGCCAACTGGACCAGTGGTTACTATGCATTTGGATCCACTGCTCCCGGTGAGTATCCTGGCAACTGGTACGGTACCGAAGTATTTGAGCTCAATGCCAATCTCCGAGACCGAGCTGTCGAGTTAGCAAAGACTGCCAATCTTACTGATGATGCTTCAGCTGAGAAGTTCCGTGCTCTTTACAACTATGCTCCTGCCAACGAGCCTCCTTCTATCCTCAGCTGTGATGCTGCTACCTCTGATGTCTATTATACTGGCCCTCTTCTTGGCGAGTCTTTCGGTAACTTCACCAAACTCCTCACCAATGGAACCGGTACTTACTGCACAACTGCTCAGGAAGATACTGCTATTCTTGAAGCCATGGTCCGAAACGGACGATTTGGTCTTGTTGATTACTCTCGAGTTGTTCTCATGCGAACTGCCTCTGATTTTGACCGTGCTCCTCCTGGAGAGGATGCTGTCGATTTCTTCAACAATGCCGAACAGGGTGGTTTTAGTCTCGCTATTGACAACATTTACAATGCTGGTAACCCTTTTGTTCAGGACATTCTCAATAACTGGGACTCTGTCTATGCTGATGGCAAGACCTATGCTCCTAGCAACTACATCGGTGACGTTTTTGGTTATCTCGGAGGCTCTCCAGATTTCGGTCCCGGCTCCTACATGGAGTATAACTACTTGTAAATTACTCTTATGTCGATGACTTTGAACTTAAAATACCTTTAGATATGTATGAATAATTACCGAACTTTATTTTAATACAATGTTTTGATATGCATCATCTTGCTACATAATATTCAGTTCAAAAGGAATCTCAACTACCAAGATCAAAATCTTATCTCGTGTTTCGAACTTGATAGTAAGATACTAGGCCAGTATCATTAGGCTCAATTCCACCCACTATAGAGGGCGCACAGGTCAATTTGAAAACGGCATACCTTGTCTTTGAGAACTAAAAATGTTTCAGAGCGCAAAAACTATAAACTTCTAAGCGAGATAACAAATTCAAAATCGCGTGTGTCATGTTTCATTTATTTCTCACAGACTCGGAAGTATGTATAACGATTGTTACTAGATAGTTGCCTCGAAAAGTTTAATTTAATTCTCAAGGGCAAGGTATTTTTTCAATGACAGTATGCTGCATTGGAAAATATCAAAGAATAGCGAGTAGCCACGCCCTTGAGTTTTGAAGTCCATCGAAGCTTTCTAGCAGAGCTCAAGCGAGTTTCAATACCTCAAAAATAGCCAGGAATTTCCAAACAGAGACCCTTTGCAACGGTTTTTAGCACAATCGAACTCAGCTTTATAATCCTATACAGAGTTTATATTGTTATTATGAACGCCAATTTCAGCTTTTCGACTATCTTGGTTCTCTGATGTTATGAAGATTTTCTGTTAGTTTAGAGTATGTCTCGCTGAATACGTTGTCTTCTTTAACTTTTGGAAACTTCTGTTTCAAAAAACATCAATAGAATGTTGCATAAAAATCGTCACGCAGCTAGTTAGGAGTTTTTCATGAAATTTTTTTATGTTGAACTAATGGCCGATGCTCGTTATCCTGTTGATCATCATGAAACCTGGATTGGAATAGACTCTCTTGATTTCGGGAGATTGCATTCGCAGCACCGAAAGGAAATATCAATCAAACCCAGATTGTTTTTTTATTGGAAAAGCGTTTTATGGCTAGATGCTACCTCTTCAAGACATCACATGCGGTCAGCTGCGAAGGTCATGCAAAGCTCTGTATGCTGAAACAATCATCACCCGTGATAGATATAATAAATCGCATTGAGCCGAAAAACAACTTTGAACATTCTTATAAAGTCTCGGCGATTTCCAACACATATATTATTCAAACTGTCGAGCTAACATGAGAATTTTCACTATTTGCACTGCTCTTCTAGCTACATTAACTACGATTTCTGCTAGCCAACATCGATATAAGAGATCAATAAAAAGTGTTTCTTCTCCTGCTAATGATCAAGTTTCGGTTTACAAATGTTCTGATGCACATTCTCCAAAAGCTTTTATAATTTCTTTATTTGAGCCAGAGATGACAGTATGGCATGAGCACATCGACTTTACTCATAACATCACTCTTCCCGGTCTTTCACCTCTTTTCCCTTATGTATTTTGCACTGAAGACTACGAGCTATGTCAAGTTTGCACTGGTGAAGCAGAAATCAATGCAGCAGCTACAATTACCGCGCTGCTGTTGTCCCCTCTCTTTAATTTATCAAAAAGTTATTTTCTGATTGCTGGCATTGCAGGTATAAATCCACACAAAGGTACTACGGGCTCGGCTACTTTTGCCAAATATTCTGTGTCTGTGGGCCTGCAAACTGAACTTGATGCTCGACAAATTCCGTCGAATTGGACAACTGGCTATTGGGGATATTCTTCAACAGAGCCGGGTCAGTATCCTACTGAATGGTATGGAACAGAGGTTTTTGAGCTCAATGAAAAACTTAGAGATCGAGCGGTTGAATTGGCGAACTCTACCACTCTCAACGATACGGAAGCTGCACAGGAGTTTAGAGCTACTTATGGTTATGCCCCGCAAACCAACCTCCTTCAGTAATTAGCTGTGATGGTGCAACATCTGATGTTTACTTTACAGGAGCCTTACTCGGAGATTCATTTGCAAATTTTACAAAGCTCGTGACAAATGGCACTGGTGACTATTGCACCACTGCTCAAGAAGACACAGCAATCTTGGAAGCAATGCTCAGAAGTGCTAGATTCAATATTGTTGACTACTCCCGAATTGTTCTCATGCGAACTGCCTCGGACTTTGACCGTGCCCCTCCTGGACAGGATGAAGCTGATTTTTTCAACTTTGCTGAGCAAAACGGATACGACCCTTCCATAGCAAATATTTATATAGCGGGAAATCCTTTCATCCAAGACGTGCTCAAAAACTGGGATACTATGTATGCTGATGGAAAGGTTTACGCTCCTACCAATTATGTAGGAGATGTGTTTGGCTATCTTGGAGGTACTCCTGATTTTGGTTTTGGATCCTATGTAGAGTATGATTATTTATAAAAGAACAAAAGTCTGTTTGATATTATACAAGTCAATTTCAGCTTTCCTGAGTTTTGGACGGAATGGCTTAGTCTGATGTCTTATGTATAGGTCAAACTCGTCTGATGTATTAATGGATTTAGAACTGTAATTGTCTTAATCTGAAGCTTCACGTAGACGTGTTTCCCGAAATTATGTGTTTTTTACCTACTAATTCTTTCTCTCACTATTTTGATCCTGGTTTATTGTTATTTTCGACCTGGGTTTAGAGTCGTGCACACTCATCTTCATAACTTTATTGGCTATGAACTTCACAAGCATTCATAAATGGTCACATTAAATTTCACATCGACAGACTTCTCGGCGTGGTCCAGCTCCAACTCCTACACCGTTCTTTTAGGCTCCCCTACTACTATCACTGGCATTCATTTCGTCATCCATGTCCAAACTCCTCTATAAATGCCAGTTAGACATTTTTCACCCGCATATTATCTACAAGCATCAAATCAATGCATCGTTGTTCATTATCAACTAACTATTTGTCGTTATTTTCTCATCTCAAGCTTACTACCACCTTAGGCATAAACAGTCTTGAAAGATTGCTCGAAATCAGCAATAATGTCATCAATAAACTCGAGTCCAACACTGATTCGAATCATGTCTTTGGAAACTCTAGCAGCCTTGAGCTCTTCATCATTCAATTGAGAATGAGTGGTGAAGTAAGGAGAAATGACCAAGGTCTTAGCATCACCAACATTGGCCAGATTAGAAGCAAGCTTCAAGTTGTCAACAACATTTCCAGACTGCTCCTTACCATCCTTAGGCTTGGCTCCAAAAGTGAGAACACCTCCGAAACCACCCTTGAGGTACTTCTTAGCCCGCTCGTGATGAGGGTGAGATTCCAAGCCAAGGTAGCTGACCCAGGCAACATGCTCATTCTTTTCGAGCCATTGGGCGACCTTAAGAGCATTGGAAACATGTCGCTCAACTCTCAAAGACAAAGTCTCAAGACCCTGAAGAAGCAAGAAAGATCCAAATGGGTTCAAGGTAGGACCCAAGTCTCGCAAAAGCTCGGCTCGAACATATACGGCAAAAGCAACATTGCCAAACTTTCCAACATAAGACTTTCCACCAAGAGCAGGGGTAGGTTCAACAAACTGGGGGAACTTGTCCTTGTGAGCAGTCCAGTCAAACTTTCCAGAGTCAACAACGACACCAGCAATAGTAGTACCATGACCACCAATCCACTTAGTAGCAGACTCAACAACAATGTGAGCACCATGGTGAATAGGAGCGACCAAAGCACCGCCGGCACCAAAAGTATTATCAATTACTAGAGGAATTCCGTGCTTATCACCCAATTTAGCTAGGGCCTCGATATCAGCAACGGCATGTGTGGGGTTTCCGATAGATTCGGTATAAATGGCTCGAGTGTTTTCATCAATGAGTTTTTCATAGTCTTCAGCGGTTTCGTCGCCGCCAACAAATCGCACCTCAATTCCCAATCGCTTAAACGAGATTTTGAGTTGGTTGTAGGTACCACCATAGAGAAAAGCAGAGGCTACAATGTTTTGGCCGATACCGGCAAGAGAGCTCAAGGCAACAAACTGAGCAGCCTGACCAGAAGCAACAGCTACTGCAGCAGCACCCTCTTCTAAAGCAGCGATTCGTCCTTCGAAGACAGCATTTGTAGGGTTGGCAATACGAGAGTAGACGTATGAATCAGTGTTGAGCTGGAACGATTGAGCTCCGTCCTCGGAGTTCTCAAACACATATGAGGTATTGGCATAAATGGGTACAGCTCGGGCCTTAGTAGTAGGGTCTACAGATTGACCGGCATGAAGCTGCAAAGTATCAAAGTGAGAAGGCATTGTCAATTGAAATTCAGAATGTGCTGCTTTTTTCTCCTGTAAATAAGAGCGACCTTTCAAACACTTTATATACTCCTATTGTCGGGGTTCTGACGAAACTTGTTCGGACATATTGATGAAATTACGTGCTTTAGTGTGATGTGGGGCAGACGGCCGGCGATATTATTGGCTATTGTTGCCGAGCCTGGATGGGCCCTAAAAGTAGCATTTGGAAAGAAGAAAATCAAACTAAATAAAATGGACATTCGACAAAGCATCCAGCCTGGACGTCAATTTTCCCTCTTTATTTTGGATTACAGGTGACCTTCTACTTCAGTGTTTGCAAGAAATCACTTGAGCAGCTTATTCCTGATTGTAGACCTTTTCAAAAGCTTGGGCAAAGTCAGCAATAATATCGTCAATGTGCTCAATTCCCACTGATACTCGCACCAAATCACTGGTTACAAAGGCTGCAGCTCGCTCCTCCTCAGTTAGCATACTATGAGTGGTGAAATAAGGAGCAATTACTAAAGTCTTGCAATCTCCAACATTGGCCAGGTGTGATGCTAGCTTTAAATTGTCCACCACATTACCAGATTGCCCAGCACCGTCAATGGATCGAGCTCCAAATGTCAAAACACCACCAAAACCTCGTGTCATATACTTTTTAGCTCTTTCATGATGAACATGTGACTCAAGTCCCAAATAGCTAACCCAACTCACATATGGGCTCTGCTCGAGCCACTCCGCAAGCTTTTGGGAATTATACGTATGTCTTTCGACTCTTAATGATAGGGTTTCCAGACCCTGTAGGAGCATAAAAGCCGACATAGGACTCAAACTTGGGCCCAGATCTCGCACCACCTCTCCCCTCACAAACTTGCTGAATGCTTTCTGATTACCATTTGCTTTCTCCACATATGTTTTGCCTCCAATTGAAGGGTTAGATTTTGCAATATGCGGGAACTTATCAGCATTAGCATTCCAGTCGAATCTGCCAGCATCAGCAACTACTCCACCAAGGGTTGTGCCATGTCCGCCAATCCATTTGGTGGCCGACTCCACCACAATATCAGCACCGTGAGCCAACGGCTGAAGCATTGCACCACCAGCTCCAAAAGTGTTGTCAACGACCAAGGGGACACCCCATTTTTTGGCCAATTTGCTTAAACCCTCGAAATCAGGTATAAAATGAGATGGGTTTCCTATGGATTCGACGAAAATGGCTTTGGTGCGATCATCCATTAACCTTTCAAAGTCCTCGACGGTTTCTTCCCCGCCAACAAACCGAAAATCTACTCCCATCAGCCGCTTGAAGTTGAACTTGAACTGCTGAAATGATCCACCATATAAATAAGCGGAAGATACGATATTATCACCATAACTTGCTAGTGCACTGATAGCAGCAAACTGTGCGGCCAATCCTGTAGCAACTGCTATAGCTTGAGAGGCTCCTTCTAAAGCTGCCACTCTTTCTTCGAAAGCAGTGATAGTAGGATTCGCAATTCGAGTGTAAGCGTACAGATCCTGGGTGCCATTGAACACGTTTGCTGCCTCCTCGGAGTTTTCAAACACAAAAGAAGTGCTCAGGTATATGGGCTGAGCTCTAGCTCGGTTCGAAGCGTCAACTTTTTGGCCGGCATGAACTTGCAATGTTTCAAATTTCATATTTATTCAATTTTATGTGTCGCGCATCACTTTATGGAGATGTTCATCGGTTTATATACCCGGAGTAGACGACATTTTCGTAGCCGTGTAATGCAGTACAACTGTGGCTACCATTAGGTTTTGAAATTTAAACGCCTGATACCCACAGCTTTGAAAATAATTGTTACAGTGGGTCGGTGCGTCGTCGTTATTGTTTTCAGTTGACAAATTCTTTGATTTTTGCCCTTTCGCATTGTTCGGCTAATCGTCTAGGCTCTTTAAAAGATAAGATTAGATTAGACTGTGGCGCGACCGTGGCCGTGCATTAGTCCCACAACTGTAACATTTGCTTGCGTGGGCAGTTCATAAAAAGGCGTCATTGACATCTAACTTCCCAACATTTCCAACTGATTGATGAGTAGCATTATTATCGGTTAATATATCTCATTTGTGTCCCTGATAGATCTTGTACGGGAGATGTTTTGGGGAAATATCTCTCACATGGTCTATTTTACCAGCGTCGGATCGGACCCTAAGAGTGCATAGGTTTCAATACGGTGTTCTGCGCCCTATGATCTGCATCGATCATGAGTAATACTGTGAGCTACGTCGAACTCAGGTTTAAATTTAGATGAAGCATTAATGTGTTTGTAAAATATTTTAATGTCATAAATAAGTCCCGGGTAAGCAAAAATTCGAAAAAAAAATGGCATCAGTTGATTTGCTTCCAATGCTGTATGGAAAATGTGTCTAGTTGGTGAAAATATCTAAGCAAACGAAGGCTTCAGCAGTTATTCGCGAGTAATCTTCTCGGCTGTTCCATCCGTGTGGTGATGGACCCCAAGTAGGAGCATAGCAGATCTCATTCCAGCCACATTGCCGAGGACATTGGTAGAACAAGGCCCAATCAAATAGATCAAGTAGATGCTTCAATGATTCTCGGTGTTTTTCAATATCTCCATTGGCCAGGGGTTCCTGGTCTTTGCTGCTATACAAGCCTTGAAGAGCCGAATTCGTGAAGTCAAACTGTTCCAATAGTTGTAGGAAAATTAGTTCTGTAACCTTTGCAACTGAAGACCAGATCAAATGATCGGTTTTGCTTTTGAGTCCTTTCCCAATAGGATTGGAATATTGATAAACAAACTGCTTGATGGAATCTTTTCGACGAGCTTCAACAGATTTGTCCATGTTGCCAAAGTCAGTAAATCTACGAACCGTGCTGATGATGCTTGTTGACACATTTCGAGCTAAAAACTCATAGTCATCAGTACTCTTGGAGCTCTCCTCATATCGGGTATAACTCATGTTCATGCTCAGTAAAATTGGACCGAATTTCTGTACTAATTGATTCGTCAGCACTTTCCAGTCGACACTAGTAGCGTAGTTGAAATCATTCGAATAATATTCCTCGATCTCTCTTCTCATTGCAAATCTTTCACCTTCAGCCACTGATTTGATTCGTCTAACATACGGATCAGGAATCAAATACGTTCGGTTGATGGCAGTTATCATACCGCTGAAATCGGGAATGACTCGAGGCTCACTGTCGTGGACGTGAGATCCTGCAACAGTATGCTCAAAAGAAGCAGCTTTTTCATATAGAGCATATAATGATATCACGGGATCACTAGAGTTGATACCATAATCGTCACCGGCAACAGTCTTTGATGAATCAGCAGATTCTTCAGCTTCAGAATCAACCTCCCTTTTGTCGTGATCAAGAATTCCAGCCGAGTCCAAAGGCTTTCTATAAGGAAGGCCGGTAAGTGCATCAGGGTCTCCGTAAGTAGTATTGGAAAGAAGGTGGATCTTAGGGTTGGAGAAATCACAAATGACCGCTTCAAAGCCAGTCTCCAAACGCACAAAGCCATCAATATCGAATTCCTTGGCCCAGTCGCAAATTCTACCAGCCCAGTAGTTTTCTGCTCTAATACCAGCGAAATCAGCAAATTCAGAATCATTGGCTCCACCCATCAGCAGCTGAGTATCCATTTCTCCTTCGCTCATTTTTGAAGCACTAGCTCCGTCCATATACAGCATGTTCAGATCATCGAGAGTCTCAAAAGTAAGCAGAACGCCTCCTCTTTTCATGATTCTGACCTCGGAATCCTCACTCTCAGCTGGCTCGCCATGATCTCCTGGTCCTCCTGGTCCTCCTGGTCCTCCTGGTCCTCCTGGGCCATGGTGCCCTCCTTTTCCAGGAGTATAGGAAGGAAAGCCACTAGCAAAATTATAGGAAAATTCAGCATCCATAGCAATCCATTCAAACCCCTCGGGGTATTTCCCCCCGGTACCATGGAAAAGCATTTCTCCCTTTGGAATGATAGCGGGGATTACCGACACACCATTAGGAGCCAAATCACTTCCCTTCTGCGCCAAAGTATTCTGTATAATATTGAAAATAGCAGTGGCATTTTCATCAGTCACCGTATCCAAAAGACCTTGATAATTATCGAGATTAATATCAGGAACGGTCCAGCTTCCGTCCTTGAAACCTCCATGGACATCAAGAGCACTGCTGCTCAACCCAAAATACAGCAACGTAGCACACAATGCCAATCCCACACACCAAGTAGACCTCTTGGAACCCCACTGTTTGTCTTGCATCTTTGTTGTTGATAAGAAAGAAAGATATTCTCGCGGATCTGGCTGGCCAGGTGCTGACGCACTCCTATCCCGCCGCAGTTGCGCAAGGCGCAAATCGGACTCCTCGACATTACTACTACTTTTCGGAAACCGTCATTTACGACAGCCTTGTCTCCGTGATTTTTAGTTGCTTATTTTTGCTTGCTGGTGGCTGCGCTGGGACTTTTCCTCTTGGTCCTAGTCTCCTTGCTGATAAGAACATTTATCATGCCGCTCAATAACCCGTTTCTCACGAGGGAGAAGGCTGACTGGGTCGTGTAGTAGAGAAACCAGTACGTAGAAAATTCAGTATGATGGAGGTTGATCACGAAAGACGGCAACTAGCTAGTTTATAATATCGGGGGCCGAATGGGTGCCTTTCCAAAGGGAATGGCCGGTATATCACGATTGATAATGACCTGATTTGGAGTCTCACACGAATGCTCAACAACAAGCTTAACAAACTTTGTCACTCGACCACTTGGACCCAAATAGCGTGTCTATGATCTTCTCAATTACCACGAGCAGGTGTGATTTGAGCACTTTCGGCTCTAGTAGTTCACAGAGTGCGCTTAATTTTATACAGACTTTATTATTTTCTATGTTCTGGAATTCCCTGATTTATTCACTCAAATTATGCTGTAATTTTTTACCCTATTTTGAACGGCGAGGGCAGGGCTTTCGCTGCTACGTCTTGGCTTCATCGAAACTTCAGGGTTTGAACTTTGGCAGGCTAAACATTCATGGCACTATCAGATCTTATGTCCCCCACCCATTTAGTTAGCTAGAAATGTCTCACCATTAGTTTGCACCCTGTTGAAGGACTGAGCATGTAGGCGTTTGATTAGTTCTCATGATAATTTTAAGTGACGTCGCTCAGTAATCCTAATGATTATCATTTTTATCATTTATTCACACCTCAGAGGTTTCTGAAGAAAGCCTGCCAGTTAAGTTTCTGCCAATATTAGGTTGGCGTTCCACCATTACTCGTAGTAATTACTAAATTTCATGTTATACCTATATAAATGATGTTACGGCTATTTATATACTTGCTACCTGATACCTGTTCAAGTTTTATTCGGTGGGATCTTACTTCCGTGGACGGTGACTGCAAAACAATGCATAGCTAACTTATTCAAAGTAACGTAAATCTTGCAGATATTGAAAGCCTGTGATCAATTATGCACGGTAACAGAGAGAACGACGTTTCAAGTTTTACATTTTCCATCATGTGAAATGGTTGAAGAAGGCTCAGATATGAATTTATTCATAGAAGTTGTTGCTGACATTCTTTTTGGTTTCGCAATATTTCATCATATTCTTATCGTCTTTTTTAATCACCTATGCGTGTCTACGATACTATTTCTTTAGCTTTTCTTTCAGCCCTCCGTTTAGCCCTTCGTTTAACTTTTCGCTTAGCTCGTTTCGAACTTACTTCACTCCTTCTACTATATCATCTAAAACATGGCTCGCAGTTTGAGACCAAGTGGCTTCAGAGAGTGTTTCAAATGAAGGCTCCGCCTTTCGGGTTGACTAGAATTTGTCGGACTTGTCAAGAAGATTCGCGTTGATTATTTGCAGGTCTTGCTCATCCACGAGCCGCACATCAGATCTCTGCTGAATTTGATGAGGTGAACTAGATTTGAGCCTAGAGCTGGTCCAGGTGCCTGTTGATGACTTTGTTGGAGAGGCTCTGTTGAGTTGACTGTTACAGGTGGTGAGCAGTCCTCTTCACCACTAGCACGGAGTGAACATAACACGTACTTTAATTAAGTTTCCGCTTGATCAGAAGATCCCAGGTCATCACTGTCACTTTGATCCTCGTATTGTGGGATCATGGTTGTGCCAACCCCGCCTATATCCGCGTTTTCCTTAGATGTCACGATCCTCGATCGTGAAAAAAGCAAGTACTTTTCAAACGAATGGTCTCCTACCTATCTACTTGATAGCGTTTTTAATGCTCTCAATATTTAGGGCTACTTATTAAAAATTTCATTCAAAAGCGGAGTGGCGCAGTTGGAAGCGCGCGGGGCTCATAACCCCGAAGTCCTTGGATCGAAACCAAGCTCCGCTATATTTTTTTGACATTTTTTTTAGAGTTTTCGTCTACGCCTCTCAGTGCCCTGTCCCATCATATCTTTTTCGGGAATATGCCGGTTCCGTCTGTTCAATGCCGTAACCAGAACAATAGCCTGGCGGCTTGCGTTGTCCTGACAACTCCGGTATTGTCCATTGTTTCTCAGCAGATCGCGAGATGGACGCTATTAATTGCTCCATGCGTCAATCTATCACCTGGGCTGCACAGATATTCCGACTTCTAGAAGCCAACATTACTTCCTCGTAGTTGTCTATCTTAATGCTTTGGAAATTCGCGTGTCGAATCAGACGTTCTTTTCTTTTCTCCATTTATGGTTTAGCAGCAAAATCTACCCCTGACAGTCCCTACCTCACAAGTAGGCAGTTGTGCCCTACCAGTAGTTTGGTTTTGGAAAGTTGCATACAACACCAAACATCAGCAGAATTCTGAACATATAAAAAGACCAGCTTGACAGTAAAATAGGATTCCAAGGTACTGGTAAGATTTTCTTGGAATTGGCTTTGCTTGATTCGTTGAAACTCGCTTTGATATACACGAAGAATCTTCTGCTAAGCGATAAGCCATGGCACGCAAGAGAAAGGCGAAGACCTCTAGAGTTAATGCCGCTCGTGTCAATGACCACTCGCCGGAATCCCGTGGTGACGATAATCTGAACAATGCTGAGACAGAAAGTCGATCTCAAACTACTGCTGAGTCGGCTGAAAGTTCAGATGATATCGTTGAGCTTAATGTTGGTCCCACTACCAGCTCTAACACGTCGACTGTTATATCAGAGGAGGAGGTTGAGGCGGCCAAGGAACCAGCAGAGTCAGCGCCTAGCACTACCAAAGCTGGCGGTATTAGTGACCAAACCTCTGAGAATAGCACTTTCACAAGCTTGGAATCTCCCGTAGCAATTCGCAGAGTCGACGATGACGTTGAAATTGCGTTTCCTTCAGCTCCTACTCACATTGATCTCACAAATACTGCGTTCACTCCTTCCCGTTCGCGAGCAAGTTCGAAGCTGGCTTCTCCGAATATGATATTCACCTCTCGATCAAGAACTGATACAGTCGGTAGTACTGATAGTAAAGCATCGGGCCGGATCGATGATCAAAGCTATTTCTCGGGTCCCGATGATAAGCTTGTTTCGAGATTGGCGAATAAGTTTGAAGCCGAAGCCAATGACTCTCATGATGAGGTTCGATCCCGACCCAGGGCCAAAAGTATGGGTAGAAAAAAAATTGACACTTCATTTCTTAACGAGGATCAAACCATTTCTGCGAAAAAGTCTCCTGGACCTACTCATACATTACTACGGAAGAGTTCCAGTGAATTTTTTAGAAAAAAGGTTGCTGAACAGCCTGGTGCTCCTCCCCCAATGCCTGATGTCCCTACTAATCTCGGCTCTCCGTGGGCTAGTGACAAAGTGCGGTCTCCCGTATCTCCTGGCTCTTCTGTTCGTTCCCTTTCGCCAGTAATACTTATGCATGAAAGGCCCAATTCTGATCTCAGAACTATCCGAAACGTGGATAGCATTGCCAAGGATGATAAGAATTTGCTTGATACTCCTGTTGATAACGAGGGAACTCCTACCAAAGCGAGGGCGTCGTCTTTGTCAGTTAAGGACCGAGAGAGCTCCCGGAGCTCGGTTCGATCCGCAGATGTCCCTGATCCTGCACATGAGGTCATTCATGAAAGAGAAGGCAACAATTTTGATCAACAGGAACGCAAATCACTGCTAAAGCCTTTGCAAGCAGGGCCTGGTGAAAACGGTGCCATTTCTGACTCTCACGAACACAAATCTCTACTTAAGCCTTTGAAGAAAGAATCTGCTGAAGCTAATAATTCTGATCTGCAAGAATCTAAATCAGTATCAAGGTCATTGAACGCGGGATCTGGTGAACAAGAGGATAGTTTTGAGCCGCAAAAAGCTCAGTCACTGCTCAAACCTTTGCGTACAGGTTCTACAGGCTCTTATAGTACCCAGACTTCTACCAGATCATCATTAAAACCTTTGAGTGATCGAGCAATAGAAAATCAGGAGGAGCAAGAGGTGGTAAAAGAAGCCATTGCAGAACCTGAAAGCAGGTCTGAAAAACTTGGTACTACTAATGAGTTGGCCAAACAGCAGACCATTATTCCTGTTGATGGCACAGCCAACCTCTCCAGATTGGACACTAAAAATGTTAAAAATTCTTTGCCTTCTACCTCTGACTCAACTAGCACAACAGTTAAGTATTCCTCTACCAGCACACCATCTCCCACCACTGCTGTGTCATCTGCTAGTGATGATGATGATAATCTCATTTTCGGTGTGTGTGTTGTTGGCTTTCATCACGCAAGGGGGCCTGAAGTTGAATACTGGGTCGGTCCAGGAGAAGATCGATCCAATTTGTGGCCATACCTTGCATTTCAATGTTTGCCGGATGGTTCACACAGTCACGAAGAAAACTTCTGCTATTTCACTTTATTGTATGATGAGAAACAAGGAATAGCACCAAATCCTACCCCCCATCGAGACGAGGAAGGTCACATCATTGAACAATCCGATTTCAGCTCCGTCGTCACGCTTTTCGGCATTTCATGCAATCGGCAAATCAAAACTGAGGATCTGAAAATTAAACACGACGATGTCACCCGCTCTATTGTTCAGAAATCTGTTGTTGTGATTGCCAAAAAGCCAATTTTCGGTCCAATTAAGGATAAGTTGGCAATTGTCACAAGGGCATTTTTTAGTCAAGGCGATTTCGATGACAGGTCTCTAGTCGACAATTTTTATGAAAATCTTAGATTGACGTTCAATCAAGATGTTGGTGATACCGACCTAACCGTGGGTATGCCCTTAAGAGAACTAGTTCATAGACTTGGTCATCAAGTGCTGGTCATTTTGAAGGCCCTGTTGCTAGAAACTAGAATTTTGTTTTTTGCTTCGAACACCGAGCTTCTCTGTGCTTCTCAGTTTTCTCTGGCATCTCTTATCCCGAATCTCGTCAATCACCTTGAAGACTGTGGCTCCCCGCTGCTGAGCACATACGAGACTACGCTTCAAAAACCAACATCTTTGAAAACTTCCAATCGTGATTCACTTCTTTCTTATATGGGCCTTCCTTTGCAAATTTTTGCAGCCGGAGGTATGTTCAGCCCATACGTCCCTTTGCAGCAGATCGACGAATTGAAGGCACCCGAGACTAAGTACTTTCTGATTGGAACAACCAACTCTTTATTTATGGAGCCAAAGGCTGTGGCTACGGATCTTGTTGTCGATATGGATGCTGATACTGTTGTAATCCACGATGATAGTGAACAAACAGCCCATTTCGGCCACAAGATGAGCCAAATGCTATCACTTTCTAGCATGGACAAAAAATGGATTGATCACATCACTAAGGCAGTTGAAGATACCTGGGATCCCGAGGATCCTTGGAGGCCCAAGGATAACGGATTTTACGGAACTGAAGACTACATCCGCATGCAATTCGAAGATTATCTGTTGCATTTGCTAGCTTCTGCCAAATATGATGAGTTTCTGAGTAAAGGAGGCCGGTTACCTCCTGTTCACAAACGGGACAATCCTATCAAACACTTCAATTCCCAGTGGGTCTCGGCGTGGAGGGGTACTAACAATTATCGAATATTCAGTAAATTCACAGATGCCGAGCTATTTGATATTGTTGAACCGAAGCACATTGCATCATTTCCTCCTGGCTCCAGCACAATTCTGGGCCTTCCCCCCAGTGAGGACAACCATTTGAAACAAAACGTTGCCAATGGTGTATCTCGTATTTTTGGGGGATTCTGGGGGCCAAAGTCTGCTAACAACAGTACTCAAGATGTGACAGATCCGAATCCCACTCAGCCGAAAAACAGACTTTCTGTCAGTTCGGTCAAGTCGACACTTTCTAGGAGCAGCATCATCAAAAGTGCAGCAAGCTCCGCTATCTCGTTGGTCAACAATGAGAACGACAACGTCGAGGGATATCATCCTTCGGCTCACAACTCTACACATTCAGTATCTACCATCTCTAGCTCCAACAGCAACAGCAATAGCAACAACGGAACTAAGTCCGAAAGTGAATCACGAAACTCGGTCTCGGGCTATTTTTCGGGTTGGGGCTCCTGGGCAAGCTTGAAGCGAAAGCAGTTTGCAGATTCGCGGTCTCAGTCTGCTGAGAAAAAGGATCTTCCTGCTGCTGAAGTCGACCCTAAGAATCCCGCAGAAACTGAATCATAAAAGTAGTAGTATCTACTGTATTCTGAGCAGGGAGCGATGGCCCGACTATCAGAGTAGAATGGACACATTGACAATCAGAAAAAACTTTTACTCAGTATCGCCGGCCCACAGGGGTGAGCATTGGCTCTTTATGATATATATACATGCATTATCAGATACTTTGATCAAAATAAATAATTTTTCTTCAAAATGCCCATCTCCTACTGTGCAAAGCATGGTCAATGATGGCACCAATATCTTGATTGGTTGGTAAAACTCTCAATGGGATGCGCGCCGTAACTCGTTCACAAACAAGAGCTTTTTTTGCAAAGAAAAATTGGCCTTTATCATCATGAGGTCCCACTGGTTCTGCTTGTATAAGAGGATTGAGTGGTTCTGAAGTCCTTGATTCAGACGGAGAGTTGCCTGGGAGAATCGTGATGACGAACTCAAGCTTGAGATACCATGAGAACGTAGATAAAGAAGTTTTGAATTCCGGAGAAGCAGTTGGAGGAATGGTCAGCTCGAAATGAGCTTTTGATAGGCAAAATGTGCTCTGTTGTTGTTGCGAATAGATGCGTCTTTCCTGCTCATTAAGCTTCCCACCAGGCTGGAGAAGATCTTCTCGGATAGTTTCATGGGCTTCTAGGCTGGCAGTGACGTGATGGCAAGCAAAGTTTTTCAGGGATTTGCTAAGGTCAATCAGCAAAGTAACGTCCTCTCCAATTCTGTAGATGGGCTTGGATAGACTGGCAGTAGCTATGAGATTGCCTTGCTTTGCAACGTCGAAGTTGGTTTTCAGCGAAATGTGTGCAAAGTTATACTTGGCAATGAAATCGATGTTTTCTCGTGCGGGTAGCCTTATGCTCTGGTCGTCTTCTTCTGACCCAGGAATAGAAGCCGACGACCGTTTTCTCAATAGGGCAAACGGTAGATGGTTGTCAATGTCATCGACTGTATTGTCATTGGATGTCATGAGCTTAGAAACATACTGTCTGAAATCCTCTCGAGATTTGGTGATTTCTGAAGGAGAAGACATCTTTTTGGGGGCAGAGAAGTCTAGGAGCCTGCTGCTTGGACGGCGATCTTGAATGCTATTCACCACGGCAGAATCTGATTTTAGGACTATAGGCGCACCAATATCATGAGAAACTTGGTTTCCAGAATCATCAACATACGGGAACACCCTGAAAGGAAGAAAAATGGTTTTGGGAACAGGGTTGCCTTGCAGTCCAAGCTTCTGAGCTCCAATGACCAGATTATAGTTGATTCGCAGAGCTTTCCCCTTGAAACTTGGCGGCAGTGTATCGGGAAGTTCAATCTGATAACTGAAAGACCTTGCCTGGCCCGGATCCAGCTTGAGATCAACAAATAATAGGCTTTGTGGGGTAGAAAAGATGGGGAAGTCATCGGAACCCATTCCATCGTCGTCGAACCCATTACGCTTGACATCTGATATGGGGGACGATGGATTACCATCAGGACTTCCACTCAGCAATTCGCCTAGCCCACTTGTAATTCCCCATAGGAGCCCTCTATTTTGATGTTGGTTTCCATACTCCAGTCCATGTGCTCCTACGACAACACCTTGAGTCTTGATATGATCGAACGAACTGGAGTCAACAATCGACTTGTCTACCCTAAAAAACCCTTGTAATTGTGCAAAGCCCATAAGCAGTGATTCTCCATTACCACTGGGCTTTTTGGTGATAGTTGCTGATCTCGACACAACACTGGGCGTCGAATATGCTGACGTGGAAGGCCCTCCTTCAAGGTAAAGCCCACGAAGGGAATTCCTTAGGTTCATGGAAAACCTTCTTCCCGACTCGCTGTTTCTTCTCTCTTCTGGAGGATCTTCGACAGCAATTTGAGTGTTTCTTTGAGTCTCTAAAATGCTGATTCCCGGCTTGACCGGGGCAATATTACGAAATGTAATTACTGCAGACAATTTTTCACCGGCAAAAACAACCGGATTCTGAAAAACTACATCTACTCCTAGATTCGACGACTTAGCACTCATTTTCTGGTTGCTCTCCTCCCCTACAATTGTCCAAGTAATGATGGAGACCGATAAACATCATGCTGGAGCTCACCAGAGATGGCTACACAGCCGTGTACGCTGGTTGAATCGCTTAATCCAAGTAAGATTTGCTCAGTTTCAATGAAATACCCACTACCAACTCTTATTTTATACGATAATCAATCTATATACCAATATTGTGGTTCTGTGATCCAATCTTCACCGGCAAAATGTTTGGACCCATTTGGCCAGGGCTTCCTTGATAGGACGAAATGATGTGGAATAGCCATGCCAAGGTCACGTGATCCCATGTAGCTTCAATCCACAATTTATGCCTTGAAAGCGTCGAGACGATCTCGCGCACCTTTAATTTTGAAACTTACACGAGTACTCAGCTCGTAATCCTTATCCCAGTCACTAGCAAGTTGGAGATAATCCTTGGTTTTACCTAATGACTCTAAACCATTAATTCTCCATTCTACAACAGCCCGTTCATAGATAGCACTGGGACCGCACCAGCCTTCTTTCAAATCATGCTTGTATATCACTTTTGGTAGTCCGTGAGGTGTCAAGCCCTTGCTAGGCATTGGGGTCCAAACATTTGGTAAGACCTTAGTATCGAGAATCTCCTTTGCCTCTTCAAGACGATTCATGTATCGCAGGATCATTGCCTGGAAAAGATAACGAGAGCATGCTTCATCAGATGATTCTTTGATTGTAACTTCTTTCTGCGAAGCTCCTGGAGTGCCTGGTTCACCCGAGTATCCTAATGATTCATAGCTTTCCTCCAACTGCTTTTCGGGCATTCGAGCATATCCGTTCCAGAAATATAAAGCCTCATGCAAAGGAGAGGTTCCAATAGCATCTACATAGTCCAACCCATTCTTGGTTGCTAGTTGCTTCCAAGCGTTGGCCTTTCGAACAACAAAGGAGTCAAAGGGCATGGCCTTGGCCATAAACTTTCTCTTACCCATCATTGTAGGCACCTTTTCAAAAAGCTTGGTAGCCCTCTCCTTAGATTTTGCAGCTAGAGCCTCATCTTTTCCTTTGTTGGCCCTGTAGATTTCTAGGTGGCATGCTGCAGACATGTAAACATATAACGCATGCGACCAGGTACTCAAATCAATGAGCTCGATATAGTTTTGAGCCGATTTCTCATACTCGTGCAAAGCTAATAGCAACATCGTCTTGTCGAACATCATCAAGCCGTCGACCTGCTTCATTTGGATTGGTCCGTTGGCACGGTCGTCCATGATAGCAACTGCTCGTTGCAGATCTCCGGTATTGGAGGATACCATACGGCCCTCTTGAAGCTGCCACAAAGCACCAATAGAGTAGTGAGTTCTAATAGTCTCAAGACCCTTCTTGAGCTTCTGTCTGGTTTCCAATATATCGGCTTCAAACTCCTTCGCATTCTCCAACATTTTGACATGAGCAGGATCAAGCTTGGCAGGAGTCGATACGTCGCCAGTTTCCTCCATCTCCCGTTCCATTTCAGGAAATCTTATGTCAGAGAACTGTGTAGGGCCATCAAAGTACTGGAGCAGAGCAAGCATGGCGATAGCACCATGAATGTTGACAGAGCGCGAGGCTTCCCAAAGCATTCTCAGACCTTCATCTCTATCTCCTTTGAATCCTACAATAGAGAGAACTTTTCCAAGGGTCGGAGGAATAATAGATATAACTAGCTGTAGAAGCCCAAACATACAGTTGATACCAGAGGTCAAGAATTCATCCACCGTCTCATGACCAGGAACCTCATTGGGGTTCTCTTGTGAAGCATTATCAGTTAGAGTTTCTGGGGAAAAATTGTGAACGAATTTCAATCGATCAGCTCGTGCCTCGTAGAACTTGTCTACCCGTTTTCTCAGTGTTTCATACTGGGAAGAAGTCTTTCCAGTAGGCTTTCCAGCAGCCGAAGAAAACGAAGCAGAGGACGAGGAAGAAGTTTGAGCATCTCGCAAGAGACTACTGTTTGACCTCTGCCTCACTGGTTTGCCAGCATTAACATTGAGTCTATCCATGGATTCCGGCAAATTGGTAGGAGCAGGCTCGGAATCATCGTCTTCATTGACACTCAACCTTGTGGAAGAACGCGACAAGGAAGATAAAGTAACGATAGTTGCAGTGGAATTCGCACGAGATCTTGCTCTTTTCATCTGGGACGTATTGGTCATCAGTTTGTTGAGCTCATCCAATGCTTGATAAGCTTTTCTCAATTTCAACAAAGCCTTTGCTGAATCAAGCACTGATTCCGACAAAAACAACGAAATGGCCCCCATCAGATGCGATTCCGCATAAGTCAAAGAATATTCTGTTCCAGGAGGAAATTTGGAAGACGTTATAGTAACGTTTTTTGCAGCCTTTTGCCGATCCTTGGCTGATGAGACCTCCGCTTCATAAAGAGAGTCCACGGCCTTCTTGATGGCCTCCGGCTCGAAACCCAAAGTGGCTTCAATGAAATGAATAATACCCTGTGCTAGCTATTCCAGTTAGTTTTTTCTGAATATTTTAAAATATTTCGAAACCTCTCGTTTTGCAGGCTCTGATCACTTAAGAAGTCGGTCTCATCATTATTCCGATTAACCTCCTCTCCAGTTCTTCTTACCTTATGGTAGCTGGAACTTCCACCATCAAGCAACTTTTGGGCATCCTGTGGACGGTCGTCCATTACCAAATCCATGGCTCTCAAAGCAGTTTCCACTAGTAGCGTTAGTTTCCCTAATCTGTTTCTAAAATCCTTCCAAATCCCCTTTCAAACGTCCACTTTTCGCTGGTCAACTATAAGTCCTTCTTCACTTCCCCCTCCTCCTCCTTCTCCCTTCTCCGTTTCCCGATACTCACAGCTCAGCGCATCATCAACTACAGCAAAGGAAGAATTGACCGCTTCTTCTTCCTGCTTGTCCCTCGGAGCACTGGCTCCGGATCCCCCGGTTCGAAGTCCCAGAGCTTTCAACATGTTGCGTTATCAAGTGATTAATCTAACCTATAACTTCCGGTGTTGGCAACTTGGAATAGGTGGGGAGGTAACTGGTTAACGTTTTGTATATCACTTAATTTAGCACCCCATAGGGCTGTGGAAGAGAGCTGCACAACTATCTTCGGCATGTTTTTTCCGCTGGTGAGCAACATCGGCATGCTTATCTTATCGGCGACTATGATGATGGAGATTTTGGCTATATTTTGACCTGTGGAAACGTCTAGCCGAATTCGGATCAATCGAAGGGCTTATATTGGATTTGAGCTATGCGGATGAAATTGCTAGCAAGAACTAAACCCCTGGTACTATCTATGGATCACGGTCACGTGGTTCCAAAAATCTCTCTTTATTCCCCTCCTTCCCCACTGTTCCCCTCTCGTATCACTCTCTGCAACCTCCTAGATGAGAGAATTAAACATTTCATCTTGACCATCTCATACACCTGCCAGGTGGTAGGGGAGATCAGAAAGCGCTTTTCACACCCCGGATAATCCTTCTTGATAGACCTTTCTTGGCTTTGGCAGGGTACAGTGATGTGTTGGGATATATTAGTCATTTATCTTCTTTGAGGCAACATAATAACGACTTAGATTAGCAGTTCCTTATTCGAAATCAATTCGATCCCCCCCTCCTTATAATGGAAACTAAGCTTCTTATTCGATGTCGAATCCTCAAAGCAGTCAGATAGGCTTCTCCAATGATGTCTGGAAACATCCGAGTTGCGCTTATCTAATCAGGAGAGCATCCCATTTGCCCGGTACATTGTGAGCGAGAGGGAACGGCACACTGAAAATTCAGCATTGTCGACTAATGTTCAAATACCTCAGCCTCAGAGAGGCCGAAAAGGCCTTGAATATTCGGGATCTGATTCTGGTGTCGCTGGATCTCGAGTTCCATGAAGTTGACCTGCATAATATCATTGAGTATGGCATGAGTGTATTCTCACGGAATTATCAAGGTAAGTATCCAAGACTGATCGTCACAACTATGAATTTATGGCTAACCAAATGATCCAGATTCGATATCTGACAGTTTCCCTACACCCATGACGATATTTCCATATCATTTGATTCCCGAGTCCCATTTCTCCAAACGTAATGGCAGATATGTTCCGGATCACAAATTCGAGTTCAACTTTGAGAAATCCCTGATAATGAAAGAAAGTCTCTGTAAAGAAGTCATCGAGGAGACCTTGAAATTGGCTTTGAAGAATGGAAATGTCATACTAGTAGGCCATGGGGTCAAATCGGATCTCGTTGCCTTGGACAGAGCCGGCATTAATCTCCGCTCAATAGAACATACATGGAGAGTTCTTGATACTGAGATCATTTGGCGTGAATGTAGCGAGGCTAAATTCAGTTCTCTTGAAAGAGTTTTGACGTATCTCAGAATACCGCATAGGAATTTGCATAATGGTGGTAACGATGCATTTTACACCTTGCAACTGGCGTTTTTCTTGACCAGCAAGCGATTCCGTAACTCTCATAGGCTCTCTGATGTCGAGCCTAAGCAGCGGGCTACCAAGATGATAAGACAGCGAATGCGGCCTATGAATGATCGGATCGAGAACTCTGACCGAGTGAAGAGGGGAAGTTTGGACGATGTCCTAGGGCCGTTGATGAAAGCTTTCACAAGCAAAACAGACCAGCATGCAACATGAAGAAATAAGTGTAAATTTAATGTATTAATAGGCCCAATAAGAAGAAGAGCTTAATCAATTATTGTATATAAGAATATAGGTCAAATAATTTATTAGTGGGTTTTCACACTGATCCACATTGTTGATCACAGTGATTGCTCTTCAAGACTATGCACAAACTTGAAAGTAGCTTTTGCTATATAGCGAGTTCCAGATTTGATGTCTATAGTAAAAGGGAATGAAAGTTTTTCAAAAGAGTTTACCTTTCAAACAATCCAACTGCTTATAGGATTATCAGTTGCTCTTACTAGAGCTACCCGCATATCATGCACGTGACGACTATTGCATTCTCGCATTGTTTCGCGAGAATCCACATTTCTTTTTCTGTGATCTTTCAAACTGTGAAGGTGCTGAAATATTCGCGGGTAGTTCTCAGACCAACAGCGCAGTGTAAAGCGACTCACGCAGCATTGCAAAATCAAAGTGGAAAAGTGTCAAAAGGGATTTCTTCCTTCACAAAAACTTAAACAGGGAATCGTCCTTTAAACATCCTATCCTCACGAAAGTTTTTAATTATCGAAAAGAGTAGACATGGGAGGCATTTCCGAAAAGAAGGTTGAATATTTCTCCAAGCTTAGACAGCTTTTGGACGAGTACAAGTCCATTTTCCTCGTTGGTGTTGACAATGTTTCTTCTCAGCAGATGCACGAGGTTCGAAAGAACCTCCGTGGTGAAGCTGTTGTGTTGATGGGTAAGAACACCATGGTTCGACGAGCTTTCCGACAGTTTGTCGCTGAGGTTCCCGAGTTGGAGCGATTGATGCCCCATATCAAGGGTAACATTGGTTTCATCTTCACCAACGGTGATCTTAAGACCATCCGAGAGACCATCATCTCCAACCGAGTTGCTGCTCCCGCCCGTGCTGGTGCCGTTGCTCCTGCTGACGTCTGGGTCCCTGCTGGTAACACTGGTATGGAACCTGGTAAGACCTCTTTCTTCCAGGCTTTGGGTGTCCCTACCAAGATTGCTCGAGGTACCATTGAAATCGTTTCTGATGTCAAGGTCGTCGAGGGTGGTGCCAAGGTCGGTCCTTCCGAGGCCACTTTGCTTAACATGTTGAACATCTCTCCTTTCACTTACGGTTTGACTGTTGAACAGGTTTACGACAATGGTCAGGTTTTCGCTCCTTCTATTTTGGACATTACCGACGAGTCTTTGGTCGCCCACTTCTTGAGCGCCCTTCGAACCATCACTACCATTTCTTTGGCTGCCAACTATCCTACCTTGCCTGCCGTCTCTCACTCCATCATCAACCACTACAAGGAGATCTTGGCTCTTTCTATTGCCACTGATTACACCTTTGAGGGATCTGAGGCCATCAAGGACAGAATTGCCAACCCTGAGGCTTATGCTTCTGCTGCTCCTGTTGCTGCTGCTGCTTCTTCCTCTGCTGCCGCTGAGGAGGCTGCTCCCGCTGAGGAAGAGGAGGAGTCTGATGACGACATGGGATTGGGCTTGTTTGACTAAACACCTAAATTTTCTCGTGTAGTAGCTGAAAAAATGGTTGTGAAATCCAATGTTAGTAGTAGTGTAATGCTTTAATGATATTGATGTCACATGACTGAATGTTTGTTTTTTTGTGGATGTTTAGATGCGCTTGTTTTGTAGGTTTTCATGGGTTGAAATAATGTGGTGGGGGCAGTTGCGTCCATCTCTTGGGGAGTTGTTCAGCGGATAGAAATAATGTGATGGGAGCAGTTGCGTCCATCTCTTGCGGAGTTCAGCGGATTGAAGTAGTGCGGTGGGAGCAGTTGCGTCCATCTCTTGCGGAGTTGTTCAGCGGATTGAAATAATGTGATGGGAGCAGTTGCGTCCATCTCTTGCGGAGTTGTTTCAGCGGGTTGAAGTAGTGTGGTGGGAACTGCCAGTCTCATCTCGTAAATTTGTTCAGCGAGTTGATCCATTGAGCGGGAGCAGTTCTGTCGATTTCATCTGGTAGAGCTCCATGAGCTGATTCATTAGGAGCCATTCCGTTGGTTTCATCTGGCAGAGCTTTTCAATAGATTGATCAATTTGGTGGACCCTTTCTGCCGATCTCATCTTGTAGTTGTTACGAGTTGGGTGAGCATATCAATGTGCTAAGTTCCGCTGCATTTCGCTCGTTGAAAGTTCCAAGTTTTCAGCTAGGCAATATAACTTCTAGGCTTTAAGCTCTAAGCTCCAAGCTCTAAGCTCCAAGCTCTAAGCTCCAAGCTTCAAGCTCCAAGCTCCAAGCTCTAACATTTAACCTTCAAGCTCCTTTCTCCAAGCTATTGTCTTCTTTTGCAGCTAGTGTCTCCTGCAAGCTACTACCTCTTGTCAGAGTTTGTTCACTACTATTGTTCATCATTATTTTCCATTACCAATCTCCATTTTTATTCTCCATTATAAATCTCCTTTTTTTCTCTCCATTTTTAGTGTCCATCTTATTCTTCATCTTTTTCTCTTACTTTGCCAGCCTCCGAATTCTCTTGCTATCTGGGCCGCACCCTCTCTACATATACGGAGCCTTGCTTATCGGTGAGCTTGCGCCCCGATCAGTTCCTCCGTCGTACCACACACCTGGCAACAACGCAGTGGCTAGACACGGCAGGTTGTTTCGAAATTGTAATGAGCTCTGATCAGTCTGCTGCTAAGCATCTTTTCATTGTCATCCATGGGTATGTGCTGGTAGTAACCGGCAGTCGTGAACTGGCTATGATCCGCCGCCCTTGTATCTACTGGCGGATTAAACGACTGCTCCGGATAGACTGGAACGGCTGTAAACTAACTAGATAAAAAAAAATATAGTCTTCTAGGCAACCCGGGACACGTCGGATGTATTGCAGAGGCTTTGAAGAAAAGATTGAAAGGTTCAGGTGCCGATATATTCCAGCCCGAGTCTAATGCTGGGTTTCTGACGTTTGATGGTGTCGAGGTGTTTGCACAGAGGGTGTTCCTCGAGGTTATAGCCTATATTGATGATCAGGAGGCAAATGGCATCACATATGACAAGATTAGTGTGGTGGGATATTCTCTAGGTGGATTATGTGGAAGATATCTTATTGGGTTAATGGATGAAAAGGGAATGTTTGACAAATACGAGCCCTTTTCCTATACATCTTTTGCTACTCCGCATGCCGGGTCCTACTTCCATAAGAATGCCCCTCAGTACGGTATATTGAATTTCTTGGGCTCTAATATCTTGGGAATATCGGGGAATGACTTGTTTCTCGCGAAGTCTACAGTTCTTGTTGATATGGCCGATCCGAATGGCAAGTTTTATCGGGCTTTGAAGAAATTCAAGTACTTGACACTGTTTGCCAACACATTGCATGACCGAACCGTTCCATTTTTCACTGCATATATTAGTAAAAAAGATCCGTTTGGACATAGAGATTATCTGAATACTGTTCTAGATTCTTTGGAAGCAGGGCGGGATGGAAAGCTCATGGATCAAGCGGTCATTGACAGCTGGCCCCCGGTTTTTGTCAATATGAACAAATCCACTTATACGGGGGTTTCTCATACCGGACAGGATGCAAAACCAACTACTGAGGAGACCACTATGACCTATGTAATGTTAGTTATTCTGCCGTTGCTACTGCCAGCAGTTGCAGGAGTAACTACTGCAATGACCCTTGTATCCTTCAAACGGGCTTCGGACTTCAAGCGAATGGATTACGCTCAGAAATACAAAGAGGCTCAGAAACGAGTCAAACAACGCAGACTTCGCTTAACCGATGGCAAGGAAAAAAAACACCACCCTTCTGAAGATGTGGCTGAAGTTGCTGTGGATGCTCTTGATGATATTCTGCCTTCTGGAAACAACCGGCATTCCACTCACCATCATGTTGAGACCAAGCCCGGATCTGCTGATCTCGGCCCTCGTCCTTCTACCGGGAATGGCTATGCTGGTCTCATTGACGAAACTCCCCACGAGCTCAATCTACCGTCTCATGTTGTTCGAGTCATTGATGATCTCAACACTCTTCCGTGGGAAAAGTATGCCGTAAAACTGAAGCGAATGCATTCTCATGCTGAGATTATCAACAGAAGGAACAAGCCTGGACAAGGACAGCTGATTGTGGAGTTTTTCGCAGAGTTGATGGCCAGGAAAATGGGTCTTGCTGATGCCTGACATAGACCTTCTTTGTTTTTCCGCATAGATATGGATGCAACTGACCAAAAAAAGTAAATCAAATGGGAGACTGGTATTGTTAAAAGGTACTTAAAACTTTCAGTGAAGACTAATTACAGGAATATTCCTGCTACAGCTAATTGAGCTTAACCTGAGCGATTTATCCTGCCTAGAGATCATCATTAGACCAGAATTATCACATGCCGATGCAACTGTGCATTATCAACAACATAGATTTAGCTGTGAATTTTTTCGTTTTCACGATTATCGGCGATGTATAGTTTCTATATACAAAGCAGTTCATGCGCTTCTCATTGTAAATATCGGGAAGGAGAGGGGGGGATTAGTTTTCATAAAAAATATCAGTCTTTTCAGTTCTCCAATGTAAATGATCAGTATTTTTGCAATTTTACAGCGCGCTAGCATCAATCTTCAGCTACATCCTGTCCATCTTTTGATAAAGTTCCATTTCTAAATCATATTGCTATGGCACCATAGCATGAAGTAAGGTTTACATAATAGCAGGATAACATTAAATATCAGTCTTGAATTATGACTGCAGTTCAACATAGTTTGCAGGGAACAATCCTCGTTCTCCACCATTAAGAACTCCAGACCACCAGCCCTCGTCTTCAAAGATGATATCTTCGATCACATCGCCCTCTTCGAAAGAAAGTTCACCATCCTCACCAGCACTGTAACTGTAGGCAGCGACGGCCTTAGGTTGATCGGATGAAGCAGAAGGAGCAGGCGGAGCAGAAGGGGCAGGAGCGGGAGCAGAAGCAGAAGCAGAAGCAGGTTCTGGCTCCGACGAAATGAGCTCAACATAGCTGGCAGGGAAAAGACCACTTTCGCCCTGAGAATTGGTTCCAAGCCACCAGTCTTCATCAACCTTGACGATTTCGGTGATTTTCTCGTCAGCCACCAGATCAATCTCATTATCCTCATCTTTGGTATAGTCAAAGACAGCAACGGCTGTGAGAGCATCCGTGGTGGTTGCAGTAGCAGATGATGCCGATGTAGGCTCCTCTACCTCTACCGGTCGAGCAGGAGGTGGAGGTGTAAATTCTTCTTCCTTGGCTACTGCGACTGGAATAGCGACGTTTTCATCTTCGTCTTTATCCTCTTCCTCTTGAAGAATCTCTTGAGGGGGTGGTGGTACAGATCTCTGAGGCAATGGCGGCTCAGGAGCAGAGACAGGCTCTGGTACTGACTCAGGCTCGATTTCAGGCTCAGGAACAGAAAAGGAGTCTTTTGCATTTTTAGCAGCGAATTTGCTGGTGAGATCAGCAAACGAAGGGGTGCTAGTTGCAGGCTCGCTCTGATCTTCAATACTGCTTGAGCCGAACTGGCTAGTGATTTCACGTACAGAAGTATGCTCCTCTTCAGGTTCCTTTTCAGGCTCTTCTTCAGATTCCTCGACAGGCTTGTAAGGGCTCACCTCAGGCTCAGAGGTAGGCTCAATGGCAGGGGCAACCTTGCCATGTTTTTCAGCCCACAATTGCGCAGGAGTCTTTCCACCTTGACTAGCAGCATCCAAAAATCCAGGATTGGAGGGCTCACTTTTTTTGAAGCCCAAATTATTGTAAGTTGGAAGAGAAGGAGCAGTACCCCGACCAGTAGCAGCACCGGGATTGAATCGGCTTGAAACCGAGTTACTGGTAGTTCTCTTAGGCATTTCCTCGAGTCTTCCGCTACCTTTGTAAGCATTGATGCGATCCTTGATTGATTTAGGGGCCTCATCCTGATCATCGTCATTAGTTGATGAAGCAGCATTCTGGAAATTCTTGAGACGATCCTTCAAGTTAGATGGCTGTGGGGTAGAATCTACCCCCGATTCTATGCTATCAGGCTCAGAAGCAGGCTCGGAAGCAGGCTGGGGCTTTTTCTCAACAGACTCAGGCTTCTTGTTGGTACTTGCAGCAGCGCGAATAGCTGCAATGTCAACTTTTCCAATGGGCTTATAAGAAGATTGGAGAGGAGGAGGGCCATCATCCTTAAATTTGGACTCTCTTCCAGCTGCTCGAAGAGCAGCAATGTCAACCTTTCCAATAGGTTTATATGACGAAGAGGTAGAATTGTCAAGACCAGAGTTGGAAGCAGGAGCTTTTGGAGGAGCGGATTTCTCAGAAGCATTTGATCTTAGAGCAGCAATATTGACCTTCATAGGCTTATAGGCAGTCTGAACCTTGTTCAAACCATCAACCTGCTTGACTTCTGGGGTAGAGCCCCAGTCTTCCTCAGCAGCTCCATCACTTGCAACAGTGTATTTGGGAGCTCTTGTGACCTTGGGAGCCTTGGATAACCCGCCATATTTGGATCCCGACGAGTCAATTACTTTCTGGTGAATGATCTGAGGAGTCAAATCAGCAGAAGAACGAGCCGTGATCTGAATATGATACCCCGGGAAATATTTGGCCACCGTCGAGTAATGAGCATTGAAATAGCCTTTGGTTCTATCGGGAACACCCTCGCCTACCCAGCCAACAAGAACATATTTCGGACGATTATCGAAATCAACTCTGGCAAAACCATATTGAACCTTTCCATCATCAAACTCCTCGACGAATTCCTCCAAATCATCAGCACCTTGGGCCACGGGCTTGAGAGCCTGGGAATCGCCAGCAGCGTAATTGAACACAGCCCAGCTAACATCCGGGTCGGATGACAAGATTGAATCATAGACCTTTTTCAGCTGAGATCCATAGGTGGATAAATCAATGATATGAGCCATTTTTTAAAAAGACAATTGAGATCACCTGAGAACAAAAAATGCTTGTTTCGAGTAAAGAAAACCACCAAGCAATCCAATGACAACAGGCGCAACTAGTAGGTTGTTGGAGGGTGGGTGATATCAGCAACAGTTGGGACATTCATGGAGTGTGGAGAGGCTGGAGGACTCAAGGGGTGTAGAGGGTAGGGAGGGAGGAAGGAAGGAGAGAAGAGGATAGGTACTGAATAGAAAAATGTAAGGGGTACCGAATGCTCGGAATAGGTGGTTTCAAAAGCTTTAGAGAGGAATTAGGGGAGATATGGGGGAGACATGCGGTATGGAAGGAGTGGTGGAAGAATATCAGTTGATAGCTAAATTAGATAAAGAGAGTTGGTGGGAGTTGGTGTGGAATTGGTGGGAGTTGGAAGAATATGGGTGAAAAATGGGACGAAATTGATGAGAATTGGTGAGAGTTGATGGGTGTTGGTTGGTTGGAGGGTGGGAGGAGGGGCAATTGTATGGAATTCGAACGAGCTCAAAGAAGCTATTTGGAGAAGGCCGAGGATGATTGGTGAAAGGAGCTCAAAGCTGCCAGTCTAAAGGAAATCTGATAAAGATTTGGTGGTGGAAATGGGAGGGAATAGGTGGGAATAGGTGGGAGTAAGCGGATAGCGTTTGTGAGAGTTTAAAAGGAAAGCTCCAGAGAGATGGACGACAACTTATAAAATCTGAAGATGGCGGTAAGTGTAATGCACCGCATAAAGTATTTTATGAATGCCAGCCAGCTAAAGCTCTATTCCAGATCTAAGATGTTGTTAATGAGTCTCGGTTACCAAAGCCGACTTGAATCCCAATGAAAGTCTCCACATAGGAAGGCTGCATGCTGGCAGAGCCATAGGCTTTTCCGGTGAGCTCGACACCTTGGACCGCTTCAACAGTGCTCACATAACCAATCTGCCAGGCATCGCTGATTATATCAGAGAATTGAGTAGAACGTAAAATGTAGGTAAACAGTTTAGGCCCCGATACGGCAATCGAATACGCATCTCAGCCGATAAGACGCAATACGTATCCCCGTTGCCTTTTCAGTCGCACGCATCTCTCCCCAATAGACTTTATACGATCTCGCAGTCGTTATCGGTCAGAGCGGCTTATACCGGCCGGTCAGTGACCAAACTAGTCCCGGCTCCCAGCATCAGCGGCCGACTAACGGTTCATTGACCAAGACATTCTCGGGCCGATGCAAACCCGATTGAGGCTCAACTTTGATCGGGCAAAACCAAATGCGATGATAATTCTAGCCTTGCTACGACCCGAAGGGGTGGGTGGTCGCATGGCTGGCCGACAGGGAGGTCTGCTACGTAGTGTCAGACAAAATAAATTTGCCAGGAATAATGCATTTGCTACTGATAATTTATACATGATGATCACGATTGAAAAGCGCACTAGCCCTGAGGGGGCAGAATCAAAGGGATGGACGGATCATGCATGCATATACGAGAAAGAAAGCCACTCAAGGGGTTTAGTTCTACATCGGTCGAGGAGTTTTCGAAGCAGTACAGAAAGAAAAGCAATCGGATGTTTTGGGAGTAACCAGGGGTTGTTAAGGGCTAGCACCAGGGAATCAAAGGATCACGCCCTAAAGCGCAAAAATTGATAGTCGAGAAATAATAAAGGGCCCCAAAATAGGCTTTGGAATTGCTGACACAAATAAACATAGAGTGGTTTCGCGATTTGGTAACTGATTGGCGGTTTGGTTTCAAGAGCCATTATAATGTTCTTAATATCGAAGTAGCTTTGATATGCTGTGCCGATGAACCTTGATTAGCAGGGTCCTTAAGAACCCGTTTTGTAACTACAAAGACTTTTACTCAAAAGCTTTAGTGCTGCATGAAAAAGTTGCGTGATTTGGCCGATTTGGCATGCCGATCAGCAATTATTTCAATATTATTTCGATACCTAACTACCGATAAACCACCACCAATTGAACTGCAAGCTACAAGCTACAGGTGTAACTACCAATACTTTCCAGCTGGTGTATGAGGCTTGCTATTGTAACAGAATAAATCAACAGCAGACATCAAACTATAACGGTGATGGTGATGAGTCGCGCCCTAAACAATCTGGGCCGGTTTTTTACACCTCCACTATCGAGACGAATAATAGGCGGGGAATAATCTCCGAGCTATAATACTCGGCGTCAGCCATTGACATTACCGAGAGAATAATAATGTATTAATCAAATAACCAAACAGCAGAATAACTAAATAATAAATTCCTACTAACCTATCTGGTCGTAGGATTAATACTACTATCTATCTTAAATCAGCCTCCGCCAGAGTACGGATCGAGCCGCATCCGTCATAATGCCCATCATGATGCCGATCATGGAGGCCTGGCATGGAACAGCTTATCAAACGATCCCAGGACCTCAAGCTAAGGATTATACTGACCAACCTACAGATCCTAGACTACAATGCCGCAAGCAGCATCATTAGATGGAAATGGGCGGCACTTTTTCCGAGAGATACTTCAAGCTCACCAGCAGTTATAATCCACGCTGAACAGCTGGGAGTGTACAGCCTTCAACTAATTTCAATTAAATATATTCGTATCTTTCATTTCCACATTCACCATGTATGCACCCCCCTTTTGCCCCTCTCCACCCCTCTTCCTTACGGTCTCAGTCTCAGCTGTTCTCCTATCCGTGGCAGCCCAGCTCCAGCCCTCTCACTGTCTGTCTCCATTTGAACAAAGAAGTCCCACTTCATGCACGTTTGTTTATCTAGGTGCTAATTTGGCCAAAATGGCTGGCTCCCCCCCACTACCATTTGCGCTCAAAAAGTCAAACCTAATACAAAAAAAGCGCCTATTCACATAACGCACGCTACCACGGGAGGTGTTCAACTCGGCTCTAACAGGCAATCCGTCGCAGTGCCTTGTTCCGAAACCAAGCCAAACGGTTGTGGTCCCAAACACTTTATTTTCTATTTCTACTTTGAAGAGGTTTCGTTTATACCACTGACTTCGACGCAGAAACAAACATTGGTCTGGAGGTACTGATTGGTTTTGGGAGGTTATTGCAAGAATCCGCCAGGTAAAATATTAAATTGTGCTCTTGTTCTTGTTCCGACTTGAATTTTTTGTTCCTCTTTCTTTCCTCCTCTTTAGTCTCGGTGTTGATCCTCGTACTAATTTTACATCACTGCTTTTGTATTTTTAATTCTCCTTTGGTGCGTATCTGCTGGGTCTCAGTGTGACTCGCCTGCCTGGTCTTTGTGGGTGTGTGTGCTGCAACAACTGGTTTGTATTTGGTGGGATTTTTCTTGCTCCTCCTGTCTTTCACCGTCCATAATGTCTTCGATACTGACGGTCGACGCCAACCCTCAGCACCAGTATTATTTCCCTTTACCAAAGACGCATCGCTCCTCTTCATTTGGTGAGACTTCTTCCAGCAAAAAACCAGTATGGGCCAACCACTCTCGCCAATATACCGTGTGCCTGGGCGCTCCAGTTGCTATTGACGCTGGCACAGACGCTGGGTCTAGCAGGTCTCAGCACCAACACAAGTCTAGTGATTCTCATCCTCACAGAACCCACGCTCATCGTCGTTCTGCTGCCATTTCTCATGATTTCACCGCTGAATGGAAAAACAACCCTCAGGCCTCGTCATTACCTAGTCCTTCTCAGGGCCAATCAATCACTGCCACCACCAACACCTCCACCAACAGCAACTCCTTGGCAGTGCCAGATTCTAGCATCTGTACATCCACACCATCTACTGTTTATTCTTTACAGTCTCCTGCATTGACTTTCACCTCATCCTCGTCTTCTTTGCCGGGTCAGTCGGTCTCCTCGGCCACTTCTCTTGATAGTCCTAAAATGGTTCAGTTTGCCCACCAAACTACCTCTACCACCACCAACTCCCAATCTGCATCGGAAACTGCAATTAGTCGTCCTGTATCTTTATCTAAAAACCCGTCTTCGGACTCTTTGCCCTCATTACCTAGTTCTGGCAAGCGAACGGGAAGACACGAGAAGGTCAAGTCTTGGGCTGGCTCTGTCATTCGTTTTTCTAGACACAATGATCACAAGATCAAGGAGCATAAGAGCCAGGAGTTGCCTTACGCACAGTCGGTTGAGTCGAGTTCTTCTGAGGGGGGTGCCAAGTCTCCTGAAAGCGAGTTATTCTCGTCCTCTTATGTTTCCAGAGATGACTTGCATCCTTCTCAGTCTGCTGCTTACTTTGTCGTGGAGCCCGAGCCTCTAATTGATCTTGACTTAGCCTTAGCACCCACTACAGATGGCTCGAGAAGATCTGATTCTGGTTCTGATGGGGTCAAAAATCTGCGCAACAAAATGGGTGCAGTCGAGGAAGCAGTCACTGAGGAAGAAGAAGAGGATGACTGCACTCCTCAGTACAATTATCTTGGTTCTCCTTACCGATCATCATCGGTTCATACAGGTTCTACTGTATCCATTAATTCTTCTCATTCTTCGTTGCATTCTTATGAACGGGTGCGATACTCGAGATCTACTCAGCTCATGAAAGCTGTCACTCCTCCTACATCATCAAATTCTTCTTCCATGCCCCCACCTCCTGCACCACATTATCCTGCTGCTTCTAGGCAAGGAGCAAATGTGGTCATCACTGATCTGGATCATGCCCACTCGGAAACTATCCGTCGAGTTGGAGGCCACTCGGATCCCACCTTTTCTACTTCATGCTTTGGAGATGAAAATCGTTTGAGCATCATTTCTAATGACACAATCACTGAAAAGCATGTCGGATCTTCTGAAGTTAATTGCCTTGCACTATCGGATGGAAATCCATCTACTACTACTAATAACAACGAAAGTACGTACGATGATACTTTTGCATTGGGCCAGCCAGGTTTTATTCGTTATTCTGGAGACTCTGATCGACTTTCGTCATCTACTATTGGCACTACCTCTGGCTCAGCTACCACCCCTTATGAGGTCCCTTCATCATTTCATGAACCGTCCCCTACATCATTTCAAATGTCGGTTCAACCCCCTTCATCCTCTCCCTCTCTCAACCCTCCTGCCGGAATAAGCAGCTTTGAGACTCCTGCAAGATCCAAACCATTGCCTAAATCAACACAAGCACGGCAGAGACAAAGTATCAATGGTGCGCCTCCCAAGCATCGCAATTCGTTGTCAGTTGAATCTTCTGCCCATGTTGATAATCGATCCCTTCGATCTGTCACCAGCATGCGGAAACGAGCTAGTCGGGTGCTTGATTGGTTGCGACGAAGATGAGCAGACGGAGCAAGGGTGAATGTTTTCCAAAATAGAACTTATTTATTGCCACCATCTCATTATCGTCATTATCAATTTTATTTTTTGATCTTTTAGACGACCTGTTCTATAAAGAAAATACATTATAGGTCAGCATAATAAACATTTGAGCTATGCAATTTGGAAATGACGTGTGCCATCCATCACTCATCTCCGTAAGCGCCCTCCTTTCCGCCGGCTCCTCATTTATTACCGCCTACATGAGTGATCCATCATCCCTAGCCCTCTTGTTTTTCGAACCTGTCGCTTTCCGTTTTCGAAACATATCCACATCCAGACTGATGAGTTGACAAGTCAGCGTTATCTGAAATGTGACCTGTAGAGTCTATCAGTATTACGAGGCGATGCAAGCGCTGGCGCGTACCTTGATATCCTAACCGCGCTGCTTACGAGTCATTAAATATGCAGAGGTGTGCTCCTCCAAATGGCTCGCTTTCCGGATGCGGAACTGACTCCACAAAAAAAAAAAAAAGCGCACTCTGGTTTATCCGTCAATATCGGATAAACTATTCGGATAGCCGAGTACTGATGCAACATTTTGGGTAGTATTAGTAAGATCCCTTTATAATATTACTCTACAAAAGTGTAGAGTAGTGCTACTATAAAATCCTGTAAGTAAGCTGCACTAATAACAATGTTCTAATAAAGTTCACCAAACAATGTAAATATTGCCGATATTGTCAGGGGAATTGCGTTTGGGTGCCTATCACCAGCCAGATAAAATATTCAAACATTATTTCGTCAGACACATATAAGAGAGGTCACGTCGGATAGGTCATGTGACACCCCACCATATCCTTTGCCTTGATCTTTCTGCTTTATTAAGATCAACTACTGCAAAATATTGATCTACCAGAAAGAATTACAAGCTTGATACTTTCATATAATTATTGCCGTTCAAAATGCAAAAGCTAGCTAACATTATGTATAGTACAATTGACCAGCCAATTCTATACCACCTGAACAACTTATTTCATATGATATAACATCCTCCTCAGCAAGACATTGAAGAATGATCTTGATCAATCAAAAATCATGACCGTTAATGAATTTCACCATGGCAGAAGCGATTCCGACGCCGTCATTGGGGTCTTCAGCAGCAGCTCTGAGAGCTTCGTTAGCCTGATCCGGACTGAAAAGCGATCTTCGGAGCTCGACCAACTCGTCAATGATGAACTTATCGAATTCGGGATGTCCTTGTGTGCTGATCAAAGAGCCCTTGATATAAAGTCCCTGGATCTTGCAAATATCCGTAGATCCAATGACTTCCGCATTGGCAGGCACAGTCTTAACAATATCTCGATGCATTTGCATGATATTAAACTGGCTTTTGCCATAGATTTTCTGCCCAGCCTCGCTCAACTTCACAGGAATAGAAGACAGTTCCCATCCCTTCTCATTGACTCCAACTTCGGCTCCCAAAGCTCTAGCAGCAATCTGATGACCAAAACAGATTCCAATGACTCTGACACCATTCTGCAGAGAATTCCTTGTATATTCCACAAGCTTGAGAATCCAGGGATCGTCTCTGTAAGCATCATGCTTAGAACCTGTCAATAACAAAGCATCAACCTTTTCGGTAGGGTATTCCTGGGCTGTCACTACATCGTAACCCTTTACATCCCACTGTTCGAGATCCAAGCCAGCTTTGATAAGAAGAGTTTTAAAGATATCATGGTATTCACCACGTTTAGCAGCCACATTAGGCGCAGGAGTATCCGTGTCCAAGATAGCTAGTGTTCTCATGTTGAATGGTAGAAGTTAACTACCCTTCTCCAGCAGTACTACGTTTTGTGATCCTCCTTTCCTCCGCTTACTCAGGCCAGATCAATTACTCGGGGTGTTTTATCACCCAGCTAAAACCGACTGGCTCGGTGGATCTCAGTTCACAATCAACCGTGCTATGAACAACTTGCCTTGCTTGAACAAAATTTTTATGCACCCGGGATTTTACTGGCCTCTCTTGCTGCGGTTTTCTACCTTCTCGGTCAGCGCTGCCCGATCCATGCTCTTCTCATAGCCCATCAACCGTCATTTACTTACTGCGTTGGCTCATGGTGCGGCTACGAGCCAAGAAAGGCTGAGCATTGTTAAGCAGCTTTATATAAAAGCTAAGCAAAGCAGTGCCGACCGAGCTTGTACAGACAACTACAGACTCATAATAATGGTATCTAACACTATTCTGTTCACGAATCTGCCGCCTCAAGAGCTTGAATTCTGCCAGGCCAATGATCTGCTTCTGGATAGCCTTGTTCCCGTAGCTGTGCCGGTACATTGGTGCTTGCTGCGCTCGTTTAGACGTATCATGGCAGTGTTTGACAGTGCCAAAACCGGAGTCCTCGTTCGAAAAAATCTCGAAAATAAGTTTAGTAGCGACCGACCTGCTGTTTTGAAAGATTTGAAGATGTTTTATGGCGATAATACACCTGTCGGTATTGATTCCACTCATCTCCAGCTTCCTGATGCGGGCCGACTATGGCTCCTTTCTCCACCTCCCAGTCCCCCTGTTGGATGGGAGTCGAAAGATGAGTGCGAGCCTAACAAGGAGACTCATTTCGATTTTGTTGATCTGCAGAATGCTCTCCAAAAAAGGGGGCTAACCATGGACTCTCCTTTGACTAGCCCTCCTCCTACGAACTACGATGCTTCTAAGCAGAGCAAGACAGCTGTGATCCATGAAGGCCGTCCGGATTTGAAGCTTGATACTACACAAGTAGACTCTGACGATGGTCCGCTGTCGACTCCCAGCATAGTAGTAGAGTGGGAAGATGACGAAAATGCGGATCATAACGAGCATCGATCGCTACCTAGAACTGAGATGCCACCGCTCTTTGGCTGAAGTCGAGCCATTGTTTTTGCATTCCACTTTCCTTAATGTATAATATTTATAATTCGAGGCATTGCTGATTCGAACAAATAAAGCTGCTGATTCTAATGGTGTTGCGGAGGATGAGCTGATGTTATAGCTATTGTAGATTGGCCTGTCAAAAGGGAAAAATAATTGAAAAATGGATGACAGTATTCAACAATTATGGTAGGTCAATGGTAGAAAATTGAGACATTTCTTGGGTGAAGGTGGGTAAGAGACCTGAGAAAGTCCTAGTCATAGTGAGTAGTTCCATGGAAGACAAGGCGCATGTGGTTAGTATCTACGTTACTTAATAGTTGTGATAGTAAAAGAACATGTACCATGGTTGATAACTAAGAAATTTTTGGCTATTGATGCCATGAAAGACATGATCATAATCAACTAATGTCAAGGACGTCGTAATTAGTACTGGAGAAAGACTCGAATAATTGAGATGTGTGCCCAAAATATATAACTAAATATGATCTGTAAAAAAGCTCAAAGCAATTATGGCTATTTTCAAACCCTTCATCGCCTGGCCTCTGTGCTGGTGCTCATACCGTCAAATGCTGGAACATAAGACAGAAACAACAATAACCAATACAACTTCTCAAATCCCCTTTTACTCTTTAGTGACAACCGCAAGTGTCTAGTTGACTAACTGTTCATTATTTACACTGATAACTATTTACATACAAATCTTTCAGACACCGTGAATTCACGCAGAGTCAGCCTTGGATACAGGAGTCAATGTTCCCTGGTCATTGTACTGAGCCTTGAAAAAAGTATAATGCAGCACAATATCATCTATATTGGCCATAGCAGGATCCTTTGCAAAATCTGGATCAATAAAGAAGAATACCGGCATGTCAACTTCTTCACCAGGTCGCAGCTGCTGTTCCTCGAAACAGAAGCACTGAATTTTGTTGAAATAAGCAGCAGCTCTGTCAGGAACTACAGAATATGTAGCCATTCCTATAATATCTCTATCGCTGTTATTTTTTGCCTTGTAAAATGCCAAAGCAGTCTCTCCAGGTAAAACCTGTACCTGTCTCTGCTGAGGACGGAATCTCCATGGCATCAATGTAGACACCTCTGAACTGAAATTCACAGTGATTCGTTTCTTACGATCAACAGGCACCAACTTGTCAGCTGTGAACTTGCTATTGTCAGTAATAGGCGTACCACCCCAGCCAGTTCTTTGACAAATCACTCTATACAATGGCACCGATGCATAGGCCAATGCTAAAGTAGCAATTATTCCTGAGGTTGCATACAAAGCCACTGTCAGCTCTTTTTTCTTGTTTCTCGAGTTTCTGGCCTCATGGACTCCACGCATGAAAGCTGCTCGTTTTTCCTCCTCAGTCAGACGGGTCGCTCGAGAGCCTGTGAAGCTTCTCTGGCCTATCCACCGACTGCCATCTCCACATTTTCTGCAGCCTGTACGACCAGCCACTCCACCAAAAAGTGATTTCCACATTATCAATCTTTCTTGATCTTAGGGTCTGATTTCCGGTCAATCTCCTGATCAGATGTCGGCTTGTTACCAGCCAATCTTTCCTGATCTGATGATGGTTTGATTTCCAGTCCAGTTTTGAATGTTTTCTTGAAGCGAAGATAGTCCGAGCCGCACATTGGTCCCAACACCACTCGTCACACCAGCCCACCCCACTCCCCGCAAAATGACATTCCTAAAAATTCCTCCTTCCCCGCCAAACTGAACCGACCCCGAGAACATCCATGGTACTATGAGTGTAGTACAAAACAAACCAAGTGCTGCAGAGGCGGCTGACGCTCAGAGGAAAAAGCAGAAGCGCCAGAAAGTGGATCATGCGTGTGTGTATTGCCGCCGAAGCCACATGACCTGTGACAATAAGCGCCCGTGCACTCGCTGCATTAAGCGCAGCATTGGCCATCTATGCCATGACGAACCAAAACTACGTTTCAAGGATTTGAAACGAGAAGAAGCAGACGATTCATCTGAAACGAATTCTCTAATTTCCCCTGGAGGTGTCGGAGCCTCAGGGGCTCGAGCCTTGGTCAATAATGGCGGATTGATGCTCAATGACAACAGCCAGTCGGCGTCTAACTGGTCTGCTACCAATACAAATGGAAATGGAATTGCTGCTTTAGGTGATCAAATATCCAGCGTATCTTCAGGTGCAAATTCCTTCTCAAATACTCCCTTCAGCCAGGCTCCGATCTTTTTCTCTGAACATGCGGGCTCAGAGTTCTCATCTCTAAACAATTTCCTGGCGATAATAGATGAGCCAGGGCCGTTAAACGCCGACGGATTCGGTGTCGATCCTACATCTGACATTCAGAATCTCACTTCTAATGATGCAGGTGCTTTTCCGAGGCACACTGGCTCGACGTCGTTGACTGGGCTCATCAATGAAGTCAAAGCAAAAGGAGGCAGCATCACCGCTACTGACACAGCAAGAGACAAATTTTTTATGACTGCAGCTGATCCTAGCGAAGATATTTCTCCGGAAGAGCGTCTCAAGCAAGTGATCTATGCCAAATTAGAAGCCGGTTTACTCCAGCCCTTCAATTATGTCAATGGATATCAGAGACTACAAAAGTACATGGATACACATATGAACCAGAACAGCAAGCAGAGAATCTTGAAAGCCCTGTCCATATTCCGGCCAACTTTCCGTGCTGTAGCGCAAAGTTTGAACGATGTCGACTTAGTGCTGGTGGAAGAGGCATTCGAACGTATGCTTCTCGACTATGACCGGGTCTTCACATCAATGGCTATCCCAGCATGTTTATGGCGTCGAACCGGTGAGATTTATCGAGGCAACAGAGAATTCGCCGGCCTCGTCGAAGTTGATGTGGAAGATCTTCGAGATGGAAAACTGGCCATTTATGAACTCATGAGTGAAGAATCAGCAGTAAATTATTGGGAAAAATACGGAAATATAGCGTTCGACTCGGGCCAAAAGGCAGTTTTAACAAGCTGCAATCTGCGGACCCGAGACGGACGGAAAAGACGAGCTTGTTGCTTCAGCTTCACAATTCGGAGGGACAAATATAACATCCCGAGCTGTATCATAGGCAACTTCATTCCTATCCATCCGTGATATTGCATCTCAATTGTATATCGAATTTAGTGACGACCAACTTTCAAAACAAAAATCCAAATATAATATTAAGATAACTAGGTTTACATGACCTTCAAGCTTCAACAGGCTCCTGGCTGCTGCTCTCGCCCTTAGTCTTCTTATGCTTCTTCTTATATTCTTCCAAGGTCTCGTCATCCAAAATGTCTTCCCATGCTTGTTCGATGATGCTGATTTTGTCTTCTCTTTTCCTCTTCTTATCACTGGGCTCACTATCTGCTAGAACGTCCTTCTCATCATACAGTTTGTCAGTGATGAAAATCGGAAGACTGGGGGATTTAGGAGTCTTTAATTGCACAGATCGGATAGCAGTCCAAGGTCTCACTTTTTCTGTGAAATATTTGAGAACATCATCTGCATTCTCGGCAATCTGATCAGCAGACATGGCAGTATAGCCGATTTTTATCGACAAGGTGGTTCCAGGAACAAGCTGTAACAAGGTGGAATTGATGATAGCATCGACCTGAGCTTTGACTTTGTCAGCATTGATTTTTGCGCCAATCTGGATAGACAGAGGGGTTTTCTTGGAGTCGTAAAAAACCTTTCCAAGTAATTTAGGCAATGTTGTAACGACAGCATCCTCGGCAAGGAAAATATCATGCTGAGATCTCAACAATCTCTTGGCCTCGTAGCTCTTGAATTTGCCTTTGAACTTGGAAACTCCAATAATTCGTTTGATGGCAGGGACTTTCTCCAACAAGGCATCCTTGTATGTTCTCTGAGGATCCTTGGAGATCAAACAAAAATCCAGCTCCTCAGGGGAGGGATAAATACAATGCTTAACAGGAATTCGCTTGGGTTTGAGGTTCTTCTTGTCTGAAGCGTACTTTTTTGTGATAATGTTCAAATAAAAGGCATTATCTGGCTCGCTAGATTCTTCAACCAGGAGATTTTTACTGGTAGAAGACTGAGTTTTCTCCAAATATTTCTGCAAGGCTCCAGCAGCTTCTTTTGTCTTTTGAATAGAGAACTCCATTGTTTATTGGCAGATAGAGGTGAATGGCAGATCGGTTGGCTGGAGAAAAAAAAAATATTCAGAAGACGCACGGCTGTGCATTGCAATTTCTAGGCGGTGAAGAAAGATCAGGTCGACAGAGGGAGGGAGTTAGAGAAGGGAAAGAGGAAAGAGGAACGTGAAAAGTATGATGATGAGGAAAGATTATGAAAAATAGGCGACCCACTCAATATAACTCAGATCAGTCTATCAGATCATGTTTGTTGGAGTAGTAATTGTTTCTGCAGCAAACAGTAGCTTTCACGTCAATGAAGGAAGATGAAATGTGTTTACATCAGCGCTGAGTCAGCAGATTGATCTATCTTCTTTCTATTCTCCTCAGATCTATTTCTCCTCTGAGATCTATCTAATTTACTCAGATAAATCCTCACCATCTTCATATGTATCTTCCTCTATTTTCCCACTTCCGATATTAGTCATGAAGTTCTCTCGCCCCCTTCCTTCCTTTCTTCCTTTCTTCCTGATCCCCCCTCCACTACACCCATCCACCAGCCGCCTACAACCCTCTCTTCACCTCACCACAATGGTAAGCATCAACGACCGAACCTAAACAATCAGCAATGATCTAACATCCGCAGGGAAAACGTAAGAAGAGTAGTAGAGGCCCAGCCAAAAAACTCAAACAAGTTCTGGCTACTACCTTCTCTTGTTTGTTCTGCAATCACGAAAATGCTGTAGTCTGCAACATGGATAAACGTCTAGGAATTGGCTCTCTTTCTTGCAAAGTATGCGGTCAGACTTTCCAAGCCAGCATCAACGGTAAGTGTTTGGCTCAACCCCCTCCCAATCAGCTCCCATTCTTACCCTCACAGCCCTTTCAGAACCCATCGATGTCTACTCAGAGTGGGTCGATGCTTGCGAAGCAGTTCGAAAAGAACCGTCAGCTTCTGATGCTTCTTCTCGGGCGGTTGCTGCCGACGAAGAGGCTGCAGATGAAGCAGATGGCGGTGACTTGTCTGAGCTGGATGAAGCCGAGTTTGATTAGTTTATTGTTATTTAGAAATACATGTTATTGCTACACCCTCCCAGATTTCGCTGTGTGTAATGCCCAGCTCCAACATCCCAAATCCTAATCCTAAGCGGGTGGTGGTGATTTTTCACCCTATCCTCCAACCAGCCATGATCCGTCGATGGAAGCCGCCATTACCACGGTTTATTTTGCCGGGAGGAGGCTTGGCTTTTCATCCCTCGTTGCGGTCATGTCGGCTTTATCATCCGCAGTACGACTCCTCGTCTTGGACCGAGAAAATTCGCTCTGCTATCATTAAGCTGCTGCCGGCAGATCAGCAGCTTGAAATCAAGAAAAAACTCCATGAAGAAACCTTTGCATATTCTAAAACTTCCTCTCCATCATCTGTATCTGCTAGACCTCCTACCAGCTCATATGTGGATCATGATGTAGTAACCATTGATCAGTATCAACAGCAGATCAAATCTCTATCAAATATAGTATCGTCCACTTCAGTGCCCAGATCGGTGCCCCTAGAAGACCTCATGCACCTTTATCCTCAATTCAGAGGTTCTCTCTCTGAAGACGTGACTGTGCTTCTGAGTATCGTGCTATATCATCATGGTCAAGAACGTCTGGCTGCTAAAGTCTTGCTAGACAACTTATCACTCGGAATTTCTTTATTTAGTGCTTTTTGCTCCAAATTAATTCCAGATCTGGCTGTAAGTTATGGCCAAAAAATGGTTTTGGGTGCTTATGTCCGTGCTTTTGTCTCCCTAGGCCATTCTAATACTGCATATCAGCTCCTCCAGGAACTAGGGCACTCGGAAGCTGAATGCGACGAGCACGTAAGAAATGCGACATTGATTTTGGAATTGAAGCAGAGTAAATTTATGGACGATTATGCTATAATTCAGTATATTCATGATTTTACTGCTTCTGAAGAGTCCAACGGTCGATGGGCTCCTCAGCTGTTTGCTCATGCTGATTTCGATATCTCAACTAGAACCGAAATTTTCTCAATATTACTGAACAAGCGACCTGATTTTTATCTGGACTTGATCATGCGAAGATTCAGCAAGAACTTTCTCTCTCAGCCTCATGTTCTTCAAGCAGTTATACTGAGTAAGAAACACAAGAATTGGTGGACAGCAGATCGAATCCGCTTGTTCTGCTCACTTCTTAATCAACACTACTGTGAATACTCTGCTGAAGACTTGCAGTATATTGCATCCATACCGAATGACGCCAAGCAATTTTCAAAGCTATTCAAGTCATACAAACAATACCATAAGAAACGAAGTGCGAGTCTGAGCCAAGCTGAAAACGATATGATACTCTCTCAATTTCTTAGCAGTGCTATCAAATACGAGCAGACCTTAACTGTGACCGAGGTAATCAAGCTTGGAGCTGTTAATAATCCAAGGTTGGTCTCCGGTGCAATAGACTGTGTTTTATGGGGAAAGACGAGGACAAGCACTGATCCCGACGACAGTGCGCTATTTTCTAAAAAGACTTCTGATCCAAGAATTCTTCACAGAATTTTCAAAAATGTTTCTAGGCCTGTTCTCGATAAGGCATTGGTGATGTCCATGAATCGTCTGGGTTCTTCACCGCCCGGCAAAATCTTATGGGATTTCATAGGAGGCTTGGAGTCCTGGGCAGGTCTTGAAACAATGCCCGTAGCTTTTGAGAGAGCTGCGGCAAGTGCGATATCTGCGAGACCCCATTTTGAGCAGATGCGATATATGGCTTTAAAAAAGGTTTCACCTAATGGAGTCATGGCACTTTTGCATTCCTTCATCTCCCGCTTGCATCAAACTCCCCAAAATACCGAAGACAAATACGACTCTGATGTCAAGATCATCATGGCCGGTCTGGTGCTTTTGAAGGAGAAGGGGGATATTGCACAAAACCAGGTTATCAATGATGCTCAATCCAACATGGTCTCCACTCTCTCAACGGATGGACAGTTTGGAAAAGTAGTAACTGATTTATTCCGACGATGGGATGAAGAAAGAGCAACCGAGGTTATTCAGTTCTTGGTGAAGCGAGACATACAACCGCCATCAGATGCCATCATAAGATCAGTAGGGATGTTGGTTCATAGAAACCAATTCTCACTTGCTCTGAAACTTTTGGACTCAATTCCAGAAATTCCGCCAAAAGCATACTTTTTGTTTCTTATTCGTGCAAGCAGGAGCTTTCCTAATATCTGCAAAAGTATGATGAAATGGCTCAAGATTAACCGGGATCTGCATTTTCCACCGAGCGTTATTCGGCAAATAATCGTCGGCTATTCTCGCAGCCCATTACTTTCAGCTGCTCAGTGCAACAACAGAGTCGTTCCATTGGTTGCAGATCTCAGAGCAAGAGGGCAGCCACTTGGGCCAAAGACTGCTGAAGCCATAGTAGAAGGTATTCTCCGAAGAGTGACCACCACTGGAAAAGGAAGCCGAGCACGTTTGCTTTGGGCGATTGATATTGCTAAAGAAGAAGGGGTGGATCCGAAAATTCTGCATAAATGGGTTCGTCAGGTCGAAGTGATGAGGGCAGATGGCCACGGATTCTGGCGAAGAGGAGCGCGATCCTGAAAAAGTTTGTATATAGAATTGCATGCATTTGTATATAAATGATATGAATGATTTATGAGACATGTTGCATTTATGTGTGTAAAATTCAGCTGAGCTGACTGTGAGATCAATCGGCACATGGAACCCTAGATCAGCCTGCGTAGATCAATCTCTCCGAGCGTTTTCAGAGCAAGATCCATTTGATCATTTAGAGAGATTGAAATTCTTCAAAACTCCGTTCGAAATGACGAGTCAAGTATATTTAATCCAAGTAATGGCTCGCCAAGTCATCTTTAGAAACTTAATTGCTCCACGGCACCTATAAAACTGAATTTTATACCTCCTCTTTTCAAATAGAAGCCTAAACTATACACAAATTCTTGATGGATTCTCCTTCTATCCTTGTGGTTTAATTTCACTTCTTTCCTCAAAAGTTTCGTTGCTGTCGGGAAGCCATTTAGCCTGGTTTCCAGCCAAGGTGCCAAACGCGAATCTCACACCAAAAACACGACTTACCCACCACCATGAACTTCGGCAGTACAAACAATACCACAAAGCCCATGGATGCTTGGTCTGAGAGTCGATCAAATGAAATGGCCACTAAGGATAAGTCCACAGATGTCGCTAAATACATCATGCGAAATTTTGGCAGGAAGAAACGGGCAGTTCCTTGGGAACCGAAGACCGATATCAAACGGGAAGCTAAAAGTGAACCCTTAACGGTGACAAAAAAACACAAGAAAAATGCGGGAACTGATGATATGGGTCTCAGTAGTCAGCAGAGGGCTGTTTTGGAAATGGCCCTTGACGGGGTATCGCTTTTCTATAGTGGTGCTGCTGGTACAGGCAAGTCATATCTATTAGGCATCATGATTGGCGAGCTACGAAAAAAATACGGCGACCATGCTGTAACTGTAACTGCTAGTACTGGATTAGCAGCTATCAATGTCGGTGGTACTACGCTTCACAGTTTTGCCAAAATTGGTATGGGTTATGATGATGCCGAGATGATGATCCAGAGAGTCAACAAAAACCCAGAAATTAAGGCCAAATGGCGACAGACCAAAGTGCTCATTATTGATGAAATTTCTATGATTACTCCAGAATTCTTTAACAAAGTAGACCGGTTGGCTCGGGTCATTCGACACCGAAAGGAGGTTCCTTTTGGAGGCATTCAGCTGATTTTGACGGGAGATTTCTTTCAGCTGCCACCGGTGATCCCGAAAGAGATCAAGTCTGATAGACATTATTTATGCTTCCAGTCTTCTGCATGGAAAGCTGCTATTAAAACGCATTGTATTTTGACCGAGGTTTTCCGGCAAAAAGGAGACAACAAGTTTGTCGAGATGCTCAATGACATGCGTCAGGGCGTTATGTCCGACGAGACCATCAAGCTTTTCAAAAGTCTCGAACGTCCAGTCAGCTATACTGACGGAATCGAGCCAACATACCTTTATTCTAGACGAAATGCTGTCACTATGGAAAATCAATTGAGACTCAAAAACCTTCCGGGAAAAGCACGAACATTTGTAGCAGTCGATACCCGAGCACCACATGTAAGTGCGGAAGAGAGTGTGAGATACTTCCAGAACCAAATGTGCGAGAAAGAGCTGGTCTTGAAACTTCGTGCTCAGGTGATTCTCATCAAAAATATTGACGATAGTCTAGTCAATGGCTTGCCTGGAACAGTTATGGCTTTTCTTGTAGAGGAGCTACGCGATCTGTTTGAAATTGCTGATTACGACGAGGACTTTATCAAAATGTATAATGCTATGTTCTTGGCCAAAGGAAACGTTCCTGTGAGTGCCAGACCCACATTCGAGCAATTGTCTAGCGACGTCCAGGATCGTATTCGTCTCGCCTGTAAATACCCAGATGAACAACGACTACGGCCACTGGTGAAATTCCAGACTCGAGGAATTGGCAAAAACGTCGGCCGGTACTTGTATCATCTATGTGTTCCTACCGACTTTGTCGTCGAGGACATCAAGGGCAAGCGGCTTGTCACCCGCACCCAGATCCCACTGCTACTATCGTGGGCCCTGTCTATTCACAAAGCCCAAGGCCAAACTCTTGATCGGGTAGTCGTGGACTTGAATAACATTTTCGAAGACGGCCAGGCCTATGTCGCCATTTCCAGATGTACAGGCATTGACCGGCTGCAGGTCAAAAGCTTTGCACCGCACAAGATTCGCGCTAATAAAGACGTCAAGGACTTCTACGATAACCTGGAGAATGCTTTGAGTGATCTGTGACCGGCCGGAATTTTTTTTTTTTTTTTTTTTTTACCTTTTTTTACTTGGCAAACCTTAGCTTGTTTTTCCAGCTTCGGTGGCTCCGCTATCGGACCAACCAGCATCCTCCGTTCCTCTCCAGCTTGCATACCACAGACAGTATGAAGGTGGTGGAAAAACTAATACCACCGGGGAATAAACCAGCCCTCTCTACAAAAATTTTCCAATCCAATAAAAAATTTCGATAGCAGCATTAACTGGCAGTTTCCCCAGATGAGATTCCTCATCACGTCCTCAGTTGCAGCTAGGCTCTCGTTTTCCATTTATCGTTTCTGTCTCCCATTCGAGATTTCCCCCCGATAGCCCAGCCTTTCCAATTGTCCGAAGAGTGGGGTCCCCCGGCGAGTTGCGCGGTCCCCCCGGAAATAGCCAGCGGTGGTTGCGTGGGGTGCAAAAACTGAGTTGGTGAGTTGGGTGACTAAAAGAGGGGTTTCCTATCGACCAACCGACTTTGACTTACGCGAACCACTTACAATTGGATCTGACGAATTCACAGCCTAAATTTTTGAATTACCTATAGAAAAAGATGGCAGAGAAAAAACGTGAGTGTTTATGTGACAAAATTGTTGCGGAGTATATGGGAGAATAAAGCATGCTAACTCGATATCAGAGCTTGGATTCCAGTATCAGTTCGCTGCAGGCGCTATAGCCGGTGTATCTGAGGTATGTTGTGAAGAGTGAAGTGATTTGGCAAGGAGGGAAAACAGTCAATTCCCTGGTAGTTTTGAAGAGTTGCATCGCTAACATTGGATGTAGATTTTGGTCATGTACCCATTGGACGTAGTCAAGACAAGAGTCCAATTGCAGGTTAGCGGCGGCCCAGCATCAGAAACTTATAATGGAACATTTGATTGTTTCAAGAAGATCATCAAGAATGAAGGTGTCAGCCGGTTATATCGTGGCATCAGTGCCCCAATTCTTATGGAAGCTCCAAAGCGAGCCACCAAATTTGCTGCCAATGATAAGTGGGGTCAATTTTATCGGCAGCAGTTTGGCGTTGACAAGATGACGCAGCCTTTATCTATTCTAACTGGTGCAACTGCCGGAGCCACTGAATCTTTTGTGGTGGTCCCCTTTGAATTGGTGAAGATCAGACTTCAGGATAAAAAATCTACTTATAATGGACCTTTGGACGTTGTTCAAAAGATTGTCCGACAAGAGGGTCTTTTGGCCATGTACAATGGTTTGGAAGCTACGTTATGGAGACATATTTTCTGGAATGCCGGTTATTTTGGTTCCATTTTCAAGATCAGAGAATTGCTCCCTGCTGCTACGACCCAATCAGAGAAAACCAGAAATGATTTGATTTCCGGTAGTATTGGTGGTACCATTGGTACTATTCTCAATACTCCTTACGATGTTGTCAAGTCTCGAATCCAGAACACCACTCGAGTTGTTGGTGTCATTCCTAAGTATAACTGGACTTTCCCTGCAGTCATTACTGTTGCGCGAGAAGAAGGCTTTGGAGCTCTTTACAAGGGTTTCTTACCCAAGGTTTTGCGTCTTGGACCTGGTGGTGGTATTCTTCTGGTTGTTTTCACTGCTTGCATGGATTTCTTCCAGAAATACGCTTAGAATACAGTTTTGAAAAGGAAAAAACAAGCTCCGTTGAGCATCACACGACATATCATGTACGAATGTAAGGAAAACAAAGTTGTATGCAATAAGATGAGTTGGATGAGTAATTGTGCTGTAGATGGATCTGAATCAGTGAAACTGAGCTGGAGCTGGAGATGGAGCGAATGAGCAAAGAGTGTGATTTTTGTCTCACAGCTGTGAGCGATGGTGAGCATTGTTTTACACAGGGTCGTAGCGAGCTTGAAGCCATGTTCCAGAGTTCTACAATGATCCCACCGCTGATTTGTATGTACTCTCAGTTACGATTTGTACACCGTATTTCCAATTATTCAAATTTTTTGGTCGGATCATTCCGAGGAGACTTGGAGTGACATATAATTAATGCGTGACAACCAAGATGATGCTGAATTAGAAATATCTGAGGTTTGGACTTGGCTGAAATTTTTGGCAGAGCTGAACAGTGTAAAGCCTGACAATTATGGGTTTGCACCTAAAAGCTGGCTATCTCGAGCTATCAAGTATACAATGCTATACCGTAGATTTTTTTCAGAATTTCCGACTTTTTCCAAATTCCATGAGTCGAATAAACTGTACGCTCTATGGTTTTGGTCAAAATGGCTTGATCCAGGAACCGCGGTACATACAGCACAGGTAGAACAAATCTCTTCTGGAAGCGCAAAGTATTTTTACGTAAAATTGAGATTTTTATGACTTATGCTGTTATTTGGAATTTACTATCTACATTGATCTATCGATCAGCGAGCAGTTGACGAGATCAATGCAGTGATATCAAACGAGCAGTATGGCCATAGTGTATTAAACAAGGCCCATAAATGTATAGGCTGCATTTACAGATGGCATGCAGATCACATTACGATTGCCTTTAGGAAAACACTGACATAAATGAAATAAGAGAAGCGGTAAAATTCATACATATATACAAACCACATATACCCTCCATGATTCTCAGTAGTTGCCGGTGCCTAGCGGTCTTGATCCAGCTGGAATCAATACCTGCATCAACATAACCCCACAATATCACAATTCTCGATCACTTCATCTATTCTCTTCTTCTACAAAATTGTTACAAAATCTATAAAATGTCCTACCCACCGGCCCTGGCCCTCTCCAAAACGATTGCTTGCAATTTCGCTATCGCGACTAATGAGAAGACCTAAGCACTAAGACGGTACATTTATTCTCTCCAGTAGCTTGACGCTTGTCCATTCAGTAGAGAATCGATGAGAGACAAGCAACACGAATGCTATGGATGCCGCACTTTATAATAATAAAGGATTGAAGAATCTAAAAAAATTTCATCGTGCTTTTCTTTATATACCCACCGCCAAATCATTGCACGGCTGTGTAGAGCCTCCGTCCCCCCCCCCCATCAAGCATTGACTTCACCAACATGACTTCAGCCACTGAACATGTCGTATTCTAATAGCGGCCACGATGGCTCTAAACATAAAGGAAAACAAAAGGTCACAGGTGAACAGCTCTCTGATGACAATAAATCAGATTCGGCGAGATTTGTGGTGAAATTCTCAGACTCTTCCATTGCAGACTTGACCTTGGACATTGAAAATGTAAAAGAGCTGTCGGTAAGCACGCTTCGGCGTCAAATCCGTCAGCAGATTGGCGGGAAGACTTTGAATCGTCGTTTAAGGCTGATCAGAAATGGCCGGGTGCTGAATGATCAGATGGACTTGTTTGCAGAGGTCTTTGGTCGCAATTCTGCCACGGCGGCTATTGATGGCCCGCCGAAAATTTATATTCACTGCTCAATTGGAGACATTCTGTCACCGACAGACCTCACAAAAGAAAATGAATATGATCAGAGGGTCCCTAGCCGTTCAACTCTTCCGGAGCTCCGAGGGTTTGACAGACTGCGATCGTCCGGGTTCTCCGACGACGATATTGCACAGTTACGACAACAGTTTGGACGTCTTTATGGGTACGGAGGAACCAATGAAGACATGACAAACATGGAGGAGCAGTGGATCGATACGGGTGTTCAAGATGGCCCTGCAGACGTCAATCTGGGTGGAGATTACGTAGATGATCTAATTGGCATCTTGGTAGGCATGTTTCTTGGAGTGCTTGCACTTTTCTTCCTGAAAGAAAACAATCTTTTCTCGAAGCGTCAGCAGAAAAGTATGGTTGCTGGTATTCTAGTCAACTTCAGTTTTGCTCTACTGAGAAACCTCATGTGAGTCCCCTCTGAACCACCTTCTTTTATTTATTTGCTCGAGTGCAAGCCCAAGTGTCCCACCCCCCTTTCGCCTAGCACTCGATATCGGGTCTTGTTAATTTAATAGTACATTGTATATTATCAGGAGTCTAATTCTTTACGTTTCTTCAAGCCAGCTTCTTCTTTGCATACTTCTCCTCCAGTTGATCGAATACATAGTCGCAAGCATGCTCTACAGGCTCATCAAAAAGATATGGCAACGCTGGAACCACTGCCAATCCCAAAGCAATGGGACCGTAAGTTCTTGTGCTTGTATTCTTGACATTTTTCAAGGCAATTCCAGAATATCGCACTGTGCTATGGATGGTAAGCGCTGGTAGACCCATTGATGCAATGGACTGAAAGATTCCTCTCTTCAACGTCACAAGACGCCAATCTGGTGCTCCCTCGGCATTCTTCAACCTCTCTTCCGGGGTGAACTCAGGGACCTTTTGCCACGGCTGCAGCCCGGGAACAAACAGCCCTTGTTGTCGGAGGCGAGCCTTCCAGCCTTCATAAGCAACATCTCCTACAAGATAAGCCCAGCTGACAGTATAAGCAGCCGAGACAATCCTAGGATGGGCAACAGGTCGAAACGACTCTCCAATATCAGAAGTGTATGCGACATATCGGTGAGTTGCTGCAAGAATCGTCTGGTTGGTTAGATTTCAGGCATCTTGCTATGGTATCGGCTTCAAACTTACTCTGATTCTCGATGCATAGGCAGCATATCGAATGTTGCTTTCTGAAGAATCTGGTGCTGTTCCTTCCTGGATAGCTTCAACAAATGTATCCTGTTTCTGTTCCTTCTTGTCACTCATATTGTAATGTGATGGCTAAATGGCAAGTCTACCGGATCAGGCAAATCCAACTTCCATGGATTTACTGGGGCGTCATATCCAAATTCCATGGAATTACCGGGGCAGCTCATCCAGCCGTTCCGCACTCAAATTATCACGGAGCACAACTAAATGTTTATTGGTAAGTTTTGGATTCCGAATTTCAAGCGTTTGTATCATAAATCTTCGTCTATTCATTTTATGTGGGAAACTATATGGGTCTAGCAGTCATATTGGAGCGTCGTCTGCTTCAACAGCGTCGCCTTGAGGTGATCACCATGATACCTTGGCTATTATTCCACGAGGAAATGCCCGTACCAATAGCTTTCTCATTTCGTCCATGACAATAATTCCGAGTGCCAATGGCAAGGGAATCAACCAGTACATGACAGGGACAGAGGCAGTGAGAAACAGGTTCTGAAGACCAGGCACCTCGGTCACAAATATGGCTATAACAAAACCGAGTAGTGCTCCTAGTGGAAGCCAAATGTTTCGCTGCTTTTGGCGAACGGGATCAGCTTGAAGAATAGACATTCGGCGAGTTCTTACCGAGAGCATATTACCCCACTGGAGCATCACCAATGTTACAAAATAAACACATTGCGCGGTATTGGTGAAATTATTTAGCTCATCTTGAGAGTACCCATGAAACCCTTCAGTGTAATTCTCATAGGCAAAGAACAAGTCTTTGACGGGGATTCTCGCTTCATGCCAGAAGTAGAAAAAGAACATGCAATGAGCAGTAATCATCTCCATCATGCCCATGAACAAATATGACTGGCCATATATCTGGAAGTTGATCAGGTGGTCCTTTTTGGCGTTTCGTGGAGGCAGAGATAGCAGATCAAATTCCTCTTTTTCCATAACAAGAGTGAGTGACTGAACTAGATCGGTGAAAACACAGATGATTATCATAAGGAACGAGGACAATGGCAAGGGACAGCCGAAGAGCATGTTCGTGATAACGGGCCATATTTCTGACCAAGAGCCGGCAGGCAAAAGGTAGGAGATGACCTTTTGCAAATTTTGGAAAACTAATCGTCCAAGTCGAATTCCTTCCACGATAGAAGAGAAGCTTCCTATCAGAATCAAATCCGCAGCTTCTAAAGCAACGTCGCTGCCCGAAGCAACGGCCACGCCGACATGTGCAGCTTTGAGAGCTGGCGCATCGTTGACACCATCACCTGTCACTGCAACAATCTGGTCTCTGGCTTTATAAGCTTCAACAATCTTCAGCTTCTGTTCTGGCGTGGTTCTTGAGAAAACGACTTCCTCGTAACAGCAAATGACGTTCCAGTGTTTCTCGGTCGCAGAGTCCACGTCTTGACCCTCGAGGACCAATGCGCATCTCTCAAATTGTTCTAGAGTGAAAGGTTTAGTAGCATCGTCTTCGGCTATAATGGTCTGGATATCAGAGAAGCAATCAGGTTCTCGCTCGACTGTGATAATACCAACTTGTCTAGCAATTGCAGCTGCCGTATTCCTGAAATCTCCGGTGACCATAAAGAATCTTGGGCCAGCTCTTCGACAGTCTGCAACGGTCTGTGGAATTTCGGCTCGAGGAGGATCGATGATACCGACCAGGCCAATCAAAGTCAAATCCTTGAAGCCAAACATGTTGACCTCCTCAGTGAATAAATTGGATCCAACGGGATGAGACGGTTTAAAGTTTCTACTGCAAAGCGCTAGAACTCTTTGACCCATACTAGACCACTTCTCTTGAAGTTTCTCGAATTCCGCAGAAGCGGCATCGGTCATCTCCTTGATCTTTTGCTCTTTGTAATCCCAGTAATGGCTGCAAGAATTTAGCACAATATCGGGAGCACCTTTGCAAAAAAGAGCCAGCTCCTCATCATTGGATTTTTCGTCGAGCTTCCTATAGAGTGACATCATCCATTTGTTTCGGGAATTGAAAGGAATGTTGAAGACGTTTTCCATGGTAGTAGAGTATCTGGTAGATGGCCCCAGAGATTCTGCAAATCTCAAAATGGCACAGTCAGTAGCATTTCCAATCATTCCTTTTTCAGCAACAGGGAGGTTGACAGTCTCCGGCTCGAATTCAGCGTCATTGCACAAGACAGCTGCCTTGTGAAGCAATGAGAGACCCTCATTATCATCCAAAGGAGTTTTGATCGCGTCATCCACAGTCATCGCGGCATCAGCGAAGCCAACATTGGTTACAAACATCTTGTTCTCTGTTAGTGTGCCTGTTTTGTCAGAACAAATGACAGTGATAACGCCAAGAGTCTCAACAGTGCTCAGGCTTTTCGGAAGAACTTGAGCCTTTTTCATTCTTCGAGCAATCAAGGAAAGAGTCAGAGTTACAGCAATAGGCATACCCTCAGGAATAAAAGCAACAATAAGTCCCATGAGATTGTCGAGAAGACCGACCACGTTGATGAAGTTCTTGTGGTCTTTATGGAGCCAAACACCCCACAAAAGGGTCAAGATGGCGAGAAGAATAATAGTGAGGGAAATGATGATACGAACAAACCGATTGATTTCTTTTTGAATCAATGTCAGCTCTTTCTTCCTATCATTTGTCAGAACAGATATCCTTCCGATGATGGTTCTCTGGCCTGTCAACAATACCAGACATTTGGCCTTTCCATTGAGGACGTGTGTGCCCATCAATGCAATGTTATTAGATTCCAGAAAAGTGTCCTCAGAAGCTTCACTGGACCCTCTAATACTTTCAGACTCTCCGGTCAACAAAGACCGATCAAACTGAAGATCGTCACTTGCCTCAATGATTCTCATATCAGCAGGAACCTTGTTACCAGCAGTAAGTATGACTATATCGCCAACAACGAGTTCTGAAGCAGTGGTCTTCGTAGTCTCACCCTCTCGAATTATCACTGTTTCGGTAGGAAGCAGATCCATGATGGAGCCCATGACTTTACCTGTGGACCAGTCTTCGAGAGCCGAGAAAACAACCTGGAGGAAAATGACGATTAAAATGAGAACAGCTAAAGAGAGATTTGTAGCAGAAGGAGGGTTGGACAAAGGAGGCCGCCAGCAAATGAAGAACACAATAACGCCAACCCACAAAATGGAACAAAAGCCACCAAAAAGGTAGCCGAGAAGTTTCCAAATGTAGTTGGGTTTTTTCATCTGAAGTGTATTTGGACCATACTTTTTTGCACGAGATGCTGCAGTGGCTGCATCTAGACCGACCGAAGGATCAATGTTAAAAGCCTTGCACAACAACTCGGCATCCTTGGTCTGGTAGTCCAGATTCTTGAGATATTCCTCGTTGTCACTTGAACTTTTCTTACCTCCCTGAGAAATCTGGACAGATAAAGTTCTGTACGAGATGACCAGGTCCTGGTTGGTAGAAGGACGAGCATTAGGTCGCTTTTCAAACATCTTTTCGGTGCTTGTGATCGTTGAATTGGAGCGAAACAGACAATACCGCTGATTCAAGAACTGAGGAGTACAATGGACTATTTATATGCATTATTAAATGGGCGGCCTAGAGGCCAAATGAATATTGATGGGGGAAGGGGGGCTAGCCAGCAGTCACTGGGATTAGCATACATTAGGCCAAAAACGAGCACTTTCCACCCCTCCAAGCATGGGAGTTCATACAAGAGTAGCATTTCTCGATTGAGTAAAGTTTGGGAAGAAGAAATCTGATTGGTCTGAAAAAAATACCAAGGACGAGTGAGGTCATAGAGCAACTGTTTTGTACCTTGTTGACATGGTACAAACAAACTTTTGGCTGATAAACTACAAAACACCAGGAAAAAACACAACAATCCAAGGAAAAAATAGGCAGAAAAACACAGGGTGATACCTCAGATTCAAAAAAACGTGTAAGTTAATTTCGCCATATTTATTTCCCAGTATTTTCCTAGTTTATTCATGTCTATTGTGCCAATAGGAGGGCTCCGGACACGGCTGACTTAACTACTGGGCAGGCCTGAAGTTTTGAAGAATTCGACGGATCTCTGTTTACAACAAGCTTTTCGGTCTACCCACCTGAGCCCCTTTCGGCCAGCAAATACCACCGGCAGCCCACCTTGAGGGAATATCCGTATTGGCTGGGAACTACTTAGCTTGTGACTGGCTTTTCATGCTGTTAAGCTTGTTCGTTCTGAGAATCGGCAAGTCCCAGTAACAGAGAGGCTGACCCGCCGCTGTGAGCTCAGCCTCTTGCACCCAAATAGGAGCTGAGGGACATCGTTCCTAAGAGTCCACCAGCATGAAGTAATTTAAGGCATATGGCATGAACGCCCTGCCGTTTTCTCCACTTTTCCGGTGGCTAAATGTGCTACTACTGGCTGGATCTAAGCATATGAAATTTTCCTACATTTCTTCTCTGCAATTTGTTGGGTCCAAATGCTAATGCTACCGGGCCAATTACTGCAGTCCTATATTTTGACGTGACGTCAATACCATCTGCTGTTTCACCACATTATCTCTGCTGCCATAGAACTACCCGACTAGGTGAGGCTATGCTGAGAAGATGAGAAAATATCTTTAATCTGTTAAGATAAGTCGGGGTAGCTGTAATGCTGCTGGACGACATCGAGAAGTAGCAACATATAACTCGAGATTAGTTGGCCACGTTTTATGGATTTAATGATAACGATGTGCCTCACAGATTGAGGGCTACAGACCGAGAAGTAAATGTTGGCTGAACATCTTTTTACCAATCAAAAAGTGGACCTGGATACAAGCCAGAATCGAATCTTCTGGAGGACGCCGACCAACTATTGCTGATTGTGTAACTTGAAGTATCACCCCACCTTACATTATTTGAAACTCACAAGGCTGATATGGCATTTGTATACCCAGGGCTTACACGGGGAATGCAAGTTAGAAAAGTTCTAATTGGGATAAGGTTGCAGACATTCCTAGCTGTCCAATAGACGAGCTTGCAACACGAAAATCCCTTGTTCTGGAAATACTCAATTTATCGATCAGATCAAAAATTGCTACTAGCCAATCAAACTGATCGGTACTAAAACTACATGGCATTTTTCAAGGTTCTGGTAACCTGCTCCAGCCATTAAAGCTCTTTCAAAATATTGGCCCGTCCGTAGTTGAGCAGCTCAAACCTCGAAATAAAATCATCTCGATTTATATAAGCTCCACACATTCTTCGGGCTCCCTTGAAAGCTTGTCTTCCATGCAACACTCTCCAATTATCGAAAATCAAGCATTGCCCAGGCTTGAGCTGGAAAATATACTCATTGCTACGAAGTATCTTATTCCATAACCTAATGGCCTTGTAGAATTTCAGCACATCGTCGGGATCTTCCCATCTGCTCATAGTGGAACGGTCGTCATTATTCCATCGCACTTGAACTAGTTCACCATCAGTTCCCAGTTTAATGACTGGCTGTGGGATAGCCGGCCGAATACAAACCGATTCCTCTCCAGCACTGTGAGCAGGAATCGGCTGACGAGAAAGGAGCTCATATGACTCTGGGCTCTGTTGCTTGAGCTGTTCTGTGCAGTACAGCGAGTCTACAAGCATGGTCTCACCACCAGTTCCATCATGGAAGAGTAGATGAAAAAGCTGGAGACCCGGAGTATCGGACCAATAAGTTCCATCGGTATGACTGGCTAAATACAAATCCGTATATGCAGTGTCATTCTTGGCTAAATCAGCAGTAAAATCCCAAAATCTTCCATAGTGAGTTTCACGAATGTAGGCAAGTCGCTCACAGAGCTTCTCGGTGTCTTGTGTAGTCTCTGGGACTGAGTCAATCAAACAGAATCCATATTGATGAATCTTCTTGGTCCATTCTGCAACTCCAGCTTCGGAATCCATGACATTGGAGAACTCGACACGGGGAATTCCTTTCACCAGGCTTTCAGGAGTCCATGGAATCTTAGGTATCTTGTCATCTGCAACATCCATCCGAGGATCATATGAGTTCCTCTGCAGCCATTGTCCTTGATAGACACTTTCATGACCATCATGGGCCCATCTGATTTTCAGATATTCTTTTTCAGCTACTACAGAGCTCGGATGAACATCCTCGGGAATTTCAAAGGTGCTGAAAAGTCGCTGCTTAGTATCAGGATGATAGCATTGCGAGCATTGGCAGTGATCTCTCAGCCAGATGTGGTGGAACCGAGAGGTTTCATTAGAATCCCATGTAATAGAAACCTTGTTGCTATCAAAAGTGCTGTTTGCAATCATTATATCTTCATACGCAAATGATAAGATCGCAGAAACGGCATCCGAGGTCCATTAAAGCATCCTAGTCGACCCCACGAATCATTTAGCCGTACTGATACTGATGGGCCATGTCGTTGAAGAAGAATGTGGGACAAAAGGCATTAAACAACCCGAGAAGAAGTCAATGTGAGATAGAATGCACAGGAAGATAGTAAAGGTATTATACTGTTGAATTTGTACAAAAAAAACATGATATGATTGTTTTATTGTGCAAAAAATTAGGGGGCTCCCGAGAATCGAACTCGGGTCTTTTCCAAGCATTCGCGTTGCGCACACGAGGGTTTCCTCACCCGAAGGAAAAATCTTACCACTGGACCAAAGCCCCGAAAATTTACCCAAAAAAGCACTTTTGCCCTACATACTGGTCGTGTCTCAAAATCCAAAAAAAATCGATTGTTCTATAAATCCACACTTTTAACGAAAGCAGGAAGTGAATTGAGCTAAGAACTGGTTTTGTGATGTTGATCTGATGCGTTTTGAGCTTTTTTTGCGCGCTTTGAAAATTTACCCATTAGTCGAGGGTATGTCTCACTCGAGCCTCACAAAAGATTTGTCATCTTCTTTGCCATTTTAATATAGTGGTTAGTATGCTTCGTTGTGGCCGAAGAAACCCTGGTTCGATTCCAGGAAATGGCAATTTTTTTGGTACTTGTGCCAATTTTATTGAGACTTGTAGATAGAGATAAGTTCACTGAATTGGAACTCACTAATTTTTTTCAAAATGAATTGAGAATCAGAAAACACAACTCCTAGATGAGCAGCTTACATTCCGGCACATTCTCAGCTGAAAACATCATCTGGTTTTTTGAGACTACCGGTGTCTACTACTACTGCTAAATCATTTATTGACTTCCAGTGTCGGAATGAACTGAGCCAGGCCCAGGCTCAGGCTGGAATGACCCAGCCGAGTTGTTAACCCGCCTCCGCCAAAAAGTAAAACCAATAAATATCACCCCTGGTATATAGCATTGAGCCAATGTTTACTTCTAGTTAAATATAGACGTCTACTTTGTTTTTCTACCGGCTGTCTACTCAAACTTAATTTGCTGGCCAGGTTAGGTTCAACAATGGAACCAAACCCAATCGTGAAGGCACAATACAGGCAAGTAATCTTGCAGTGCAGCGAGAAGGCGGATATACCCAGCCTTTCCGTTTAATTGCATAGTCGATCTAGCCGTGGAAGCGTCATCAAACTGCATCACTTGCATCTGTGTTTACAATAGCGATTGCACAGAGCCAGACAGTTGCTAGCCGACAATTATTTGCAGATTGAAAGAAGCGACCCCAGATAGTTCAGATTAGAGTGGCGCAAAATCTGGCGTTCGCCATTGGAGCATAGAGAGTGGGACTCGAATATGCACATGGCTCCAGCTCCATCTTTGCTCTTTCTGGAAGATCAAAATAAACAGATCAAAGGGGTCATCCCTTCTTAATTGGCATTCACAAAATATCTAGAACTATTCGAGGATTGTTTACAAAAGATTGGCTTTGTCTAGAAAGACCGAACAATGCGCTATGACGTCTTGCTATGAACCCAATTCCAGAGAACTGGCAACCCGAATCCTCAAAACTCGGCCAAAAAATCGAATTGAGAGACCGTCATATTAAATGACGAAAGCAATGTCAAAACCATTTCAGGTTTTGCCTCAACACACATTCTTCGATTTCTCGGCTTGCTGCTGCTCGTCTGGTCGGCCATGATGAATAGGCCAGCCGCATTTCGACTTAAATGAGAAAAGTGCTGAAAAAAAAATTTCGGCTGTTAACAATCATCATGGCAGTAAACAACACCGAAGTCAAGTGAGTAGAAACCGAAAAAAATAGCAAAAGTTACATCATTAACAACTAGATCTGCAGTAGTAGAAAAACCCGTTCCAGTTACCTATGATTTTGGTAACTTGGCCGTGTTTGATATCAATCCTTTGCATAGTACATCAGAAGAAGCGATTCTCGACACCACCAGAGATAATGTGCAGTTGCTTGTAAATCAGATTCTAAAGCTTCCTATCAAGAAAACTACTGATTCTGTAAATAGTTCTTCCACACAGGATTCCACTACGGTTCTTATTTCGCTGCCTGAGCCCGTCAGCGAGCTCCCCCGTGAAAAACCTCTTCCTAAGCCCAAGCCTCCTACTAAATGGGAGTTGTTTGCTGCTAAGAAGGGTATTCAGAAAAAGGCCAAGGACGGTAAATTGGTATATGATGAAGAGACCGGTAAGTGGATTCCCAAATGGGGTTATGGCGGAGCCAACAAGAAGCTCGATGATCAATGGCTGGTTGAAGTTGATGAAGAGAAGGAAAAGCCTGATTCCAAGGGTGATCTGATTGATCCCCGAACTCTCAGTCGAATGGAACGAAAAAAGCTTGTTAAGAAGAATATGCTTCAGCAGAAGCGAAATGCTCAGCGAAGGTCTTAAGCAGGTGGAGATGAACGATCTAGCAGCTTTCTGCTTCTGCAGGCTAAAGCAGGAGATACGGCAGAATTGCAGACTCTCAAGCAAAGACCCAGCAGAATTGCGCGTTTTCAGAAAACGAGATTAGGGCGTTGAAATTTGGAAATCTATAATCTGTTTTTTCCGCGGAAAGTCCTGATTTCTAGCATCAAGCTTCAGAGCTTTTGGAAAATGGATCTACAAAAATCGATGACAGTCAAAAATCATCACAAATGTCGTAATTATGAATACATATTTATTTACCCAAGAAAACAAGAAAATCAAACAATAAATCACGGTCGTTCAAGTAGCAATTAAGGCTCTGTGTATATTAATCCCAAGACATGTTTTTCGTAGCAAAGTGGTCAGTGATATCTCTGGTAGCAAGTAGATCATTCATCTGCTGGAAGTAGCCGCTTCGGTAAAGACGATGCGATCCCTTATTATGCTCTGTGTAAAGGAGATTGACAGGCGACAAAGGAGCATGAGAACCTTTTTTGCTATCCGGTGATCCCGCTTGCGATCGGCTATTTTCTTCGAACACAACATCAAAATGATCAATGAGTATTTCCAGGATATCAATAGGAATGCAGAGGGTGGGACTGAAAATTGACGCCAGACCTTTGGCACTCATTCGATTGGCATGCTCCAAAAATGCTATCTTGGCGAGAAATCCACATACGATTTTTAGAAGAAGATAATGACCTGACGAAAGATCTCGAAGAGGCTGTTGGGCAATAGTAAGAAAATCACTATCGATACTAGAAGTGTCATCAGATGAGTAAGAGCTCATCGATTGTCTTGAACGAACAGATGGAAGTTGCTGGAATATGTCTCGCAAAAGCTGCTTGACAACAGTAGCTGCAACATCTATCTCCACTTCTTCGGGGCTCAATAGTACACAAGGGCCCGCTGAGATTAGTTAATAAAAACAATTCATTAAGAAGTGAATTAGAAAGCCAAGCTCGGCATTCAAAATCTAACACAACGCCTGATAATGTCGTAATGTAGCACCACTCCTGCCCAACTAGCAAAGTTTCACCACACCTGGATCCACTCGGCGCTGACCGTTACACTTTTAAGATGTACTCACTTTGTAAAATTCTCTGTTTAAGAGTTTCGACGGCCAGTTGACCGGCACTTATTCTGAAAATCCCCTCGGACTCCAAGGCGTATTGAGATAAATATGCCAGGCAGTTGAGAATCAGAATGGGAAGATCAGCTACGTCTTCCTCTCGACAAACACTGAAATCGACAGCACTTTGCTCAATATTTTGAGCTCTTGATCGATATGACTGGTCGGCTTTAATAATTTTTGACAATTCCATACCGAAAACGGGGTAAGTATAAGCAGTTGAACTGGCAGCGTTCTTCACGAATGTAGTCGATGGGGTGTCAGTGCTCGAGTCGTTCGCACCATTGGTGATCATCTCCACAGGAGATGAGCTTTTGAATATTCTTCTACGCATATCGGAATCAGCTTCAGATAATAGAAGATGAGATTTGGAAAAGTTGGCAGAGCACGCTAAATTCGGTCAGAGCAGAATCCCTACATATATATATATATATACTTCTGTGTATATATAGCAATAGTCAATTTGATACCTAAAAAGGTACACATATATGGGCCTGCGTCTGGAGTTTTTTTATTATGTTAGCTTAACGAAGTGCCGATCGGGCTAGATTATTGGACAAGTCTTGTAGCACAACTGTCCTAAAAAGGAATGCAGATTTGGCCCTCACATAACTTTATCTGCACTTGTGGGGCTTCAACATCTGTATGGTTTCTTTTATGTCTTTTCTTTTCTTTACTTTTTCAGTGTCTGTCAGCACACAAACAAGCAACTAATGAGAGTTTTTTGAGACTGATGGTCATTATATGCTCGATCTGGTGCCTTTTAGCGGTAAGGCTCAGCATACTAAGTAAAAAACTGTACCAAGGAGGTGATAAGCCGTATGCTGGACCGAAAAAAAATCTCTTTGAAGGGAAAAGATACCGGCTGCAAAATAGAATATCAAACAGACACCCTGTGGGAAGCGGTCGGCTGTGAGGATTTTCAGTTTACCAGGTTGCGCAAGCAGGTAGGCATGGCACTTTTTGTCACATTATACTACCAGTCGCTGCTGTTTTTATTTTTTCTTGTCCTAAAATGACGATTAATCTTCAAAGGTTAGGAGTTCTAGAAAACTTTATTTGAACCCGAAGCATATCCAAAGAAAGGGAGTAACGGGATGGGTGGAGATCGAAAGCCAGTACAAGCAGCCTATATCACAGCTCTGGCTGCTTCGGAACGTGAACCGACCTACTGAGATATTTTCTACCCCATCCACGTGCAAAATAGTAATAGAATGAGTTCAATTAGGAAACAACGCTGGCAACCACTTCAGCGGATCATCAACAATTACTCTTTACGCCGCTCAACTATTGCTGAATTGTGCTATATGTATGACAGCGCAATGCTGCACCTTAGTGCAGCATTGTCAAACGTACCTGTATGTGGGCGCGCCGGCGATCTTTGGTGGGATTTTCAACCAATAATCTGAGACATTGGGCGATTGCTTTCTTTGTACTATTGGGCTAAGCCTCATCATTAACTATTTGATACGGTAATACATCTCGTCTACCATCTGCAAAGATGCATTTTTGGGGGTATGGGGAACATGACTGGTTTCTTTTATTCTGGTCCTTCCTATCTCACTGAAATGTTGCTGTTTCTAGATTGGCTCGGATCGAGCACTTACTAGTCTGCCTGGCCATCCACAATGGCTCAAGGTAGGTATGTTCTCCTTCGAGAACATTTCACTGTTAGCCGCCTTCAGAATGGGTGTATTTCACCCCCTGTGCACAAACCTCTATACGACCCACTCTGTTTCCACTTTACCGGGCCCAGGCTGGAAGTTTGAGATCTCCAAGATTCTTAGACTTTACTGCTAACGTATAATTTTGAAATTCTCGGGCAATAGACAATAGATCGAGGCTAATTATTCCTTAAACTCTTGATCGATAGCTATGGAAAGTCAAAAATCAAAGAAATTTGCTTTTTTACTGCCACATTACACCTTCTGTAATTGAATGCGCTAATCGTACACCCCGATCTTCACGTCAAACTTTAGCCGCCAATTACTAATATTCGGAGTTACCTTGACTTCTCTCACATGAATCATTAATTTTAATGTTAGATAGATTATTTCCAGTTGCAGTTATGTGCGTTTTTCGGCTCTATAGTGCCCGCGTTTTTCTAGAACTGTTTCTCCATTCACTCTGGCCGCCTCGTATATTCAAATTCATTTGGGCTAGTGCATTAAATAATAGTTTGTTTAGTTAACTCGAAAAATACCGTTATTCTTGTGGACCATGCCCAGAGAGCCTCATAGTGCAAACTTGGTTAGTAGCGACGGAAATCAACCCTGATCGCAAGTTTCAAGCTTTGAAATTAACTCTGATGAGCAATGCCATCATACAGGAGCTTTTTCCGCGTCTGAAGTCATAGTTCGAAATAATTCTGCATACAACATTGTGAATCTCCGTCAATTAAGGGATTGTCACACGGCAATGTTTGGCGTAGCCCTGCTTATGCTTTAAATCTAAATCTGTGCTGTAGCTCGGCAACTTCACCTTAAAACACAAAACTTACTACTTATTGGATCAGAAACTTTTTTCTTTTCGAAGCCGCTAAATTATTTTTTATGATATGAAGTCTCTTGAGCAGAGGAGTTATAATTATCTGCTAAAAAGTCACATCCATTGGCCAATGCTCACTACAGAATGCCACGATCGTACGATATGCATTCGAGCCCTAAAAAATAGTGTCTGGCAGAGACAATTATTTTAATGAACTTTCAGTTGGACAGGAAATATGTTCCAATTCTTACAATTGAGAGTTGCTGTGCGTAAGTGCTTTGCTGTTAGTATTGACAGACTAAGTAATCATCTGGGTGTTACTGCCATTGTGTACCTTGACGATCAGTTGACGCCGCTCAGTGTGAGCAGCTTGATAGGCTTTAGTAACGGAAATATTCTGATCTATTGCAGCTTTATTATCATGGGTATTGCTTGCCAGAAAGCATTCTTTAATTGATTGAAGCCCACGACGGTATGATGCAAATCAATGATTTCTAATAATTAGTGTTCCAAAACAATTTCCAAGTCCAAGAGCCTTTACCAAGAGCACACCATAGCCACTGTAATTGTTTGAGCACCGCTCCACGGGGATTGGTGAAACCGATCATCAGCAAAGTACTTACTGATGGCGATATTTATTGGTGGCTGGTACCAAGACGTGGAATGCCAAATCGGAGAAGAAAGACAACAGATGATTAGCTTATAGCAAGTCGTCTACATTTAGCTTTAAAGCATGCACTTTGATGTCCCCGCCTGATACAGGTACTGACACTACATAGATAGAAAATCGCAGCGGGCTACTGCATTTGGGCTACAGCTACAGTGCACTACTCTAAAATAAATCTTGATCAAATCATAGCAGAGCATAATAGTGCTTAGTATTTAGTTGAGTGGTACTTTTCCAATGGTTTATGCTTAACTCATGCAGTAATACCAGCTGCTAGAATTATGACCCCCTTAATCACTAGATATAATAGCTGAACCAAACATATTCTCATCATATCTAGACAGGTGGTAATTATCAATGCCCATAGTTTCAGCTGAAGTTTTTTTCCAAACTGGAAGTGCCAGCAGAACTGTTCCTATTACAATCTTCATGTTGCTATGCCAACCATTATCCATCTAACTATTAGCCGATGACATTCACCTTTTTTAGGTGGAAGCGTTGTCCCAACAACGAGCACGTGACAATTCAGTCTCTTCGGTGAGCAGCTCTCCCCCCCATGGAATTTTTCAACTCCCAGGCAATTCACTCTCGAGACCAGCAGTTCCCGAACCTGACAACGTCGGCGATACGCACGGAATTTCATTGACTTTCCACTCATAATCCGACTTGTCGTTTGTCTGGTCATATTTTGCAGCTGTTCTCCAGTATTTCATTGCCGTCAAGCGTTAATCATTGCTCATTATGGGTGCCAGTGCTAATCAAGTCGACCAAATAGTGTCGCGACTTCAAGATGATGAAGTTGATCTTCGAACTAAATTCTCTCTTTTGACTGAGGTCCGAGACTCGATCGACTCATATCAAAGTTCGCCGGATTACTCAACAGTTTTGTCGAAAATGTTGCCGGAGTTTCTCAAATTACTTGAAACTCTTCCCGTTAGCTTTTATAGCAGTTCACCAGATCAAGTGAGTAATGACATTGGATGTTACGACCATCACCGCATGTTTTTGTGAAACAACCGATGGGGTATACTAACAATTACAGCGGGTACGCAACTGCATTCTGGATATAATTATGCGTCTTCAAACAAACGATGCTCTCAAACCATATGCTATTGATATTCTCAAGACAGTCATGTCGCTTCTCAAGGTGGAAAACGAAGAGAATGGAGTCATTTGTATGAAAATATTAACGGGATTACATCGTTCTTACAAGGCCATGCTCTTTGAGCAGGTCCAACCGTTTCTGGATTTGGTGGTTGAGATTTACAAGAACATTCCTCAGGTTGTAAATGATCTGTTTAATCAAACAAACACATCGACAAATGCCACTCCTGTTACCAACTTTCAATCGCCAAAACCTTTATCTCCTTTGACTGGTGGTGATGGGGAGCCTTCTGCTAGACCCCTTCAAAAGAGCATGTTCAGTTTCAAGGTGCTGACTGAGTGCCCCATCATCATTGTATTACTTTATTCGACTCACAAACAGCTGGTCACTACCTCTTTACCTGTATTTATTCCTCACATCATCAACATGTTGAGTCTCCAAGCTGCCCCTCAAGCCAAAGCACATGCCGCTGCTGCTGCAAAGGGCGAACTCTACACTAGCATTTCCCCTTTGATCAAGAACAGAACCGCTTATGGGGAGTTTGTTGTTGCTCAAGTCAAGACAATGTCTTTCTTGGCTTATGCTCTTCGAGGCTTCTCTGCTGCTCTCAAAAAGTATCACAATGTGATTCCTGAATTTGTTGTTAGGCTTCTGCAGGACTGCCCCTGTGAGCTTTCTGCTGCTCGAAAAGAGCTTTTAGTGGCTACAAGACACATCTTATCCACTGACTTTCGAACCATATTCATCCCTAAGGTTGACATTTTGTTAAATGAGAAAGTTCTGATTGGTGATGGCTTGACTGTTCATGAGACACTTCGTCCCTTGGCTTACAGCACAATGGCTGATCTCGTACATCATGTTAGGGGTGAACTCACATCGGAGCAAATATGGAAAGTTGTACATGTATACTGTCGAAATATGCAAGGTGACAACTTGGCTTCCTCGTTCCAAATCATGAGTGCAAAGCTTCTTCTGAATCTTGTTGAAAGAATCATGAAGCTTCCGGATCGTGCTGAAGGTAGGCATATTATGGTGTTGATTCTTAATGCTTTTGTTGAAAGATTTGCTGCACTGAACTGCTCTTTTCCTCATATAATGGAAAAGCACAGAAATGCCTTGAAGCTGGCTAAAAAGACGTCCGGTGAAAAAAGCGAAAAAAGCGAAGAGATAGATGGTGACAAGATGGAGATTGATAGTGGAAGGGAAGCTTTTGAAGAAGATTCTGAGCAAACAGCTACCATATTGGGCGAAAAAACTGATTTGGACATCTATGACGTCGAAGGATATGATATTATCAAGATCCACTCTGATTCTAATAGTCAGGAGCTGAAGGATGCTCGATACATTTTCAAGAATCTCATGAACTTTTTGAAAACTGTCATGTTTGGTCTCAAATCATGCAATCCACCACCTCCTCACCATGATTTTACAGCACAGCAGTGGCAGGAGTCGGCGAGAATGTTTAACTACGAGCAGATCACCATTTTCCGTCAGCTGTTCAGAGAGGGTATTGCGGGACATCAGTTTTTTTCAGCTGCAAATGAGAATACCGCAGATGATGCCAAGTCAAGTATTGACTTGAATACGTCGAACATGTCGATAACAAGCAGTAAAGACGAAAAGGAACTAATGGAGGCTTTTGCCACGGTCTTTATCCATATTGATCCTGCTTGTTTTAACGAGATTGTGGGAGCGGAATTGCCATATCTCTATGAACAAATGTTCAAGAACATTGTTTTGCTACATATTCCTCAATTTTTTCTTGCCAGTGAAGCAACCTCTTCCAACTTTTCTAGTATGCTGATCGTGTTTTTGAAAGATAAGCTTCCTGAACTAGGCGAAGGCAATGCTTTGAAGAGCCATATTCTAATTCGCTTGTTTAAACTATGTTTCATGGCAGTTAATCTCTTTCCTGCTACAAATGAAGCCGTTTTGTTACCTCATCTTCAAGATTTGATTGTGAAATCAATGGAGCTTGCTGCGACAGCTCAAGATCCTATAATGTATTTCCATTTATTGCGAACGCTGTTCAGAAGTATTGGTGGTGGTAAATTCGAGCTTCTATACAAAGAAGTTCTGCCTCTTCTTCAAGTTTTGCTCGAAAGTCTGAACAAACTGCTGGCAACGGCTAGAAAAACACAGGAACGTGACATCGATGTTGAACTTTGTTTGACCGTTCCTGTGAGACTTTCTGTTCTGGTTCCTCATTTGAGCTTTTTGATGCGACCTTTAGTGCTGGCTTTGAATGGCAGTCAAGAATTAGTTAGCCAGGGTCTGCGAACTCTAGAACTTTGCGTAGACAATCTTACTGCTGACTACTTTGATCCCATCATTGAGCCGGTGATTGATGAAGTGATGACGGCACTGTGGAAGCATCTGAAGCCTTTGCCTTATTATCATCAGCACAGCCATACTACCTTGAGAGTTCTTGGAAAGCTTGGTGGTCGTAACCGACGGTTCATTAGACCGCCAAACAATCTCAGAAGCACCAGTGTTCTTGACCAAGATGTTAGTATCATGGTGAATTTCAAAGGCCTGAGTGGCCCAAGGCCAATAAGGATAACACCCGGTGTGAAAACTGCTATTGATACTCTTCAAGATGCCAAGGCTACTGCTCATTATAAGGAAAGCTCATTCAAGTTCTTGCGTACTGTTTTGAGTTTCTTTATAGACTCAACACCAGCACCGGAAAATTTCATGGCGAATATCAAAAGCTCAGTCGATGTTATAGTCGCCCCAGATTACCCCGATGTTGATAAGCCTTTGCCGGATAGTGGTTCCAAAGATTTCGCGCTGCGAAAACTACAGAATGACCTCGTTGAAAAGATACTAGAATCAATCTACGATTGTGTCAGCATACCTGAGTTGAAGGATGAGGCAATGGATATCATTCAGAATGTTTGTGAGCATTTTGTTGTGTTAGAGCTTGGCGAGTTTTTAGTGGAAAAGAGAAAAACCTTCAGACCATTTGAGTTGGCAGAAAATGAAGGTATTCCACATATTGATCCTAAAACTCTTTTGAACGTGATCATGTACGCCCTTTCTCACTACAACGAAGAGGTCACAAAAGCCGGTCAGCAGTCGATCAAGTTTATTTATCAAGTTGGGTCTGATTTATTTCAATCTAGCAATGATGTCCATCGGTTTCCTCTATTCAGATCCTTGTTCGGTAAACTTTCACATACCTGTTTTGAGATGGAATATTATCGAAAGGCTGGTGCTTGTCTTGGAATGAACACTATTTTAAGAGACATGCAATTACCTTTGTCATGGATTGCGAATAGACAGCTGGAGTTCATACGAACGATGTTTTTTGTCTTGAAGGATGTTCCTGACAACGTACCTTGCAAAGTTAGGAAAGAGGCAAGCGAACTTTCTTTCTACGTGTTGCGAGAGTGCAACAAGGATTTAACATCTGAACAGATGTCAGAAAAGCCATTTAAACAGCTTACAGGTTTTTTGGCATATGAATTAGGAAATTCAAATAACGCTGTACGCGAAACCTCAATGCGTGCGATTGAAGTTCTCAGCGAAGTCAGCGGAAAATCCATGTCTGATTTACTTAGACCTGTCAAGGACATTCTACTCAGCCCCATTTTTGGTAAACCTTTGCGAGCTTTACCATTCCCTATGCAAATCGGGCATATTGATGCTATTGCTTTTTGCTTGGGGCTGGAAAACACCTTCTTGGATTTCAACGATGAGCTCACACGACTGCTGCTCGAAGCATTGGCACTTGTAGATGCTGAAGATGAGTCGCTCACGAGTTCTCACAAAGTTCTGGAATACAGTACATCAGAGCAGCTAGTGAGCCTCAGAATTGTATGCATCAAACTTTTAAGCCTGGCTTTGACTACGTCGGATTATCTTGCCCAGCAACAGCCCCAGACTCGAGCAAAAATTATTGCAGTATTCTTCAAGACACTTTACAGTCGATCTCATAAGGTTGTTGATGCAGCCCATCAAGGTCTCAAAGCAGTCTTGGCTCAAAATGCCAAACTGCCCAAGGATTTGTTACAAAATGGGCTGCGCCCAATTTTGATGAATCTTTCTGATCACAAGAGATTGACCGTCTCTGGTCTTGAAGGACTGGCTCGTCTTCTAGAACTCTTGACGTACTATTTCAAGGTCGAGATTGGTCGCAAATTGTTGGATCATCTGAAAGCTTGGGCAGAGCCTGTTCAGCTACACAGTAATTCAGGAAAGACTTTGAGTGATCAAAACAATATCAAGATTATTGTTGGTATACTTAACATCTTTCATTTGCTACCACCCACCGCTCACGTATTTATGAATGACCTTGTGCATACATGTTTCTATCTGGAAAACCATCTTCGACGACAGCAAGAATCTCCATTCAGAGAACCCTTGGCTAAGTTTTTTGAGCGATATCCCAAAGAAACACTTGAGTATTTTGCTCCCAAGCTGTCAGAAAGGTCTTACGGTCGATTCTTTGTTTCTATTCTAGCAAACAAAAACTGTGTTGCTTTTAGGAAGCTCTGTCGCGAAAAGATAGATGACATCAAGCAGAATCTGTCTCAAACCGAACTATCCGCTGAGGCAAAGGCTGTTGGATTTTGCAATTTTATTTACCTCGTCAAAAACGCGTCTCTTGATGACAACGACTGGCTTTATGCTCAGAAGAATCTTTTCGAAGAACTGAGCAATAACATTGGCGAAGTGGTCAGTACTGCTCAGAAGGGCTCATTTGTATCCCCTCTTTATCTTCAAGTCGAGCAGAGTACACAGGAACTGCAGGAACTTTTTGTTTTATACTTCAAGGGTTCTACGCACGATACTGATTTGCTCATAAATTTGATCAACTCGTTATTTGCTGCCGATGTTCGTGTGAATAATGTTGTTGCGAATTACATTTTTACTGACATTGTCAGTAGCACCGATTACGACCTTAGAAGAACGTTCTTGTTTAAGAATCTGGACGTTGCTACAAACAAGGCTAACTGCTCTTCTGCCCGAACTTTTGCAATCAAGAGTGTCATCAACTCTATCTTGATTGTTGAGGGCCATCGTCATGGTAACTTAAATGCCCTGCTCACCAAGTGCAGTGGAACAGGAAAAGGAAATAGCTGGCTGGATGCAGTTCATGCCAAGATCTGGAAACCTGGCCCTGTTGAGGTTGCTGAAGAGAGTGTCGGTACCATCGATCAATATCGTTTCCAAACACTGCAGATGAGTGCATTGCTTTTGAAGCTCGGCCCTAATCTAGTTGCAGATGCTAGAAAAGACATCATCAAATTTGCGTGGAACTACATCAAGCTCGAGGACGTCGTCAGCAAACAAGCAGCATACGTCTTGATATCTTATTTTATCGTTGCATATGATACTCTGAGTAAGATCGTTGTACAGATTTACGTTGCTTTGCTGAAGGCTCATCAGAATGAAACTAAGAAGCTTGTTGGGCAAGCACTTGATTTATTGGCACCAGTTCTAGTCAAGAGAATTGGATCTCCATTATGGGCCAAATGGCCTCGCAGAGTTATCAGCGAGGATGGTTACAATGTTGGTCAAGTTGTGAATATCTTCCAATTCATTGTACACCACCCAGTTTTATTTTATGACTACCGAGATCATTTCGTCAACCATATTGTTGCTGCTATGCCCAAACTTTGTTTTCTGTCTAATACCTCCAGCGAGTATCAAGTACTAGCTATTGATCTTGCGGAGCTGATCGTTAAGTGGGAGCAGATGTCGCGAGAAAAGGAGGCCGCTCTTGAAACCGTAGAAGCGACTGAAGGTGCTGATAATGAGGACGCTGTTATGCATGATCAAGGCACGGCAGAGGAATCTACATATTCTGTTCCTCTTTCTCAGCGAGAAGCATGTGTCATGTTTTTGATACGATTCATTTGCGTTTCGTCTCAAAAAGCAGCCGAATATCCTCTTGGAAAAAGAAGTCTCAAAGTGTTGGACAAACTTCTATCTGATAAAACTTGGTCCGAGGTTGTTATAAAGTTGAACTTCTTTGAAAGAAGTCTCGTATCGAATGAGCTTAACAGCCCTAATGCATTTGCTGTATGTCTGAACTCCCTAGAAGTCCTCTATGTGATATTTAGGAGACGGCCTGCAAGCTGGATCGTGGACAAAATTGCACAGATCGAACGATTATTGGAAAAAAGTATCAAGAGTGACAATACTGAGATCCACCAAGTACTCGAAAGACTTCTACCTGTTATTTACGAAGCCATTCATAAGGTTACTGAAGGCGAAGCCGGCGACGACCCCAAGCCTGCCAACGAAGAGGACGAAGTTCCTATGGATGTTCAAACGTTCCTGAATTTTATCACTACTACCATTCAAGACCATTTCTCCAGCAATTATTTGGCAAGTTCCACTATGCTATGCTGTGCTTTGGCTAAGTTTAAATCCAGTGCCGCAGACCCAATGCTTCCTTTGCTCCTCAAAGCCTTTGGGAAATTATGCAAGGATCATATAGGGTACTGTTTGAATGGTACCACTGGAGATGGCGATGCGAACTCAACGCCCACTAATAGTGAAGCGGAGAACAAAAAAACCGTGGTCTTATTGGAGAAGATTTTGGATCTTTGTGCCTCAAGAATAAGCTACTTGGCTGACCAGAGACGTGTATTTTTGTCTCTATTTGCTCAACTGATTGAGAGATCAACAGATAAAGGACTGTGTTTGAAACTCATTCAAATTACGAAAAATTGGGCTTTTTCGAAGACAGATCTTTTTCCTACCGTGAAAGAGAAAGCAGCAATTTTGAGTAAAATGATGACGTTCGAGTCAAGACATGATGCTACATTGTTGAAAAAGTACTACGCGATTGTTGTGGCTATCTACAGTGACGAGGCTTTGCTACGATCTGAATTAGCTGTTAGAATGGATCATGCGTTTTTGGTTGGTACTGCTCTTGATGACGTGGAAATCCGTTCCAAACTCATGAAAATTCTTTCTGATAGTTTGAATGGTAACGTACTCAAACGTCTTCACTATGTTATCAATGAGCAAAACTGGGAGTACCTAGGTGATCAGCAATGGCTGAATCAAGCGCTTCAGCTGCTCTATGGTGGTGCTGATTTTGATGTTTCAGTATCGCTAAGAGATAAAGACTTTAAGACATCTTCATTCAATGATTTGTTTGAGGCACTTCCTAGCAGTATAAGGGAGAAGCGTGATGTGGAGATATCTAATTCAATGAAGACTATTCTGGAAAAGCGAGAAGGTTTCCTGACCAAGTTAGCTGAGTATCAAGACCTTGGCTCCTTTTTCTCGCAGTTGATCGAATTACAGTATGTAAACCCATATCTTGTTCACGATATGTGGATCAATGTCTTCCCCAAGATATACACCAGCATTCCATTGAGAGAGCGTGCAGAAATGATGCGTGGTATGATTGCATTATTGAGCAAGGAATATCTCAACCGTCAAATCGACAAGCGTCCTAATGTGGTACAAACAATTGTTGAAGCTGCTGGCTACTGTGAACAGCTTCCTCCTCATCTTGTCAAATATCTTGGAAAGTCTTTCAATGCTTGGTATTCAGCCATCAATGTTATGGAGAATATCGAAACAAGACCTCACAGTGACAGCATTAAGATCAGCGAAAGCAATCAAGACGCATTGGCTGAAATGTATGCTGGTTTGCAAGAAAACGACATGTTTTATGGTCTATGGAGGAGAAGAGCAAAGTATACAGAAACAAATTCTGGTCTTAGTTATGAACAGTGTGGAATTTGGAGCCGAGCGATGCAGATGTATGAGTCCGCCCAGATTAAAGCAAGATCTGGTGTTCTCCCATATTCTGAAAGCGAGTATTCGCTTTGGGAAGACCATTGGATTTTATGTGCTGAAAAGTTGCAGCAGTGGGATGTTTTGACTGAGCTGGCTAAACATGAAGGATTCACAGACCTTCTCTTGGAATGTGGTTGGAGAGTTGCAGACTGGACCGCGGACAAGGATCCTTTGGAGCAGAGTATCAAAACTGTCATGGATGTTCCGACTCCTCGAAGACAGGTTTTTGAAACATTTTTATCACTTCAAGGATACGCTCAGAAAACTCAGACTATCCAAGAACTCAGCAAGTACTGCGACGAAGGTATTCAGCTCACACTGCATAAATGGTATGGCTTACCTGAACGTGTCACTGGTGCTCATATTCCTCTTTTACATACCTTCCAACAATATGTTGAGTTCATGGAAGCTTCCCAAGTGTATACAAGTCTTGCGTCTACAACAGCTCAAAATCTGGACTCCAAGAGTCAAGAGCTCAAGGGTGTGTTGCAAGCTTGGAGAGAGCGTCTACCCAATCTATGGGACGACATAAATATATGGGGTGATTTGGTAACATGGAGACAACATGCTTTTGGTGTCATAAATAAGGTCTACCTACCGCTGATACCAGCAATAACTCAGGCAAACGGCAATAATAATTCCACCAATTCTTATGCTTACCGAGGTTATCATGAGATTGCATGGATCATCAATCGTTTTGCACACGTTGCTCGAAAGCACAATATGCCTGAGGTCTGTATTAGCCAGCTGACTAAGATTTACACCCTGCCAAACATTGAGATTCAGGAAGCATTCTTGAAACTCCGTGAGCAAGCCAAATGCCATTATCAAAATCCTAACGAGCTCAATACTGGCTTGGATGTCATCAGCAATACCAACCTAGTATATTTTGGTGCCCAGCAGAAAGCAGAGTTTTTCACACTAAAAGGCATGTTTTTGGCTAAGCTGAATATCCTAGATGATGCTAATCAGGCATTTGCAACTGCTGTTCAGATCGACTTATACTTACCCAAAGCTTGGGCTGAGTGGGGCTATTACAATGACAAGAGGTTCAAGGAGAATCCTGATGAACTTATTTACGCGAGCAATGCTATAAGCTGTTATTTGCAAGCTGCAGGTTTGTACAAGAATGGTAAGACTAGAAAGCTGCTTGGTCGAATTCTATGGCTCATCAGCCTTGACGATGCCAACGGTTCGATTGCTCAGGCTTTCGATAGTTATAGGGGAGAAGTTCCTGTTTGGTATTGGATTACTTTTATCCCCCAGCTGCTGACAAGTTTGAGCCACAAGGAAGCTAGACTTGCTCGCCATGTTCTTATCAAGATTGCAAAAAGTTATCCTCAAGCGTTGCATTTCCATCTTCGAACAACTCGTGAAGATTACGCGGTTATTCAAAGACAGGCGATGCAAGCTGCTCAAAACGCAGCAAAGAATCAGCCATCTGGTCAACAGGCAGGGTCTAACAATAGCGCAGCCGATACCGCCTCTCCAAACTCTCAGAACATGGCTATGCGTCTTCCTAATAGTCCGGCACCAGGAGTTGCAGGTGCCACATCTGGATCCAATGGCAGTACTCCTGCTGTGAATAAGCAGCCCTGGGAATATGTGGAAGAGATTATGGGTATTCTGAAAACTGCATATCCTCTGCTTGCTTTGTCTCTGGAAACTTTAGTGGATCAAATCTACCATCGATTCAAAAGCCCTGTCGATGAAGATGCTTACCGACTTATTGTTGCACTTCTCAATGACGGTGTTCAGTATATGGGCCGTTTGGTGTACCCCAAGGAAGATGCCAAGTTGCCTCCTGCAACTGAGACGAATATCTCAAGATTTGCTGAAAGTGTTTTGCCAAAACACATCAAAGCTGCTTTCGAGGCTGACTTTGTTGTTTCCAAACCCAATTTGGAAACTTACATTGTCAAGTTAAGAAGATGGAGAGATAGATTCGAGGCCAAATTGGATGCTCGTCCGGGCAAGGTGAACTTGGAGGCGTTGAGTCCTCACCTGAGTGAGTTTCACTATCAGAAATTCGAGGAAATCGAGGTTCCCGGTCAGTACTTTGAGCACAAGGATAGCAATGCACACTTTGTCAAAATCGACCGATTTATGCCTGTGGTTGACATTGTTAGAGGGTTTGGTATCTGCTATCGACGAATCACGATTTTGGGCCATGATGGAAGTTTGCACACTTTTGCTGTTCAATACCCCGCAGCCCGGCATTGTAGAAGAGAAGAGCGCGTTGCTCAACTTTTCAAGATTCTTAATGGAGTTATCTCTAGGAGAACTGAAAGCAGGCGTCGTAACCTGCAATTTACTCTGCCTATTGCAGTGCCTCTTACGCCTCATATTCGAATTGTTCAGGACGATTCTCGGTACGTTAGCATGCAGCATATCTATGAAGACTTTTGCAGAAATAAGGGTCAGAGTCGTGACGAGCCTTTGAACTACAGTACAAAGAAACTCCGCGCAGCTTTCGATCCTAAGCTGCCGAAGCCCGATATTGCAGCTATCAAGATGGAAATCTTGACCAGTATTCAAGCATCACTTGTTCCCACTACAGTTTTCCGGGATTATTTTATGAAATCCTATTCATCATTTGCAGATTTCTGGTTGTTTAGAAAGCAATTTAGCTATCAATATGCTGGAATCACCTTCATGACCTTCTTGATGAGTATCAACAACCGATATCCTCACAAGTTCCTCATCAACTTGGCATCAGGAAATGTCTGGGCTACAGAAATGCTTCCTATACTACCTCCTTCTAAGAGCGCTCCTGCTTTTCATAACGGTGAAAGTGTTCCATTCAGATTGACACCGAACATCCAGACTTTGATGGGTCCCACTTGTCTCGAGGGCCTGTATGCTATGGGAATTATGATTATTGCTAGAGGCCTCACTGAGCCAGAATTCGATCTTGATCAGTATCTATGTGTGTTTGTACGTGATGAGCTCATTAGTTGGTACACTCAGCAGCATCGACCAAGTGTGCAGGATCAACAGTTACGAGATATTGTTAAAGTAAACGTCGAAGCTATTGTGAAGAGAGCTAGCAGTTTGGCACAGATGGGTCAAGGAAATATCCCTGCCAATCAAACGGTCATCGATTTGATCAGCCAGGCGGTGAACCCCAGACACTTGGCTTTGACTGACAACTTGTGGATGCCGTACTTATAAACTACCTAGACAGGTCATATTAATAATAAGAGCCATTTTTTGGCTATTAGTTACTCGTCACATTCTGAGTATATTACGAGTTGTATGTACAATTAAATGAAACTTTGTTTTTGTTATTTCTGCTGGCTGTTGAGCCGTTCTTTGCCTTCCCCCCTCCTTTTCGGTTGATGAAGCTATAGCCACTCTCGATTTAAAGATGCAGTGATGTGATGGATGTCACGCGCCCCTACATCCTCACGACGCTAGCTATGAGCTTCGATGCGGAGAAGTATATTCCAACAATAGATGTAGGTACAGAACGGGAGAACAATCGAAGAATAAAATCGATTAAAACAAATGTGATATGTCATATTTGACTGGGGACGGGATGTCGCATAGGGGCATGTACACTAACATATTTCATGTCAGGCGTTGTTAGGCGTAACCGACTTGGAGAAGATTACTGCCAAAAAAATACGCAGAAGCATACAAGAATTGCTTGGAGTAGACCTCTCTGATCATAAAGTGAGTTTGATTTGATATTGATTGTGGCTGAAATAGGCTCAGTTTTTAACCAGTGTACAGAAAGCAATAGACGGGGTGATAGTCGAGCGATATCTGATGATCCAACAGAAACGTGCTAAAGAAAGCACCACACCAAAGAGTGATGAGCATGAAGATGACGAGGCTGAGGAAGATGAGAAAGAGGAAGATGAAGACCACTTTGATGGGGAAGATGCTGTAGATAACGAGTTGAGCGACGTAGAGGATGGAAAGCCTACGAAATCCAAAAAGGGCCGTCGTGCCAACGACGATGCAGCTCTCGCTGCAAAATTACACTCGGAGCTTAATAAGCGGTCGCTTAGAACCAGTGCTAAGCGCAAAACTGGAGCGAGTCGCAAGAAGCCCATCAAGGAGAAACGAGAACTTACCGAGGCTCAGAAGAACAATCCATTTCAGAAGCCAATGCTATTATCACAGCAGCTCAGCGCATTACTTGGGGAGCCTGAGCTTAGCCGGCCTCAAACCGTCAAAAAACTATGGAATTATATCAAGGAACATAATCTACAGAACCCGGAAAATAAACGGGAAGTGTTATGCGATGAGAATATGAAGCCAATTTTTGGACAAAAAACAGATATTTTTGCAATGAACAGTATTTTGACATCGCATCTTTATAAGAAGGATGAGGTGCTTTGATGTTTTTTGATTCTATTGGGTTTTTTTGTATTCTGATTCTAATTTATAGGTAGCAGTCGGCTTTTGTCAAGCTGGTTCTGCTTCAGGTATTTATTAGCAGACTAGCTAGATTAATTCACATGATTTCCAGCTGCTAATGTTATGAATTCTGAAGAACTTAATCTAACCCATAAATTATGTCATCCATTAACAGTACTATGCAGATCAATGATAGGGTCGATATAAACTGTTGGACTCTGGTAAGCTATAATAGAGGACGATCTCTTTACTTGTCTTTGCCTTTGACCTCTGGTCGCATATAATCGTAAAACCCATGCTCAAACTTGATGAACGGGCTTTTTGAAGGAACCACACCATCTCGAATCCATATCGAGGCGGATCCCATCAAATTGGCCATGACAATGTCAGTCATGAGCCGATCTCCAACAACGCTCACCTCTTCTGGCTTGGTAATAATCCCTGAGCTTTTCAAATACTCTATAATTTCTGTACCACATCCTGGCTTCTTATCGCGATGTTGGAACACCTTTACCCCAGTAGCCCTTTCCAGCTCTGCAGCCTGACTGAGGTCCGGGTCATCAGTTGATCCGGCTGTATTCGACACAATCATGAGTTGTTCTCCCGGATAAGCCTTTCTGAGCTTAGAAAAAACATGCTGATATTCGGCAAAAACGTCATTTGTATGAGGAACTGCAAAACAATTGTCTTTATCGAGAAGTACTACTTTAATAGGAGTGCCTGGAACCTTTTCCGGCAAAGGGATCGGTAAAGAAGCAAATGTTGAGATGGTTGCTGTAGGCAGAAACAGCGACGGATTATAAAGAATTCTTAGCGAGTTTAGTGTTCCAGAAACATTCATTGTTCTTATCTTGTATTGTTCGAATCCATCCTTCTATCTGGGTTTTGGCTTCGAATCTGCCGCACTACTTACGGGTCACACTCAGTTCGTTCTCAGGGGAAAGATCGGTAAAAAATGTAAAATTTGAGATTACTGCTTATTAATTGTGAAATTAAAAAATTAAAGAGAAAAGGAAGATAGATTATTTATATTTATTTCGCATTACAAGTCGCGTGGGCCTCCCGCCCTGAGCATACTATAATTACATTGCGATGCTCCATCGACACCCTCTCACCATAGCTGTAAATGTCGATCTATACTCCATACACATAGATGGATTTATTTCTTTGATTTACAGCGCGGTGACTAAATAATTTTTTTAATATCACTTCATGTGAGTCAGTTATTTTCTCCTTTGGTCTCTCCTCTTAGTTTACTACTCAGTCCTCTATCATTCCTCCATCATAATTTAATCATCGCCCATCCTTCATTCAAAGTTCATGTACTCTCCAGGCAACTTGATCCTGGTACTCCAAAAATAAAAAAAACTTTCTGCATAAATAACATTTGTAAATTTTTTAATACCCCAAATAATGTTTATTACTCTACTCCTATGTTTTCCATAATTTCCATGCTGCTTTCATGTCGAAAATTTCCGCTATTGTTGAAATCATGGCCCAAATAAAAATAATTACATAAGCCTACAAGACTCTCAAGCCTCTTGGTAGGTGCGGTTAGAAGCTCAGGCCAAATGAATACGCAGAACATCCCAATTCAATAAATTCAAGAAAAAGTATTGAAACAGAATAACATAAAAATAGAAGCTTCTGCTCAAATAAGATTGAGTATCAGAATGTCATTCCTAACTTAGGCTGCTATACAATTCTCATAGCCAACAATTGTCGTGAGCGATCTCAAGAAACACCCAGCTGCTTCTGGAGAAAACGTTTCCCCAGCAACCGCTGTACGCTTGTCGACTCACCGACATTTGATTTGTCGTTCGCTGATCTCAACGGATCTATCTTCATCCCCGTACTACCAGTTTTATTTGATTTCTGAACATGTCGAACCAAGCTGAGGTTGAGGAAGTCGGAACTATACGGATATCCAAGCCGCGGTCAGATCGTTCCAAGGATCATACCACGAAAGAGTCTGGCGGAAAGCCAAAGCCGAGCAAGAGTAACTTGGCCAAAAAAGCCATTCCGTTTTCTCCTATGGACGATAAAGATGAAACACTGAGCGATGATTCAGATCCTTGCCATATTTGTTCCTCGCATATTGTTTTAAAGGCCTACTACCCGTGTAGCCATAACCTGTGCTACAAATGCTCCATGAGACGACGGGCTTTAGCAAAGGACCAGAAATGCTTGTTTTGTCGAACTGAATGCCCTGAGATTATTATATCGTCTGATACTAACAGAAAGTCGTTTGCTGATTTTTCGGGTGCTGAGCTATTGGATCATGATAAAGGGCATGGCATCACCTTCACAAACGAAGCGGACAAGGATAGAACTTCAAGACTTTTGAAATTCGTGTGTAGAGTGAGGCAGTGCCCAGATCATCTGAATGAATTTACTAAATGGTCGGACTTGAAACGTCATGTCCGTGAGGAGCATGATAAACGATACTGTGATTTATGCATAGCTCATTTGCAGGCATTTCCATTTGAACAGCTTATTTACACTCAAAAACAGCTCAGAATACACGAGCAAGATGGCGATAAAGCTAGAGGCTTTGCTGGACACCCCAAGTGCCAGTTTTGTGGAAAACGATACTATACTAATGATGAATTGATGGCTCATTGCATTAGACAGCATGAAAAATGCTTCATTTGCGAAAGAGATAACCCCACACAGGCTCCAAAATTCTTCAAAGATTATGAGGCTTTGGAGGAGCATTTCAGCCAGCAGCATTATGCTTGCCAAGTGAAGTCTTGTGTTGACAAGAAGTTCATTGTGTTCAGACACAAGGAGGAACTTCAACACCACATGCTGGAAGAACACAAAGAAATTATTGGAAAGTCGAAATCTCCGTTGATCATCGACGCAGATATTGGACTGAAGCGAGGTGGCAAGAAGTATGTTTCTGAGCTTTCAACGATCTCCAATAGCATCTCCACTTCTAGCACTTCACAGTACCGTGGTTCTTCTTCCAGCTTGTTGACCAATGCTGATGCATTCCCTGAACTGGGATCTAGTAGAAGACAACAGCAACAGCCTGCTCGCCAGCCTGCAAATGTCACTACATTCCACAGCAATCTGCCTACGCAAGATGATACCATTAACAGTATCTCACGAAGATTGGATGAGCGAGTGAAAATTCTTTTACAACGAAAGCCTGATGAGAGGGCGACATTTGAAAAAGTTAATGACAAATATGTCAATTCTGGATCTATGTCTGAAGATCAGCTCATCGCACAGTATCGAGCCATCTTTTCAGATTGCGACGATGAGCAGTTGGAGGTACTTTTACATGAATTTTCCAGGACCCTCGAGCTTCGCGATCGTCAGAAGTCTAAAAAATTACAAGCTAAGGTGGACGAACTCTTCAATCACATGCGGGTAGTTGCAAACTTGAACTCGGCTAACCGTTCAACTCCTATTTCTGGTACCAATGGCACTTGGAAAGGAAACAACGCTCTCAAAGGAAATTCACTGAAATCCAGCGAATCAAATTTCCCTGCATTACCAAGCAACAGCTCGTCAAAATCCTCAAAACCCTTGACAAAACTGTCCAGTTTGACTACACCTAGACCAGGCCATTCCACCTCTTCTGCATCAAGACCAGACTACTCTATCAGCTCGGCTCCTAAGACTACCACTGGTATGAGAAATGCCCTGTCAAGTGCACCATCTTCGGTAACAAAGCAGGTTGATCCCGCAAGTTTCCCTGCTTTGCCTTCGGCTGCCTCGAAACATAAGCCTGTGAAAAACTTACTAGCATCACAAACAAGTGCTCCAAAAGAATCAGCATGGGGCCCTAAGAAAGCAGAATCTATTCCATCTGCCAATGAGCTTCCCGAAATAGGTATGGCCAATAAGGGCAAAGGAAAAAAAAAGGTTTTGTACCAGTTTGGTGCTTTCAGCTAGAGGTCATAGGTGAACAAAATAAAAACCTGTATGACAATAGATTTTTGCAGAAAAAGATCCGTAGATCCATACGTCCATGTATAGAGAATAAAAAACAACAAAGAAGCAAGTTGTTGCGTATGCTTAGTGTCTGCTCTATAGCTCTATTCAACCCCTGAGAATGAACCACCACCATTTTCCTCAGCTGAGCAGTAGCAAGTTCTGCTCCAAACATGTTTGACGACACAATGGGCACTCAGGCTTCTCTCTGCACCATTCGGTAACGCACTTCCAGCAGAATATGTGACCACATAAAGTGGCAGTGGGGGATTTCATCATCTCCAGACACAGGGTACATGTCCTGGAAGCGGTGGGAATATAAGGCAGCGCCGAATCATCAGCAAGATCAACAACAGGCACCTTCTCACTCTCCTCTACAGCTTTAGTATCATCGTCTTGAGATAGCTGTTTGAGTGCCAAATCCTGGCGATACTGCCTATAAGCCATAACAAGCTTGCCGAGGTATCTCACAACTATCAGTAGACCTAGCAGCTCATATCCATTACGAGACTGTGAGGGATCCACCATATGACCAAAAGAATATTTCAGATTCCAGATCCGCTTGGAAATCTGATAATAAGACCCATAAAAATAGAATAGCACCAGGTTGGCAGTAGCGAGAGACTCCATGGACATGGACGACAACAACTTGACAGCATAGGAGACAAGTCTAGCTGGTTTCGAATGCAAATTAACCCAACAAGACGATACACCGGATGACGAATTGTCGTCGAAATTCAACTTGTCTGCATACTTGGCAGCTAAACGTTTGATCAAAATGCTGCCGAAACTCGAACTCAACACAAACCCCACTCTTCGGCCCAGCCCAGGCATGGAAGGATAGAACAAATCACAATATTCTTCTCCAAGAGTCCGCGAGCCAATTAAAGTAGTAAGACTCAGATATAGAAGATGCACGGCATCAGAAAGATCCCCAGAATAAGAACGCAGTAACCGAGGACCTACTTTCAACGTCTCGATCAACGACACCAATTGATCCTTCAAGGCCGTCTCCATCTGCAAATCCTTGAGATTTGCTCGTACTGCTGGTTAGCAACAGTACATCAACTTCCAACAAATATATTCCCACTTAATCTAGCCAATCCATCTCTTCTTCCTACCATTCACTTCTTCATTTATACTCACTTATTTCGGGCGCACTGGCCCCTACAAACCTCCTTTCACTCATATCGTGGTTGTGACCCGTCTATGCTCTGTGGGGAACATCCGCCTGCCGAAATGGTGCTAGCAAGGTCCCAATTGTGGTGGCTTTCTACAAGCGAAACTAGCTATAGTTTGAGCATTTTTACCACTGGCCCACCACTTTTGGTAGTGTTCGACAGCTGAAAACGCTGGAGTTTTCAATTAATCTTGTTGCGGGCTTGAGTTGATAGAAATGCCTGCATCTTCTCAGCGGTCTGTACCGCGTCGCGCTGTGTCGTCCACGACCAATTCATCATCCAAATCTGATTCCTCCTTTATATCCATGTCAACCACAGTAAATCCTGATCCTATGGCATCTTTGCCCTCATGGAGACTTCTGGAAACTCGAAATATCAGTGATGCTGCCTTGTATCCGTTTCTGCTTCGTCTAGCTGTTATGCTCTACAGAAGTCAGCCCAAGTTCCGATCCGGTGAAATGGCTAAGGTCCAGTCTAACAACTCCACTTTGGCATTACCTGCCACAAAACTTCATTCGAGATCTTCTTCTTTTCAAGATATGCTATCTCTGACTCAGTCCAATAGCAGTGTCTCTAGTGTTTCACCAGTTCCTCCTAGTTTTGGCAACTCAAAGCTTCCTAAGGAGGTGCACAAGCTGTTGCTTCATCGATTCAAAGGGATTGCAGTCAAATCTAATAAATATCGAGTCGACGATCCTCTTTTGAAACGGTCCTATCTTGCATTCTATGCTATTTTGCTTTCTCCTGATCATCAGAAATCTTTCAAAGAATCTCGTCGTGCTGAAGATCTCATCATGATGTTCATGTCTTGTGCTGCTAAAGAGTTGAATAAAGCTGCAATTGAGCATGCACAAGCTCGCCCTCTTTTGGACAAACAAGCTGCTGAGTTTGTATCTTTACTTTTGTCATTGATAAACAGCAATGGGCTTGCCAAAGAATGTCCTTCTTTGATATCCCAGCTCAATTCCTATGTTTCAGCATTGGAATCGACTACAGTTGCTCTTGAACCCAAGACTAATTCTGATGGGTCAAGGCCTGCCGTTGTTCCGACGTTTGACTACAACGATATGCAACTGGCTAAAGATATTGGTAGATTACTATTGGTGGCCAACTCGGAATTACAACATGACATTGATTCGATAAAGGACAAGGCCACTGTCCAACTTTTGATCTCAGAGCTCAAGGCTGAGGAACGCGACCTTCGAGATTACAATCGTCATAGTATTTACAAAATTATTGATTTTGCTTCGTCGGCTGACTTTGAGCTTTGGAAAACTGCCGAGCTTGCTGCGATCAATCAAGTCACCGACTCTTACTATCGCACACTTGGTTCGGGAGTCTCCCCCATTACGGAAGCTAACAAGATGGTCGGTGAAGATTTGTATTATATCCCCAATGATCCTGCATCTTATTTCAAGCATCTTTTGCATAGATGCCTTGAGCGTGATCTCAAGGATAATAGCCGTGAAGCAGCTGTTAATCCACAGCATATCACTTTTCTGATTTCTAAGGCATCTTTGGAGTTGTTGACGCGTACTGGAAACATTTGGCGCATTCCTGCGAGTACAAGGGGCCTAATTCTCTTAGAGGTTTCTCTGGATCTTTATCAGGAGTCAACTTTTTCCCTTGATCAGCTCTTAGATGCCTTCAACACAGCACGATCTATTGCTACAGAGCACGGCAAGACACAATGGGATCCGAATAGCCTTCCTAGTTGTGATAAGGCTTTTTTTCTTACAACATTGTCCAAAATCCAGCATTGCATGGTTGAAAAAATTGATCAGACTCTTTTGCACATCTTTGATCCTTCTCCTCCAAAAATAGGGCCTTATCTTCAAGTGCTGGATGAAGAAATATTTCCCAATGCTGCTGAACTTCGGTATGCAGAGCCACTAGAGCTTGAAGAGAAACAGCTCAAAAAATTAAAATCATCTCTTCTTCTAGCGGCAGAACGCAAGTACGATTCTCTGATTGACGATATTCCTCGTGATCACACTCTTGATCCTCTTCATATTATTGACCTTGCTGACAAGTTGATTGGAATTGCTAAAAAGCTGCAAAAGAAATATCCCATGGCTCTTTTCGATAGCATCAGCATTGGGCATGTTTGCTCAGAACGGCATTTGACTTTGTTTTCTGCCGATTCAAAATCTATGTTCACGCATTTAATGAACCATTTCAAAGCCAGAAATGAGGAGCCTGCTTTTGACGAAATGATGCTGCTCTACAGAAAACTAGCGGAAATCCGTGATCTGTTTTTGCAAGTATCAGAGCTTGGTTTTGGCTTCAAGTTGGAAGATAGTTTCCGCTCGTTCATTTACCAGTGGGCTGAGAGCAGTGCGGAACTAGCACAAACTTGGGTTGATCCTGCTATTGCCGCTGATAATTTCACTCCTGTCGACGAAGAAGAGAATCTAATGTTTTCCACGTCTGTAACAGATATGTTAACGTCCTTCAACGGTGCTACGTCTGTTCTTAGGGATCTTGACTGGAGAGATCAGTTTGATCTTGCTAAGCTTTACACGATTATTATGAAAGGTATCTCGGGTTCAATCTGTCATTACGCAAATTCCCTATTTATTCTATTTGCTGCTGAACTCAATGCCGGTGAAGAGCCACAAGCTCAAATCAGAAGTCGGCAAGAGAAATGGCTTCAGATGGCGAAAGCGGCTGTCAACGGAAAAGAGATTATTGTACCATACAAATTCATGAAGGAAACATGTGTTAAACTCAATGATATTGAGAGGATGCAGGTTGAACTGGACAAACTTGAAGGCGAAATAAACAGCGAAAAAATGGCACGGATAATTGAGAAAAAAGAGAGCGCTCCGAAAACAAGTAGCTATTTATTTACGGTGAAAATCATTCAGGCGGAGGGATTGAAGGCCTGTGACATGAATGGTTTGAGCGATCCATACGTGACTCTCGTGGATCAAGTTTCTCGCAAAACTGTTGGTAAAACTCGAACAATATACGAGGACCTCAATCCAGTTTGGAACGAAACTTTTGAACTGGCTACCACGGGCCCGAAATGGCTGACTGCTACCATATGGGATGAGAATAGCATTTCCAACCATGATTTGTGTGGTCGTGCCTTTATTCGTCTTGATCCCCATGTATTCAACAATTACGGCTCTCAAGATTATTGGCTAGATTTAGACACTCAAGGCCGAATCCTTATCAATATTAGTATGGATTCAGAAAGAGACGATATTCGGTTCCATTTTGGTAAAGCATTTCGAACTTTGGCTCGTACAGAAACAGACATGATTCGGATGATTGTTGAGAAGTTTACTGCTTTTATCAAATACAGCATCTCAGCACAAACTCTGCGATCGCTTCGAGGCGGTAAATTTGGAATGGAAGCAGTAAGCAATTGGTTGAGCAACACGAGAATTTCAGGTGCTGCTGGTGCTTTGACAGCGGCAATGCAAAAAAATCAGAACACAAGATTGACCCCAGAGGAGATTGAGGATTACTTGAATCCTCTTTTTGATTATTTGAATGATAACTTTGCTATTCTTGCTCGGGGACTCACGGAAGAGTTGAAGATTAAGGTCATGACCCAGACATGGAAAGTCATTCTCCAAACTATTGAAGGTATGCTTTTACCACCACTTTCTTCGAAGAGAACTGCACAGCAGCAGCTCAATTCCAATGAAGCTGACATTGTATTCACATGGCTTGGTGCACTCAAGGATTTTTTTCATCATGATGGGGCTGGCCCCTCGATGGAGATTCTTCAAAGCCAGAAGTACCAGCTTCTTGTAACAATCCCAGTCTATTACGACCTATCGACGTCAGAACTGAAGAAGGAAAGTGAGAAAATGTCATCCATGAGTTTCAAGTCTATGCAAGATAAGACTCGATTTGCCATACCAGAGTTGATTCAACGTTCGAATACAGTTATGGCGCATCGAAATAGAACAGTGCAAAAACAGCAGAAAGAAAAGTTGAAGCATGCCATGCGTGATCTGCCCCAGACAGAAGATATTATTTTACGTATTCTACGATCTCGAGGAGAATACGAATATGTTTCAAGACGTCTGCATCAGAGAGAGCGGATGGCACAAACACTTGCGACGGAAACCCTGGTCAAAGAGGCCGCGTTTTCCAGAAGCTGATACTCTCAATGATTTATTTATTTTAGCATACATAACAAAACACGCAGTAAACAAATATTCCTGACAGCCCTTCGTGGGCTCTACTCATGCAGATTTTCCAAAAAAATTCATTATGCTCTGGTCTTTGCCAGTGCCCCGTTTCGCTTTGGTCTTGGAATTGGCCACTTTTTTACTTGGCTTTGAGGATGCCTGCTCCTTGGTCCGTTTGACTGAGTTCGATGGTTGTTGCTCCTTACGTATCCATTCGTCCTGTAATTCTCTAGCATAGTGCCAGTCTTTATGTTCGTCCAAATCGTCTAGAGTAACTCTTTTGTAGCACTTCGAGCATGGAATAGTGACTGAATCATCTTTTGGAGCGCCAGAGTCTTCCTCTTCCTCTTCGTCGGATAAAAATAGTCCGTTGTCATTATCTTGGTCGTTAGGTGGTGATTCTTCCGGTGATGCTTCTTCTTTCTCGCCAACTGACTGTTCAACTTCCTTCTTTTTATCAATGCTCTTTTGCTGAGCTTGACGACCAAAGAAAAAGCTTTCGATAGTTTTGTTCATGTTGCTTTGAAACTCAATTCCGGTTACTGTCAACGTAAGCATGGCTGCTGGTAATATCACTCCCTCTGAAAAAATGTTCTGGAAAAGCTCATACGCGGCGGTAGATATATCGGAATAGAGCTGCTCAAAATTTCGTTTAGGTGGCGCACTGAAAGGCACCTGTCGCGACCTTGGTTTCTTGTAGGGCAGATTAAAATGAATGCTCAGAACCTTGGGTCGTACGGTGGTATCATACTCCTCTTCTAGCTCCAGCAGTCTTGCGGCTATATCAGCAGAAAAGACTCTTAGCCATGCGCGACAATCTTCAATGGTTTTCTGAGGCTTCGGGAATTGCTTCACTGAATTCATAGATTTGATAGATATTCGCGTGGATACCGGGGCTGCAAAGTTTCCACGGATAATTTTGTATAGCTTAAAAGCAAGAAGAGAGTCCGCTAGTTTGCTCTCCATTTCTTTTTGAGTAAATGCTCTAAGATATGGAATCGATTTGGTGTCGGGCACTTCCAATCCCTTGTATATTTCATGACCTAGCTTTCCACCAAAACCCCAGAGATCTTTAATCTCACTATTATCCAAAAACTCATCTACAGCTGAGTTTTTGACAATTGTCTGATTATTCGGCTTATTTGTTCCGGAACCCAGTTTTGCCAGTATTTTGTTCCTGCCGACTCCTGCAGAACATGTATAATTGAGTTGGTCCAGAATATCGGCTCTGATTCGAGCTACCTCGATTGATCCAAGTAAGATCAAAATATCGTCCCAGTCGTCGATTTCTTCGGACCCGATAAGTACGCCTTTCCACTCAAGACCAAGCTTCTTAATCTCCTCTAATGATGGAGAATCTGGTAAATTGTCGGTAGCAGATTGAAGATGCGGAAACAGAGACAACACCTGTTTATAAACAATGGAACCGAGATCAATAAACGCTTCATCAATGCTTGCCTTCTCGACGTAATGGGCATGCGATTTCACTATACCAAAAATTTTCCGACTTTCACGACGGAAAGCATCGAGCGACACCTTATGCTCAGCAGCTGTAGGATTCTCATGATAAGCCCAGGTTGTTTCACCTTTTTTAAAAGTTGCAACATGAGCCAAAACAATCTCCGGGCATTTTTTGGCAGCCTCTTCAACATTATCATGTCTAGAAATACCGTGGGCTTTGGCTGCATAATTGACAGCAATCAATGAATTCCACTGCCGACAAGCCACCGGAACGTCCTTCGAAAGACCCCGACGTACCTGCTCACATTGTGCATAAAACCCATCTAGATCAACGTGCGCTATAACAGACAATGGCGATGTGTGACTTTCCTTGCGGTGATTCAGCATCTCCAGCTGTTGCTTGGTGAATTTGCTTGGCATATTGTTGATGCCAGTCGCGTTTCACGTTAGAGCGTAAAATATATGACCAGCCACTAGACTACCCAGTGGATACACGAAAGATTCGGTAGCACGCGATATGTTTTCGTGAAGCCCCGGTGGTGTTGAAGGAACAGGGAAGGAGATCAAAATGTAGAGTATGCGGCACTACCAGATATAGTAACTCCGCAAATGCTTCCCACCATCCTATAAGAGGGAAAAAATTCTCTGCTACAAACCCTCTTTCTTCACAGCATATGCTGCAGTAGCAGTAATCGCAGCTTCTTTTGTGAGAAGGAAGCTGCATTCTGACAAGTAGAAAGTAAGTGATTTTACCAATCTTTTCAAATACTCGCCCCTGATGACCTTGTTGTCGCCCCAATCGGAAGTGGAAAAACTTGACGATTCGACCTCCTAAGCCAAACGGAATTTTCTGAGGCTCTTTGATATTGAGAAATTTTTTCTTATGAACATTATTAACAATAATTAGTGTAAAAGAAAAAAATCCATATAATTTCACAAACTTTTGCGTCAATTCCTAATGGTATGGTAGGTAGTTCTCCCATACCCTTCAATATAAGCATCCTTCACTGATGAACAACATATACATTCCATGCTAATCATGAAGGTGGGAACTAAGATTTCCATCGACGATTATAACGTATATTCAAATGCTACTGAGTTGGATGCTCGAAATTGAAGTTTTTTAGTTACACAGCCTAATTCTTTAGAATCCCTCCAGGTCTTTATACTGCAAAGTTTTATTTATCTCCAATAAATTTATAATCCATCCATGCCTTTCATCGGTACCCTATGCTCAGCTCGTATCAAATCAAATATTGTTTCCAATCTTGAATTTTATTTGTTTCTCATCCCCCAAGTCATTTTTCAGCCTTACCATCTCTTAAACGACAAGGTGTCGGAAGTATCGCTGATCTGTGAGCAGATTCTAACCTGCCAACGTTGATAGAGTGTAGAGTAGACAAAACAGCTATTTGGAAATTCGTTCTTGGCTCTTTCCTGTATAGCTTTGAGCCTCGTGTTCCAGGGTTCATTTTGTCGTGATTGCCGGTTAGTAGTAGCAATGGCATCGTCTCAAAGTCACCATGACTTTGATATCTATTTTCCCCTTCCGTATCGAATAGCGTTTCAAATCATAATAGGCGTGTGGGGATGGGGTGCCAATGTTCAGGCTCTTTCTGCTGCTCATGTTGACATGGCATATTTGTTACGATATCAAAAGCATGGAAATGAATTATACCGTGCTATATACTCTTATGCAAAGACCCTCACTGTAGTTTACGCATTGAGCATAAGTGTCTACTGGATGGTTTTGAGCATTTCTCCTGCTTTAGAACCAGGTTTTCAAAATCCATTACAGCTGGGTGATTTAATCTCGTGGATCACTGTCATAGTGCTCGTGGTTAGCATTCTATATCCACGAGTGATCTCGAATTTCCACTCGGATGGCAGAGGACGTTTCAGCAAAATTTTGCATCGTATTCTTCTTGGTAGACTTGATTCTGAATATCGTCTCTGCGACGTGTTAACTGCAGATGTTTTGACATCTTACGGGAAAACATTGGTTGATCTAAGCATCACCGTCTGCTCTTTGCTGCATCGCAACACTTGTATTGGAATGCCTGATAGACAATGTGGAGGACATTATATGGTACCGTTGGTGTCTGCAATTCCTTTTCTCATTCGTTTCCGGCAATGTATGGGTGAATATCTGCAAACCAGCCAGAAAATCCATCTTTTTAATGCCTTGAAATACTTTTCGGCATTTCCCGTTATAATTTTTTCTGCATTACAGCGCCGATTTGCCAGTGATCCTGCTAATGACGACTCAATTCTCAGCGATACTACGTTATGGAATTTATGGGTCCTAAGCGTCATAGTTAATTCCACCTACTCGTTCATATGGGATATAACGTTTGACTGGGATCTGGCTTTACTCAGAAGCAAAGAGGCTCTACGAGTCGGGGGCTTGAGGCCGGTTTTGTATTTCAGCTCAAAGCATTTATACTATATTGCTATTTTGATTGACTATCTACTACGATTCTCATGGTCTATCAAAATGTCTAGCCACTGGTACGAAGTCACTGATAGAGAGGGTGGGCTTTTTGTTCTTAGTTTACTAGAAGTCTTTAGACGATGGGTTTGGATTTTCTTCCGTGTAGAATCAGAATGGGTCAAAAGCATTCGAAGTCTCAACTATGCCATGGACGAGACGGAATCAGGTAGTGGGAACATCAAAGGAACGTGAAAGAAACATGAAAATTAGGAGAAAAATAAAAAATCACAATTGGAAAATCTAATGAAAAGAATATCCCGCAGCATCGGAACGGAACGACATATTCATCTGTATTTTAATTTATAAATAGGTCATCTAGTACAACATGAGTGTCATTTCTGTCATATCTGCTAATGCTCTCGCTTTCGCTGGTGAGCGGCATGCTCCTTGGTTCTATGCATTTTCCTTTCATCTTTGCTCAAATATCGGAACTTCTTCCTGGGCTTCTTGGTTACTGCTCCTGACACTATGGCACTTCGCTTAGCCCGTTCCATGCTTTCCTTCAACACTTTACGATTCTTTGTCATGTCAACATACAAATCGTCTACAGCTCCATTCATCTCTTCAATCACCACTGTAGTCTCTGCACCGTCCTCATCTTGGAAGCTCTGTCTACGCTTCAAAATAGGCTTGGGTGACTCGTCATCATCCAGCCCGTCCCAGTCAGAGTACTCGTCACCTTCCTCATCACTTTTCTTACTTTTTCCATTCGACCAGTCAATATCGCTCTCATCTTCACTATCTTCACGACCAATTTCTTTCATTGCTTGATTAAACTTTTCCAACTCTTTAGCAAGATTTTCTTTTCGTTCCTGACGGACTCTTTGACGTTCCTCCAGCTTTTCCTTCCTTGCCTGCTCCTCCGCTTTCTTAATGGCAAACTCCTTTCTCTCAAGCTTTCTCTTATGAAAGCCTGTCAAGTATTCTCTAAAAAAAATTTAGTTAGACTTGTCTCATCATTGTAAATTTGCAACCTCGATCCTTCGTGTATCACCAACTTACGCTCTCGCATCCCTGTCAAAAGTCACCTCTGCTACCCTACTCTTTTTATTCTCTTTTTTACGGGCATAGATATCATCGCCTCTTGTGAGGATCTGTCTGTTCGTTCTTGATGCCATGATCAAATGCGCAGTGCGAACATGTCAAAAGTTATTTTCGGGTGCATCTTATGATGAGCCGTACATGCTCATCATGTGGTGTATTGCTCAGAGAAGCCTCCAAGTAGTCCGTGTGTCCGTGCAGTCTGTCATACAACATGTCAAATAAATTATTTTCTTTATATACATTTTTCCTTGGTAGAGAATCATTCCTCTTCCTCTTCAAAATAAGGTCTGAACGTCTGTTCATGACGAAGATTCTCTTCTGCAAAGTAGTATACTGTCATGAGAAGATTTGGAAATCGGCTGGTGAAGTAATGCAAAAATCCCTCTGGAACAGGTCCCATACTTTGTTGGAGGGACGGGGGCAAGTCGTTGAAATGATGCGATTTGTTTCTCATGGCTCGTAGCAGATCAATTAGCCTATCCCCATGATACTTTCGGTACTTATTGAGACTTTCAATGAATGCTCGGTCCAAGTGCACATGCCAATCGTCACCTGTAACCTTCTTAGCATTCTTCTCAAACAAAACCAATAGATCTGAATGCTCTGCGCGAGTATCGTTTTCAAATCGATCTGAAAACTTTAGTAAAAACTCCAGTTTCTTGTGAGCGGACCAAAACAATGGGTGCAGCAAAACCTGGCCTGCATGGGGCCGAGCTTTGGGATTGAACGATATCATTCTCTCGATCAAATCCTGTGCCTCAAAATTGTTGGGCATGTTATAATCAGAGAGCTCAGATAAGTCATAAACATTCTCTTCAATATTACCTTCACGTTTGCTGTTCACTCCAAATGGATGCTCACCACGCGATAGAACATAATAAAATACGCAACCCAAAGAAAATATGTCAACAGCTCGAGTCAGCCTCCTGTTACTGTTGGACCATTCCACAACCAGATCAGATGATGCGGTGCTACCATCGACATCTGGGTACCTACTACCCATGGAAATCTCCGGGGCAGTCCATCCTGCAGTACCAGCTGGCTGAGCTGTAGTCGGCCGAAAACTACTCTGATCACCTTCCAGACGTTTACACAATCCAAAGTCTGATATCAGCAAACGTGCCTGGCCGACAATCTCCTTTCTTGTGTTGTTGGGTCCTTTCTTATGAAGCTTCTTTGGAGGAGCGACGAGAATATTTTGCGGTTTGATATCCCGATGCACGATCTTCAGAGAATGAAGATGATGTAAACCGCTTGCAATCTGCTGCAGGACCTGAATCGGATTCATTCGATCAACAAGATCGCTAAACTTCAAAGGATTCTTGATAACGTCTTCAAGTGTTCCGGGACAAAGTTCTAATGCAATGTATAAATATTCGTCACTCTGATGCTTGCAGTAATATCTCACAACGTTTGGATGGTCATCGCTTTCTTGCAATACTGTAACCTCCTGTGAAGCTAGGTCATAAAAGTATAAAGACATTCGCTTGACAGCAACTTCTCTGCCTTCAAATATACCTTTAAACACTACTGTGCCTTGACTTCCATATCCCAGTGGTTCTTCAGTCACAGTCAATGGGCTAGCTTGAAGGCCTGACGATTGACGTACACCATTCTCCAAAATGATATCTGCATTATTTTTGATCGGTACAACATGAAGATCTTCCTCGTCCTCATCTCCATGCGCTGATCCTTCGCCGATTTCCTTGCTAGCTGCTGCTGCTGCAGAAGCCGCCGCCACAGCCTTGGCCTTGGCTGATATCTTTTTACCACCTCGGTTTCCTCGTTTCCTTTTTTTGGCTGGAACCTTTTCACCCTCTACACGAGCTGGCTCTTCGATAGATATGCTCTTGTCACCAGCTTTGGCTGTGGTATCATTGAAAATAGGCTTCTCCGTATCACCTGCCAGCACAGGTTCGGATGAAACTGCTGTGTTGTCGCTGCCTTCAGAACCTGATTTGGTATGCTCATTTTCAGAAGAAGATGCATCTTGTTTCTCTGATGAGTCAGTTACTACCTCGGCGGTTACTGTAGAAGAAAGGTCGAATTCCGGCTCATCGGCATGCTCTTCAACAATTACCTCAGTCGTGCTGTCTAAACCGGCGGGTTCCTCGACATCCTTTTCTGGCACCTTGCTATTTGTATAGGTCCTGTCGCTCTTCTCCAACTCATTGACAGATGGTTCAAGTCTGTCACCAGTGACTATTCGTAACAAACTCTCCAAAAAATCAACCATTTGTGGTAGCCAGCCGAAACGAGCAGCCACAAAAACAACAAGTACAATGACAATGACGCTCACAACATTTTCTGCTAGTCTCAGAATAAACTGACTCCACGAACCATAAGTCGGCGTAGGCAAGGTTGGCTGTCTGACTGGACCATCGACAGCGGGGTAGTCAGCTGTAGAAGGTGCAGGAAGACGTGGACGATAAGGGTATGAGTACCCATCCCCATAGTATTGGTCCATTCTGGTAGAGCCTTTATGAGGATAGTGCTGGTGATATTGTGACGATGATGTCGGGTATGGTAGAGCTGGGAGATATTCATTGTGAATAGCAGGAAGACTGGAAGACATGTCACTTGGTGGAGGAGTATACATCTCATGGCCCACAGAATGAACACCAACAATAGATTTGTATAAAATCTCTCTTCCTCCAGAAAAATGAGCACCAGGATGCCAACGTGCAGAAGGAGCTCTTCTGACTAACGAGGGGAAATTGCGACCCGACAGTGCAAACCACTGGCCATCAGAGGTACGATCAACATAGGTGCCTAATGATACATCACCCGATTCCAATGGATAATGTGGCTGTGGCAAAAGTACCAAAGGAACGTTTATGCCAGACGGAGAACGGAAGACATCAAATACATGGACAGCGATCGATGGAAGATTACCTGCCCAAACAGCAGGTTTACCAGTGGTATTGGCAGATAATGCTAAGATGGAATTTTCATGCAAAGGTGTGACGTAAAGAGAATCAGGAGATTTGATATGCTGAGTAGCAAGATCAACGTCCATATTGTTAGGACCCCATGTGGAAAACGTCACATTCCATATAATTTCAGATTTGTTGTGAATTTCAAGATGATAGTCAGTTCGTCCTATCATAAACACGCCATCGTGCTTCCATGCTTTAAAATCTTCATCCTCTTGATCATAGTCCATGTTATCATCTGTGGTCAGGGGTCGGCATTCGTTTTTGCCCAAAGCATTGTTATTACCTGCACCATAAACTTTGATGATTTCTCCAGTACTAGCATCAATGGAATAAAGAGTAGTAGATCTTGTTCCAGTATAAATTTTATCATCTCCACTGATAAGAAAAGGAGATTCCAGCACCAACTGTTTGATGGAGACTGGCAGCTTCTGAAGCCCAATTGAGGGCATGAAATAATATAAGGATCCTTCTCCTAGAGGTTCCACAATCCATGTAATGTCGCTCTCCTCCGATTCGTCGGGTATTCCTGACTGTAATTTCTCCTCCAGGCTTTGTAAAGTATCAACCTTGACAAGAGGAGTTTCACCTTGGATAGACCACATTTCCAGACCAGTTTTCCTATCTCGAGCATGCAAAGAGCCGTCAACGGTTCCAATCAGCAAGAAATCACTTAAAGTCCATTGCTGTATGGCACGACGGGGGAAATGCAGATTATCATTGGAAAATCCGGGAGCAGCAGCATCGCTCGCAAACCCAGCCGAGACCGCCGTAGAAGAAACGCGCGACTCAGCAGCTATAGCGGAAACTATCAGTACAAGATAGCTCCATATCCAGTAATGAATATCAAGTATTAGACGCATCGTGCACAGGAACAGAGCCGACGCAGCAAGTCTTCCTTTAACTTGCCGTGGATGTCAACCCTGACGCAGATGGGCTTTCGGCAAAACTAGAAAATCAATGATTTCTTGACAGATTTGTTTTGCTCTGCAACACAAGAATTCAGAGTGACAGATCTGTCTTTTGATGTTTATAGCTTGTAATGTGACTCCTGTGAATATAAAATATGGTTCAAAACTGCTATGATGAAAAAGGCGACAAAATCACCCAGTCTCAAATAGTGGGTGGGAGTTGGGTGATGCTGGTAGGGTTTTGAGCGGGATGGCTGAAATTGGGTTTTGAGCGGGTTCTTCTTAGATCAACTAGTGAGAGGCATTTAAAGTTTGAAAAAAAAGTGGGTTCAAGATAATTGACAATTTGATCGGATTAAAAGAGAGAGGTAGCTAGTTGAGAGAATGGAGGAAAATTACGGGGATATTAGCAAGCAGCAAATGTTAGTTAACAATGGTATAGAACTGCTCGACAAAATCAAAAATCAAGGGTGGTTTTAAGGGTTTGGTGAAGTAATGTAGAATGGGATGTTGATAGTATCAGTGCAGCAACGGTGAAATGGGTAATAAAGCTGGAAAATTCATAGTTTAGTAATACATGGATTGATGATGTAGCTGGGCGCTGTTAGTTGTCAGCTGGACTCTCCTAGTTATCAGTAGATTGGACCAGCTACGGCTCCACTTGCTTTCACCGGCTCTCTAGCTGCCAGGGCATGCTAGTCAGCATTCCAACTACGAGCCTGAGTGCAGATATTACATTTAGGCATACAAAAATCGTACTCTTGGTTATTTATATTAACTCTATCCGCTGATGTCATTCTCAATTGCAACCTATGAAGGATCATTACAAAGATGTCACTACTCAGTCAATAATGATCCGATGATTAGCAAGCCGGGCCAAAGTTGAAAACTACTTTAGCACAGCCTAATGAATCACAGATCCACAACAAGTCCGATTATGAAATCCCCCAATTTCGGCATCTTTTCTGTACTTGTGGCCTTCAGCGGGTTTCGTAGTGCAGGTCCGATGGCAACAGCGGAACATAGCACGTGACCTCCCATTAGTATTGCTTATCCCGAAATTAGTCAACTATATTCTAACCTTGACTGCCGCAGCTATATAAACTCTTTAAAATCAGCTTCATCTTGTAGATGATTCTCTGAATTATTCATAATCTGAACATTCTTCTATGATAATTAGCCCTGCTTCAAGATCATTTATTTGTAGATCTTTTAGTTCAAAACCCTTCACAATGGCAACAGTGAGTCTAGACCAATACCGTTTATAATGATCTCTCGCTAATAATTTGAAAACATGGTCTTCCAAAGATGGACATTTCCGACGTCAGACTGTGAGTATTTAATCCTGAGTTTTTTAGCCCAAAGATGTGTCTGCATCAAAGAATTAGTGGTTCTAACTCGGCCTAGAGTGCGTTTCGGGATGTCATTTCCGCTGACAAGAACGCTCCTTTTCCCGCGGAAAAAAATAGATATCATATATACGTTTCTTTAGCTTGTCCTTGGGCCCACAGAGTGCTCATAACTCGACAGTTGAAGGGTTTGGAGGAGTTTTTCCCTGTTACCGTTGTCGACTGGTTTTTGGGCGACAATGGTTGGACTTTCCCGGCCGATGATAAATCTGTTCCTGGAGCTCAGCCTGATCCCTTATATCATTCCAAGCGGGTAATGGATCTTTATCTTAAAGCCAATCCTGACTATGAAGCTCGAGCAACTGTTCCCATTGTATGGGATAAAAAGAAGGAGACTATTGTAAGCAATGAGAGTGCCGAAATTATTCGGTTCCTCAATACTGCTTTCAATGATCAGATTGCTCCTGAATTCAGCAAGATAGATATTTATCCTGAAACTTTGCAAAAAGATATTGACGAGCTCAATGAGTGGGTCTACAATGACATCAATAACGGTGTTTATAAGAGTGGTTTTGCTACTACTCAGGAGGCTTATGACAGCAATGTTTACAAGCTCTTTGACAGTTTGGACCGAGTTGAAAAGATTCTCGAGGAGTCTGAAGGCGAATTTCTGTTTGGCAAAAATCTCACTGAAGCTGACATTCGTCTCTATACCACCATAGTGCGATTTGACGTTGTTTATCAACAACATTTCAAGTGCAACATTCGCGATATTCGAAGCGGATATCCTGCTATTCACAAATGGCTCAGAAATCTGTATTGGAAGAATCCTGCTTTCAAGGATACTACGAATTTTGAACATATCAAGAAGCACTACACCAAGAGCCATGTCAAATACAATCCTTTCGGTATCACACCAGCCGGACCCTTACCAAATATTTTGCCTTTGTAAAAACAAGGGAAATTCTCTAACGTGTCGCAATTACTACTGTGGTGTTATTCATGGCATATTCATACCGGGGTCTCGGCTCGAAATGATTTTGCTTAACAATCCTTTGATCAATCAGACTAATCAAAAATCATAGTCAAGCTTATATAAATACATTTATTTACAACAAGTCTATTTCAATGCTTCTCTTGTCTTTTAGATTGGGTTCTCTTCGCCTCTGCTTCTCGGGCATGTTTGATCTGATGAACTGCACGCTTGATCTCATCTTGCAGCTCCTCCGCCTCTAAAATGCTAGCAACTTCGGTGATATGACCCTCGTGTTCAAGAAGTAGAGGATCATCACCTTCAGCTTCCTTGTGCCTGAGCTTGTAGAATTCATTCAGAACCTTGTTGGTCTCAAACTTGATTGCATTGTTGGTCATGAGATACTCCAAATGGGTCCCGCCCTCCATAGCTTTCCAATGGCTCCAAGCACGAAATAACAAGTAAAAGCCAGGGATATTAGGCAAAACAGGCAAAAGTGCAATTGGCAATGTCAACGGTGATCCTAGTAATGAAAGCCAGAAATATTTCCTGTCGTGGGTTTTGGACCGATTCACAAGATAGTCCATCTTGCTCTTCACCTGTGCTATCGACTGAATTGCCGGAACGTAAGTCACCGGTATCACCTGAACCGAAACTCCTTCAACAAGAATCTCATTACCTTCACTATCCTTACGATCCTCAATGATGTGCTTCTCAACTTCTCGCCGTTTGAAAGCACTCTGAGCAGGAATGCTCTTCAAACTCCACTCATCATAGCTGATTCGCTCCAGAACCCGGTTTGTCCATGCCACCAATCCTTTTTTCCACTTCACCTCCGAATTTTGCCATTCGCTCCATAACTTATTAGCTCGAATTGCCAGCCGATCGTCGAGCCGAGGACGTTTTGTGGCAAGAGGCAGTCCGCCTGACTTCTGGCAGTACAACAAGCTCTGCCTAACTGTCAATGGAACAATAATAAGACGCATTTCCAATCAGATCTTCCAGTAACCAACCCTCTAGAATACTTCAAATCCCGAATTAATCGGAAAACTTGTGGTTTTCTGTTGGCTGTTCAAACTAGCAATCGCAAGTAATACCAGCAGGAGAGTAAGCAACCCCCAGCCGTGCATCACGTGGGCCCTTCCCGTCTGCCCTTCCCCCTCCTTCGACTTATCTAAGCATCCCCCACTGATATTTACAGTTATTAAACATTCTACTCTGCCTCGGAGTAGCCATGTCCCTCATACTGCACATTTATTTACAATAACATACCTTTTGTCATCTTGCACCATATATATTCCTCCAGCTCCCCCGTTCTTCCTCCCCTTCCCCTATCTCATTCTTTGCCCCCTTCCTCAGCGCCTTCTACATGTTTTTCCTGCTGGGAGCCAACAGCCATACGCACGCCCTCCCACGTACCCATCTGGCTCTCACCTAATTCCTTCACCATAACATAACTGAATATTCGCCCGTCCTCTTGACTGGAGCAGGTGACGTATCAAAGGCTTGATCTTGCTGAATTTTGTGTTCACAAGAGTGACACTACACTACGCCTAATCGCAATCTAGGGCTTATTACTCATCATAGACTCATTTCGTTCAAAGAGCTGGTGGTACCGACTATCTCGGCGGAGGTTTTTGAAATCCATTCGAGGCTCGCAGGATCTTTTCCCTCGCTAAATTAGCTATAGATTATCCGGGGTTTCACGCCTTTTTGAGGAAGGACGCTTTGGGGACAACTTGGACTATTTTCCAGGGCACTCTGGCTTTCTCCTAGCTAGCTTGTTGATATCCAAACTGGTGAGCTTCTGCTGATGGCTTCTGTGGACATGGAAACTTCATCTTCTACTTATGCATCATCGTCTTCGACTCCAAAAGCTGTACGGCCTCAAGCCAGTAATGGGACGTTTTTCGATGTCTCTTCTCAGACATCTGGAACCTATCAGCTAGTTGCACGGCCTATTCCAGCCTGGGTTCAGAATAAACCTTCTGTATCAATTGACGGGACTCAGACCTCTAGAAGAACACAAACTAATTTCGAACAATTCTCTGGATCCACGAATCAATTCACATCTCCTGAGGATGAGGTCAATATAGGCATCGTGGATCACGTGCCTCTGGACAAATCTCGCTGGAATGGCTTTATATCTACCACTGGACGGCCAATACCATTCGACCAACAAGGAACTTTTGTTGATGAAAAAGTTCTGGATGATCAGGAGGATCTGAGCTCACCATGGGTCGGTGCCAATGGCGATTCTTATAGAGACCCCGATGAGCAGAAGGGTCGGAAAAAGCTCATCAGATCCAGAAAGAATGGCGTTGTAAATGTCGCTGGTGATTATGCTTTAGGCCCCACCCGTTACTTGGTGTCCAAAGATTCGAGAAAACAAGCCAAAATCCGCTTGTTACACACACTTTTGAACCACGCACATGTTCCGTTGACACTACGTCTTACAATATTCATGCTGTCGGTTGTAGCTCTGGGTCTTGCTTGTTCGATTTTTGTGCATTCAACTCGAGTCTCAACCGGTGCCATTCCTCAAATGCCCTCTACTATCATGGCAGTTTGTGTTCAATGCTTTGCCTTGGTTTATCTCGTATACATCACCTTCGACGAGTATCTTGCACCACCCATTGGCCTTCGAGAAGCCAAGGCCAAAGTTCGGCTTATCATGCTCGATTTGTTATTTATTATTTTTTCGTCTGCCAATTTGTCGCTGACTTTCAACACCCTGTATGACAAAACATGGGTGTGTCAAGAAACCGGTGATCCGTACTTCGACTCTAACAACGTCGCAAAAAACTCCTCTATATGTGACCGCCAGAGAGGCTTGGCAAGCTTGCTATTCATGGTTCTTGTCATGTGGGTCTTAACTTTCACCATTAGCATATTCAGATTGGTCGAGCGTGTCACGTGATTCTCGTTTCCGCTCTCCCGCTCAACCTACCTTCCCCCTCTAATTCAATCATATCAAGCATAATTACAAAATACATGTTATTCCTGGGCGCTTAGCCAATCCCACATCCCGTATTTTTTCATTAAACTTAAATACTACTGTGCTCCTGCTTCTCTACTTTCTCTCTTACTCTATCTCTCACTCTCACTCTCCGGGGCCCTTCAGTCCTCGCCTTGTCAAACCTCCCACCCATTATGTAAACATTCTATCATACAATTGTTCTGTTTGTTATTCCATCACATCGCTGTGAAAGATTCCAATACATTCTGGCCATAATTGAACGTTTCTGGAGTTTAAGGTTGTACTGTGATCTTCTATCAGTCTTGGATTTTATCTGATTTGTTCATATTTTTTTGTCCTGCTCATACTTAATCCGCTCGGCTCGAATCAATCGATCCGTCGCTTGCTGTGTAATCCCCCCATAAGCACGAGCCTGGGATCACACAATATTTGAAATTGCACGAGTCTAACTCAGTAAATTATCTCAAACGGTTTTTTTGCTTAAATCTGAGCTTTTCTGCTTCTTGCCACTGCCATCGCTATCATCGTTGCTTGAACTCTAGTCTGCATTATCATCAGCATCATCCAGCCATGCCTGACATGACCCCCCCTCTACCAGCGTCAGCGGATCTTGCAACAACATGGAATTACATTGAAAATGGCATCGATAAAATCCTCGTACAGGATATCTTCTATGAGGGCATTTCCACAAGAATGTACATGAATGTTTATACTGCCATTCACAACTTTTGTGTCGCTCAAAACTCAATTGCCGTTTCTGCAGTCTCGACGTCACGTATTAGTGGCGCTGCTAGGGGTGCTCAATTGCTTGGAAAAGATTTATATCAGAATTTGGAGAAATACCTCACCAATCATCTCACAACTTTGCAAGAACAAGCAATGGCGTTCTCTGATGAGTCTCTCATTCAATATTATATCCGGTGCTGGGATCGGTATACACTAGGAGCTCGATATCTCAATCACATATTTGATTATTTGAATCGTCACTGGGTCAAGCGAGAAAGAGAAGAAGGCCGACGCAACATCCATGATGTTTATACTTTGTGCCTAGTGACTTGGAAGTCCTCTATGTTCAATCAAGTCCAGGAGAAACTGGTTACTGCTGTGCTCAAACAAATCGAAAAACAGCGGAATGGAGAGATCATCCATACTAATTCTATCAAAACTGTGATCCAATCATTCGTTGCATTGGGTCTGGATGAATCCAACACCAAAAAGACAAATCTTTCTGTTTATCAGGAGTACTTTGAGAACAAATTTGTCCAGGCCACGGGTGCCTACTACATGCAGGAATCGGAAGAGTTTTTGGCTACTAATGGTATAGTCATCTACATGAAAAAAGCCGAATCCCGTCTTGCTCAGGAGGCTGCTAATCTCGTGATCTATCTGCATCAATCCACTGAGAAAAAGCTTACCGATAAGCTCGATGAAGTTCTTATTTCTGCGCACGCTCAGGCCATGCATCAGGAATTTGAGACCCTTCTGCGGAACGATAGACATGAAGATTTCCATCGGATGTATCTCTTGCTCTCTCGAATACCCAAAGGGCTCGAACCCATCCAGGAGATTTTTAAAGACTATATTAGCAAGCAAGGTTTCGCTGCAATCGATAAACTTGTTGGTGAACTTGGCGGTGCTAAAGTCGACCCCAAGGTATACGTTGAAACACTCCTGAAAGTCAATGTCAAGTATACTCTCATTGTGAAAGAGGATTTTGAAAATAACACTGAAATGGTGAAGTCGCTTGACAACGGCTGCAGAGACTACATCAATAATAACGCTATTGCTAGACCTCCTGCAGCAGCAGGAAGAGATTCAAAAACTCCTGAATTATTGGCTCGGTATGCTGATACCATGTTGAAAAAATCATCTAAAGGTATTGACGAGGCTGACATTGAAACACGCATCAATTACATTCTTCGAATCTTCCAGTTTGTGGATGAAAAAGATGTATTCCAGAAATTTTACAGTCGACTATTATCGAAGCGTCTTGTTTTTGGTTCATCCGCTTCTCAGGATGCCGAGGAGAATGTTGTCACCAAGCTCAAAGAGGCCTGCGGTTATGAATACACCAACAAACTTCAGCGAATGTTCCAGGATATGGCAACTTCGTCTGAAATGCAGGCGGAGTTCAAGGGTACACTCAGCAAGAGTGACACTGATTTTTCTGCGTATGTTCTTGCTGAAGGCTTCTGGCCCTTTCCTAGTCATAAGGTCAACTTCAATCTCCCTCATAGCTTGAAAGGCACTTTTGATAAGTTTCACGGTTTTTATCAGTCAAAGCATTCAGGAAGAAAACTATTCTGGCTTTGGAACTTTGCTAAGGGTGATCTCAAAGCCAATTTCTCCAAATCTTCTAAGGCAGGGTTCACTTTCCAGGTATCTGCTTATCAAATGGCCATTCTTCTTCCCTATAATGAAGCAGACTCCTACACTTATAAAGAACTGAGCGAAATCACCGGTTTGGACGACGAGCCATTGGCTGGAAGTCTCTCGATTCTAGTCAAGGCTCGAGTACTCTTGGAGAATCCTCAGCACAGTGAAGAAAGAACCCCCGAGCCCGACACGACTTATACTCTTAATCTGGATTTCAAGAGCAAGCGAATACGTGTCAATCTGAACTTGCCTCTCCGGTTCGAGCAAAAGCAAGAAACAGAAGAAACCCAAAAGAAAATTGAGGAGGACAGAAAACTATTTTTACAGGCCACAATCGTCCGAATCATGAAAGCTAGAAAAGAGCTTGGTCATGCCCAACTACTGCAAGAAACCATCGATCAATCCAGGAAAAGATTCAATCCTAAAGTGCCAGAAATTAAAAAGAGCATTGATGAGCTGATCGATCGAGAATATCTTGAGAGAGTAGATGGAAACAAATATGTCTACCTTGCATAGAAAGTGGTTTGTTCTTTCCACCGGTTTCCCGTTGATTATGTAGATATGCCCTTTCATTCAATAATGATTTCTTCAAACATATTATCAAAGGCATGCGTTCTCGATAGCAAAACATTGATGGTGGTGACCCACAGTTCTCGTTCTTGTCTTGATCGTGTCATGAACACCATGGATGTGCCTCTCACTCCAAGCCGATCCGTCAACTTGTGAACTTCAGATTTAACCTTGTTATTTCCCTTGTGAGCTCTAATAGGTCGTTGCTTGCCAAACCACAATACGAAACATCGCAATGCTTCATCCTCAGCTGATTTCCATCCGTCATCGTAGACTCTAGGCAATGCATGATGGCCAGGACGCTCTGAATCAAACCATCTATCTCGATTCAACAAATCCAAGTTGGTGAGTGCTCCGCTGTATATATAGCAATTCTCAAGAGAAATCGTCTGGGCTTTCGCATAGTTGACAACAGCTCCACGAGCAGCTGATCCCGTCCTATATTTCTGCTCATAAGTGAATAGCAACATTTCTGTCTGTGTCAAGATAACAAAGTATTTCTGGAATGAAGCATACTTGTTGGGTTTCTGAAACAAAACTCCTTGTAGCAAAATTGACTTACCAAGAGAGTAGATGCTTACATTGTAAACATAGGGGTCAGCAACACCTTGATCAGTCTCCCATTTGCTTGTCTTTTCGCCAATCATTGGTTCCTCGTCTTCATCAATATGAAGAATAGTCAGGTTCTTCTGTCGCTGCTTGATAACTCGTCTTCTATCACCAATGCTTTTAGCTTTCCAATAAGCTGCAAGAAGTTGTAGACGGTTGACCCATAGGTCTCTACACACAGCATTGGCTGCTCGTAGCCTTACAATAGGAGTATTCTCCTCCTCTTCATCACCAAAAACCAGTTCAAAGTCCACCTCTGGCATTACAGTGCTCTGTCTGAGATTTTGGCCACCAAGATCTGACAAGGTCGTGCGATTCTGCAAACCCACGTCATGAGATGCTTCTGTGCAAGCACGAATAGAAACAACTCGACACAAATCAATCACACCGTCACATCGGGATATTGTCGATACACGACGATATATCTCGTTAGCAGCTGCTTGGTCGTGTATCTGAAAATTTTCCAGATCGCCGTCAAGCCAGCGAACATTTCCTTCATCATCTGTTTCAAAAGGAGCTGCTTCGTAATACAACGGAAGATTTTTCGTGAACTTCTTGACCTGGGACTCATCTCTCATATCCAAGTGACCGACTGACAAGGACGGATGGGGTGGAAGAGCTCGAATGGGCCGAGTGTAAAACAAAAGGTTGTCATTAGTATGCCAATATTGCCTTTTGAAAAAAGATTTCTTTTTATCGCCTGTCCATGTGGTAATTCGTGAAAGAAAACCTTCGATAGCTGGTGGCTCATCGACCTGCGTTCCATCAATCACGACAGTACGGCATTGCGGTAGCTTCGGGTGGACTTCAATGTCGTAAGTTTGTAACATAGCCCAGCTAGTTTGAATAAATATGTCATCACTGGTGAAAGCCCATTCCAGTCTATCATATCTGCGCCATGCTAGCCCTATTTTGATTTCTGGGTCGATCCATCTCTCTATTATTTGTTGTTTGAGTGACTCGATTTGCATCAGATGATCCAAGATTATTCTCAGAATATGCTCACGAAAAACACTCGGACTCGAAGCAACACTCTTCAAATGATCTAAGGTTACCAGCTTTTCATCCTTCATAGCCTGTTCTGTAATTTTGAGATATTCTTCAAAGGACAAATCCATATGTACAACAACGTTCAGATCAGGAACTCCGATTTTCAGCTCATTAGTGGGGTTTACCCCGATTATTCCCGAAAAAAATGCTAGCCACTGAAGTGCAGTATGTGTTGATCTTGTCCGAAGAAAATAAATATTAGTGCCATGGCTCTTTTTACCTGAGTCATTGCACCATAGTGCAAGAGTTTTATCCAAAGACGAATACAGGTTCACACCAAAGTCTCTAGAAAGCTTCACATCAAGAGAAGAGTTTGAAGATCTTTCTTTCTGAACCTTCTCTACGTGTCTTGATTTGTAGAACTGAAGAAGAATCGGATGCTCATGGTCACCTGTGTTTCGCACGACCACAATGTACTCTTTCCAGCGATCTATGACCCTGGAATCACAAGAATCAAGCTCATTGAAGCTTTCGGGCAGGCATTCATGATCTGTCTTTTGTAACATAACAAGCATTTTCTCCACCATGACCAGCTCACCGTGTTGCTTAGATTTCAGAACTTTACGAGAAGACATTAATAAAGTCTTGTTCAGCCTATGCATCTGCGACTTGTTTTTACCTTTTTTCAATGACCCTTTCTTCTTTCTCTTCTTGTGTGTTACTTTTCTGAAAACTTTAGATCTGGTGGTAACAGTTGAAAATGGCACTGGCTGTTTTTTGCGGGATGGAGGAAGCTGTTCAGGAAAGCGCACCTTGAAAGCTTGTGGTTTTATGGGTGTATTAGTATTGCTTTCCTCTTGATGCATACTACTATCCGAAGAGAGATCATCTGTGGCCTTTTTCGGAGTAGCATTGATTGAGTGTCTGTCCAAAATGTCGGTCAGATACTCTCGAGCAGAAGCAGGGCCCGGGTCAGGCCGATGCTCAGTAAACTTCACGGTAGCAATGGATTCAGCATCGCTGGATGAAGTAGATATAGATTTGTCAGATAAAGAATTGGCATGGTCGTCACTAGCTGACCCGTCATGGCCATCCATGTAGAATGGCTCTGGCTCGCCGTGTGAGCCCTGAGAACTCGATTGAATACTTTCCTTAGCTGTGAAAAAGCTCTCATTATCTGTAGAGTCACTAGGTGTGATTCCAAGAGGACTGCCAAATTCTTTTGATGTTGAAAGACTAGAAGACGAGGCAGTCTCATTAGACTGCTGTGGTTGAGCATTATCATCGGGGATACCAGGATCGTTCAAGAGAGGAGAGATAGAACGATGTTCATCAGACCCATCAGAAAACTCTGTGTCTAAGCCATTATTTGATGGATTTTTGCCACGCATCACTGGTGAATTGGCAGCAGAACGGCCCTCAGGAGAAACAGGAGAAGCAAAAGGATCATCTAATCCCTCAACCCGCGAATCGGCATTGATTTTAGTTACATTAGAGTCATCACCATGATTTGCCTGATCCAATACCCTCCCTTCAACTGGAGAAAGCTCATTCAAAGACTCGTCGGGAAAAACTCGCTCATCAGGGGCCGGCCCTTCGTCATCGGAAGATGACACAGGATCCTCCCCATCACCTTCACCTGCTTCAAAACCATCTTCATCCTCACTGGAATCGGTTATGTCAGAATTAGCAAGCTCAAATGTTTTGGACAACGTATCCCGATTGAGCTCTGCAGCAGTAGTGGTAGATCGCTCAACACCAGTAGCAGCAATAAACCGTCTACTGTCAAAAAATGAACCCTTCAACAACTTGCTAGTCCATGATTTCCGATTCCTTTTCATCCAGAAATTTGGAATAGGTCCCACAAACAATACTCGACTCTCCATATCCAAATTTTTGGCCCTGGTGCTGTATAATCTCAGCGCGGTGTAAGTTCCTTTGCCTATCTTCGGCGAGGGCCTTCGATCGGGAAACGCTGGATGAATATCTGGCATTTGATGAAAAAACACTCGCTTCCCCTGAGACAAAACCGAGTTTGACAAGTCAGGTAGATGAACATTGTCCGCTTCTAGGCTTAGAGACCCGTTTGCGTTGTTCATGACTTAGCGGGTTTTATTACAACATGCGTTTATGAATATTGTAAATATGTTTATACATAACCATCGGATAATGAGCCTCACAGTGAAAACAACTGAGTGCACAGCAATTAATAGTGCAGAATTGAGGTTCCGAATTTGAGCGATATCTGACAAAATAAACGGGATTATACACAGAAAGAATAAGGAAAATACAAGGGGAATTGTGTCTTAAATAAAAATGGGGCTCGGACTCTGAAAATTACTTAGGACATGTCATATACTACACTTGGCATGCACTACGAGACATATCACACAATCCGTACACAATGCATGTTAGTGGACAAATTCAATTAGCTCCACGTATAAAACGAACCGTAATTCCCGTATAAACTGAATTCCTAAGTGTTGTTGTTTTTTTGAATGCTCTCTATATAGCCTATTTAGACGCTATCAGTCAAGACCTTGTTCAACTTGGAAATCTTGTTGGATACACTCAAGTCAACGGTTCGGTCACCGACTTCAACAATCAAACCTCCAAGAATATCGGGATTGACCTTGTTGACCAATTCCAAAGTCTTGCTCTTTCCGACAAAAGAGGATCCACCAATGGCGGTCTGCAATCGGTTGAGGATCTTCTTGTCAAGAGCAGCAGCAGAAGTGACGGTGGCAGAGACCTTACCGTAATGAGCCTTAGAAAGTATGTCGAATTGGTTGATGATTTCTCCAATCAAAGGCAATCGGTTGTTGTCGGCCAAAACCTGGAAGAAGTTGGTCAAAGTCTTGTCGGCCTTGGAACTGGCAGCCAAAGCATCAACAACCTTCTTCTTGTCCTCAGTGCTCAATGAAGGGTCAGCCAAAACAGTGGTGACCTTGGAATCGGTTTCGACGGCGGACTTGATGCTGTTGATAGCCTTGTCGACGTTCTCAAACGATCCTTGTTTGATGGCAGCAGTGTACAAGGCAGTGGCATAGGAACCTTCCAATCCGAACAATTGGACAGGGACCTTGACGGCCTTTTCAGTGGCGTAACTTCGTCGAGCGGCGGCACGCAAAGCCACAGATGAGGTGAACACGGGTCGGAACATTGAATGTGATGTGTGTGATTTGAGTAAGGAGAAAAACTGCCACTCAAGTGTTGGAGTTTTGGTGATTGTGGTGAAAACCTGTCAAATATTGGAATTGACGAATGAGAGCCTCGAAAGTCGGTGGAGGGTAATACATACCTCAACGTTGGGACAAAACCCAAAAAAAATCTCAAGCCCACTCCACCACCAACTCAGCAAAGGGAGGAGAGGCTCTCAATTTTTCACCTTCACACCTAAATGACAATGCTTCGAACAGCTAGAGGATTGCTAGCGAAGCAACAACTACTGCCATCAAGGCAGTATGTCATGCCTAGGCTCTATTCATCATCGGCATCGGCTCCGGAAAACAGTAATCCAGAGTCTGCTAAAAAGCCCGTGATGGCTGCCGAGTCCTTGCAGGCCAAACTCGATTCCCTGAGAGTGGTCTCATTTGGCCAGCAGGATAATTTGAACGAGTTGGAAAAGCAGGATCTAGAAATGAAGCGTCAGTTAAAGCTTTTCAAAGCTGCGGTCAAAATGAAGCAGCCTAAGCCTATTTCGCCGTCCTTGCGATGGTATCGAGCACCGATATATCCCTATCTCCACAAGGGTAAGCCTATTAAACAGCTCACAATCCCCAGAAAACAGCATAGTGGAAGAAATAATAGCGGTCAGATTACGGTTCGTCATCGAGGAGGAGGATCAAAACGAAGAATCCGACTAATTGATTTTTTCCGTCTGGAAAGTGGCCCTCATGAAGTGAAACGGATCGAGTACGATCCTAACCGATCTTCTCACATTGCCCTCGTGGAAAATCAGGAAACAAAGGGTCTCTCATACATTGTTGCATGTGTCGGTCTCCGAGCAGGCGACATTGTCGAATCTTTCAGAGCAGGAATTCCTCAGCGAATCATTGAGAAAATGGGTGGTGAAAACGATCCTGCTATTCTTGCTTCGCATACTAGCAGAAATGGTAACTGTTTACCCATATCTATGATTCCCCTGGGTACAGTCATTCACAATATTGGTATCAAAAAGAACGGCCCTGCTAAGCTCTGTCGATCTGCTGGTACCTACGGTCGTCTATACGAAAAACTCCCTGATAAAAACCGGGCTGTAATTAGACTACAGTCTGGAGAATACCGTTATGTCGCTCTCGAGGCTTGTGCTACAATTGGTATCGTATCAAATCCCGATCACCAGCACCGATCCTACGGTAAAGCCGGACGATCGCGTAACTTTGGTATTCGACCTTCGGTGCGTGGTGTTGCCATGAACAAATGCGATCATCCCATGGGTGGTGGAAGAGGTAAATCCAAGGGTAATAAGATCCCAGTCAGTCCCACCGGTGTCCCTGCTAAAAGTGGCTACAAAACTCGCCGGGGACCTAAGGAGAATAGAATGAAGATTCGAGATCGACCCCGTGGAAAACATAGCAAGTGAGTCCCGTCATAAAAACCGTTGTAAATAAGATTATTCATCATGTCATTCGCATGGCTATACTAATTTTCGTATTACATTCATCTTCGCTATATTCTAGACAATGATGACCCATCAAGCCTTGGTTCCTTATTTCTCAGACGTGGGGTCTTCTTTGAAAACTACATCGCCGGTCGTTTCCAGTAAAAACTGATACCAATCGCCAATGTTGATATTGTTGGGCACCTGTTTGTATAGCTCATCAGAATCGCTATTTGAAGAGCTATAGGCTGCCACCATGTGTGAGAATTCCAGGTCTTTGTTGTCATCTTCTGCTGGGCCTCCTCCGTTTCTAGGTCGAGGTGTGGAATGACTAGCTGAGCTGCCTACACTACTAGTCGACTCTGGGAATAGTTGACTAGGCTGAAAACTGTCCACCCCTATCTGATTACCAGGAGAGGTATTGGTGACAAGAAAGAGCTCCGGTGCGAACGACGTGTACATGGCTGGAGCCGGTAGCTCTCTAGTTTCAGTCCAAGGTTTGCTGGAAGGCGACGGTCCTGTCGGGATCTTAGATTCCGTAGCAGCAGCTTTCAAAGCAGATCCCGTGGTGTTTGAAGCGACTTTTTGTCGCTTATTAGGTGGTGATTCCGTTGGAATGTCACTCATCACCTTGTCTGCAGGTTTTCCTTTGCTTTCCTCCGACAAAGTGAATCGCTTCGCACTCTTAACAACAGTATCCCGTAGAGTCTGATCCTTGTTCAAAGCCTTGAAGAGCATTAGGACTGTTTTAGCTGAGGGCCAGTTTTTGGCCAATTGTTCCATGGCAGAAGAGCATATTGCTAGAGCTCTTTGAGCAGCAATCTGAACTTGCTTGGAGTTTGACTCGGTCTGGTATATTAGGAGAATCATGGCCGAGAAGCAGCTATAGACCACAAACGAAGGACAGTCCGCCATTTCATGAAACTTGCTCATATTTTCGAGAATTCGCGATATCATATGTGCTGCTTGGAAAGCAATGCCCCATGAAGGGTAATCCGGAACCTTTTCGTCTTTGACGTTGCGACGATGTAAAATGTTACTTCGGTGTAACAAACAAAGAACAGTATAATAATTTAGATGTAAGTAGGCAGGGAGAAAGCGGTGTACTCTCCTATCCCTGATGGAATATTTCAGTTCAGGAGGCAATGAATTGATCCAAGTAGCCATGGCTAAATCGCACTGAGTTGCATCTACTGCCCGATTCATTTTTCTCGACACTTCAGCATCAATTGAAAATTGCTGCTGTAGCACAAGACCCATAATTTCCGAAAGCTTCACTGAATGTATGAAAAATAACGCCTCAGTTTTATCCACTTCATAAGGTGACGGCCTATCAGGTTCGTCTTCAATGAAATCGTCGAGAGTCAGCATTGAAACATCACAATCGTCCAAGTTGATTATGACAGGCCGACCTAAAGCAGTAGCACATGTACGGTCTCTAGCAAACAATGCCCACCAGAGACGACGTAAATGACGCCTGTCGACAAGAGGAATCAGTGAGTCTTTAATTTCTCGATGAAGCCCTATACCCTGGGCTATAATGATCGCCATTCTTATCCAGAAAAATACATTTCCAAGTGCTGCTTGTGGCTCGTCATTCCATAGGCCCAGAAGTAAAGTAGCTTCTATCGCAGCTATTCGATCAGTTTCATATTGAGTGTCAAATAAGGCCTTTGCTCGTTTGTAAAAAGTGAGAGTAGCAAGCTGCGAAGATCCATTCATGTCAAACAAAGAAGGATTTCTGCATACTTTTGAGCCAGCAACTAATATCGACTGAAGTAAAAGCAAAGAAGGCGAGTTTGTAGGATCATTATACTGTCGCATGAATTTGGTCTTGTTGATAACGGGTAAAGTTGGATGAATCTTGTCGAAAAAAGCCTTCACAATATCATCACATAGTTCACGAGCAGGTAATAAAAACGCCCCTTTCATCTTTAAATATTCGAAATCCTCCTTATCTACCTCTCCCGCTCGAGTCATAGTGCCTTTTGCGCCGGTACTCATCAGCGATAGATAGTTATTCTCCAGATTGCTGGTTGCAGCAGAGTTGAAGATTAGATTCAGATTCGATGTCGATCCAAGAAATGACATGGACCCCGGTTGTCTCAAAGGCTGTTTCAATTGCCATTCAATTGTATCCTGTGAACTAAGTAATGCATTGCTTGTAGAATGTGCATCATTGGTAGTTGCACTAGGAAAGGAGCTCAAATCCCCGCCAGTGGGCGTTGTACTCTCAACCGGACTACCAGACGTACTCTCTGGAACAGCATTATCGAGCTTATCATAATCCGCAAAACTTTCCGACTTGTCATATTGTCCATTTTCTTCTTGATCCTCGATGTTCTCAGTAGAACTAGGTATAGTTTTCTTCTTGTCATTAGTAGTAGACGGCTTGGCTACAGATCCACCGCGTTTCTGACGCCCTTCGGGGATTCGGCATTCCACACCGAATGCTGCACAATTGGTACAGGGCATATGTACTGTGACGTCGCATCGGACTTTTCTGGCATGACATCTGTAATGTTAGTTAGCCATAGCAAATAAAGACTGGGTCATTGTATCACCCATTTCGACCCCGCAAAAAGGACCCTCAATCCCAACACCAAAACTCGTCACATTGGATGGCTTTCTGCATCGCCTTAGCTCCCGAGCTCAACTACAGTTGGCCTATGCGGTCTTTGACTTGGGCCTTGCTTTGGTCCCCGGGAAATCTTCTCGCGTAACGCGCTTCTTGACTTTCGTCAACTACTCACATCTCACAAGCCCTTGAAGCTCTGCTCTTGGCCCGACGAAAACTTCCTTTCAACTTCCCTGCTTCGTCCACCGCCGGAGACCCATTGTCGGAAACCATTGTATTTTAGAATATTAAAAATGTCGAGATCTCAGATTCAAAGGTCCTCGCTCGTTCTTTGCACTGCTGTCTCCACCAACTGCTATCTCCGCTCGTCTTTTCTAGTCAGCAGCCTGTAAAAATACTCCCAAATAGAGTCAAACCCTCTCCACGAATATACACTTGAAAGGGTTCACTTTCTTGAGAGAGGAAATATTAAAATGCAAAATCGGTTTCGGCTTCTCCGGCTCCCGTTGTATAGACGCGTCTTCTGGTGCTTACGCCAATTCTTTTTCTGTTGCTGCTCACACTAATTCCTGGTCTTCCTGTGCTCTGTGCCTCCCCCTCTAAGTCAATGCTCAAAGTGATGAATCTGAGATGGTGGGACATATTGCCAGCTCTTACCCTTTTGAAAATTTATAGTTGCGCCCGCTGATAGTTGGCTCACACAATGCAAGATTAGGTGGGGTTGTCAACGGTTCCAGCCGAGCGCGCCGCTCTTACGTAATCGGATCCATTTGTCTACTATTGCTATTGTCAGCAAAGACGGAGCAGACAATTACAATTGCAATTATTTCTCGGGTATGGCGGGAGCAGAAGGGAGAATGCTATAAGATAATGAAAGATTGGCAATTCTATTTTTCGTCTATTTTATTGAGAATTTTGCTGTTCTTGTGGTTGACGCTGCTGTAGATCACATTCGATCTTTCCACCGTTGAAGGGTTTGCTTGTACACCTCCGCTCGGCGATGACTATCAATATACTTGACTTTGATCATGTAGAATCCAGACACAGGACGATGGTCTGATGTACGGCAAGCAATTGAGTCGTATTCTAGAGCCTTAATCCTATCAGGCTTGCTGGCTCGATAAAAGATACGATCGCACCATGCAGGGACTCGTTTTTTCTCGCTCGTGTCGTAGTTATCCGTCCCCACATCGAATTTGTAGGTGGGCCGAAACATTATCGGAGCCTCCTGAAACTGTCGCAAACGGAAGCCTGGGTTTTTCTTCAACTGAATCATCAGCTGATCATTTTCTAGAAGTGCTTTGAGTTGGCCATCATCTAATGCTCGCATTACCACCTGGCGCATTAAATTGATCCGATAGTTCATATCTCCGCTCATAAATACAATATCATGGTCCAGGATTTTAGTACCGTCTCCACCATTGACAAATATTCCTTTACCCACATACTTTGTATTTTGAGCTTCGTCCAGAAACCTGGTGTCGAGAATAGTCTCAATGTCTTTATTTCGGTGTAAGGTGCCACTTTGTCCAGCAGCCAAATGACAGTTGATAAAGCAGATGGACGAGTCATCAATAATCACGCGAACAGCAATGCCACCTTTGTTTCCATGCAGCCCACCGAGCCCGGTCTTGAACTCAGAAGACCTCGTTCCTCTTAATCTCATATTGCTAATGGTACTTTTCATGAATACACACGTGAAAAGTCCCACCATGTTTGAACTCTGAATCAATTGATAAGTGTCTGGCCCAAACTTTGCCCTAATTCCCATAATTAGGTAATCCTGCCAGTCTTTGTATTGCGGAGAAATATGCGATGCTTTGCTAACTTTTTTCTCGCTATCCTTCTTTTTATTCAGAAACATGGTCTTGGCTGTAACTGCTCGGTCGTCTAGTTCAACAAGTTCTTGGAATCCAAACACAATAATGTCAGGATCTACCTCACATGACAATGATTGCTCCATAAATTTTTTGTCTGTCTTGCTAGCTTCCAGATCTACTGGCTTACAGGCGCCGGCATTCCATGACACTATCTTCACACTTAAATCGTTGAAACTGGAAAATTCATCTTCATGTTGTTGTAAATCGGCTTCAATCCAGTCGCGTTTTAGCAAGCCATCCCAAAAGAACATCTTCCCCCCACCAATAGAACAAACCGGCCACATGTCCTGGCCTTTGGACCCTAATAACCCGATCACGCTCGTCTCATGAGGCTTCCACTCTTTAAGCACCTTCCAAGGAAGCTGCTTCACATCACATATGAGAAGATTTCCAGTTTTTTGTCCAATCCATAAATTACCTTGCACACCATGAAGAGCTGTAATTCTGTGAATTGAAATATTTACAGCACTAACAATAGATAAAGTGCTCTGACTGTAAATAGATATCTTGCCATCGTCATGTCCGAAAAAAACATAATCTTCGATCTCTGAAATAGAACAACCACATGAAAGTTCACCTAGTGTTCCTGTTTTGAGTGGAGAGGTGACAGCAATAGGCCTGGGGGTGAGCAAAAACGGAGAATTTGCATCCAATGATGGCTGGTAGACAAAAATCTGCTTGTTTCTTCCAACCCACAAAGTATTCCCGGCCCCTATTGCAAATGCTTTAAAATTTGGTGTAACTCTAAAGGGCTTTGGAACTGAAGTAACTTCAGGTGTCTGCCATAAACATATTTTACCATCCTCACTCAAACTCCAAATTACACCGTCATGATCTCCAATATGCACAAGAGACTGCATATGTACATTTTTCCTCTGTTTCATAGTTCCTGGATCGTCCACGCTCATGGCCAGTAATAACCCAGTTTTGGTTCCTAGCCATATCTGATTACCATGATCTACAAAAGCAATAGCCGTAATTCTCATGTCAGCCTTGAGGCCATGAGACCAAATTTGTGTTCCGTCGACGATGTCATATAAAAACAGCGTAGAAGCAAGCGCAATGCAGCTTAATTGACCGTTGATGGCTGCACAGCGAGGTTCTCCTCCTTTGCTCGGGGCTTCATGTATCACGCCTTCGAATAGAGGCTCCCTTCTATTCGCCTGTGAGCTATCCAGAAAATTGTTAGTCAAATCTTCTTCCACTGTCAAATTCATATCAGTAGGGTGTTCCGGGAGTTCCGATTCATCATGTCGCAGTGGAGGGAAAGGTTTGGTATTGTGTTCCACAGTTTGCATCACAGGAATTGGCATGACCAAGCTTGGATCTATGTTTGAGGTTGAATAGGAAGACACACGAGGCATTGCAGGCCGTGGAGGTAATAAAGGCGAGGCACCGGCATCTGCAGCAGGTAATCCTCCTGGTCTCGGTGGCAGGCTCGGAGGCTCGCTTGGAGGCTGATTTGGAAGTTGGTTCGAAGCTTGACTCGAAGGCTGGCTTTTTAATTGCAAAGGTTGATTTAAAAGTTGATTTGGATGTTGAATAGGTGCTGGAGATGGCTGAGGTGGGTTCATCATGGCTTGAGATGCGATGTCATTTCTGGACGGAAGAGGTGGTGGTAATGTTCCACCAAATTCATGCTCAGGGCGCGAAATAAGAGGCCGCGGTTGAGGGTGCTTAATATCAGTATGGTCTGAAGCTGAGTAAGTATCTGAGTGATATTCTTGGAGAGACGTAGACGAAATACCATTCTCAATGCCTTTCACTCCTTCATCGGTCTCCATGTGCTGAGGAGGGCTAGCCAAATGCCGTCCTTCATTTACTTTATCTTCTGACACACTTACAGAAGAAATATTTCCTTCAGTACGAGTGCCTCTGGGTGATGGGGGTGGAGGGGGAACCGGTGTATGGTTGTGAGAGCCTCGAGGGGGAGGGGGTCTAGGAGATTTTGGTGGCTCGCCAGGACTAGCCCGAGGAGTATTCGGTACAGAAGATTTATCCACAGCTCCAGAAGCTAAATATAGCGATGCCGGTCGTGGAGTCGACTGGCTTATGCGACTTGGTGGTCTTGGAGGAGGCATCATCATGCTAGCACTTGTCACCTCATTCGATGGCTGTACAGACGGAGGAGTCACCTGCAAAAGCGGGCCCTCAGAGGGGACACTAGAAGAAGATATGTCTCTTCCAAAACTCATATCATTTTTCAAGTCTCGTGCTTTCTGGGGATCACTGCTCTGTGCTCTGCTCAATCTCGCAGGCTTCGGTGGAGCGGCCGGTGGCCTTTTTCTAGGCATACCCGAGCTATCATCAGATGAAACTGCTTGAGAGTCACTCTTATGAGTCTCTAGTCGATTGTTTGGCTGTGTGGGACCATTTCTAGTGACGGCGGAGTTTTCTTCGAGAGTTCCCCCCTCCGATGACCACGGCTCTATAGAATCAAGAGGATCGGTTCTCCGAGCAGAATCCAAAGCCGGGAAAGTATCAGAATGATTTAGTCGCCTTTCCAAATCTCCGACTTGAACTTGGTTTTCTTGCCCAGATGTTGTTGGAGCAGTAAAAGCTCTTGCTAGGACAGGAGCATTGCGATCATAGTCGTCGTTGGCTAGCTGGGTCCATTTCTGGAGCACATTAGACACCGATGGCAGAGATGAATTGTCCATTTCAAACAGCAATTTGGATAAATAAAAAAAATAAATATAAGAAGACCAGGTCCCCAAAAACAATCAAGTTGGCGTGGTGCTGGGCAAGTGAAACCTTCCAGTTATGGTTCTGTGAGATTATGCCAGCCAGTCAGCCAGTTAGCCAGTCAGCCAACTAGCACAGATCGGCACCTACAAATCAGGGGTTGAATCCCGAATCTCTGGAAAATCACTAAGGAATAAGCTTTTTGTATAAATACAACACTCGAATCAACTAGCTCGAGGGTCTCTTGGCAATTCTCAGTTCAGTCGAGTGATAATTTCCCGTCACCTGCGTCGTTGATTTGAGTGGTGTTTAATTAGGAGGTATAGTTGTTTGGGATAGTTTGATCTGATAACTTCAGTAGCGCACAGACTTATTGACCAGAAGCTAAGCTAAAATGAAAGCGACAATCAAGCAATGGAATGCCGTCGCAATTTGGCAATGGAATATGCCAGAGGACGAGGTCTGTGGGATATGTCGTGTACAGTTTGATGGTACATGTCCGACCTGTAAATATCCTGGTAGTGAATGCCCGTTGATCAAGGGGACATGCCAGCATGCTTTTCACAAACACTGCGTCATGAAGTGGCTCGAGGTTGAAAGTAGCAATGGATTATGTCCTATGTGTCGTCAGAAGTTTGAAGATGTGGATGACGGGGAATGAGGGAACAAGAGGGACTGAAATGGTGGAGAGGAGTGTTTGATCCTGCCAAGCAGTAGGAGAAATAAGACTAGGAAATACAGGCTGTGAAAATTGGTGAAGATCAGAGATAAAGGGGGTCTCAATAATGTTCTGTTCTTTAAAGGGTGTTAAAATGTGTTCTCGAAGACGAGGGACCAATTATGGGAGGGAGAATTTGAGAAGGGTGCACAAAGGGAATCTACCAGAGAAAGATTGAGCGATGGTTTAATTTTTCGCATTTGATACACTACTAGAAGGCTCTTGATGTTTTTCTCCTACAGCCAATAGAGTAGATGTACAGAGAGCAGGGCACCATGGGAATTGCGGAAGATTCGCTAGATACCAAACAACTGTATAACTGGTTTGGAGCGTTCGCTTTCAATCCAGAGACTTGGACTTTTGAAATAGTACTGGGAAAGTTATCAAGGCTCCAACCAAGCTTGCAGTGCTTTGTTGCAATTATTCCATAACCACTGGGTATACGTGACAATGCAGACTACACAAGAGCTTAATACCACGGAAGAAGTCGGAAATACTCAAAATTACTGAGCCGAAGATTTGCATGTACGTTTGGACCGTCTTTTGATTTGCATTTTGGGTGGCATGCTCGAACCATATTTGTACTGCACACCCGATCTTATACATGCATTTTGTTCATTTTCATGGTAAAGGAACTGGGGAGCTCTGAATATCATTTCATCTGCAAAACTGGTGCGGGCAGAAATTTTGGGCAAGATTTTTTTCCGGTAATTCAAATGCTTCAGATCCATTCTTCTGCTTGAAATTATCCCCCCCACCATCACTCTCATTTCACAATTGCAACTACGCACAAACAACTATCAAAAATAATTACCCTTACCAGCATATTCATCAGACCCTATGACGGCACGGCGTCCATGCTCAGAATCCTCTACTGGCTTAGGCTCCCAAGTCTCACTGGATACAACTACTTCTCGGCCTGAAGGCCACGGCTCATCGATGTCTGAGAACTTCGGAACAGGTTGGAAAGCAACAGAATCGTTTTCCTTTTTGTACACCTTTTGCAGCTTCATACAGTTCTCCTTGAGTTGAGCCTTTGCTATGGCCACTGCTCTCGAGCCTGTGAGCATGGTTTTCATCTTGTTGGTATCCAAACTATCAATGGCTTGGTTTATATATCCCAAAGCATTCCCTATTTTCCCCTTGGCAGCCTGTTGCATTGCCATGAACCTCATTGAGCATGCCACGGCATATAATTTCATGTCTTTGAGCCAGTGAACCAACGAATCAGGAGTATCTTTCTTGTCCGCCAACTGATGAGCAGTAGTGAACTTGTCAGCACTATAAATAGCCACACGTGTCATTAAAATCATCGAAGCACTGCTTTTTGGAATGCGATAATAATCATCCATCTCGGCTTCAACGTCTTTTCTTAACACAACCACATGCAGCAACCCGGATATCATATTACCAAGCATATTGATGGTAGTTGGATGTATATCCCACGGCATATCGTCAAAATTTATGGGATGACGGGCCAAGTAACTGGTGATACTCTGGGCTTTTAGTAAATGTGCTGTGGCCTGTCGATATCTCATTGATTTATCGGCATTGTCACCGGTGACTGAATCAAGCCGCTCCTGAGCTAACCCCACATAAACAAGAATATAACTTAAAATAATCATTCCACGCTCGAATTCAATTGTACAATGCTTGGTTTTGTCCGCTAGATCCCTCTTGCGGCTTTTGGACGGCAGTTTCCATGTGAACAGCGGCTGGTTTTCCGCAAATTCCAAAGATCCCTCGGACTTGTAATTGACAATAGCCGCTAATAGAGGAATATATTCTTCTAAAGCTTTGTGGACTTCGAGAAAGCTTCCTATTCCGTCGTTGCGTACCTGTTTTAGTGCATTGGCCACTAAAGCTCGAGCACTATCGGCCTCAAGCAGCAACGGCCTTCTGTGGTCACTGATCGACGTTTCTGCATACGAAAACCCGCTAGTAGTGGGCAAACTAATGGGAATAAAAGTACCCATTGGTGGATATGTCACTTTTTCTGGACAATTGGTGTGGTGTTGATTAAACTACTCTTTATTTTGCAATTTGGATCCAATTACAAGGGTCAATCTACTTGATGTAGATAATCTCTGGTGGTGTTCAGGTACCCACCCATCACCGACCTACCGACCGGCTGTGAGCACTGAGCGACCGTAACCGACTATCACTGCTACAAGTACTACAACCACCACCTCCTCCACCACCGACAATGGTCAGTGCTAATAGTGATGGGCGGTTTCATTTCAAACAGCTGGTAAAGTCAGAGGCCATTGTCAGTCAGGATGGGTCTGCTGCAGAAGTTACTTGCTTTGAATCCCGAGCTGAAAGTATCTATATAGGCACTAGTGCTGGAGAAATTGTGCATTTTTTCCGTGCCGATGATGGCAATGGAGGCGCTGATGCACCTACATATATAATTGCATCGTGGCAGAAAACATATACCAAAAAGCCCCGTCGTGTTTCCAAAATACTGTTGCTGCCGACAGTTGGAACTGCGTTGGCTCTTTCTGCATCCATCACTTCAGTATTTACTCTCCCAGAGTTTACACCTTGCGAGGTTGGCCAGATGAGAGATGTGAGATGTATTTCTAGAGACATTGATCAGGTGCTGCATGAAGGGGTTCCAAATCCTTCGCCTGATGGTGTGCATGTCACTGTGTTCACGAAACAAGCTATTCGAGTGGTTGGAGTGCGGAGCAATGCTTTGAAATCCATTCATAAAATTGACTACAAAGGTGTTATAATAGGAGTGCGTAGATCAAGCTATGCAGTTGTGTCGAATGGTGAGACTTACGATCTGCTGGATCTAGAAAACGTCCAAAAAATACCCCTAGTTCCGGTGGTCACTGCTGCATCTTCGTCTTTGGAGGATGAAGTGACCTCTGACGCTGCTACTATACAATCCAACGGAAGCTTTGAGGTCCTTGGTTCATTGAGACCCCATATTTGTCCTATCGGTGTCGATGAATTCTTGATAACCACTGGAACTAAAATAGACGAGCCTTCCGTTGGGCTAGTAGTTAATACCAATGGCGACATTACCCGAGGAACTTTTTCATGGGATGGTTATCCCACATCTCTTGCTGCTGATCAAAAACACGTTGCTGTTGTCATTGACAAACAAGTCCAGATCTATGATCTTTTGGACCAATCACTTGTACATACTCTGACATTCGAGACCAAGCCTGTTGTTTCCAATGTCTACTCCAGCTATTCGGTGCCTGATATTTCGATCATAGATGTACTTCGTTTAGTGCCTTTAGGTTCTGATGATCTTGATTCTCAGGATCGCATCGAGCAGGAAAAGAGCAAGCTACGTTCATTAGCCAAAATCAGCTCTTCTATCATGATATATTCCAAAAGCGATGGCCTAGGGGCTCTCATGAGCCGCCCACAGCTACAGAAGTATGAGGAATCTATTATAAATGGGAACATTGATCATGTTGCCAGTCTGCTGGGATCACGAGAAATTAACACTGAGCTTGGAGTTCTGGAATTCAAATACCTCAACATGATCGTGGCCTTGGGGTACATACATCGCGAGAATTTTGACAAATTCGAGCCACTGAGTCAGTCACTAGATCCAAGGATTTTGCTTTTTTTGATTGGCTCAAAAGACATTGTGGGAGAGATTTGGGTGCCGAATGGAGTTCTTCCAATCGTGGAAAAGATAAGGAAATCTTTCCAGAAACAACCGCTCCACCTGAACGAAAAGTTCCTAGAATTCTTTTACCAGTTCATCACTGGATGGTTGAATAAAAAATCTCCAGTGGAAATCACCGGCGATTTGCGTGACAAGTACATGAGCTTGGAGCTTGCAAAACTTCGACTACTACTGGATCCCAAATTTCGCAGGGGAAAGCTTGCCTTGGTTGGAAGCGAACTTAATGCTATGATTGAAAAAGAGCTCATTGTTTCGTATCCTAGATGTATCGAGCTATTCAATGAATATGAGCGTTATTTCGACCTGAGTCGACTATACCGTCAGAAAAACATGCCCGAGCAAGTTCTTGATGTATGGAAGAAGCTGCTTTCAAAGGGAGATGCAGACAAGAGCTATAATGATGACAGGTTTATTAGCGGCGAAGATCGAATGTGCCGTTACTTAGCGGATCTTGATGATGAGCAGCTTGTCTGGACCAATGGCATCTGGCTCATTAAACATTTCCCTAATACCGGAATCAAGCTGTTTATGAATCCGAATTCTAAGATCAAATTTGACGATGCTAAAGTGGTCGATGAATTGAGAAAGTTGGACGATGACGAACCTTGGCGAAGATTCCTCAAATATCTTGTCTATGAAAAGAAGAGCAAACTATTTGTCAAAGACGTGATAGCTTTCATGGTTCATGACATTATCGACAAGCTATGTCAGCCAATTGAAGTTGAAGGCAAGCCGACGTCGTATGCCAATCTTGTAAATGAAGGTCTAAGCGAGTACAAATTGTTGACACTTCCCAGACGAAGTTATATTGATTTCCTACGAGGTCAGAGACTCCAAAGCATACCTGGATCTGAGCTGACGACTATGCGATTAGATTTGATAAATCTGCTGAGTACAGATATGAATTACGATATCGAAAAGGTTGCAAAGATTCTTGAAACTGAAAGTGCAGCACCTCTCATCCTAGAGCAGTGCATAATATATGACCGATTAGACAAAAAGAAGGAATGTCTATCCAAGCTTATCAATGGCCTCAATGATTACATTTCATCTATTCAATATACAAGGTATGGAATGTTATTCATAGTCCCCGAAGCAACACCGACCATTAAGGGACCCCAAGCACCGGTTGTTTATCCAGCTAGCGCACCACTACCAATACAGCAGCAACTACTTGCAACTGTGTTTGAAAATTTTATGGCCATTTCGGATGAGGAGACTCGTCAATCTTGTATAAGATTATTACTAGGAAAAGGTGGTGTCAATTTGGATTTGCAAATGGTTTTAACCAGCTCCATAGACAATTGGCCATTGGAAATGTTTGACATATACTTGAGCCAATGCTTTCGACAGCTGATCAAGGGAAAAAACAACAGCATTCTGAGAAGGTCGATGGCCCGAAGCGAGAATGTGTTTGTGACTCACCAGTTGGCGGGTCTGAGGAATAAAATTCCGGACAGTGAAGAAAAGTAGCAGTCCGGGAACTGCATTTTAGTTGTATTTATAATAACATAGAGCATTCGCATTTTCTTAATTTTGGAAGTCGTCATAAATGGATGGTGACATAAACGGAGCGTGCTTTCTGGATCCATGTTGAACAGATGCACTTAGACATGATCAGTACCGTGATGGTAGTAAAGATGAGTAAGAGGGGTATCATTCTACAGAAACCATCCTGTCGGCATATTTCCTTGGTATCGTCATTTTACTAGAGCTTTGAGATGACCTTCATCCATTTCCACCAAGAATGTCGTCAGTCTTTTCCAATCTATTCGCCTCAACCATCTTTGCAAGAATCATCTCAGGGCCATACTTTAAAGAGCTCTCAATTTTTCTAAAAATCCTCTCCCGCAAATTTCAATCTCGAACTATCTTTTCAAACTTATTTACATTGATTCTCATATTCTATATTCAGGATCGAACAACGCTTTGAACAGCGCCTTTGCCAGACACAACATCCAACAATGCTTGCTTGCTTTCAAAAGGAATGCCAAAATTTCGATTGGCAGCGTTGACGAACGCCAAAGTATTTACATTTCCCTTTATGCTAGTAGGAAGCGAGTCCAATGAAAGCCCCTTGAATGAAGTTTCCAATGCTTGAGTGATTTCTTCTTTAGAAGCCTCAGGCGAGAGCTTCTTCAAAGCCGACCATAACGCAGCTTCAGTGGTGAGAGCGTTGGAATCCAGCTCTTTAGTAAGACATGTAGGATCCAACGACTGGACTGTTGCAAAACCAGTTTTAACAACCGGATCATGCACTAAACGAGTGATCATAGACAAACCTTCTTGAGGACTCAAAGTATATGAAGTGGGCTGAGGTCTGTCGGTAGAAGATCTTTTTGAATTTCCGGTATTATTATTACCAGTAGCATTTTTAGTAGGCTTTCTCTTGAACGTGCTCTTGAAACCATTGCTCAGAGCCCTTTGATTCCCAGCAAATCGTGGTCGCGACGGCTTGTTACCACTGCTTCGGAATACCTTTCGAATGTTCTCCCGCGTGCTTGCAACCTCCATGGCCGAGTCAACGTCGCCGGCAATTCCTTGTAATCTGACATTCTTGAAATTCGTGCTGGGAGTAGCTTGACCAGCAGCTTGAGAATTAGACTGATCCTGTCCAGAGGCTCTCTGAGCAGGTCGATTGGAACGGCTACCAAAAGTCTTGTTTCCATCTTTCTGGTCTCTTCTAACAGGTCTCCCCTGAGCCTGTCCATCTCTTCTGACAAATTGCCGCTTGTTCTGCTTCTGGGCTTGATTCGGAGAATCTTTTTTCTCTGATGCTGGCTGTCTTTTCCGGAACTCCAATGTCGAAGTAGCAGGCTGCTTCTCTTTCTGGGCATCATACAAAGTCTCGATTCGGTTGATGAATTTCAGCACATCAAAGTTTGACTGCGAACTGTACATACGCACGCCGGAGCGCTTTGCTAGGCTGCTCAGCATGATTCAAATGGGTTGATACTTTTCAATGAGCAGAGATTGGCCAAATTTTGCAGTTGAATTTTGAAATTGGGCTAAGGAGAGACGGTGGGAATTGGTTGTCGTGGCAACGAACCAATTTCCCTCCTGAGTCTCAACTCCTCTCTGATCCCTGAACCAGCGCCAGCTATTTGAGAATAGAGACATATAGTAAGGTTGCTAAGAACCAACTGAGAACTTTTCATCGATGTCGACTAGCGGAGACGCAAGGTGAGTATCACAGCCAATTCAATGTGTTAGAAATGACGCATTCAAATCCCCTCCATCTTCCAGTAGACTACAGTGGAGTTCCGGCCTATATCTTGCAACATTGCCATGCTGATATGGATATTTCGGCATCTCGGATAAGTGGCTACGGCTAGGTAACAAAGAACTAACCGGCAGTGAATCAAACCAGTCCTTGCCTGTAATGATTACAAGCGATGATGCTGCTGGTATCAATGGTGAGTATTTTAACTCGAGAATTGGGCCATTCAACTGCTCAGGGTGATGTCTGTTTGGTTTAGCTTTGGCTCGTTTCATCCCCCCTCGTGGTACTAACACCCCTATGAAGACTCGCTGGAAACATCTATCACCAAGCTGAAGCTTGTGAGAGTTCTAAGAGGAGGCTCTATCGAAGAGCTTAAGGAGTTCATCAAGGAACATCCTCAGGTTGTCAAGTCTCGTAGCTTTCTTACTCAGGCTGTTCAGATTGCTCCTACCAAATTGGTATCGTGGATCATAGCAACATATGTCGCTAACGGCGAGGTCGACATCAACGCTGCTGATTCCAATGGAAACACCCCTTTGCATCTTGCCGCTATGTATGGAAGGCAAGATGTGTGTATGGAATTGTTGAATGATCCTCTTATCAATGATACTATCCAGAATAGGGAGGGCAAGCAGCCTGTGGAGCTTTCCAAGTACCCTGGTTTGGCCGAAAGTATGCAAATAAGCCGTGCTAGATATGTTGAGAAGGTTGCTATTAAGCTCAGAAAGGAATTCGAGGCTGAGAATATCCCGGCTCTAGAAGAAGTGCTTTCAAATCCTAGAGCTGTAGCTCTTCTTGATATTAATGGCCAAGATCCCGATACTGGCTCTACTGTGCTTCATGAGTTTGTCAGGAAGAGAAATCGTAAGATGGTGGAGTTTATTCTCTCCCATGGAGGTGATCCTTTCCGCAGAGATGTTAAAGGTGTACTGCCTATTGATCTTGCCAGGGGTGATGACGGCATGAAGAAGCTTCTGAAAAGCTCCATGAAAGCACAAAATATAATATCTCCTCCTACTCTCAAGGTGACATCTGCGAATCCTGCGACTGCCATTGAGCAGATTCGAAATAGTGCCTCCAGCTCTGAAGCTGAGCAGACTGGTCCTCGACTCGTTGGTGACCCTCCTATGATGAAAGGTTATTTGAAAAAATGGACCAATTTTACGGGAGGTTACAAATTGCGTTGGTTTGTGCTTGAAAATGGTGTATTGAGCTACTACAAACGCCAGAATGATACTGAACGGGCTTGCCGAGGGTCTATTTCTATGCGAAATGCTAGTGTTCATCTGGATTCTTCGGAGAAATTGAGATTTGAAGTCATTACGAAAGGTAGTAACACAAAGTTTCACCTTAAAGCTAACCATCCTGTTGAAACTAGTCGATGGGTTTGGACCCTCTCTAATGCCATTCAATATGCCAAGGATTTGGAGAGAATGAAAACTATGACTCTTGAATCGTCTGCCTCATCAATTGCTCCTACCACTATGTCTCGATCAAGCTCTATGTCTAGTAGATTCATCAGTGAAAAGCCACTCAAGAAGGGCTCATCTAATGAGAGTGACAATGACCCTGCCCTAGTGATTGACAAGCAGCTTCCAGCCCCTGATAGCGGCGCCGGTGCCGCGCCTGGTGATAACAGCGACGAAGAAGAATATGAGGAAGAAGATGTGGATGATAGCTCTCTAGTAGACGTCAGTGCCCATGATCAAACTGCTGTATTGGAGGACAGCGTAAGAATTGGCCTCCAAGCTATCAGAGGGGTCATTGTGAGCCTGGAGGAGAATTCCGAGACCGTCAGCAAAGAAGAACTACAGGCCGGCCTTGAAGCCATTGATCAAGGAGTTAATCATGTGGAAGATGCGGTGAAACAATACTCCAAATCCGTCGAAGCTAGAGAATTATACCTTAATCGTCGTCTTGATCAGGCCCACACAAAAGAGGACTTATGGGCTAAAAACTTGGAATCCCTACAGATTGAACACGAAAAAATTCAGGGTGACTTACATCGGGCGCTACAAAAGAGAAAAGAAGTCTATAAGTTGCTCAAAGAAGCTGCTGCTAAAGAGCAGAAGTCGCAAACTGCTGAAAGTGGAGTGACCGCTGGTGGATTGACCCCCGCGATTGCTCAGGCTCTGTCCAAGGGATCTGTTACTGACGAAGAAGAAGACGATGATGATGAAGATGATGATGAATTTTTCGATGCCGAGGATGGCTCCGAAGCTGAGGCTAAAGAGGACATCGAAGCAATAAGGCCAGCTGTCGTTAAATCACAGCTCGAAAAGCATGACAGCAATGAAAAACAGCCCATTCCTTCAGAGGCTGAACATGATGATGATGCAGCAACATCGGCTCAGATTTCCCGTAAAGCGCAATTCGAGAAGGAGGACCCTTTTGCAGGTTACGAAGATCCTCCTCGAACCAAACTAGACCTTAGTGCTGACGAACGTCCTAAGGTATCCTTGTGGGGTATTTTGAAGAACTTGATTGGTAAGGATATGACCCGAATGACTCTTCCTGTGACATTCAATGAATGCACCAGTTTGATTCAGAGATACTGTGAGGATTTCGAGTATCCAGACCTTTTAGACAAGGCTGCTAAAGAGATCAACGATCCAGCTCTCAGAAGTGTTTGGATAGCAGCATTTGCTCTTTCTTCTTACAGCTCGACATTGCATCGAGTTGCCAAGCCATTCAACCCATTGCTTGGTGAAACTTTTGAATACGCTCGCCCCGATAAAGGATACCGGCTGTTTTGTGAACAAGTCAGTCATCATCCTCCTATTGGTGCAATGTATAGCGAACATCCTAAATGGGATTATTACGGATACAGTATGGTGAAACCCAAGTTCAACGGTCGAGCTATTGACGTTATCCCGTCTGGATGCTGGTATTTGGTATTGCGACCAGACAAGGGGGCTCAAGTTGAAGAGGAGGTATATTCATTCCGAAAGCTCACAAGCACAGTTGTGGGAATCATCACCGGATCACCTGAAGTGGACAATCATGGAGATCTGGTAGTGACCAACCACACTCTCGGCTACAAATGTGTCGTTAAATGTAAGAAGCAAGGCTGGAGAGGTAACAATGCGTACGAAGTCAGAGGTCATGCGTACAATCCTGAAGGTGTCAAAGAATGGGATATCGGGGGACACTGGGATCGTAAATTGGTGGCCAGGAAATGTGTCAAGGGAGAGGGCGACAAGTTGGATAGTGTTGTTGCCGATACTGCAGACAAGAAGATCGTTTTATGGCAAGTCAAAGATCGAGCTCCTTCACCTTTCAACCTGACCGAGTTTGCAATTTCTTTGAATGCATTACCTGAAAGGCTCAAGGGTTGGTTGGCTCCTACAGACACGAGGTTCCGACCGGATCAACGAGCCATGGAACTTGGCCAGTTTGACAAGGCTTTCAAGGAGAAAGATAGGGTAGAAGAGAAGCAGAGAGAGGCAAAGAAATCGAGGGATGCCAAAAACGAAGAATGGGCTCCTCGGTGGTTTGAAAAGGCCATTCATCCCGACACAAAGGAGGAATACTATCGATGGACCAACAAGTATTGGCAGAAACGTCATCAGCATGAGCTCGCAGACTCGGGCGACATCTTTTGAGATTTTGTAATGTAGTAATAGTGGTAATAATGTACAACTACTGAAAGTCCACCAATGGCATGTCGTCTCTTATCTTAGATCTAGGTGGACGGAGATACTAGTGATAAGCAGCTATCAGTAGGAGACCGCTCTTGGCAAGGAGCAAAGCCCACTCTTGGTGCAAGAAGATCGATCTCAACCAGCGGCACTAATGGATTTCGTGGATTATTCACTTCAGATATTCGACTGTAAGAATAATCTCAAACATTGGAATACTAATGGTTCTGAGTAGAACAAACCTTTTGTTTATATATATGGTGCATGATTAGCAAGTGGTCGGTAGCTTCTGCACCACTTACTTATTGATTAAGACCAGTCAAATAAGCTATTTCTTGTTTCTAATTGCTTTTGAATAGCTTTTCTGAATTTCGATATATATACATCATCTCTCCACAATTTCCCCCTCCCTTTTTTCTACCCACAGCACCGCATTCTCAACAATTTTTTCAATCACCTCACCAGCCTATACCTACTTTGCTTCAACCGAGAGGTGGGTCCAAGCCGCACAGCCATACTCATCCAGTAGGGCATCTGCCACCCCCACTTTCCTAGCTAGCTTATTGGGCCCCTCGTAACGTGTGGAAGTAGGCTTACATTTACTAGGCAGCCATAAAATACCGTTATCTAAGTTCCACCATCTCGGCAGCCCATCATTGAGGTGATTTTTGCACGGGACATGCTACGAAAATCAAAATCACGTAATCAGATAAGCTAACAAGAGCATTTCCAGCTTTTCGACTCTGTTGAAGCTCATCGGCTAAGCTCATCTCTTCCGGTCAAAACCCGATGGCTCAGCCGCGAATTAGATTGATTCTGCGGGAGAACCTCCGGGAAAAACCGCAAATTTGCCAAGCAAGCTTTATTCATTCGTTTGGTTGGCTATTTGACACAACCATATCTAATCTCTGGCCAATGGGAACAAATGCCACACACCATCAGAAAAGTAAAAAATTTGATATTATCAAGTCATCCCATATAAAAGACGAGGGAGCCGCTATTGATGCGAATAGTTGAAAGAGATCTGCGGGAACGGGGTTTTTTTGTCACGAACTGCTTGGTTTTCTTTCTTACTCTCAACCACTCAACTGGTTTGTAGCCATTATTTTTGTGTCTACAAAGTACGATTTATATATTCAAGGTACACTCTCGCCTCGAGCCATCGCATCGCTTCGCTATCTGTAAGGCTGTGCAGTGTTTGCTGTTGGACTTCAATCCAGTCTTGTCCTATTTGTTGGCAATCAAGCACCAAATTCAGGACCAAAATTTTAATTAACAATTCTCGGGAAATACTTGGTGATAAGTAGCTTCTAACGTGCTATTTTTCCCCCTTGAAATTTTACTCTGTTCTTATCCTCTTCGCATTTCTCTAAAATATTCCTGCATCACCATCTTTCAAGTCTTCGATCATGCACTCATACCAGTTTGCTGAAGAAATACACCGAGCCAGTCATGGAATCACAAAACGTACAGATGTTTTCAAAACCGAGTACGACTCAGGTGACGTGGGTTATTTACTTGTCTCTACTTGCATGGTTATGATTATGATTCCGGGTCTCGGTTTTCTCTACTCTGGATTGGCCCGAAGAAAGTCGGCTTTGTCTATGATCTGGCTTTGTTTAATGGCCGGTTGTGTCACCATGTTTCAGTGGTACTTTTGGGGTTACTCTTTAGCATTTTCAAGTACTGCCACAAATGGTTACATTGGTAATCTGGACAGTTTTGGTTTCCGTAACGTTCTTGGAGGTGATGCATCTTACCCCGAAATGCTTTTTGGAATATATCAAGGCATGTTCGCTTCAGTGACTGTTGCCATTGTTTGTGGTGGTGCTGCTGAACGTGGACGATTGTTCCCTCAGATGGTTTTCTCCTTTATTTGGTGCACCATTGTGTATTGCCCTCTTGCATGTTGGGCCTGGTCTACAAATGGATGGGCTGCCAAATGGGGTGTTCTGGACTACGCTGGTGGTGGACCTGTAGAAATCGGTTCTGGTGTCGGAGGCTTTGCCTATGCTCTTGCACTTGGTCGTCGAAAGGAAAAACTGCTTATAAATTTCCGACCTCACAATGTGTCGCTGGTAACATTGGGAACTGTGGTTTTGTGGTTTGGATGGCTAGGCTTCAATGGAGGTTCTGCTCTTGGTGCCAATCTGAGATCAGTCTATGCTGTGTGGAACTCTTGTATTTGTGCAGCCTTTGGAGCCATGACATGGTGTCTCCTTGATTTTAGATTGGAGAAAAAATGGTCTACAGTTGCTGTTTGCTCCGGTATCATTTCTGGACTGGTCGCTGCTACTCCTTGTTCTGGAGTAATTCCTCTGTGGGGATCTGCAGTTCTTGGAATAGTTGCGGGTATTGTGTGTAACTTTTCCACTCAGATCAAATATTTGGTCAATGTCGATGATTCAATGGATACTTTTGCCGAGCACGGAATGGCTGGTATCATTGGTCTCATTTTCAATGCATTATTTGGTGCCGACTATGTTATCGGCCTCGATGGAGTCACCGAGCACCCTGGTGGATGGGTCAGCCATAACTGGAAACAACTCTACAAGCAGGTTGCATACACTGCTGCTACATGTGGATACACATTTGTTATGACAGTACTTCTCTGCTTGGTTCTCAATAAGATTCCCTACTGCCAGCTCAGAGTCAGCGAGGATGCTGAGATGCGAGGTGTTGACGAAGATCAGATTGGTGAGTTTGCCTATGATTACGTTGAAGTTAGGCGAGACTTTTTGGCATGGACCCCTCCGACGCAAAACCTTACTGGCTACAGCAGCACTTCAAACAATGGCCAAATCTACAGTGAGAAAGACTCTGATAGTGCACCTGTCACTACTGACAATGACATTTTGAACACGACCACGCCAACCAATGAGCCAGCCATCGAAACTGATGTACCATATGGTGCGCGAGATGCAGCTGAACGCATTCCTCCTACACTTTAGTTGGCTGGGCTCAAAAACATAAATTATTGGAGTTTTTACTTCGTTACGCTAAATGTACTGTTTTCTTTGTTCCTTCAAATGATCCATGATGATAAATAATTGTGGGAGGCGATCAATGCCATCTGTAGTAAATGCTAATAATAACAGTTTCTGGTCGCGACCAATGCTGATTATGACCAATGCTAAATGTAGCCAACACTAAATGTAGCCAGTGCTAGAACTCGTACTGACGTATAATCACCGGGTCAAACATTCCCGACGAAGAGCTGTGGCAGCCAAGACCCACTGTTGAAGAAACTTGTTGCGTTCTCTATCAAGGTTCTTTGAAGGCTGGTTGGCAGATGTGGCGGATATAGCCGTAGACGAGTCAGTAATCAGTTTCTGTTGCTCAAGTTCCTGTTTCTGGCCAGTTTCATTCTGGGTGTATCGAACAGGAAGTTTTTTGATTCTTCGTGGCTCTTCATGATTGTCGGCTTTAGAGCTAGATACGATCAGCACGTCCTTCGAAGCATCGATTTTGGCCTTGAGTAACCTCCCGTCGAGAATCAGTGTCATGACCAATTGTCGAACCTCTTCGGGGCTGACGCCGCCGACCAAGCCTGCTAATTTTGTAAAGCCAATTCTACTGTAAGGTTTAACACTGGTCAGAATGCTCATCAGTCTCAGAGAATTGATCAAATCGCCCAGGAAATCTTTGATGAAGGGGTCTCGAATCACACTGTCATTTTCGGAAATAGTCCTTTGGAATTCCTCCATGTCAGACCGCTGGAATGCTTCAATCAAACGAACAACTCCAACAATTTGAGAGTCATTTTTATAAGGCTTGGTTTCCTGAGAATCGAACGGATTGATACCAGACTCACTGAGCATGCAAGCCAAAACATAGTACTTGAGGACCCGGATTCGACTTTGCGATCCTGCTTCATCGTAGTTTTTGAAACTTTCAAAAAAGTCTTCTCGGGCCTCTGACCATTTCTTCTCCCTCATATGCAACTGTCCACCATATTCACGAATTAACCCCAAAATTCGTGGGTGAGGAATAGCTACAGACTGGACTTTGAATGCTTTTTGGTAATATTGTCTCAGTTTCCGAGAGTCTCCAATGGCCGCTGCTAGTTGGAGCTGGCATGCAAGATACTCCAAAACATATGTATTTTTATCAGAGGCAGAGCCTTCTGAGGACAATTCCATGAGAGGTGCCAATCTTTGCAAAATGACATCGGCTTTTGCCTGGTTATCACTGGCTTCATTGCACTTGTCCGATAAATAAAGATTGACGAGTCGTAAATTGATCCGGACCGTGAGACGATCGTTCCCAGCATCAGCAAGTCCCTTGATTGCAATATCCAGAATCTTCTCCATGAAACTAAGATCATCGCATGCCAAATAATCCAAAATGGATTGAACACTTTTCTCAATGTACCTTTTGTTGGTGGAACTGCTGCTCATGCCATTGATTCTTAAAAAGAGGCTAGGAAACGCCGCCAAAGTCTCAGATTTGCGCCCCAGATTGAAAAGAAGCTTGATCAATTGCTTCGAAGCTTTGAACCCCCACTCAGAATCAGCTGGCTCGGAGTCCATCATGGATTGGAACCATTCTATAGCTAGATCAGGACTATCTTCTCGCTCCGCTTTTGCATTATAATACTTGTTTTCAGCATCCATATCCATATCCCCATCATCATTCTCCATCTCATCATCATCATTTTCATATTCGAAATCATAATCCTCTTCGTCCGCGGACATCTGGAAATCCGAGTCACTCATTGTGATGCTCTTGTTGCTAGCTTTGTCGGTTGGGATGTTCGATAGCACTTTGAAAGCTTATATCCGATGGAGATAAGTATAGGATCCTCACGAGCAAGATACGACAGATCACAGTCAAGCAATCATAGTAGTGGGAGAAAACCACAGTTTCGGAATCTCAAAACTAGCCAGCCTCTGTGAGGTCCCGTGAGGATAGTTCTTTGCAGATCCCCTCTCGTTATCTCGAACTCCGATGGATAATCTGAGCTCGTTGCAGTTTAAGCAATGTCGGAGTTGCTGAAAAGTACGGCTAATCAGAGCAAAGCCTTTTCTAAGTGCGGCAGTCGGAGTCCGCTGATAAATGTATTTATTAAGTCCGACGACCCCTCCGTGGTAAAATACCAAAGTCGGAAAAGAGGATTTTCTTGGTTGTTTTCTCATAGAATAAAACAAGACGAAAAATAATGCAACAAGAAAAGCAAATCGTCGAGGTCAAGCCGGCAAGGAGATTGTTGAGACCTTTATTTGGCAGCACGATTCCTCCTATTCCTGATGATCCTGGCTTGTATCCTGAGCCATCTGCCAATTTATTATCACAATGGACTTTTAGTTGGATATATCCGTTGTTGAAGGTGAGTGTGAAGTTGCTGAGCCGATTTTCAAAGAGGCCCCAATGGTAGATCAAAGCTAACATTTCCAGACCGGATATCTACGTACAATCCAGGCAGAGGATCTTTGGAAGGTCGAGGGCACTTCCATGTCGGTTGATGTTCTGCATGCCAGATTCCAAGAGAAATTATCCAACTATAAAAAAAAAGCACAAGAGAAAGCCAAGAAAGAAAATCCAAATATTTCAGAAGCCGAGCTCCGTGCTGTTCCTTTGCCGAAAAATTCAGTTGTGCTGGCTCTCAATGACACCTTTGCTTACCAGTGGTGGTCGGGTGGTGTATTCAAAATCATCTCCGATATCAGTCAATCAACTTCTCCGTTGTTGTCTAAAAGACTCATCGAGTATGTTATGTATCGGGAGACCGAGCCTAGGGGGAAAGGTGTTGGGTATGCTCTGGGAATCACTGCTCTGTTAGCGGTGTCTGCATTCTATCTCAATCTGTTTTTTTACCGAGCTACTATGACTGGTGCTCAGTCGAGAGCAGTTCTATCTCAAGCTATTTATCAGAAATCTTTGAGGCTTTCAGGATCTGCTCGGGCCAAGTTCACGAATGGTAAGCTGACTAATTTGCTGAGCACCGATTGTCATCGTATTGATTTTGCCTTACAATGGATGCATTTTGGTTGGACGTTTCCCATTTCTTTAGCTATTTGCATTGTGATTGTGCTCACAAATATTGGAGTATCAGGTTTGGTCGGATTTGCTCTTCTATTTGTGTGTTTCTTTGTGGTTACATATTGTTCTCGAAAAATGGCCAAGATTAGAAGAAAGGTCAATATGATCACAGACAAGCGTGTTTCACAGATGCGTGAGATTTTGCATGCCATGAAGATCATCAAGTTTTATTCCTGGGAAGATGCTTATCAAAACAATATTCTCTCGCTGAGAAGAGTGGAGATGCACAAGATCAAAGTCATGTTGACAGTAAGAAACTTGCTCAACTCTCTTTTCACTGCTGCTCCTACCTTGGCTGGTCTACTATCTTTCATTACTATGGAAAGAACTGGTCATTATCTCAATCCTGCCTCTGTTTTCTCGTCACTCACCACATTTAACATCACTCGTCTCCCTCTCATGTTTTTGCCTCTTGCTCTCATGACTTCGTTCGAAGCATATCTCGCGTCAAACCGAATCCAGGAGCTTCTCTCTGCGCCAGAGCATGAAGACTATGTCGAATATGATTTCGATCAAAAAGACGCTATTGTTATCGAAAATGGTGGATTCATTTGGGAAAAACGAATGGATAGTGAATCTACTCCAAAAGTTTCCCAAGAAGATCTTAACAAAACTGGCAATGAGGATACCGAAACTACTGACACTGCTTTGACAAAAATTGAAACTAAGGAGTCTGCTAACCTTGCTTCAGAAGTTCCTGCTCCATTGCCAGAAAAAATCAGTACCGAAGATCCTGATTCAGTGTCTGAGAAACCCTCTGGAGTCTCTGAAGATGACGATGGCAATGACGAAGAGCGATACTTTCACGGATTTCACAATCTAAATTTAAAGATCAAGACTGGTGAGTTTGTTGTTATCACTGGTGCTATCGGTTCTGGTAAATCATCTCTGTTGAATGCTATTGCAGGAAGCATGAAGAGAATCAGCGGAAATGTTGTTTGTAACGGTCAGCTTGTTTTCTGTGGACAACAGTGGGTTCAGAATGCTACTGTAGAACAGAACATCTTGTTCGGCAAGCCTATGAACAGAGAGCTCTATGAAAGGGTGATACGTGACTGCTCTCTGACACGAGACTTGGAAATCCTCCCGGCCGGCGATCAGACTGAGGTTGGCGAACGTGGAATTACTGTTTCTGGTGGCCAAAAGGCTCGAATAAATCTTGCAAGAGCCGTTTACTGGGATGCTGACATAGTTCTTTTGGATGATGTTCTCAGTGCTGTGGATGCTCATGTTGGCAAGCACATCATTGATCATTGTATTACAGGAATTTTGAAGGGCAAGACTCGTATTTTAGCAACCCATCAACTGTCTATGCTTCCATATGCTGACAGAGTTATCTTTTTGAGCCACAATGGTGAATTGAGTATCGGAACGGTGGAAGAGCTCACTGCAACTAATGAGGAATTCAACAACCTTCTGGCTTTCAGTCACGATACTTCTAATGATAAAGAAGAAGAGGTAAAGGAGGAGCAAGAGGAAGAAGAAATTGGTGAAGAAGTAACAGAGATTAAGAAGCAGCTCACCGAAAAGAGCAACCATGAGAACCCCAAGGCCTCTGGAAAACTGATGGTTGCTGAAGACAAAGCGAATGACGGCGTCGAGTTACGCGTTTATAAAACTTTTTTCTCATTGGGCGGTCGATCGATTGGTCTGGGTATTGTTCCTTTCTGCCTTTTGGTTCTTATTCTCTCGACTTTCTGTCAACTCTTCACAAATACATGGCTTTCCTTCTGGACTGCCGACAAGTTCCCTGGAAGGACATCTGAATTCTACATTGGAATTTTCGTCATGTTTGGTCTTTTATCAGCCATCTTTGCTTTTATTTCTTTTTACTGCTTGACCTATATTGGCAATAATGCATCTCTCGCCATGCAAAATCTCGCTGTAAAACGGGTCCTCCATGCCCCCATGTCATTCTTTGATACCTCTCCTCTTGGTCGTGTGATCAATAGATTCTCAAAGGACACTGACAGCATGGATAATGAGTTGAGTGATCAGTCTCGTCTATTGCTCATGTCTTTGTCTTCGGTCATTGGTGTTTTCATTCTTATTATTATTTACATCCCTTGGTTTGCTATTGCTTTGGTGGGTTTGATGGTGTTGTACTTTATGGCTTCTGGGTTTTATAGAGCTTCTGCTCGAGAGATCAAAAGATTGGATTCACTTGGACGATCCGTTATGTTTAGCCACTTTTCAGAAACCCTAAACGGTATCACTACAATCAAAGGCTATAACGACGAAGAGCGATTTATCAAGACTATGAAATCGTCAGTGGATAAAATGAATAGTGCCTATTACTTGACTTTGGTCAACCAGAGATGGTTGACTTTGCGTCTGGATTATATTGGTACAGCTCTCACTCTTGTCGTCACAATGCTCTGTGTTTCCAATGTGTTCCACATCAATGCCTCTTCTGCCGGTCTTGTTGTTTCATCTCTATTGCAGGTTGTTAACATGATGTCAATGGTTGTTAGACAGTCTGCCACAGTTGAAAACGAGTTCAATGCTGTCGAACGAATCCATGCTTATGCCTACGATTTGCCACAAGAAGCTGCTTTCAACATTAGTGAAACTGCACCACCCAAGGATTGGCCTGTTTCTGGAGGTATCGAGTTCAAGGATGTTGAGCTCAAGTATAGAGAGAACACTCCTCCCGTTCTTCATGGAGTCAACTTGCTCATCAAAGGCGGTGAAAAGATTGGTATATGTGGTAGAACTGGTGCTGGAAAAAGTACCATTATGGTGGCGCTATATCGACTGGCAGAGCTCAGTCGTGGATCCATTTTCATCGATGGTCTTGATATTGGAAAACTCGGATTGCACCAGTTGCGATCCAAGCTATCGATCATTCCTCAGGACCCTGTTCTGTTTCAGGGTACTGTAAGGTCCAACATCGATCCTTTCGGTGTTGCCAGTGATGATGAGCTGCTCGATGCTCTTCGAAGATCCTGGCTCATTACTGAGGATGACTTGAAAGAGATCAAAGCAGGCAACCCTGGTGGTATGAAATTTGGCTTGGATGAGATTGTTGATGACGAAGGATCCAATTTCAGTCTGGGTGAACGACAACTCTTGGCTCTGACTCGTGCCTTGGTTCGAGAGAGCAAGATTTTGATTCTTGATGAGGCTACTTCGTCGGTGGATTTCGAAACTGATCACAAAATCCAGACCACAATCTCCAAAGAATTCGGTCATTGTACCATTCTTTGTATTGCTCACCGTCTGAATACAATTCTTGGTTACGACAAGATTCTTGTTCTCGATCACGGAGAAGTGGCAGAGTTTGATACCCCTATGAATCTTTTTGATAAGGAAGATGGAATTTTCAGAAGCATGTGTATGAAGAGTAGCATCACCAAGGAGCAGATCTTGACAGCCAGGGACTGAACCGCAGTTTCCTAATTACTTAAAATTTGCATTCATACAAAATATTTGGTTATAATAATATGCATAATCTGTTATAAATTTTACAATTGTCGAACACGAGTCTAGTTAGCATAGCTCTCTACCTAAAGCTCAGATCAGCAATGTTCTAAAAAGAGATTGAAGATTTTGAGGCAGGTATGTTACCGTTCCGCGACTAGGATGAAAGGGTGATAGAGAATATCAGGTACTCAAAATAATGCATTATTGGGCCGTTTAAACGAGTTAAATAATACCAGAAGGGGCCTCTTCCTGGGGCTCGACAACATCGACCAGGAAACTCTGAACAATGTTCCAATACTTGGGCTGGATACAAGTGTCATTATGAGTTCCGTTAACAAACTCATGGAACTCCTTTTTGTTAGCTGGGCACCGTTTGTACAGCTGTTTCATGTGCATAGGGGGGACCAGTTCATCATTTGATCCGCTGAGAAATAAAAAGGGAATAGTATTAGACACTTTAGGAATAGCATCGATGGATCTCCACTTTTCACTGACTAACACTTGAATTGGGGATAAAAAGGGGAATAAATTTGGGACAACTTGAGGCAAGGAAGTGAAAGTATTTTCCAAAATAACACCTTTAATGATATCCTTAGCTTTAGGAAGCTGAGCACAATAAATAGAAGCGGCCCCGCCGAGAGACCGTCCATACAAAACAACAGAGGTGGATTTGATAGTTTCATGATCAGCCAGGTAATCCAGCGCAGCCTCGACATCCATTTTCAACCCTTTCTCCGAGGGTGATCCTTCCGACAGACCATAACCTCTATAAGAAAGAGTGACCACGTTATATCCCATGTCATAGAAAGCGCGAGCAATCGGAAGAGAGTGGCCCATATTACCGGCATTTGGTCCGAGCATTACTACAGTCTTGACAGCAACGGACTTTTCATCCAAATGCTTCAAAATCACATACAACTTGATATGGATGCCATCTTTGGTTTTGAGGACAACATCTTCATACTTCATGTTGTATCGTGTGGGCTTGTCCACTACTGATCTGGACCCATCCGGGAATCCACTGGGGTAAATAAGCTTTCGCTGGAAGACATACAGAGAGCCCAATGCGACCGCTACAGCCACCAAGGACACTTTAAGCATAAATTTAAATATACTGGACATATCTCTCTGTGTTGTGTTGCGGAATGTCAACACGCAATATTTCCAAAGTCACACATTTCCTAAGCAGATATGGCCACAATTGCAGGTGGTGTGGCTCACCGCTCCTAGCCCCGGAGTAAGCCGTACTTCCTCCTCACGTGAGCTTTTTTGGCACTGTGCTTCTCTCTTCCAGCACCGTTATAAGTCCACCAGTTATTCTAATAACCTGTAAGATGCCAGATGAACTGCAATGATTTTCTTCTCATTAACAATGTTTTGATCTGATCCCACTTTCGTCTCTCCCTATCCAATCACATCATTTCTGTTACTAATAAGCCATTCCTTCTCCCTACTCGGCTCCTACCTCCTCTCTCCTCCCTCCACCACTTCCATTCATTTTCCCCAGGGACCACCAACCAGTTACAGGGTAAGTCCCACTACTGGCGCTGTCTCTAAAAAATTCTACTCTGTTCATCTCGAAACACTCTTATACATTACCTCAACATCCGGTAAGAGATATTTGGCCACTAAAAAGCATGACTGATATCGAGAAAAACCACTCTGCTACCGAGGCTGTCGCCGACAAGCTGAAGGATTTGAGCGTAGACTCTGTTGATGGCTCTGGCGATGTTGCTGGCTCCAACAACACTAACGCTGATGGCTCGGCCACCGTTTTCAACTCCATCGAGAACTTCAATGTGATACACCCTCTCACTTATAAATGGACCTTGTGGTATATTAAGCCTCCAGTGACTGGTCAGGAGGACTGGCATCAGCTTCTCAAAGAAGTCGTCACAGTTTCATCTGTTGAGGAGTTTTGGGGCGCTTATAATAATATTCCTCGAGTGTCGGAACTTCCTGTCAAGGCTGATTACGCCTTGTTCAAGACCGGCATCAAGCCCGAGTGGGAGGATAAGCACAATTCCAGTGGTGGAAAGTGGCTCTATCAGTTTCGAAAGAAGCCTGTTGCCATTGATGATGTCTGGCTCAAGGTGTTGCTGTCTATGATTGGTGGAACCCTTGATAATGATTCTGTCGAGACTGAAGAGGTCAATGGTGCTTTTATTAATGTACGAAGAGCCGGTGTCAAAGTTAACTTGTGGACCAAAAATACCTCCCAAGACAATTTGCGACCAGTGGGTCTCAAGTTTAAGAAGTTGCTTGATCTCGGTGACAGAGATGAAATTGAATTTAATGCTCATGAATCTGGTAGAGGCAAGTCCAAGGTCACCTTGTAAGCATTGATCCTTGCTTTTATTATATATATTGATGAAATAAATCTGCTTTAATTCGGTCGAGCAGTTGTGATTGATTCGCTTGTTGAGTTGTTTCATTCCTGATGCTGTGCCATATCGTGGTTTCAATTATGTTGTTTTGAGCTGTAGTTTCGTTGTCGTTATTCTTTGATCTGTTGTCCCTTGATCTTCTGCTTTGTTCTCTTGTTCTTTGATTTCAAAACCTTCATTCTTAGCTCTGTTCTGAGATCTCCTGATCCTCTTGATTTCTTCGAATAAGTCTCAATTCCTGAATCTTTGAGCTGATCCGTAATCATTTATCTTCTATCTTTGATTCCAATTGATTTACCCAGTTCCTTCACTCTTAAGCTTTAGTATGTATATAACTTGATTTCAATCCCTGATTTCTTGGATCTCCTCTATTTCTTTATCTCTTACTTCTGAGCTGTTGGGTCTTGAAATACTTGATCTTATTGACCACCCTAATCTTATTGATGCTCCTGACTCTTTTCAGATCTTTGATCTGTACTTGTAGTTTGATCTCTTAGCCTCTTCTTGATAGCTTCATCTATGAAATTTCTTGATGCGTTATCCCTAGATCTTCATGATACCTTGATCTCTCCCCTGTGATTTCTTCTCCCACACCCTCTTTTCCTCAAGTTGATCTCCTTTGCTCGAGTATTCGGATCAACTTCAATGAACTCTTCCTTGATGTACGTCTCTTCAATCTTTTCTAATCTTGCTCAATCCTGCTAAATTTCTGCTCATTATGCCGTCTTGACCCCACCAAATACTGCTCATCCTACCCTTATCTCCTTCAATTTTCTAGCCTAATTGCTTGCTTTCAGCTCCAATGGTATCAAGTATAATGCAATAAGCTCACTCATAGTGCGAAGCTCCTTCTCTTGAATAAATTCCCGGGCTTGGTCACAGAGACGCATTTTCAGCGGAGGAATGATGATATTTTCAGACTCTGAAAGTAAAAAAGATTCGCCAATACCAGTTTCCTCAGCTTTATCAAATTTGTGCGACATTTCTAGTAAATCGAGCATGGCCCCTTGGCAACGATAACGATTGAATGACGGGCCCATGGTCTTCTCGATTCGCGACCATCTTCCATTCCAATCCTGCTCCAATGCCTTCAATAAAAGCTCTATATCATGACTTGATAACTCGCTAGATCGGCGTTTCAGGTATCGACAGTATCTCATTTGAACAGCCTGCCAGGTGTGACGATTGCCGATAGATCTAGCCATGTCCCGCCAATCATAATCGGCCTCCTCTTTCAAATATGCAATTATTTGGTCATCCTGAAGAGACCACGAAGCCCTATAGGGGAATTTTTCTATCATGTGAAATTCCATGTTTCGCAAACTAGCATTATTGAGTTTAACGGGTGGTTCTTCGTCAGCCAGCCCAAGTTCAGATTCCAGCTCCTGTTCTTTCTTTACACATCTGCGCTTCGATTTCGAGCCTGAATCCTGGGGCAAAAATCGGAATTTATTTCTAGCAAAAGTTTGGCTTTGTTCCCGGATCTTTTTGCTCTTCTTTTCCCCTTTTCTCTCTTGGTCTTCTCTCTTTATCTCCGACTTCCTCTCATACTCATCGTGGGGCTCAGATAATGTGGGTCGCTCTGCCGCCGATTGAGCCTCAAACCCCTCGAGAAGTGGGGATGATGCATCGACCCACCCTGTAGCATGGCTCGGTAAAGCAGTAGAATGATCTAATTTCGCATATTCTTCAAGATCGCTTGAAGGCATTTCTATCTGAAAAGACGGTATCTTATAATACAGCGTTGGTGACGACGGCTCCCGGTTGAAAGGTCGCTTGATAGGAGAGGAGCTTAGCAGCTGAAGCTGTTTAGCGATTTCCAAATCACGTAGACTTGTATGACCCAAATGGCATAAACAGTCTGCAACATAATTCATGTCATTGCTGATAGGACTGGCCCTACTGGATAAGCTGGTCTGGGTTTCTACGACTTGATGCAAGCTCAGTTGACTATGAGACGTACTATGGGTGGAGTCCTCCATTGCAATGCAGCTGGATATTCTATAAGCTAATACGATTGGAACTTGGTCATGTCAGAAAAAATCTTTCCGTACTATATAAATAATGCTTTAATCTAACACGATCCTTGTCGCAAGGTTAGGGTGGGCAAGCGGGCTTGAGGATGAATTTGAAGATTCTACCAAATTTCACCTGAAAAACTCAACATCAGCTTCCCCAAAGTATATTTTGAAAAGGGGACGGGTAGAGCTGATTTTCAATCACACTAGTCCCAGCCGCAGTGTGCCTGAAATAAAAAAGTGTTGCTCATGTGATAGAAATTAGCTCATGTTCAATCAACTGTAACAGGGTGGAGAAACAAGACACATCGGAGCAAGCATTTGAGCCCTCGAAAATCGCAACCAGAGGACTTGTGATGCCAATAACAACAGTCATGTCACTACTGTACAAATTTTAGTTTCTAGATCATCTTAGTAAGTCTGAGTCAAGTATTCCGCAGCCTTGACGGTTCCCACCGTGCCGGAAATGGTTCCAAGCCCAACACTTCCGGATTTCGGGGACGCGACTACTGAATACATGGATGAGAATGACTGGCTGTATTCCACAGGAATAGTAGCAAGACCTCCACCAGCAAGAGTAGTGGTCACATATACAGTGGTTGGAGACGGAATTACAGTAGAAGTTGACGTACTTGCAGTGCCTACGGTGACTGTTGTTCTATCGATAGCGGCTATCCCGTTAGTTCTCATACCTTTTTCCTTCATGTCTCCATCCGAGAATAGCATTACGTACCAGCTGCAAAGCCCAAGAGGCTTGCGGTGATTAAAAGACCCTTCATTACTGGGGAAAACACAAAAAAGCGCAATATCTGAAAGTCGTACAAAAAAGGATGGAATCGCAATATCCAATCTACCGGTCTGCTCAAAGATTTTTCAGACTCAAAACTTTGCAAGTGAATGGCTAGATAGATGTCTCACTAGTTTCAAAGTAGGCTGTGGTAGCCAGTTAAAAATAACCGACAAGTTTACAGTTGGGAGTTGCTATAGCAACTTGGTCCCCCCCTTTCCCGATTCCTTTCCTCCCTGTTGCCGCCCCCCTTCTCAACCCAATTGTGGAACGTGCTTTGGATCGCTATTTTCCCTTACTCAGCTAAGACCCTTCTAACATTACAGGCGAAGAGTCGGCACTTTAGACTGCCATGTCCGATTTGCATCCTGTGAATTCACGTGCATCTTCTAAGCCGGCCGCTTCTGCTGCTGCTACTCCTTCTCAGGGTACTCAGTCTACAATGGCTAACCTTAATCAGGCTGGTCCTTCTAGTATTGATCTCCCAGGTGATGCTGCTAAGCGGCCTACGCTCCGCAAAAGAGCCACCGATAAACCCAGTAGTATTCGTCGATATAAATATTCGACTGATGATAATACAGATGAAGTGGAAAAGGATTTGGAGAGAGAATATATAGAGGGTTATAATGATGGGTTGAAGCGCAGACTGCGACAACGGAGCGTTGTGGGCACCAAAACAAGATCCCCACACATTGGTGCTGCCAATTCAACTGCTGTTCCTGCTGATATATCTATAGGATCTCCTAGAAAGAGGCCGAGCACTGTGAATGCTGTTAATGCTGCTAATGCTAATGCTAATGTTGTTGCTTCTGAAGCAGACTCTGAGAGAGACAATGCTACTTCGGAGACTGCTCCCGACTTTGACAATCAGTCGGTTCGTTCGTATCATGGCGATGAACCCGCTTCCGCGGAAATCAATCATTCTGATGATGACGATGGAAATGAAAGTGAATTGGATCTGAATGATGACTCTAACGATAGTGGTTCTGTCCACAGCAATTCCTCTGTAGAGACTTTTACTCTGAGAGAACGGCAAGATGCTATTAACACCACCCATCCTTTTGGTATTCGAATCTGGAAACCTGCTGTTTACAAGAAAATCAGATCCGTTCAGAAAATTGCCGAGGGCGATATTCACTCACAGCCTGGAAAACAGGTCTCCTGGCTGATTTGGTTTGGTAATGTTCTGTGGACCGTTCTTTTTGGCACAGTTTTGTTTTGTGCATGCTCGCTCACTGCAGCTTTTTGCTTTGCTACCTTCTGGTCCGAGTCTTCACAATTATATGGAAAGGCCATGTTTAATCTCGGTAGCTACTTGTTCTTCCCTTTCGGCAAATATGTGGAGTTGGCGCAGGACGAAAATTATCTCGAGGAAGATGTTGGGCAGGGACGAAGCATTGCTGACTATCAGAGATGGCAGGCGGGAGATATTGAGCATGGCCGTCTTTTTTTCGCTGCAGAAGCAGCTCCCAGTATGAATCGCTCTGATTCTATGCAGTCTGTCTCGGTTCCACGTAAACCCACAACTGTTTCCAACACTTCAGTGGCTAGTGTGAACATTGGATCGCCATTAAATCAACAGCAAAATGCTTATCCACAGAGTAGCAGCTCGGCTATTCTTGCTTCAAATGACTTGGAACCAAACGAAGATGGGGAAAATGAAGACGACAACTTGCTTTCTCAGGCAGCTAATTCTAGACGTCGATTCTTCGGCAGGGGTCAGTGGAATATTGGTCGAGTTTTGTTTTATTTCTGGTTCTGGGTTCTGATTTTTCCTCTTATGTCTTTGATTTCTCTTATCTGCTGGCTCTGTGTTTTCTCTGTTCCTATGGCTAAAGTTTCAGCTATTCTAACATTTCATCTGCGAAGACATCCACTTGCATTATCTTTCCGACCAGCCAAACGATTGAATGTTGCTGGTAGGGGAGCATCCCCTGAAAGCTCTGAAGAGGAATCCAGAATCATTCTGTGCACATATCGAGCATGGGGTTGGAAGTACTACAAATATACGATTGACGGTACTAATATCATCATCCTTAACCTCATGTTCCCTGTATTGTTTGTCATCTTTGACTACTATGTTCTTCATGAGTTTTTGGACTACAATAGTTTCATTGCTAGCACTGCCTTTTTGTTCTCAATGAGTCTCATGTCTGTTATACCTCTGGCATACTTCATTGGTCAAGCTGTGGCCTCTATCTCTGCGCAAACATCAATGGGTATGGGTGCTGCGATAAACGCATTCTTCTCAACGGTTGTAGAGGTTTATCTTTATGCAGTAGCCCTCAAGCAAGGCAAAGGTGATCTGGTTGAAGGAAGCATAGTGGGAAGCATCTTCACCGGTGTTTTGGTTCTTCCGGGTCTTTCAATGTGTGCTGGAGCCATCAAACGAAAAACTCAGAGATATAATCCTCGCAGTGCTGGTGTGAGTTCTACGATGTTGGTATTTGCAGTTGTAGGTGCATTTGCTCCTACGGTGTTTTATCAGATTTTCGGAACATATGAAATGATCTGCCCAGACTGTTTTCCAAATCAAGCATGCCGACAGTGTTACTTCGCGCAAGTACCACTTGTCGCCGATAGTTTCTATTTCAGCGTCATTCAGCCATTTGGTGTACTCTGTGCTGTGCTGTTATTCCTGGGTTACTTTTGTGGACTTTGGTTCACTTTGAGAACCCATGCTGCTATGATTTGGGCTGCAGGTGAGAAGGAGCCAATTGTTACAGGTGCCCCGCCCAATGGAAACCAGCTTGCCCCTTCTCAAAGCCGAAAGCATAGTGTTGCACAAGATCTCAATGCAGGGACCAATGCCGGACCATCGTTAGGAGATGCACCACCAGCGGAACAAAGCGGAGGGCATGATGCACCTAACTGGAGTCGAACCAAGTCATCAGTCATTTTACTTGGAGCAACATTGCTGTATGCCATTATTGCAGAAATATTGGTATCCACCGTCGATGTTGTACTGAAAAATTTGACGATTAGCGAAAAATTCCTCGGTATCAGCATTTTTGCAGTGGTGCCGAATACAACTGAGTTCCTCAATGCCATATCTTTCGCCATGAATGGTAATGTGGCACTCAGTATGGAAATAGGAACTGCATACGCCTTGCAAGTTTGCTTACTACAAATCCCTGCTCTTGTATTATTTTCTGCGTTTTATATTAGTCCTGCAAACTTCACTGGACCTATCAAGGATTATGTCTTCACTCTAGTATTTCCTCGATGGGATCTTTACATGACTCTTTTCGCAGTTTTCATCTTTACATACGTCTATGGTGAGGGCAAGAGCAACTACTTCAAAGGTACGATTCTCATGCTCACATATTGTGTGGTTATTGCTGGATTCTGGTTTGCCGACCTACCACTTGCTGCTAATGCTCTTGGACATTAGTTGGTTGGCCATATTGTTATGATGAAAGTAAAAAGTATAATTATGTACAGATTATGGTAAGTCCTTTGTCTTTTCTAAAAAAAACCAGGCTTTTGTGCTCGTTTACGCTCCAATCGTCGTCGAGCTCCAGCTCCACTGGCCTCGGCAATGACATCGTCAGCCTTAGCAAGAGCTTCGTCGACTTCAGCAGCACGTTTCTCTCTAACTCTTTCACCTTTAGACAGCTTGAATTCAACTGATCCTCGTACTGGGCTCTTGGTTTCATATCTCTGTTCATATAAGGTCTTGTTGTTGCCCAATCGAGGCAGCAAATGCTCAATGCCAAATCGATATGCTTCTTTGAACAAATCAGCCTGTCTTCTCAACGAGTACTTTGGTTTATGCCATTTATTGGTTATCGGATGCTTATTGGGTAGAAATGGATTGGCATCGGCTGCATTAGTGATGGTTGGCTTTTCAGCGTAGCTTGCAAATGGTGAAGGAGGATACTTCTTGAAGAAATTGCTCAGCCTCAAAGGAAGCATGGAGAATAGATTTCCATTTGGATCACTGCTCTTGAGAGCTTCGGCAGTTTTGATCAACTGACTTGCAGTAGGAATTCGATGTCGCGGCATGATTGAAGAGATCAAGCGGGTTGAACTGAGATGAAATTTCTCCCTAATAGACAAGGCTGAAGGGGAGTTGGACTCCTGCTTAGCTAAGCACCCATCTCGCCCCGGCTGTAATCATGAACTACAGAACGGCATGGAGCTGTAATTGAGATGAAAAGATCTGGGTTTTTCAGATTTGAGTCGTACAGTTATTTTCTATTTATGTAGTTCTCTATTGTCTGGTTATCTGGCTATCTGTTATCCGATTATCTGGCTATCGGCTAACTATCTGGTTGTGCTTTTCAAGCTACCTTCGCCTAGATACGGCTATGCGCTCCGATCCATGGATATGACTCTATCTATTCTGATCTTTTTCTCCAACATCTACGATGAAGAACAGCAGAATTCTTAGACAGTCTGCAAAAGAATTTCTTGATAAGTACAATAAGTTCACTGTCACCACATATGCTCGGCCAGAGATAGTGCTTACTCGTGGAGAAGGCAGCCATCTATGGGACAGTACTGGAAAGAAGTATATCGACTTCTTTGCCGGAATTTCAGTGACTGGTCTTGGACATTCCCACCCAGGAGTCGCTGAGATTCTTGCTGATCAGGGGAAAACTCTTATTCATGCCAGTAATCTCTATTATAACAATTGGACCCCGAAACTTGGAAAAGAGCTAGTTGAGAAGACGATTGCGTCTGGAGCCATGCAGTCTGCATCTCGAGTGTTTCTATGCAATTCCGGCTCAGAAGCTAATGAAGCTGCTTTGAAGTTTGCAAGAAAATGGGGTAATACGCAAAGTGCATCGAAAACAAACGTGGTATCATTTGAAAAGAGTTTCCATGGTCGAACTTTCGGATCTCTCTCTGCTACTGCCAATGAAAAGTACCAGAAGCCTTTCAGGCCCATGGTTCCCGGTTTCCAGGTCGGTAAGATCAATGAAATCGATGCTTTACCATCTCTGGTTGATGAAAACACCTGTGCAGTCATCTTGGAGCCCATTCAGGGTGAAGGTGGTATCAATGTAGTGACCCCCGAGTTTGCAAAAGCCTTGCGAGACCGATGTACAGAGGTTGGAGCTATATTGATCTTTGACGAGATCCAGTCGGGCCTGTCTAGAACCGGTGAGCTGTGGTCACATGCTGCTTTTGGCCCCGAAGCTCATCCTGATATCATCACCATGGCAAAAGCCTTAGGCAATGGTTTCCCTATTGGAGCCACAATGATTTCAGAACAGGTTGAGAGTATTCTCAAGGTTGGAGATCATGGAACCACTTATGGAGGAAACCCCCTTGGTGCCCGAATCGGATGCTATGTATTAGACGAGCTCACCAAGCCTGAGCTTTTGCAAGGGGTTTCAACTAAAAGTGCACTTTTCTTGGAGAAGTTTGCAGAACTTCAAAATAAGTACCCTGATTATGTGTTGGGTACTCGTGGACGAGGTCTGCTTTTGGGTCTACAGTTGGCTAAGGATCCTGCTGCATTGGTGGAGGAGTGTAAGAACAACGGTCTGTTTGTCATTACATGTGGAACCAATACATTGAGATTTGTACCAGCTCTCAACATTGAAGATAGTGTTATTCAGGAGGGTCTACAAATTCTTGAGCATGCTATTGAGCGTACTGCGTAAGCGTGGAATGTATACTGCGATCTGCGATTAAAGCACGATATTCCTTGATGCAAATAAGTAGAGATTATTAAAAGGTCAGCTTTTTTAAAATCAGTAAACGCATTTTAACTTTAGTAAACGCATGAAGATGAGAGGATTCTGACAAAGCAGCGCTGATAGGATGTGGTAGCCATGATGAAAGTAGAAAGAAGGGTACAAGTTTTCGACTTGAGCGAAGTGAAATAAGACGTTTCTTAGCTAGATAATGCACTGTATTCAAGTACTATGGTTTTATCCAAGATACGTTCAGTCCAATTAAAGAATCTACTGGTCTGGAGGATCTGCCCCTAGCCTTTGATCTGAGCTTACTGATGGTCGAATGGTGCTCCTTACTTTACTAGTGCTATCAATTTTAGGCATTGTTTCTACCTGTCACTGCAAGGCCAAATCTCTCGATTTCAACTTTCAACCTGTCAGTTGTCATTTCAACCATCGCTCAGCCACCGCACAACCACCGCTCTATGCTATCATCTCAACCTCTTAAATCCCCATTATTCTCCGTCTCTATGCTATATGTATAAAAATAAATGAAAAATCCCCACCAATTAGTGAAAACTCTCTTGCCTGCTCCAATCTCCACCCAGCTCACCATTGAGCCCGACTAGAACTCTTGAGCTTGTCTCGGAACTTATCATTCCGCTCGGATCCCCCTCTGGAAGCCATTCCCACATTATTGAAGCTCTGGGACCTCGAAGGCGGCAAAAACCTCTCTCGAGGATTCACACTTTGACTTGGTGCGGTTTCGGTACTCGGTCGCTGATGCCGAGCATAGATATCTTGTAAAGAACTACCCTGAGTATTGGTACGTCGAATTCCCTGTCGAGGCTCAAAACTCGATCTCTGCTCATAAGTAGGACGATTCTCCATGGAATTCCGATATTGAGGAACCACTTCAACTCCAAGCCATGCTGGTAGCTGCTCCTCCTTGCTTACATAGTAATTGACCAGAGCTTTATGAATGACCGTCTCCTGTTCCGACGGTCCATCCTCCTCGATTCCAGATATCGTCAGATTCGACAATGCATTACTTGCCGACCCATATTGTGACTTAATTTTCTCCCATAATGGCATTTTGTATTTAGTGGTACGTTAGGTGCTTGGTTAGGTGGTGCTTTAACCCAGGGGGCTGTTGATATCGATCATGTACGGCTTAGGTCCGAGAGCCGAGTCCAGAAGCTTTCTTCAACTTGAAAACTCGGCTGGTCCATGGCATCGGCAAGTACTTCTTCACGAGAGTATCTGCTTGATAGGGGTCTTGTTCATAATGGAGTGACCTCGCAAGGTATAAATCCTGCTCAGCTGATTGAGAAAATCACCAGGGAGCGGATCTATGAGTCTCAATACTGGAGATTGGACTGTTTCAACCTGGATGCTGCTACTATATGTGACAAAGCAGTGATGATCACCTATGTTGGAGGCCAATATTCGAATATGAGAATAGCTCCATTTTTGGTGCTACTGTTTAAGCTGATTCAGCTCCAACCTGAGCGTGAGATCATCGAAGAGTATGTGAATCAGCCTGATTTCAAGTATCTGCGAGCTCTGGGAGCTTTTTACATCCGGTTGTTTTATCCAGCTGCTGATGTGTATCGGCTATTAGAGCCTCTTATGAAAGATTATCGTAAACTTCGATTCCGTAGTGCTGAAGGGGTTGTACTGATACACATGGACGAGTTTATAGATAGTCTGTTGACTGAGCAGCGAGTTTGTTCAACCACGTTGCCTCGACTTCCGAAGCGAATGGTTCTCGAAGACCAGGATCTTTTGGATATAAAGGAAGATCTTGTGAGTGAGGATGAGGACGAGGATGGTGAGGATGGGTGAGGGAAAAAAAGACACCTATCTCTCCTGTGGCTATACTTAGTAGTTTGTGTGTAGTCAATAACACTGTACTTAGTGGCATTGTATTACTGATTGCGCTGTATGCTCAGCAGCATTGTGCGAATGAAGTTGATACCGAGAGATTAATAGCTCGTCTTTACCGTAGCCATTTGTCGTAATATTGAGTCTATGTCTACTAATTCATCTAATATTTTTGATATACAACGATAGCTACAATACTACAATACTAGCATGCAAGACCAGGATTGTTGAGATGAATTTTCTTTCAATTAGTAACTATATACTCATTTACTTGTACTCACAAATAGATATTACCTGCAATTACAAAGTCTTCTCAGTCAAGTAAATACCGTACTCATTCTTCAATTGCTCAAGCAAAGGGTAAGCATACTTGGGGGTCAAAGGAGCGTGAACACCGGGCTCACTGATGGTGCCATTGAGAACTTGCTTGACAGCAACAGCGCAAGGAACGCCAACCAATTTGGCCATAGCAGAGTAGCCACCAGGAACACCGTTCTCTACAAGAGTAGAGGTTCGGGTCTCAGTGGTTCCATCAGCCCACTCAATGCCAAACTTGTGCTGGAGCATGACCATATCTCGCTCACCAGGTCCAAACTGCATCTTTTCCTCCAAAGTGGCACACAAAGTATCGAGAGGATTGCCTCTAGGAATGATCTTCTCATCGGAGAAAAGTCCAATCCACTTGAGACCAGAGATGATTCGTACCTTGTCCTGAGTGTCCTTGAACTCGGTCTTGGAAGAAATGGCCCAAATGAGATCCTTCTCTTCAGTAGATGAAGAACCCAAAACACTAGCAGTGGCTTCCTTCCAGGAAACAGGCTTGGAGAAAATCTCGCTCTTATCCTCAGACAAGAATCCAATATCGACCAAAACCTTGATGAACTCAGGGAAACCTTGGTATCGCAGGGTTCCTCGAACAACATCTTTGGCTTCGGGAATTCCATAGAGTTCCTTGTAAGTAGTAGAGTCTCGGTTAGGGTAGCAAACAAATGCATAACCAGGATAAATGAAGTAAGGCTTAGCAGCAGCCATCAGGTCCTTGGATTGGACATTGACTACTTCACCTTTAGCCCAGAAACTAGCAGAGTTTCGCAAAGCCAACAGAACACCTCGGGAAGACCAGGAGAACTTGTAACCCAATGGATTGTCGGAGTCCTCAGGGGCAGGAAGACCTCCACAGTAGGACAAGAAAGACACAATCTTTCCACCCTTCTTGTGAACTTCATCAATGGTCTTTACAGCATACAAATGATCCAAGCCAGGATCCAAGCCGATTTCATTGAAAATAATAACACCAGCTTCCTTGGCTGCAGGTTCCAAAGCCTTGAGAGCAGGAGATGTATAGGAAGTGGTGACAACATGAACCTTATGCTTGATGCAGGCCTTGGCTACATCGGCATGATAAATGTAAGGAATCAAAGAAATGACAAGATCGAAATCCTTAACAGTCTTTTCCAAAGCAGCAGTATCAGTGACATCTAAGCTGATTGCTTTAGCTTTGTCTCCAGCCAATTCCTTGGCCTTTTCGACTCCTCGACAGGCTGCTCAGTTAGTATGACTCAACCGTAGGCCAGATACTCCACCGCAACTACTCACCGACAGTCAAATTGACATTGGGTTCCTTGACAAGAATATCGACAGTGGGCTTGGCTACAAAGCCGGATCCAAGAAGAAGAATATTTCTGTTTGTTAGTTGATGTTGGTTTGGTGCTACTATCTAGGCTCAGGCTCCCCGAACTTACTTGGACATTATAACGGTATGGTGGGAAGGAGGATGGAAGCAAGACTGAAATTTTCAGCCAAGTCAGCAGCGATGAGCAACAGTTAGTATGGGAACAAATGCAACGAATCAAGAAATATTGGAGAAGCCGGGGATTTACAAGGGAGAAGAGGGGGGAATACGGTAGAATGGGTTTTTATTCGGATGGATAATCACATTTGGTATGAATATATGCATAGCATTAGTAGATGGTGTATTAACAATAGGTAGCCATGGGAATAGGTCGAGCCAGATCAGAGCCTCGCAATAATTTCAACAGAACAATATGAGAAATGAAGAGAGAACGAGAGAGGGGAGAACAAACTAGCACGAGGTTTACAGAACCAAAGAATAGATAACAGAGATAAGCACAGTAAACAATTAAGGGGCAGAGAGGGAGCTTAAATAGCCTTCACAGACTTTGCTTTAACCTGAATAACGATCATCATTAGCATAAATACAATACATAGCACCGAGAATACCAAGCTTCAGCTCAGAATCCTCGACCCCGGCCTCTACCACCACGGCCTCGCGCACGCACAGCAGGAGCCTCGGGTTTTCTACTCTTAGGTTTCGGTGTGTCATCAATCAGAAGAGTATCCAACGGCAGAGAGTCAGGAAGCACATAATAACGAATATTGTTACCACGGATATTAATATATTGCAGAGTAATGGGCTCCCTGCCTTTTATGGTCATTGTCACATTTCTTAATGTCGTGTTCATGTTCGGAGAAACTGATACAACGGTTCCTGACACAATTGTTCCTGTTGGTTAGTAGTGTTGATATAGCAAATTTACGGGTAGAGCTAATGTTTGGTCTGAACAAGTAATCCAACCAGGCCCAACACGCCGGTACTTACCGTTTTTCAGTTCGATCTGAACATGCTCGGAAGTCAGCTTCATAAGAAACCTATCTGTTAGTCATTAAGATGTTGTGTGATCGGGGTGTTTTACTTACCGGACAAGCTTCATGATGTAGGCGTGCAATGGCTGATGTTGGAACCAACCAGCCAAAAAGTAAGGCAAATGACCCAGTCGGCCGCCAAACCAAATGGTCCCCTCAAGCGATCGCTAAAACCAAGCGAACCAAACTACCAGGCCGCTCAACCCAGCCCAACTGAAACTATCTGAACAATATCATTTCTACTGAACAACCGACTGAACAAATATCAACAAACAAAATAACACCCACCAAATCAAATTTAACAAGTCGGATTTGGACAACCCCCTACCACAACCAAATCAACCAATCCAAAATTAGTCTTCCGGGCTGACCAAACTAACACGCTTCCGGATCATATTCAAATCAACCTGCCGAACCAACCAAGCAAAACATCAAACACCCATCGAGCTAACCACCCAAGCACCCATCAAATCACCACCAAACCACCACCCAAAACCCAACCATCCCTTCCTATCAGCAATGGCTAAGCTCAATCTCAAGGCTCGGGGAAGACCCATTAAAACATTGCCTTCTGTTCTCACTGTAGGAGAATTCGACAGCGTTCTCGAAGTCAAAGAACTCATTTCCGAAGAAACTGGTCTTGATATTAACAGGATCCGGCTTTCCATTCCTTTGGCTGACAAGCAGACCGCGCCTGCTGGCAAAAAAGCCCCCGAACTGGCTCTAAAAGATAACCAAAAAATCGGTGATTTTTCTCCAGAGCTTGTTCTTGTCAAGGATTTAGGCCCTCAGATCTCATGGCGTCTTGTCTATTTCATTGAGTACCTGTGTCCTTTGGTGATTAATCCCATCATCTTCTTGTTTCCCAAGTATATCTATGGACAATCGTTCACACATACTGCCGAACAAACTTTGGTGTTTGGTCTTGTCATGCTGCACTTTTTAAAGCGTGGATTCGAGACTTTGTTGGTTCATAAGTTCTCGTTGGCTACAATGCCTTTGAAGAATCTCTTCCGAAACTCGCTCTACTATGGAATTTTCTCTGGTTTGAATCTCGCTTATTTCACTTATGCCCCTCCATCTTTTGCTTATTCCAACAATGTGTTCAAGAAGTTCCTCTTCGGAAAAATCCTTGACACTCCCGAATGGGCCGTGCCTGTGTTGGGTGGGCTTTGGCTTTTTGCTGAGCTTTCCAACTTTTACTGCCATCAGACTTTGGCCAATTTGCGACCTGCTGGTTCTACGAAAAGATTTATTCCTTACGGTTATGGTTTCAATTTGGTGTCATGTCCCAACTACTTTTTCGAGACTCTTGGATGGGTTGCTGTATCCCTCATTACTCAGAACTGGGCTGCTTATATCTTCACCATTGTGGGAACTCTTCAGATGTTCCAGTGGGCTGTTCAAAGACACAAGAGATATCACCGAGAATTCAAGAATTATCCCAAGAATAGAAAGATCTATTTCCCCTTTCTTTTGTAAGAATCGGGCTGTGACATACGAGGCTTCTGTGCTGCTCTGGTAACTTGAACTGCACTGACAACATTTTGCAGAATATCCTAACATTTGATAGTAGGACGTCATTTAGGTAGATAGGTGGTTCGTGCTTCAAGTCTTGTATGATTTCGTGCTCCACGACTTGTTTGGCATTACAAACCCTATTAACAATTATTGAGAGTGACCTCCACGAACAAATTCCCAGACTTGTATATTGGCGTATCGAGTCCGTTAATAAATGAGAAATTCGTCAAGCTTCATCGTTGGTATCGGTTTTGTTCTTTGTCTTGATCCTGGCTTGTACAGCTTGTAAAAGTCTGGATCAGCTTTCAGACAATATAGCTACAAATCCGTAGCTTGGTTTGAACTCAGCTTTCTGACTCAATGTCAAATTTTCTGACGACAAAGTTGATATGTAACATTCTGGCCTGAATCGTAATATTCCCTGGGTTCTTTGTAATGTAGCTCTGGTTAGCCTTGACATTAGCTCTTCAACGCAGATATTCTAATTTAAGACTTCCGTGGGTTCATTGACAGCATTTGAAATTTTTTTGATCAGAAATATTCAAATTTCAAAACATTACTCAATTGAGTGTGTTTTCTGATGTACGCTTTGAAATGCCTTGTAAGATATCTTGATACATTATGTGCCTATTACATGTACCTCTCTGAGATAGCTCGAGTACGGCCAGTATGCCGCACTGTACTCCACTCTCTCGATTCTTTGAGAAATTCAACTTTTTGTCTATATGTAATATTTCTACTACTGTGGGAATCCCTACCATGAAAGGCTCTAGAAGTGTAGCTCTCTAGTGCGGAATATTATTTCATAATTTCAATTCGCCTAAGTAATCTAAAAATAATTGATGTTCAAATATTTAAGCATACAATCATCTTCATGTATTATCCACTCATTTCTTGGCCCAAGCTTTTTCAGCTTCAGGCTCAAACTTGGTCCACTCAAATTCACCATCGTTGACATAGCTATTGTCATTGCTCTCGAAATAAGCAGCACCATCAACAGTGGCAGAAATGGATCCGAGTAGCCACAAAAATGCAGGCTGTAAGCTACTCTTACCAGAGACAATTTCATCTCTAATTTCAGACCACTTCTCCTTGCTGTAAGGTTCCTTCTTTAGGGTCTCTCCTGAGGCCTTCTCGTAAACGGCTGCAACAGAACCTGGGGTAACAACGTCGCCAGAAACTCTGATCTTGGATTTGATCTCACTCACCGGCTTGCTAGCAATAGAAGCAATTACCTTACCGACATCCTTGAGGAAAATAACGCTGATCTTCTTGCTAGGATCAGAGCTATAGATGGTATTGTTGGCCTTGGAAATTTGGAGACCAAGAGGTTCACCCCATACCCAATCAGCAAAAAATGATGTGATGATCTCGACCGTTTTGATACCGTAAGACTGGATTTGCTTTTTGTAGTCCTCCTTGCTCTTGAAAACAACAAAGCTTTCGACAGGAGTACCTTCAAAGTCGACGCCGAATTCAGACAAAATATAAGCCTTGACACCCGCCTTCTTAGCAGCAGGGCCTAAATCCGAAGAACCGGCTTTTCTAAGATCGACAAGAACATCCACTCCTTCGAGACCTTCAGATACCTCAGCCTCGTCATTGTAATTGAAGTATTTTTTCTCAGATGTAGTGGCTGGTTTTTCCTTACCGGTAAACAATCGTAGAGGATACTTGACTTTAGAGCTGAAAGGCTCCGAAGTAAGGGCATCGATAGTGGGCTTGCCGAGGGCACCGTTTAGACCAAAGATAGCAATAGTAGACATGATAAATTGCAAGATAGAATGCGTTCAAAAATTGATAAAAAAACTTCAGATATGATTCTGGTTCTTCTAATGCTAGCCAAATGCTCTCTCTTTATACTTCTGCTCTGCTCTCATGTCGGAAGTGATGCGGCGGTTTTACTAACAATTACAAATTGCCCACCCACCATCGCCTCATCTGGCGACATGAGTGAGAAGACTGGTTGAGTAATATTACGTTTGAATTTGAAATCATAATGTGTGGATATATTGTGGGATAGGAATGCTTTTACTAAAACCACCTGCTGGGGCGCTAAATTAAATCGCTTTTCTCAGGTTGTGCTAGCTAGAAACACTTAGTTCATAATGCATCATCCGTGTGAAGTTTCCAGCTTTTGCGACGAAATTCCGCAATTCGGTAAGGAGCCCCATCAAAAGCTGTAGGGCGATCTCACGAATGTTTATGAATCCTTTTTGGATATCGCACTGCTGGTTGGAAAGTTCTCTGATACTATCTTGAAACGCGAGACAATATCAAGGATTTCATTACTATTGATCATTAATCCATATTTGCAATGAAGCTCTGAGTATTCAGGTATTTCTGTAGATTCTTAATTTTGTCAATTTCCTGTTTGTATTGAACAGTTCTATTTCCAAGAATTACATACTACTATTTGGTACCTTATCACCCTGTTAACTGCTCTCATGCATATTTGGTACCTTATCACTTTGTAATCGTCCTTTTGTCAAGCATTGCCGCTTTGGCGAATTACCAAGATTTACTAAAGCTGGTCCCAGCCGTGCATTGTTATTGGGAAACGCGAGGGATGAAACTTATTAGGTAATCAACGTTGGCGCTAGTTTACTTGTGGGTTACACCTCTGTCTTTTCTATTGAAGGGAGATGTGTAAGAATGTAAGTAAAATATATATTGGTAAACAATTATAAAAAAAGAAAAAAATCATATGGACTTACAATAGGTGAAAATTCATTTAGAGGATAAGAGAAAGAAATAAAGACGTTAAATCCATATCTCAATAGAGATGAAACAATAGGATATTCCCTGAATAGTCTTTTTCCATTCAAAGTGGAGACGGGTAGTGTAGACTTTTGTGTAGATAGGTAGGTAACCTGAAGTCATCGAACCACAGGTTTGAAAGCAATTTCAGCTCATGTAATTCTTATCTAAGAGTTGTCATGACAACATCCGATTTCAACTAGTGGGGCTCTTTCGGTTGCATTTGATCTAAGCTGGTTGCATTGAGATTTAGCTACATTTTTAACTCTTATCATCAAGTATGACTGAAGCAAAATTATTATACAGACTTCCAAGGCCTATGGATCTTGGAGAAGGCATTATTTACCGGCCCGAGGATCAAACTTTGCACTACAATGATTGTCTTGCCAATCCTCCTCAGCTCCACATCCTCCAGTTGGACTCAAAAGGTAGAGCACTGAAGCCAAGCCATGTCACAATATCTCAAAAAGACTCCGAAAATGCGAGTGTTGACGGGCTGAAAGTATTGAACTTGAAGGACTCAGTAACCGTACAATTGTTCCGGGAAAATAAGCCAGGCTCTTATATTTGCCTGTATTATCAGGGGATTGCCTTTTTGGACGAAGAAAGCGGGGAGCTGGATGTTGTAAAAGAGCTCATTCCTACTGAAGACAGGAGCAAACGTAGAATGAACGATGGAGCTATTGGACCTTACGGGTCGCTTTATGCTGGAGAAATCGATATCCATGCTCTTTCCCTTGGGTCCGGTAATATTCCTGACGACTATGAGCCTATAGGACGTCTTTGGCGATACGATCCAGATGGCTCTCTTCACATTGTGGACCAAGGTATTGTGTGTGCCAATGGTATGGCTTGGACCGTAGACAAGACTCTCATGTTTTTCAATGACTCTGCCGGACAGAAAATCTGGAGGTATTCCTATTCTCAAGCTCAAGTAATGTCGGAGAAAACTTTACTAAAAGACTATGCGGGAACTCCTTTTGAGCCAGATGGAATGTGTGCTGATACTTCTGACAATATTTGGTTTGCCTTGTATGGATCTGCAAGCGTCCACCAGATGACCAAAAATGGGCAGATTCTACGAGAAATCAAAGTCCCCGCTTTTGCAGTGACATGTCCTACTTTCGGAGGTCCAGGCAATGCGTCCCTCTATGTGACTTCCGGTTATACCGAAGGTGAAGATGATAGTGGTCAGGTGTATGTGATAGAGGATACCAATGTGCGTGGTCAAGAGAAGTACGAGTTTGCAGGCTGATTGTGCTCAGAGGCGGCTATGAAAAAATAGCAAAGGCAGCCAATCTGCCACCGGACAAATCCAGAAAAAATCATGGGGATGATATTTCTTTGAATATTTTTTTTTGAATAATAATTCTTTTCCAAATAATGGATTATAAATAATTTGATACGTGATGATAGAAGTACAATCGCAAATGACGAGCCCCTAGTTGCCATAGTAAAATGAAAAATGCGTTCCTATTCCAACCGACCAAGGTGAACATTGCGGTAATGACGGCGTAAAGAATCTTTCCGCGAAAAGACTTTTGTACAGCCTGGGAAACTACATGATTGTCGTGTTCCATGTTGAGCCTTGACATGCCTGCGCCAGTGAGGCCGCTTTTCAAAGCCAATGTAATGCCAAGGGCAATCGTCGTATTCGCACCTAAAACTTCGAATCATGCGAATTGAGTCCAAGTGCTGTGCATATTCGATCAGAGTCGGGTACTTTTCAGGGCAGTGCGTGCAACAATAGAGTCCTTTTTTACCGACCTGCATGCTTTTCCATAACTCCGTATTGTCCTTGATGCTTTCGAGAATAGGCTGGTAAACATCAGAAGATGATTCTGGATTTTTTTGTAGCTGGGCCGGATGTGGAGTGTCAATCTCCGAGGCAGTTGTGTTATGAAGTGTTGTTACTGAGGTGGAGTACGATGAGACACTATTTTTGGTGTGTGAAGTGTCTATCGCGGGCTCGAACATTTTCCATTGTCCATCAATAATGAGTTTTTTGTCCGAGGTAAGAGTAGTGCTGTCACTGACGCTTTGCACCAAGCTTGAATTAGGCGCAGTTGTGTCAGTGACTATGGTAGTTGAGCTGCTTATAGCATTGGCGGTCACTGGAGAGATGAGATTATTAATAGACAGCAAATGCTTTTTATTGTCATATTCTGTAACCTTAGATATGAGATGCTGACTCCCTTGTGTGATTCTCGTATTATTTCTGCCCTCTTGCTGATCAATCCTTGATGTTTCTACGACTATCGAGCGGGATTGCGTTGGATCCAGCACCAACGTCAAGACTCGGTCATCAAGCTCTATTCTATGAGTCGTAAGCTGTTTACCGCAAATGCCGCGATAATTTCCACTAGTAGTAGATGGAAGATTAGGATTACATTTGACAACCACAGATCTGATTTCTTCCGGTTCAGTCTGTGACGCCCTGTCGGTAGTACCAAGGAGAAAATTAATGGTCGGGCTGTTGAAATGCCTAGCATTAGTGTTACTGTGTTGGATTGGAGGCTTTCTTGTTTTTGAGATGCGACTGTTAGATGCAATTGTACGCTGTCGTTGATGTTGCTGCTCCTGCTCCTGCTGTTGCTGCTCCTGCTGTTGCTGCTCCTGCTCCTGCTGTTGATGATGACTGCCGTGCAGTGAAGCCTTCATGCTAAATATCGAATTGCCCGCTTCAAAGGTCCAATTTCAGCCTGTATCATGTCCTTCGGGGACCTATAGAACTGTGAACTCAACTTCCAAAAAGGTGGAGCAGAGAAAATGGGGTGAAGGATTATCAAAATGTTATATAACTTAGGTAGGTAGGCCTCCAGCCTATTGATGTGTGTGCAAATTGAGATTTAGAAAGAAACGGCATAGAGGTTGCTTTTTTCAAGATTTGTTTTTGCCTGATTTTTCCTGCTGCCTTTCTTTGTTTTTTTGATCTTTTTTTTTTCCTTTACTCGGAATCTAGGCCCGCATCTCTGTGTCCTCCAGCTCTGCTACGCTGTCTCTTGAGATTCCCATTTGCAATTTGATTTCTTTTTTCTCTCACCCAGAGCTTGGGGGAGCGAACTGAGTTTAGCTTACACCTAGATCCCTTCAGCTCCAAGCTTAATGTGGACATTTAGGTTTGGCCTCAATGGGAAGGTTGAAAGAACTAGAAGTTTTTCAATTCTTTGCTTTTCGCTCCGTGTTCCTGGATCCTGTGAGATTCTGTTTCTCTTGAATCTCCTGCATTGAACAAAACCAGCCCAGTCTAACTCTGTCTAATATTATAGCCCTCTTCCTCCTGTATAGGATAGTGGTTGAGCCCATCCGCTACTTGAGAAGCAGCAGGTGATACCGTTTCGAGCAGGGATAGACGGTGGCCACCCTTCCACCGTATCGCTTCCAGTAGTGGGCTTTGTTCCTCCTGAGGCTACTTTCCAGAACCCCAGGAGTCTGGTTGACAGCCAGGCGCACCCCCTTGACTAGACCGAGCCGCAAAACTGGCCAAAAAAAAATGCCTCTTAATTTTGTGCAAATAGTCTCACTAGTACAGTGCAAAATAAATCAATATGATAGCCTCAGTTAGTGCCAGAGACCCGCAACTTTAAAGTCGATCCAATCAGTTTGGAGCTTTTGTGCCCCATGCAGAACGAAGTGTAAGCGGGCCATGCCCCAATAAGGAAGTTTTTCGATCCTGATTGACGCAGTCACACCATTAAGCGGAAAATGCCGAACAAACTAACAAATACAGCTGTATTATTTCACGTTGCACTGCCAGGAACTGGCAGTCTACTCGTCAGCCACGTATTCAGATTAGGGCTTGATTTCGATCAAGCTAATTCATTCTTACTGTTTCCGCCTTAGGCCCGATAATCAGCCATTCAACTATGGCACTCGGTGCCTTACTAATATCAGACTTAACTGCACTAAACCAGATCATTGCAGCCTTGACCGATCGATAGCCCATTACACAACAACATCTCGAACTGATGCTGTGTTTTGGAGCCGAGATAGTAAAGTAAAACATAAAAAGCGAGGCGGCGTGGAAAATTCCTTTCCCCGTTTCCCACGCCTAATTGATGTTCACATGCTTGCCCCAGGCGGGGTTCTCGCCAAAGCCCAAGGAATACCGTCAAGAGCTTGGCTCTGACTTGTAATCATTGTTACAGTTCGAAAAGCATTGTCATTTCCAGCATTAACTTTGTTTGAACCACATTCGTACAACAATGCGACTGACCTATCGGCATCGATTCCCGTTTCAACAGTTCTGAGGCGGGTCTGAAAGTACTCGGACTTCTACGCGATGACGCAGGTCTGGGGAACCGTCCCAAGGCTGCCCCAGCGTCATTTTCAGTGCACTCTTCTTGCCAATATCTCTTTTTCATATTTACTCTGTATTAATGCTAATTTTGATGCAACAACATGAAATTTTCGGTTAAACCCCAGATTCTTTTAGCAAATAAACTAATGAACCTTTAGCTTGGGCAGACGCTAGACTAAGGGGCTTCTAGCCTCGAAAATAGCACGCTAGTAGAAAAAGCAACGAAACAGTACAAAAGTGGGTAGGAATATCGCACTTCTAGGAACGGAATAAATCTTATCCCAGATACCCGTGAGAATCTTCAAAAACTCCGGTTTTTATGCAAATACTGCCGTCTGTGAGTGATTTATCTCACAATTCTTCCGAGGGAATGCTCGAGATAAAGTGCCACAAATTGAAAGCTCTTGTCTTCTGTCTTGCTCGTTCGCTGTGATCCTCAGTCTCTTTAATTTCTTCCCGTTCTCTCTAAAGCTCCCACCTCTTATCGGGCAACCACACACCTTCCATGTGTTCCTGTATTTGAACCGCATCATCCACCACACCTCAGGATAAGTCTACACCAAAACTGCATGGCTCAGGCGTCCTCCCACTTTGCGAGCCATGTTGAAAGAAGTTTGTTACTTCCATGCGTACGGCTTTACTCTCAATGTTTATAATTTTACTATGGTTATGCGGCACGCGTGAGAGTGAGTTTTTCAGCAATTTGTCAACAAAAAGATCTCTGTGTCTTGAAGGACTGGGTGGGGCTGTGTTGCTCGTCTTCTGCTCCTTCCCAATTCAGCTGTAGCTTGCCGGCTAGCTAGTTAGCCGGCCGCAGGCTATATCTATACTGGATTTTCATGCATTTTGCAGCCTACTTACCAGCATTAAATTCATTTACTTCATTTACTTTTTCGGTCTCTTACTCTTGAATCATCTTCACGACTCTTTTATAAGCATTCCCCTATTATGTCTCTAGCTTAATTTTCTTCACATATGCAATCGAAAGCCTGCCTAATTCTAATACCCTATATTTCATAGGTACCACGGTTCAAGGTTGACAACACCAGAGCTCAGACGGACTGCCCCAAATATTGCCACAAATGCTCTTGACCAGATGCATGCACTAACCCGGGTCGAGAAGTGAGCCGGACTTTTTTACTCTCATTTTTTTCTTGTCTCCATGTTTTACTGGTTTATGCGGCAAGCTTATATCCTCTTGATTGTCAAAGGCACTTGGGAGGGTTTGAAGGGGCTCCCGAAAATCTTACTAAAAGAAATATAAAAGAAAACTCCACATGGCCGTATATATGTTTGCTTCTTCACAGTCTTATGTTGTACAGCATTCGACTTCGCAACTTTGAGCTGGATTTTTGAACCGCTCTGACAGGAAAGTCGTAGACTAAGACCATATGGTTGACCGGAGTTTTATATCAAGCCGTTCAAGTCACCACACTGATTTCCTAATGAGATCAGAGACTACAATGGAGTAGATGGTTTTATTTCAGTCCCAGTGTTTTGTACTGGAGATATAATTACCTATTCTACCACTTCTGGCATGTAGGCGATGTATGCGATTCAGCCACAGTAGCTCAAAACTTGTTTAATCGTTCCCAAGTTGTCATGATAACAGTCTCAACTCTACATAAGAGACATCAAAATTTACAAGAAGCAAATGTGTTGAAATAGACTAATATGATGGACGATGGGATTATTTTTTTCATTTTGGAGCTTAATAGTTGAGCTCATCATTGTGCCGATCCCTAACTAGACAAGGTTAACATCAGGCTAATCATTGGTTGTATCGTATGAGAGAAATATGAGGGATATGGAAATAAAAAATGTTGGACAAATCTGTCAATAATATATATATTCATCTTTGCAGTATTTCATAACGTATAATAGCAAAATCAAGCAAGAGCTCCAAGAGGATCCCATCGAGGAAGAACATTATATTTCTTGCTCTTCCAGATATTAGTATACTCCTTCTCAGCATACTTGCTGGAGGTGACGACCTGGTAAACGTATTCGTTGAACCAATCATCAGACATGATGAAATAACCCTTGTTACCAGCACTTTCACCCCAGCTGTTTTCCACTCGCCATTTGGTAGGCTTACCGTCGACAATGTGAACTGCAGTTAGAACCATAGCATGGGTCATAGCAGAAGAGCCGGTCTGTAATCTCTCAGCCTTGGTCAGTCCCATATCAACATTGAAAGCGACTTCGTAATTCCAGGCCTGGGTATCCATGACACCAGAGGCAGAATCGGAGAACTTTCCAACGTCTGAGCCAAAGAAAACTGGCTCGTTGTTCTGAATGGATTTGATGGCTGCCTTTTTGAGAATGTCAACCTCAGCATTGACATACTCGATGCCCTTTCCACCAGAAATGTTACCCAATCGATCAACGGTATACAAAGCCTTGTAGGCATTTCGAGGATCGTGGATCAAAGAGAAGTATTCAGCAGCGTCGAATGCTACAGTCTTCTTATAGAATTCAGTTGCATTGGTCTTGACACTGTAGAATTTACCATCCTTATCAGTGTATTCCCATACGAAAGGCTCATGAGGCTTGGGGGGAACTCCAAGGGCAAGCACAAGAACATTGTAGATTTCATGAACAAACTTTTCCTTCACAGAGGAGATGGAGGCTTTAGAAACAGTCTTGTCATTGGCGAGCTTTCTCAAAATCAGGCCGTACTCTCGCAACTTGTTGATGACAAAGTAGTTCAATTTGGAGCTGTTCTCAGCATTGAAACTGTCAGGATAGACCTTATTGGGCACCAATCCATATTTCGTCACAAGATTGACAATCATATCCCACTGACCACCATCAGACACGGGTTCCTTGAACAAAGTCTCAACCAATCTGCCGTTCAAATCCTCGTCAGCAGTGTCAATGACATTGTCAAGAAAAAAGTTGGCTTTCTCTAGCTTATCATAGAAAAACAAATAAGCCTGGGACAATTGAAAATCCGTTATGTTGTATTTCTTCTGGACAGCCACTCGAAAGACATTGGTAGATGCAAAGATCCAGCAACGGCCAGAAGACCGCTGATTGGTAACGGGAGTTCCTTCCAGCTCGATTTTGTCACTGAATTCCTGGATATTGTCATTCACAAATGAGCTTCGATTTCTGATAATAGTCTGAATATCAACGGCATTGACAGCATTCAATGCAAGTTTATATCGGGGGTCCTCAACAAGCTGTCTCTCCCACGATAAGTAGTTGGTTGGGGTCAATGGATCGTCTGATCCGGAAACCTGGCCATCAAGTACAAGATATTTTGCCAATCGGTCCGACAAGTCATCCGTGTTATTAGATGCTGTTCCGTAGATAGGAGTCAGATAAGTTGCCTTCTCACCTTTAGGACGAGCAGAAGGGAGGGCGACAGGAGTCGCAGGAGTGGATTCTTTGGAAGCAGCAGATCCCATGATGATGATGTTCAATGTTCGATACTTAGATGTAGAAAGACAAGTGGATTGGGGTCGACTAACTATATATATATATATGCACGGCATCCGCTGATAAGCAGATTTCGGAATGCGATAATCACATCATGGTGTAACGTTTTCAGATACCTTGTAGGCATTGCACAGCCGTGGGGGTGCCACCGCGGCATGAAACAGGGCCATAACGTCATGACATGTGAATTCAGTCCCTATTTTTTTGGCATTTTTTATTTTTTAGCGTTCTTGCTCTTAAAAGCCGTGCTTCTCTTAGTGATACGCTTCTTGTTCTCCCGTTTCTTTCCAGTCAGTCCCTTGATGACTTCTCCTGGAGTAGCTCGGTGGCCTTCAATGATCTGATTAACCTGTGATCTACCAGCCTTACCTAGTACTGCTTTGGCCCTACCCAGCTTGGTTTTCGAGTCTCCTGTAAGTCGCTGTTTAGGCTTATCATCGGGCCTAGAAGTCTTCTTGATGGCCTTTGATCGGTTCACTCGAAGAGTCCTCTCCTTTCCAGCTTTGTTTGCACTCTTCATCTTTTTTCCATCCAGAAGAAGTGCTTTTGTAACACTCAATGAATCTTTGAATTGAACATATCCAAATCCTTTTCCCATGTTAGTTTTAGTGTCTCGAACTATTCGCACGTTCTCAACTTTTCCGCATGTACTAAAATGCCTCCACAGACTTTCTTCCGATTCCTCAAAATCCATATTTCCAACAAAAACACACTTCTTGTTGTCTTGAGGCAGTGGATGTGCAACAGAGTCGACTCGCAAGTGGTGATTTTCAAAGACTGTAGCATTCAATTTGGACACTGCTTCCTTAACAGAATTTTCCTTGTCGAAAACAATGTAGGCATTAATAGCATCTCGAGATTCATCGAACTTCTTTTGAGCAAATGCCGCTTTACGAGGCAAAAGCTCGGAAAATGCAATGGATCGGAACCTCACGGACTGGACTTTGCCTATTGTTGCAAACAAGTCGCGGAATTTCTTGTATATATGCTTGTCAGATACAACTTCCCGTGGAACATTGCCAACAAAAATAGTACTCTTGGCTTTATCGATTTCTTCCTGATTCGGGAGCAAGCTCTCGTGCACGTAAGTTTTTGTGTTTTCATTTTCTTCCTCTGTCTTCTCGGAGGATTCTTCTTCACCCGACTCCTCCTCTTGTGATTCTTCCTTGGTGGTGACATCCACCTTCGCAGACTCTTCGGTCTTTTCAGCTCTTGGCTTTTTAGAGCTCTGTGTATCTTCTCTCAGAGATTTCTCAAAATATCGCTCTTCCAACTCGCTGTCTTCATCTTGCTGATGCTTGTTCCTCTTTCTCTTCTTCTCCTTATTCTCTTGAGAAGCTGCCTCCGATGATTCCTTCACAGTATTTTCCTTCTTCTCAACCTCTTTCTTCTCATCATCCTTTTTCACTTTCGAGACTTTGGTTACCCTTGGTCTAGTTACTGGACCAGCCTATTAGTTAGAATCTCATGATAAAATCACCACTATACACCACGAAGCTACGTGAAATCAGCCAATCTACTCACATTATCACTGAACAAACTCGAGAGACTACTCTTATTTTGAATATTTCCAAACAATGGAGTGTGGGATTCAGACATTGTTAGATGAAGATGAAAACTGATGCTCAAGCTAATTTTTTTTTTTCGTAAATGTCAGCCTTACGGTTTGAAATTTCATCAGCCGTGCCGGCCGCTATTCTGGAGATTTGGAAGGAAAAAAAAAGTTTATTGAGGCATTCAATCGCATTTGGAAAATTGATTGATTATTTATTTATATAATTGCACCAGCAACAGCTTACAACTTCTGCATAGCAGCGACGTCAGAAGACTGAACATAGTCCTCGAGATCGGCAATCTGCTCTTGAACGTCGTCCATAGAGACCTTGGCGTCCTCAACAACACAGTTGATCTGGAGCTTCTTGATACCGTAACCAATGGGGATGAACTGGTGACCACCCCAGACAAGACCGTCGATTTCAATGGCCTTGACACCCTCAACCATGGCTTCGAGATCAGTCTCATCATCCCAGGGCTTGACGTCAATAGTGACGATAGACTTGGCAGCAGGGCCGGGGCCCTTGGCAGCCTTCTTAGCTCGGTACTCAGCCAATCGCTGTTCCTTGAGCTTCTCAGCCTCCTCATCGACCTCATCGTCGTCAGAGCCGAACAAATCAACATCGTCATCCTCCTCCTCAGTGGCGGCGGCGGCAGCAGGGCCGTAAGAAGAGGCCTTGGCGTCCTTATCACCGGGCAAAGAAGCAAACTCCTCCTTCAAAGAAGCGATCTGAGAGTACCATCGAGCAGCGTTGGGGTACTTGGTGGCATCGGGCTTGGACTCGACAGCCTTGAAGACAGCAACATCGGCCTGGGAAGCATTGGCACTTAACCTGTTAGTAATTGCAACTTTCCATGAACTAAAAGCCAGCAAGTCTGAGAGTTTCCAAACATCTCTTCCATGTCTTGCAACAAAAATCAGTTTTGCTTACCCTTCAATGTAGCTCTTTTCAGCAAGGAACTCGTTAAGAGAAGCCAAACCTGGAATTAATTAGCCATGTGTTCTGAGCCACAGTGTTTGTCTAGGACTATCGACCAACGAATCAGAGGGGCGATGAGCTCTGGGGAAAAAAACAATATTACATACCAGCAGCAGAAGTAAGATCAGAGAAACCCATTTTTAGTTATTAGTCGTAAATCGAACAGTAACGCAATTATCAAGTAGCGGTGTTGTTGTTAGGAAAGGACAACTCTGTTCCCAGAAAAATTTGTTATGGCGTGGGCTCCAAGCGTAGATAGGAGACTGGGGGACCATCCCAGTCTCGCCAGCCTCGCCAGCCAAAACGAGCAGGCTGGAGCTGGCCAAGCTTAGCAGAACCAGCTATGTCGGTGGAGATCGACTGGCAAACTTTGCTAGAAGATAGCGATGAACTGAATGACAACATTCGAGGCTGGCTGGATAAACAATTCAAATCTTTGGAATTGCCCCCGTATATCAAGGACCTGTCGGTGACATCATTTGATCTAGGAGATCAGGCTCCGGCTGTGACGATCAAGCACATAGGAGACCCGTTTGACGAATTCTATGAGAATGACAGCGAGGCGTATGGTTCTGACTCAGATACTGCTATCGATGAGTCTCATGCCTCGGGGTCTGTTCCTGAAACCTTCTCGTTCTCCTCGTCTGGCGAGGTTCAATCCAGGAGAACTTCACGAGCTCTGAATCCCGAGGAGGCTCGTCGGGAACGGGATCATTCAGAAGGTTATTTGCATTACTTCCTACCACATCTTCGTCCATCGATGCTCACTTCAATTCGTTCTCCGGTGTATTCTCCGGTTCCAAATCGCACCTCTACCCCATTATCTTCTTCTTTGACCTCTCCGGTAGATGAATCTAGCTCTACCAACTTCACAAATGCGTCTAGTGAAGATACCACCCCTGAGCCATCTTCTGAATCTCGGAGAGATGATGATGATATCCAATTGTTTCTTGAAATATCCTATACTGGCAATATGAAACTGGGATTAGTTGCAACACTTCTACTCAACTACCCATCACCAAACTTCATTTCCCTTCCACTAAAATTGACTGTGACCGGTCTACAGGTTCATGTTTTGGCAGTTTTGGCAATCATCAAAGGGAAATTTCATTTCAGTGTCATATCCGATTGCCAAATGGCAAGTGCTGATAGTGACCAGCTAGTGCCGAAGGATACTATAGATATTATACAGAATGTCCGAATAGGGTCTGAAATTGGCGATGAGAGCAGCGGATCTGTACTTCGTAATGTGGACAAAGTCGAGGCATTTTTGCTGGACAAGATCCGAGATTTGATTCGAGACGAGCTGGCATGGCCTGGCTGGATCACTATTGAAACGTGAGTCGATGCAGATGGCAGCATTTGAGTGCTACTTTGTCATTATCCCTGAAATAATGACGCTTAATTATTTATTCATTTTTGACGCTGTGTCTTGTCGGACATCGAGGGGCTGTGAATTGTTGTTGGTCTTCAGTTATAGTTTAGAGCTTCGGGATCGTAGCTCAGCTGAATTCTCACTATTTTCTTCAACAACACTTGAGCATAACACAAGCATCTGATGTCAAGAGATTTTTTGTAGAAAGCTGGCCCAAATATTTCAGTCTCAGATCGGCAATTCTTATAATACTAGCCTAGGTCGCATGACACGATCGCTCTCATGTGCTGATTCTATAGTCGGTCAATAGAACTAGAGATGTTCTTTTTATTCCTCATAAAGCATACATAACTGATACATATTCATCATTCATGTAATTAGTAGCGGAAGATGGGTGGAGAGATGATTTCTGTATACCCTAATCTTGTTCGGTTTGGAGGCAACCACCACTCTCTGGCATGAGTTCGACAAAAACATACGATGCATTTACAGGAATATCAATGTTGTTTATGAGTTTCAGATCGCGTATAGCCTCATATATTTTTTGCTAAATATCCTGGTGGTCTATCAAAGCAAATTTAGTCTTCCTTTGATTTCCAGCATCATTTATACGACACTTATGCAGAGTGCACATTTGACATGACCATCTCCGATTCAAATCAACGCAAAGATTGCTTACACATAGAAATTTTTGACCTAGGTATTAAGGAAAGAGCTGCAATGATCATTAAAAACCCATAGAAGCGATAAGCGGCCAAATGGGCGAGAAATGACCTTAAAAAATTGACAATTTTTAAGGATTTTATAAATATACACAAAACGAAATTCTGGTTGATAAATGCCCTGCTGGCGCAATGGTTAACGCATTCGCCTCCTATCCTTGGTCAGCGAAAGACTGCGGGTTCGAGTCCCGCGTGGGGCTATTTTTTTCCCCTCCACTGCTCTTGCAAGAGCTTATGCAGCCCGCTTGTTATTTTTAATATTGCTGATAGATGCATGAGGCTCAAACGGTTGAGCGAGATTTTTGCAAGCGAGTTATACGATCATGGGCCGATCATGAGGAATGCTTATATTTGTCATTGATTGCAAACAGCTCGACAAGTACTAGCAACACCAAAAAAGTGTGTAACTGGTGCTCTTCGTACAATAGTTGCAAATCAATTACCATAGTAACTTAGTGAATACTTCAGAGTCAGATTGGACATATCTAGAGACATTTAATGGTAATCAAGCTTTTTCGCTCAACTTGGGTAAGCCCTCACCCATGACATCAATAGTTTCCCCTGAGTATCAAGAATTTTCCAATTACAAGATCAAATACTGCTCAAAACAGAATATCTTCAGGTTGCAACTGAAACTTGTTATACACTGGCGCAAAACGGACCAACCAGAAATAGTTAAAACAGGGCAGATCAGCCAGAGTTAGCTGTATAGGGCACAATAATCTAGTTAGTTGTATAGAACTTAATTATCCCGTCTTCTGGCGCAAACTTTCGGGTGGTGCACAGACGTTGATCAACGGTCATCAATCAATCAATCAATAATGACAAGCTTCAGCAGATGAAAGATTTTTGACCCAGGCCGCAATTTCTGGTTGCGTACACTCATTGAAATGAATAAGCAAATAAACAGATTCATCATATACATAGTCAGGTGCGATCAATGGATTAGTAAGCGATTCAACAACAATTTCTGCAACAAGTTTATCATTGAGTTGCTTTTGGCTTGAATCTTGGCTGTGCTCGTGACGATCGACAAGATCTCGCCAAGCACCTCCTTCATTCTCAACATCATTTTTGCATCAAGTCCTAGTAAAGCCTCAAACATGAGCAGAGCATAATATTAAAAGCTTTGCTGAAATTTGGTCAAAGGGTAATCATGCCGAGCCGAGTAAAAATGAGAGGAATCAAGCTTAAATACATAAACAAGCGATAGATCACATGCCCATGAGCAGCAAGTGGAGCAGTAGATGAAGTAGAAAATCTTAATAATAAACAACAATGTTACACACAGGTGAATTAATGGCTGCATTGAGCACAGAGCTAGCGAAAGAGGCTTAAAGGCAGCGCAGTTCTCGTGCATGAGAACCAGGGCATTAGGACCAGGGCCGTCTGCCTCAGCTCAGCTAGTACCTGAAACATGCTACAGACGGAAGCGGGTCAAGGCGCAAGTTACTCACCATGGGTGTGGGTCGAGCTCGGTTAGTAGCGACGGATATAGAAGAATAACAAAGCAAAACAGAGCAAAGATGATAGGCTTTGAGACGATATTCCCAGGGCTTTTGCAGAAAGAACGCGTGTCTACGCGTCTCTTGCAGTTGCGTTCTTCTTTAATTGTATCAGTAGACAGTCCTCCACGTGACCCAATGGGTTTGCCAAAGCATTGTTGTGTGAAAGCCGCGTACCCCTGGAGGACCAGCGAGAAGAGTTGAAGCCTTGTACAGAATAACAGCTAGCAATATATGACAAAGACGCAACCCCAAAAGCCTCATAGAAGTTCTCGTCATTATTTCTGTGATTTTCTCTTGTTTTTTTACCCATTTACACCAACCCCCCTCAACCCTCGACTTCTCCCAGCAAAGTTGTGCCTCCCTTCAGCCTCCAGTCTCTCTTTAGGTTTTGGCGTCGGTTCGCCTGTTTATTTATATTTGTGAAAAGACCCCACCATAACAACAACGCTCTTATATAACAACATCATGTCGTCGTCGTCGTCGCCAACTGACCGCCGCGACAAACGCTCAGGTGAGTAGATTCCGGGAATTTTCATAAATTTTGTAGATTGAACTTTTTGACATGTTCTAACTGACGTTATTATCTCTCTAGGAACCACCAAATCTTCAGATACCATCTCTAAAACACCCATGCCAACTAGTCTGGCGTCCCGTACAAAGTCCATGCGGTCTTTCTGGTCTGATCTGGAGAAAAATACTGCTCAGGCCAGCCCGCCAATGCCACAAAGCCCAGGATCGTACCGGTCGCCGTCTCCATCGCCGTCCAAAATCGGCTCCGACAGTCCGGTATTCACTCCTGCCAGATACACAAGGCAGTTCAAGCAGCAAAAATCACCTCCACTTTTGAAGCCCGCAGATTCTTCTGAAAGCGTCGAGTTACGAAGCTCTATCTCCCATCAGCATTCGTCGCCAATTGAAGAAGATCTAGCCAGGCAGCAGTCGGGACAGGGGGCCCCCCCGAAGCTGAGAAAAGTCGTGACATTTGAGAGCACTCATGAAATTATCCAGTATGAGACACAGACTCCAGAGATGTCGTCTGCCTCTGAGTCGTTTGATCGACTGAATCAATATAGATATGAAGACGACGAGGACGAGGATAATGATGATGATGATGATGATGACGATGATGATTCTGTCAATGTTCCAGTCATTGATCCATATGCCATAATCCATGAGGATCAAGATGAGGATGAAATCGATCAAAGAGGCCATCAAAGGTTGGTTGTTAACCAGAGATCGGTCAGCAGGCCTTTACCTCAGCTACCTAGCAATATTTCTCCGGAATTCCCCAATACCAATTTTCACTCTCCAGAGGGCGAGGCACCCAGTCCAAGATTGGATTCTCTAACTGAAAGAACCTCACTACCGACTCCCAGACTGTCAACTATTGCATCTCCAGAAATTGAGGATCAATTTCAAGACAGTCTTAGCTATAGGCCTGCTGCGTCACCAGCTGTTTCTATGACATCGGACGAGGAAGACATGGCCCAATTTGGACCAGACGGTAAGCTTTCTGCCGGTGCCAAGCTAGCCAGGAAAGAGTCGTTACTGGAATCACAGAGGAAGGTAGCCACTGAATATGTGGCCTCTGTTCCTTATGCTGCTGAGCCTTCAGCTGCTCAAGTCCAGAGATCGTTGTCACAAAGAAGACGATCGCTCAATGTTGCACTTGATCAAGCTGCACATCCTCCCACTACGTCCATCAAGGAGGAGCCCGAAGAGCCTGAAGATCAGGTAAAGAGAGAACCTGAAAATATACTGGTCAAGCATGAGCCATTGGAATCTGGGCCCACAAAAGTCGACACTCAGTATGGGCTGCCAGTGGAAGACAAGATCAAGGAGGAGAAGTTCAAAGAAGAGGAAGAAACATTAAATTCAAAGTATGACAAAATACTACAGAATGACTCTTCTGTACTTCTCAATGATATGAAGGATGCTAATCATCTTGAAAAATCATTGTTTGACCGAGTCTCTGCTAGCCCTGAGGCGCAGATCCATCATGACAACCTCTCAGATATTCCTATGAATGATGCTACTTCTGACGAAGAAGCAGTTGCTGATCGGGTACGTCTTTCAAGCTCAACTGTAGATGACTGGTATTCCGTTAGCGATGGCGGAAAAGAATCCAGCCCAAGTTTCTTGGATGACGACGGAGAATACTCTGCAGGTCATGACAGTATTTCCAAGCGAAGCGATTCTCATGACACTCAAACTGATGCTTTGGCAGATGACAGTACTTTATCGACACCGCGACCTACACATAAGAAAACTCCCTCCCTTGCACCGTCGCTACCAGAGATTGAAGGGTTTGAGAATTCCTCGCCATTTATGGAAATTCGTACTCCTGTACAGAATGATAGGTTTGATGGTGTTTCTGACAGAACACCTGGTGGCACTCTTGTCAAAAAAGAGCCTATTACTCAGACATCTCAAGAATCTCAGGAATCATCTTACGTTGAGACAAAGCAATCTACTTATCATGCCGGACACCAGCATAGTTATGTGGAGGATGGTCCTAATCCACTTGCATTTACTACAGATTTATCTTCCAATGAAAGAGTGTCATTGAATTCAAGAGACACCGGAGATCATGCCGACAGTTCAGAAGTCTCTGCTATGACCTCTAAAGAGGCTTCGGGACACCAGCTGACAGAAACCGCTCATATTGATGAAAATAAAATGGCCAATAACGTGCCTGTTTTAGAAAAATTGGAATCTGAAGGAACGGCAAAGCTTGCTACTCAGTCGCCGACACCAAGCCAGCTTTTCAATTTCGAGCCTTCTCTGCATCGTCCTGCAAAAGAGCTTTCTGCTTCCGCTCAATCCGAGGTGCCAGAGGGTGAGGCAGATTCTTCGGATATCCCAAATACTGACATACCCAGCCCGCCAGTTCCTCATAAAACTCCTGCATTACTTTCTACTGGTGTGTTGAGTCCGTTCAAATTTTCTCCTGCTGAAAACGAAAAAAGTACTTTCTCTCAAGCACCGACTCCTCTGCTACCTACCGCACTAGCGATGACACCATCACTGCTGCCTTCTGGTTCTCAAACTGACTCGCGGTTGGAGAAAGAAAGAAAGGATGAAAATGAGGTGGCTAATGAGAGCTCTCAAAATGGTGTTGAACCTGATGATTTCACTGGCCAATCTGATTTGACCTCAAATTCAAACGCAAATGCTTCGCTTGGTAGTGATGCTGATCGAACAGCTTCTTCTGTTGAAAGGATAGAGAGAAAAGTCATACAGTATTCGCCGTTGGAGCCACCTGAATCCATGTTCGCTAGTGGTGATGATAGTCCTGACATTTATGAGAGTCCCATGAAGAGTGAAGAATACGAATCGTTTTTGCTAGAGATGGAGTCTCAAGAAAGAGAGGCTGCCAAGAGCAAAGGGATCAGCGACGATAACAAACACGATTCCATGCTTGACATACCACAAATATCTGACGACTTCCTCGAAGGATTTGATGACATCATTGAAAAGGACGATAATACCACCCCGCTGGCTGAAGATGGACGAGAAATGAGCATTTCTTCGCCGAAGCCCGCCAAATATGGCTCACTAGGCTTGCGAAAAGATATGTCACCTCATATATCAACTATGAGATCGTCTTCCGGCAAGAAGTCCAGACCTAGCTTGACACCAGAAGATGTTGAAAAGTTTGCTACGTCAAAGGGTGCAGAAGAGAACGACAACAATCGGCATCTATTATACGAGTTGAGTAAGAAACCTATACCACTACCAGTGCTTCAATTATCAGAAGAAGAAAGTGTGTTAGGCGGTAGAGACTCGCTATTTCTTGATGATATAAACGAAGAGTTAGACAAGATTCTAGGTGCAGAGGAGAAGAAAGGATACACAGTGCGCCAACGTGAGGCATCTTTTATCGCGACGAGAAAGACCTCAGGAAATTTTCCTGACGTTGAGAGGAGGGTCAGCGGGCCTGTTAAACCTATACTCTCTACTTCAGACACAAAAGTCTCACCGGTTCCTGGAACTATCGAAGAAGGAAATGAGTCCCTTGATGATCAAAAAATTGCGATGAGCAATGCTGAGGGCGATGTGAGAAAAGATATTTCTGCCAGTCACGCTAGTACTCAGGAAATGGATTCAATGGTGGAAAATCCGATGCCAAGCGTTGAAAGAGGTAGATTGTTCGTCAAAATCAAAAGCGTCAAGGACGTTGACTTGCCCGGAATTTCAAGTAAGAAAGCCAAGTTCAACCTAACCCTGGATAATGGTATACATTGTATCACAGCTGAGAATCGGGATCTGAATGCATTGTCTTCGGAGTTGAATGAAGAATTTGAACTCTCAGTAATTGACGAATTGGAATTCATACTTACGCTTAAGACTAAATGGCAGCGAACAAACAAAATTGTTCGGCGTCCTGTAAGTCAAGCACCAGCTCCACTGCCCAAATTCGAAGCCAAGAAGCCAGAGACCTCCAAAAGACATGGGTTCTCCCGTTTATTTGGCGGCAAAAGAGTGGCATCCAACGCATCTACAGCTACAACTACCTGGGCTCAGCAAGCTCCTGCTACTCAACCTAAAACTTACAAGGAGGTTGTGGAACCAGATACCTGGGATAGTCTGGTAGCTATTGATGGCTCATTCGGGCGGGCTTATGTGGATTTTAGCCAATACGAGGACGAAGTGTACGGTAAAGCAGCAACTTTTGAGCTTGTGTGTTTCAATGAGTGGGCAAAACAGCCAAATTCGAAACAAAGGAAGCCTCCGTATCGAATATGTGTTATTCAGGTAGAGATGATGTTTATTCCCCGAGCTAGCAAGAAAGAAATCTTACCAAGATCCATTGAGGAAGCCACTGATGAGCTGAGAGAGGCGAGGAAAAATGTACCCGTACACATTGAAGGATTTCTTTCGCAATTGGGAGGTGATTGCAAGTACTGGAGAAGAAGGTATTTTGTTTTGGATGGCGCGTCTCTTGTTGCGCATAGCGAGACTAGCAGAAAGCCAAGAGCTGCTATAAATTTGGCCAAGGCAAGCAAGGTGGTAGTGGAAAGGGCAGAGCTCACCGAGCCAATGGTGGTCACTGGAAAATCGAGAAGAAAATCTGCTTTTGCAGAGCGAGAGGATGCATACGGCATGGTGGAGGAGGGATTTCGTTTACGGTTTAGTAACGGCGAGATAATTGACTTCTACGCCGATAATGGCGAAGAAAAGCAAAGATGGTTGGAAGCACTCAACAAGATAGTGGGAAACCCTTCATTTCATCACCGTCCTTGGATTGACATGGTTTTGAAAGCACAATCTCACAACTAGCAGACCCAAAAATGCGGCACAGTTCTTCAAAAAGGAAAAAAAGGTTAATAGAAATAATCAATAACACTACATGTCATTCTAGACATTGCTCCGCCTCCACTCTATAATAGATTAGTGGCGGTCACTCAACACCATATTACTTGCGAAAACCAATAACGAGCTGACGTATGATATTACTGATGACGACTTAGGGGAAAATGGAGGAAATCTACGAATCAGGGTCCTTGCAGCCAATACGCAAGCTCAGGCTCCTCTCTGGATCAAAATTCTCCGCCCCACCACTCAGGGCTGTCATCTCATCCCAAATAGCCCAATTGGTTGATTGTAAAGAGGGCCAGGGCGCTGTGAAGGGGGAAGTATTTTTGCCGACTTCGCGAATAGTTTCTTTTGATAGCCTTGTCACTACCCACTTATGCATAGATAATATCATGCGGAAGACTGATTTTTAGAAACTAGTTTGTTCTTCATGTCGATTATTAGCCCCCGAACATGTGTCACCTAAAGGACTGCCATCTAACAAGCTAGATTGTGTGGCCAAATCAGCTGTTTTACTAAGCAAGGTTGCTCATGATGCCAACCATGATAAGAAGATTTCATATACAGAAGCAGGCAAATTGAAGCAGCCGGATGTGATGGGCAGTCAATTGTTCCGAAATCGCAAAATAATTTGTTATTGTGGGAGTGTGCATAAAAAACAAGTCAATGTTAACAAACAAACAAGAACGCAAAGCCACCGGCTTACGAACAGAATTCAACCAAAGATCGGCTACTGAATGCCGGTTCGTAAATTTGTCGTCCTAAACGTTGGGAATTCTTGGCATGCATTGAATGGGCTCAATCACATCTGGCATATCCCAGATTACTATAGTGGCCGTTGCTTTAGGGCTTCAAGATCGGCCCGGCCACTCAGCTCAGTAAAGGTGGCTTGTGCCAAACTTGTCAGGCGGTTTATAGCAGACGGCTTGGCACCGACGGTGATTGCATGGGTAGCTTTATACTAACCGAGCTAGACAGAGCGAAGAAAAGGAAGCCCACCCAATTCTAGCTACATACTGAGTGAAACTTTTTTTTTTGGATTGTTCTGAGACTCTAGCCTACGGACAAATCCATTGGCTGACGTTCGTCAATCAGATATTCCCCGTTTTTTGATCGAAAATTGAGATTTCTCTAGAGTATGGGTTGACCCCCAAACACACGTCAGTGATTGTTGCTAGTGGCATTTATTGAAACCATATTTTCTGGAACATAGGATCGGATACTTGTGGTTCCGAGCGCTTCTAACTGGCTGGCATTGCATTCTCCTTGTCGTGAAAAATCCATCTAGCAAAATTTTCATCTGATAATACCTAATGCGGTATCCGGCACCCCCATTCATTGCCGATCATTCAGATGGTTTTGGTGCCACGCCGCCTTTGACCCAGGCCACTTTTCAAGCATCTTTCTAGCATAGTTGAAAATAAAGCGCAAATAAAACTCTTTTCAGTCGGGTCCTTGCCCACTCTCCTGCATGGCATGCAGGAGCCGTGACGGGTGCTTTAGAGAAACGATCAGATAGCCTGCCATATTCTATCACAAATTTTGATCCATTTAAAAAATGTATGTTAGCTTACAAAACACAGACGATGGAAGCGCAGTCTAAATAATAGTTGCAGAAAATGTATTGACTGCCTCCGGTGTGTTGCTATTATTTTGGTTTTCTTAAGTCCTGTTTGTAGGCAGATATAAGTGGGGGCCCCGCGATTTGACCAATCGGATGGAATTATAGATTGCAGCCATATCATCAACCCTGAACATAGAACATAATATTGCAATTTTTTCCCCCAATTATCTCTGCTCTCCGCTGCTTACATCCAATTATTGTAAGCCTAGGGATTTTTCTCAAGAATTGCTTTTCTCTAACAATCTTATTCACGCAACGAGTAGATCAGATAATCACTGTGATGTGCCAACTTAGGTAAGCACATCATATTCGGGTTTTAAGCGTAAGAAACCATAATTGTACAAGGCTGGCTTGCAATTCTCGTGATATACATGGCGAGTCAAACATGAGCATCAAGAGCAGATCGTATGAGCTGCAAACAAGATAAAGCTTGAAACATGATCTCTCTATTGCTGACAAAAGGTATTGCGTCTTTGGTTATTTGTTTCCCACCCTTTTATAAATTGTATGCTTGTTTAGTAACAAGTATCTTGGCAGTACCATATACTTCACTAGTCAACGGTTTGAGTTTAAAAAGCAACCAACTCTCCAACCAAAAATCGGGAAAAACAAAAGCCACTTGAAAAAAGGGCAAGAGAAAGCCAAAAGAGGCTCAAATAAAACGCAACGTTTTCACTAGCCGCTACTACTCATGATTGGGTGCGTAACCTGAACGTTAGCTATTAGCTACACGGGGAATCGGAATAAACACCCGACCTTTTTTTGATGTCTAATAGCAAGCCAAGCTATCCTTGATTTTCAAGAGATCAAGTCAAAGTTACTGTTGGTCTCTGAAAAGCGTACCGCTCGGAAACGAGAGTATCAAGTATTTGTGTCAAAATAGCTCTATTATAGCGAGGTCGTGTGTACGAGGCAGACGTGCGGCCGAGATACTCAATAGTGATGAAACAGGTGCCCGGATCATGATCTGAGCGATTGATTAGATGTTGGTGTAGCTTTTTGGGTCAGGTACGTGTAGTCCCGGTCAGGGCTTTTTCGTAAGGTCCACACAGTGGCCGCGTGCCACAGGACTGAAACCCTAACAGGGAGCGCAAAAAGCAGATATGTGGCTCAGAATTGCTTATTGTAAAGCGACAGTCTCTGGCCAGGGCCGGCCATAGTACCCAATACCAGCTTTGATCAAGAAAAGCAAATAAGTTTTACTCGCTGTAAAAGGATATTCTGCTTGATTCTGCGACGATGGAGTTCGTAGCCCTGAGATATGACTGCAAAAAGCAAGCAAAATACAGAAAAATCGGTCACTCATTTCCAACTCTGGGTCTATTTAAAAGATGCCGCTTCGCCCAGTAAAAAGATTTCTTGATCTCCCTCGGATCTGATAAATATTTGTGAAGCTCAAGTGCCGAAGCCGTTTCTCTTAAATATTCGTGTCAGATCTCAAAACACGAAATTCGCTGAACGATCTTGATTGACTCACCGGTTGATCTGCTTCTCTAGCTGTTTATCATGAAATTTAGCATCGCTTCCCTGGCATTAGCGGCCGTGTTTCGCCTGTCAGTAGTTGCGGCTGCAGCCAAAGATTACTACGGCTCTCCATGTGCAACTGCCTTCGAAGACTTCTACTATGGATGCTCTAGCGAAAAACCGAAGAAGCTCCTGGCTTGTCAGTGCACTAACGAGATCTTTCAGATGTCTGTTGTCAATTGCATCACCAATCATACCTCAGATGTTACTGAAATCGCTGCTGCCTATAAGGGTGCTGCTAAGATCTGTGCAAAAGCCAACGTTACTGCAAAGAATTTCAAGGCAGCTGCTAAAGCTTTGAAGAAGCAGCATGTCTTGACCAATCTTACTCTTGTGGATATGCAAACTCTCAACATGACCCAGCCCTTTGCTGCTCCAGAATCGTATCTCAAACCTTTTCTTGAAGCAGCAGCAGCTAAGGCCAACAATCCTTCTATTTCTCGAAAGGTTGCATCTGGTGTACTTGCATATTGGGCATTGGTTCTTTTATTGAGAATTTGTGCCAACATGACTTCCAAATATTTGTTTCCTGTTCTGCGAACTTTGGACACTAAGCCTATCAGACGGTTTAGAAAGTATGTGTTGCTCCCCCCCACCTTCAAATACACACACTCTTCGGTTTACAGGCTTTTCAAGTTTTACTCTTTCAATATTCCTACACGATTTCAAACTTTGATTTTGATAGGTTTTTTCATTGTCAGATTTGTACTGTATTTCACCAACTATCCTATTGTCATGCCTAACTACTTGAGCAACACTGTGGCTAAGCAAATTACTTCCTACCTTGCCTACCGATCAGGTATTTTTGCATTGACTCAGATTCCCTTGATGTTGCTCTTCGGTGGACGAAACAACTTTTTACTTTGGGTGACCGGCTGGCCTTTGGACACTTTCAATGTTTTCCATAGATGGCTTGGCCGATCTATTTTGCTGGATCTTATCATCCATGGTGCTGCATACACTAGATCTTCCGTCAATGTTGGTAAACTTGTTAGTCGATGGCATGATCCTTATCTCCATTGGGGTTTTGTTGCTGTTCTTGCCAATGGTATTATCATTGTGATGTCCAGTCATATCATTCGAGCACACCGATACGAGTTGTTCTTGGCCATTCATCTGATTTTTGCAATTGTTTTTGTTATGGGTGCTTGGTATCATCTCAAGCTCCTCGGTGCTGAGCGACAGTACACCTACGCTGCTGTTGCCGTTTGGGCATTTGACCGTCTCGTTCGTTACATTCGACTCATTCTCTCAGGACTTAACTCTAAAGGCCAGATGAAGCTTTACTCTGATGGTATTATCAAAGTCAAGATCTCCTATTCAAGGCTTTGGAAGCCCAGACCTGGTTCTTATGCCTTTTTCCACTTCCTCAAACCCAACTTTTTCTGGCAATCACATCCTTTCACTATTGTTGAATCCCCTCTACCTGAAGATAAGGATAAAATCACTATTATCATGAGAGTTAAAAATGGCATTACCAAGAAGTTGGCTGAATCATTGGAGCAGACACCAGACAGATCTGCTGAGATGCGAATGTTAGTCGAGGGTGTTTATGGCTCCAACAACCACCTTTCTCATTACGACAATGTTGTAATGTTCTCTGGTGGAATCGGTGTCACAGGTGTCTATTCGTATGCTTCTTCTCTTCGACAAGACCCCAACCCCAACAAACGATTCATGTTTGTCTGGTGTGTTGCATCGGAAGAAGCTTTGGAATGGTTCAAGGATGAAATCAACTATCTCGCTCAAGATCCTCGATTCGACGTTCGAGTATATATCAATGCTAACCGACCCATTGACCCTACTGACGAGAGCAGTGATCATGAATCGACAGAGGTTGATATGACTTCAAGCGATAAGGAGAAAGAAGAGCAGCCTATTCATCCTCCCCCCATGGCTCGGGCTAATAGCACCAGCGTGGCCAAATCTTACGAAAAACTTAGCATTCCCAGCGCTGTTCATGAACAATTGCTCACTGCTTCTGGTACCACTGCTTTTGTGTGCTGTGGACCGGGTGCTATGAACGACGATGTTCGAGCTACTGTTGCACAAAATCTCGACTTCCACAAAGGCCGAGTTGACTACTTTGAAGAGTCTTTCTCTTGGTAAACAAGCACATTCACCCGTTAAAGTTTTCAAAAACTATAGTAACTTCTCATCTTAAGTAATAAATGTCTTTCCGTTATCAAAAACTCTTATATATATTGTAACTGTCTAATTGAGTTGAGAGCCGCTCGGTGTCAACTATGATAAATAAAAAGACCAATAAAATTTGGCTATGCTGCCTATTTCCGCTCAAACTACTTATAGAGCAACTTATGAAGATAATCTCAGAGATCTTGTGGCGTACAAAGCGTTGACATTATAAAAGGCTATGAAGTCATTGGCTAATGGAGCTGTGGCAAAGCAAAGGCATCTTTTTGATAATACGCTTGGCTGTCTTGAGTCGCATCTCACGTTGCCCATGATTTTACTTGGCCATAAAGAGCAACCTCTATTTATTGGACGCATATAACCTATCTGATCATCTACAAAGTCAAAATAGCCTCTTGATAATGGCAATCGCTTTTGTTGGCCTTAGTAATAATTACTCATGATTTTTCACAATTTTATCAAAGTGTAATCTGTGATCACGTACGAATGAGGTAGCTGATTTTTTAGTGGTACTACTCCCCACCACACCCTAAAACTTTAATTTGAAGGGCCACGCACCTTTGGTTTATGATTTTACTCCCTTGAGCTTTAAATCAGTTTGAGGTAGTGCCAAGTTAAACTTCACACACATTTACAGTACTCAGCTGGCGTGGTTCGTGACCTCGTATCCTCTGCAATGATGCGGACTACTTAATGAATAAGAAAGCGGGCACTCTCATGAGACAAATGGCGACGCCCAGACGAAGCAGAGAGCAATAATTATAAAGGCTCAAAAGAACAAGCCACGAGAGTTTGAATTTGTGAGGAAAATTTTGCTACTGAGTGGTCCCGAGAGATTATTTTTGCTTACGTTGCACACCATTGCCAATCTGAAAATTATAGGAAAATTTATTGAAATATTTCTCGAAGGCATCAATATTGCCTGAACAGGTTTGTTCTATAGCAAGAGCTTTTGGTTTCTTCGCCTTCTTGCCGATCGTTTCTTGTTTCATAAATAAGGCAGCAGATAATACCACACCAAAGCATTACCAAACTTGAAACAGCACGCTGAACACGATGGGCCAGGGCCTTAAATAAAAATATTGCCTAGTAGTACCTTTGATATTATCTTTAAAGGCACCAGTATATATATATCCCTTGAGTCGCAGCGATAATGCAGTCTGCGCGATTATCCTCAACTTCTTACCAAGTAACATGAGAGTCATTCAGTCTGTTCTGACCAGGCTGTTGGTGCTAACGGCTTCGATATTAACAGTCAATGCTGAGGTATCAGATCTTGTTGGAAAGCCTTGTATGTCCGCGGCGACTACTTATCAATACGGTTGCGCTCCCGGTAAAGGTGGCTACACCAACTACTACTGTTTGTGCCAAAATGCTGCTTACATGGGCACTGCAGCTTATTGCATTTCCGAATATGCTGAAAGTGATAAGGCTCAGTCTCTAGCTTTGGGAACTATGAATACCAACTGCATGGAGGTTACAAACAAGACATTTACAGAGAGAGATCTCCAGATCATGATCATCAATGCTACTCGGTTCATCAATGCCGTACACAGCGTCCCCAATACCACTCAAGTGGTGGACCTCCCATTCAAACTTCCAGAAGCTCTAATTGAGAATTACTTGAAGGCTACTTCAATAGACAATGACTTTATGAAGAATAACATCTATATAGGTGCTGGCCTTCTTGGATACTTTGCTTTCATCTTTTTGCTCAGAATGTTGTCCAACCTGGCATACCGAAGCTGGCCCGGTCTATTGAGATTCTTTGACAGTAAATTTTCAAGAAAAATCAGAAAACATATAATGCTTCCTGGTACGTTCAGTCAGAAGCATCGAGTTGCTCATCGTATATGTGGGCTTCATTTCAACATTCCCTCTCGAGCACAAACTCTGACTATTTTGGGCTACCAGATATTGCACATCGTGCTTTTATGCATTGATTACAATATATACAGGCCATCATATCTGTATATGACTAAGGAGATCCATATTTCCAACTATATAGGAGTTCGAAGTGCTGATTTGGCTGTCAGTCAACTCCCTTTAATTTTCTTATTTGGTGCGCGGAATAACTTTCTGATTCCTATCACAGGCTGGAAGTATGATGTATTTAACATGTTTCACAGATGGGTCACTCGAGGTGTTCTCATTGACATTTTGATTCACGCCATTGCCTTCTCTGTGCTAGCTACTGGTTATCACGACTATCTTGCTTCGTGGAAAGAAACCTACTGGAGATGGGGTGTTGTCAGCGCTTGTGCCGGAGGTCTCATTTTTGCCCAGAGCTTGTCTCCTCTAAGACATGCATGTTATCAGGCTTTTCTATACATTCACATCCCTCTCGTTATTGCGTTCATTGTCGGTGCCTGGTGGCATTGTCACGATGTTGGTAAAAGTGCTTATATTTATGCGTCAGTGGCTATTTGGATCTACGATCGAGTTGCTCGATGGATCAGAATTCTCTGGACTGGAGGAGTTATGTCTGGTAATGCCAAGCTGCACGAGGGTGGAGTAATGGAAGTAACCATCGACTATTCTCAAAGGTGGAAATGGAGAGCCGGAACTTTTGGATATCTCCATATTTCCCGATGGAATAAAATATGGCAGTCTCGCCCATTCACTATTTTGGCAGCCACTGCCCCTGATGAATACGGCAAGCTGAAGATTTTCGCAAAGGCAAGAGGTATGATGACAAAGAGCAATTGGAATTACTTCAAAAGGCACCCACACTTGTCTACTAGTATCAATATTATGCTAGAAGGACCTTATGGAGTGGATTATCCTCTGCACAATTATGACTCTGTGGTTCTCATTGCGGGTGGCATTGGCATTACCGCGACCTATGGCTACGCCCTTGAAATCAGGAATCGTCTTGATCGAAAGATTCGAGTGACATTCATCTGGGTAATTGCTGATAGCACGCCTCTGGAATGGTTCAATGACCAATTGAACTATATCAACCAGGACGATAGGTTCGACGTCCAGATCTTTGTCAGTAATAATAACAGCGGATTGGCAATTCCAGAGAAAGAGCCGGAAGATGATTTTGTTCTCAATGAATATCAGCAAAAGAACATTTATCAGCAGAAACAGCAGATGCAGATGCAAAAATCGAACAATAAACAGATTGGAATGTCAATCTCGGATGTTCCATCTACAGAGTCGCTGAACTACCCCAGCAAGCTAAATGTTATCAATTCGCGACCCAATCTTCGATGGCTCGTATTCCAGCAGATAATGAAAACCTCTGGAACTCTGGCTTTCATGACTTGTGGGCCTGACGCTATGAGTGATGACATTCGAGTATCTATTGCTGAAAATATTGAATCCGCTAACTCTCGAGTGGATTACTTTGAGGAAGCCTTCTCCTTTTAATAGCAGTGCCAATTGATTTATATATAATCATACAATAGGTTTTGACGTACGCATGGTACAAATGGGGATATAAATGAATATGTTTTATGAACTACATGATCAAACCATAAAGAGCTAGCTACTCTTCCGCAATGCCAATGCGTGGAGCATTTTGACTCTAAGATTCCCATTAAATAAACAAGTTTGCTTGTGACCAATGTCTTTTCTGTCTATGTTAACTTCTACCACCGTTAGGAGGCATGAACATGTTTGGCATATTAGGCATGTTTGGCATATTAGGCATGTTTGGCATATTAGGCATATTAGGCATATTCGGCATATTGGGCATATTGGGCATATTAGGCATGCCTTGCATATTAGGCATATTAGGCATGCCTTGCATCATCATTTTCGGATCAAAGCCTGGTGGCTGGGGAAACCCAGTTGGAGGAAACATAGGCATTTGCATACCACCCATCATCTGGCTCATAACCTTCTGAGGTGTAAAAGCCTCTCGTAATTTATCTTGTTTTGAGCAATAAGCAATCCAAGTGAACTCATCAAATCCATAGTTGAAATAATCGGTGGAATCAGCACCAGGTTTCCGCCAGGGCTTGTCGGTGAAATCCTCCAGATTAACCTGTGTCAGAGGCTTACCATCCAGTTCTGCCACGGCCTCGATATCTAGTTTAACAGGAGCCTTCTCATGGCTTGTAGTTGCTACCACGCCTTCAGCTGTTGGAACCTCCTCGGCCTTTGTAGCCACGGCCTTAGGAGCTTCAGCCCTCTGGCCGGGTTTTGTGTCAATGACAAATTCGATATCTGAATCGTCATCATCTTCATCTTCGTCTTCGTCTTCGTCGTCTTCTGCTTCAGACCCATTTTCCGCCTCTCCTTTTGATTTCGCATCTCCAGAGCCTACAGCCTTAGTACCATTCTGTTCGGTAGGCTCCGTCTTGTCAGCCACCTTGACCTTCTTGCTGGATGGTTCTTCTTCTCCATAAAGATAATTGTCGTCCTCGTCTTCCATGATGACTGATGTTGCTGGTTGGCAAGATCTAGTGATGCGGTTGGTAGTAGGTCATCTTCTTTCCCGCGAATCTTTCGCTATGTTCGAAGCCTTCCTTTGGGTCTTGTCATCAACACCTCCAAGTTGCAACATCCCGTGCATATACAATCATCCCCCGTAGTAGCTAGACTTTCAACCATGGGAGTTGTAGTTCCTAAAATTCCGGGAATATTGGCTCCGCCGGATGTTGCTAAGCATTTGCAAAGAGATGTTGCTGATTTGTTACATCGTAGAAGTCTCGATTTTCCTGGTAGGTAAAGATAAATACTGATATTAAACCAAAAATCACATTCTAACAATTGATTTTTTTTCTTTGTAATTTTAGGGTCTCAGCCTGTCTCGTTTACAAGAAAACATATTGAAGAGCTCATGAGAGAAGAGTAGGTACTTGCCAATAGATCAGTCGTTGATTAGCCGCGATTTCGGATACTAACTTGCCCAGTTACTTTGTATGTGAAAAATCGGATGGTATTCGTTGTCTCATGTTTCTCACCCAGGAAAATGGCAATGAAAATGTCTATTTAATTACTAGGAGAAACGAATACTTTCTCATTCCCGACCTACATTTCCCAAAAACCGGCGATGATCTGGGATCCTTCCATACTGGAGGTTTAATTGACGGGGAGTTAGTCGTTGCTAAAAAACCAGATGGCTCTCATGAGCTTAAATATCTCATATTTGATTGTTTAGCTCTAGATGGGAATGTTTTTGTTAACAGGACGTTAAACACCCGACTCGGGTTCCTCACTCAGGGCCTTTATAAGCCCTATCAGCAGCTCTTTGCGCAGTATCCTGAGGACTGTAAAATGTTTCCTTTCAAGGTGTATTTTAAGAAAATGGAGCGCTCTTATGGGCTTGTCAAAGTTCTCGATGAGGTCTTGCCAAATCTAGAGCATGCCTCGGATGGTCTTATTTTTACCTGTCGAGTCTCACCTTATGTATTTGGCACTGATCCCAAGATTCTAAAGTGGAAACCGCCTGAAGAAAACACTGTCGATTTCCGTCTGGTTCTAGAATTTCCTACTTATACGGATCCAGATCTTCCCGCAGATGAAGCTACCTACCCTTTGTACGATGAGAAGCCAGAATGTCATCTTTACGCTTGGTTTGGAGGTACAGATTACAGGCCATACGACGATTTATACATTACTGACGAGGAGTGGGATAAGCTGAAAGATCTGAATGAACCCCTTCATGAAAGATTGATAGAGTGCAACAAAGACGACAAGGGTCGATGGAGATATCTGAGATTTAGAGACGACAAACCTAACGCCAATCATATTTCGACCATTGAAAAAGTCAATGAAAGTATACGAGACTGTGTAACCAAAGAAGAGCTCACCAAAAATTGGGCCAAGATCCAGGAGAAGTGGAAGGAAAGAGAGAGAGCTGAGAGGGAGAAAGCGGGGGCGTTGACTGGCGACCGCAAAAGACAGCGTTCCAGTACTTAATTGTCATGCAGATTAAGTTTCTGTTCTTCAACCTTCTGGTGTGTTGTAATTTTAATGTAATTTATTCAAACATTTTGGTCAAGTGGTTGATTATGCCCTCAAACATCTGAACATGCTGCACGTAGTCCAAACATACTAGTCACGTAACCACAGCTCACGCTCCTAACTCCAGCATTTTCGTCCAACCTGCTCTATTGATCTTCTTTATTTACAATATTTACACTGCTGTCTCCTAAAAAGATATGGGAGTACAGGCTTTTAGCAAACTGCGGGGATTGCCATTTCCTGACAAGAAATACTTCTCGTGTCTCAAGTTGTCAGTGAGCTCTTCACTAAACAGCTTGGAAGCATGGAAATAGTCTAATAATGCATTGGCTTCTGTTTGATTGAGTCTTTGCACCTCAAGAGGAGCAACCCCTTTGAACTGAGCAGCCAACTCGTAATCGTACTCCTTCCTAGAAGCATATGAAGGAGCTTCCGATAAGCCCAATCCTGCGGTGATGGTGGAGCTAGTTGAGAACTTTCCGCTGGTGGCTGCAATCACAAGACCCTTCGTCAAAGATCGCTCTCCGGACAAGAAATCAAAGAAGATCTTTGGCAGTTGCAAATCCAAGGCTTTGATGGGACGGTTCTGAGTATCCCGGTTGACGGAGAAAACCCTATCGGTTATGGCATTAACATTATCCATAGTTAGCAAAACAGGAGCCACGGATTGATTAGACACTTCGGTGACGAAATCATTTAGAACCTCAAAAGCATCTCTTCGATTCTTTCCCTCAATAAGGAAATTGTAAAGTGATTTCATGGCACTGCTGCTGTGAGGCTGGAAAGCACCAGAAGACTTGATGACAGCTTCACTGGGCTTGATCTGGCTCAGAATCTGCTTATTGGCACGGGCCACCTTTTTCATCCATCGCTTAGCTAGCATACTCTGAATAAAAAGATTGTGTTTTTTGCTGAACAAAGCATCGCTATTACCATCGATAAGATCTTCAGCTCGGGGAATAGCCAGCACAACATAGCCCTTCTCCGCAGCAAATGCATGAGCCTGTGCAAGAGTGGAAGACTTACCCACCCCGCTATCGCCGATTATGCACAGACGATTATCCTTGGAGGACTTTTCGCTTCCTTTCTCAACGCTTTCCAGAATCTTGGTGGAAATTCCTTGTCGCAACAGCACACAATGCTCTTTGAACAATTCATTTCCCTGTCCTCTTTGAAATGATCCCAATTTGGCTAGTCTTTTGGAAGATTCCACAGGATATTGGAAGACTCGTCCCGTTTCCAAGTTGCCTAAATCATAGGGAACACCACCCTGAGCATCACCAGGTACTGCAACTGCAAGCTTCACAGCTCTTGAATATGAAGCAGTCTTCATGAAATCATCTATAGGTCCAGCTGTCCTTTTCGGAGTGCCCTGTTTGAACTTGTTATCTCCGGAATAATGTGATTTACCATCATGATCCAGCAGCTTTGTCTTGTAGAAAGCTACCGAGGACTTGTGGAATGCCCTTATAGTAGAATATCCACATGTCTTTTCAGCCAAGCCCCGACCGGCCAAAGCCCGTGAGATCAATCGACTGGACATTTTGCTACGTCTTGGTGTGAAAATTGTAGGTGATCTGAAATTGGGTGGATTGTGGTGAGGAGAAAGCCATGCTCGAATGTACGCGGAGGACCGATGGGTCAAGCCTGAGGTCATGAAATTCGGCATTTCCACAACAGATCAATAAGAATTTGAACTAGTAGGATCATTTGTTTAGTTAGTGGTGCATTTGGCTAATAACATGTTTGGTTGGCTAAGACTTTATGCTGTTGGTGCTGGTGCAACAATTTCTATTGTGCTTTCCATTAATGTTTCGCTATGATCTGCTAATGATACCTACTAGCTATAGTAATTTTGTAGATAATACAATTATTTCCATATTTATGTATGTTCCTGTTATCATACGAATGGATGATTTCATTGGCTCTTACGGATTCTTTGAGTATAGTTGAAAGGTCGCGGGCCAATTCTCTCGTGAACATGTTTGCCATTTTGTCGATAACAGCCTGCTTCTTCCTACTTCGACCATCTTGCACCTACCCTTTTAACCATCATTTTCCTCATTTGCAACCTCCTTGTCTTCGTCATCAATGGCCTCCAACTTTCCACTAACCTTAGCGGCATTGATTCCTCGGGCTGTCAGGTAATCTAGCATGGGACCACCTCGATAACTGTCAATGAAGCCGAAAAACCCATTGAACACATTTTCCTTCTTCTCCTCAAGGTAAATCTTGTCATAAATATACTTGTTTTTGAATTCCTGAATTTGATCTTCCCACTTGTCAAAGTTCAACGATTCGTGGCCCAGCTTGTTGAGTCTCTGGTTGAACCCGTCATATACTGGTCGCTCAAGAAGGAGACCTAATGAAGGAGCTTTGGGAATGTTTATCTTGTCTGGTCCAAATGATTCTGAAATACGACTGATTGGGCAGCCAGTTCTGACAGTCAAACAAGCCATTGCAACCATTTTTCGGATCTGGTGTAGCATAAACGACTGACCATGAATTTTGATAGAAAGCCACTCAGTACCATTGATGTCAAAAGGATCAGAAACTTTGAGAGATTTCATAATACGGCTGGCACTGGGATCCTTGGCTTCTTTTCCAAGTGTGTAATTGTGGAAATTGTGAACTCCGGTATAAACGTCAAAAGCCTTTCTCACTTTATCGAGACGTTCAGCAGAAATCCGGTAGCTACGACGCGCCTTGTTCTCAATAGTTTTGACTCGCTTGATGAGATCTTGTTTGTCCTTACTTTTGGCCTTGATTTCCTCCTCGCTCTCTCCCGCAGCTCTAGCGTCGAACTCCGCCTGTTCTATCTGACGACATTGGGCGATGTCATTCTGACTGATTCCTTGGCTTTCAAGTTCTGTTTCAACCGACTTCCAGAACTCTTCACCTTCCTTGTCTTCCTCAGTGACACCTGGGTTTTCTTTAGCAGCTTCTGCGACCTTTTGGCTCAACGCACTATCAGGCTTAGGAGGTAGGAACGAATAGCTAGGAATCAGATACTCATAGACTCGAGAATTGCACATCTTTCGGCATTCAAAACTCTTATTGGTCCGGATATATCCCCACACCCGGACAGTCTCTGGAAGATGCTCATTTATCTTTTTGACAATGTCAGGATCTTCAATGATGAGCTTCAACGAAATGACATTACCAGCAGCATGAACACCCTTATCAGTTCGAGCAGCACGCAACAAACTAGATTTTTTGGGATCATTGGAGTTATCCTTAGAAATAGCCCCAGCTTTAACAAAAGCCTGGAAAATGTCACCCTCAATGGTTTTATGTGGAGGATTCAACTGCATGCCATGATAGCCAGTACCGCAGTAACCAATGCACACTGCTACCTTTCGCTTGGGAAGACGTGGCTCTTTTTTGGCCTCTTCACTTTCATCCTCTTTGTTTGTCCTATCAGCAATATCTGCTCGCTTCTTTTCAATATTGTACCTTGCATCCTCTCTCTTTCTCTTCAGTGCGCTCATAGTTTCTGGGACTGGTGCATCAGCAACAGGAGCAGCATTAGCAGCGAGACCAGCGGTTTTCTCAGTTTTTTCAGACATGACGATACTCCTACTAATCAATAATCGCCTTGATAATTTCCAGACTTTTAAAATCTCCGATATCTTGCAAATCTGATCTGTTGCAATCAAAAGTCAAGCAGCTCACAGCCTACAGCCTATAACACAGATTGATCTGAAAAATTTCTCAGCCGTACGGGGTGTTTAGAAAAAAATTATACCCCCTTAGGCAGAGGAAACCATCAACCTTTCAACACCACCGAAAATGCGACAGTTGACAGAAGAAGAAACTAAGTCTGTTTTTGAGAAACTTGCAAATTACATTGGCAGGAATATAGCGTCCCTCATCAACCGGTCCGACGAGCCATACTGTTTCCGAATCCAGAAAGACCGAGTCTACTATGTGAGGTAAGTGATCAAAGGTCAGAAACTAGATTCAACCAACAATATCATCTAACGTTTTATAGTGAGAGAATTGCTCGTCTTGCTACTTGTATTGCTCGACCGAATCTCATGGCTCTTGGAGTATGTCTTGGAAAATTCACCAAGACTGGAAAATTTCGACTGCATGTCACTTCTCTTGAGGTGATTAGCAAACAGGCCAAAAATAAAATTTGGATCAAGCCCAATGGAGAAATGCCTTTCTTGTACGGAAACCACATTGTCAAAGCTCATGTTGGAAAAATGACCGAAGATGTTCCTGAGCATACTGGTTTGATAGTCTATTCCATGAATGATCTCCCTTTGGGATTCGGGGTTAGTGCTAAAAGCACGGCCGAATCAAGAAGAGTTGATCCCAGTGCTATTGTCGCATTCCGACAGAGTGATGTCGGTGAATATCTACGTGAAGAAGATAGTTTGTTTGCTTAAGTTCATGTTTTTGTAACGCTAAATGTATTTATTTCTTTCCCTTCTTCTTCTTTTTGGCTGGGTTGTTTTTAGCCTTGACCACCTTCTGTGCAGAAGCCTGGCTACTTTGAACACTCTCTGTCAAGTTATCAACAGATCCTCCTTGTGTCATATTTCCAGAGCCCTTCTTATCCTTCTTCTTGGGCTTCCAGGTACTTCTGTCTCGCTTAGGCAGCCATCGCTCTGGATCGGGTGCTACATTTGCGTCGTAATTCTTTGGAAGCTTGCCCTTCCTTCGCTTCTTAAGCTTCTCACCATGCTTGGAATCACCTTCGCTTATTCTTCTCTTTTTCAGCAAAGGTTCTATTCCAAGATCGATATATGTTTTTCCGTCTTTGTTAGCGATCAGGACATCAAGGGGGACAAGGTCCTTCAGGTGTTTGCTGTACAGATTACTACTTTCCGTAGTCGATTTGCTGGTTCCTATGAGGCCAGCAATGTCAGTCAAGTTGAAAGCGTTCTTCCCGATGCTCTTCTCAAAATATTCATGGGCTTCTTCTGGTCGGAACGACGCCAATAACGACGCTATATATCCAGCTTCATCATCTTGCTCTGCAGTCTTCAACCAATCCGAAAGCAACTGAATAGCTTTTCCTTCCTTATCTTGAGCTTTGTACAGATTGAATAGCACGCCGACAACTCCTGTTGGAACATTTGAAATTTTCTTGATAGTGCTGGCAAGAGTGTCCACAGCGATATCAAGCTTTCCCTCTCTATAATACAGTTGGGCCAGAATCAGAGCTAAACTAATATTGTCCCCAGTTTTGAGCTCAGAAGAAAATCTCTTTTTGAAGATTTTACTGGTGATGTCTCTCTTATCCTCCACATCTAACTTACCAATGTAAGCAGTCACCAATCCTGCAGTCTTTGCAGCTCCACCAAGTTTTTTAGCGGCCTTGCAAGCATCTAATCCAGCAATAGACTTAAGCAGAATCTCATTCAGCTTGAACAGATTACTCTGTAAGCTGATTTCTCGAGAAGGTTGGTTCTCGCCGAGCCTGGCAAGCAACTTGTGTGGGTTCTCTTCGTGTATATTAGCCTCCATCGATATGGAGTTGTTCTCGATAATTCTCTGGACCAAAGAATCGGCAGACTTTTCCGACTCGACATTCTTCAAAATAGATAATGCCTGCTCTTTGTTTCCTTGAAGCTGGTTCACGTAGGCAGCTTGAACCAAGATCGGGGCCACTTCCTGAGCAGCATCTTCAGGGCTCAAATCCGAAGATTCCGCACTCAACTTTGCTTCCTGAAGATATTTAAGAGCTTTTTCATACTCGCCTTTTCCCAGCACTGCAGTTGCAGCATTGAAAAGCAGATCAAACGATGAGCTGGATGTCGGCCTATCAACAGCAATACCCTTATCACCACTTAAGATTTTCCCAGCAGTAATTGCAGCTAAATTGACTTCAATATCTTGAGATTCTGGAGAATCCTCGGCCAAAAGATGCTTGTATAACTCTGCTGATCCGTCAAATCGATCAGTCTTATAAAGGGCCTGTGCAAGAGCATGCTGAACAGTCACATCATCACTGGCTAGCTTCTGCAACTCATCCACCCTCTGCAGCTGATATAACACATATGCATATTCCTTGACATATTTGGTTTTCAAGTCCGGGACTTTTTCAAATTTTCTATAACAAATGTCATATCGATCCAGCTTGATCAATGCCACGATCATAGAGTGCAAAGCACTTGCATCACCAGGCACAAGAGCAAGAATCTCTTCAGCACACTTCAATACCTGCTCATGATCTTCCGTTTGCGAATGAATTTTCAGCGTTGACAACAACTCTGTTAGATTTTTAGCCATTGTAGCTGAGTAAAATGGAGAATTTGATTTTGGTGGTGCTGCTGGTATTGCTGGTTTATTTCACTACAAAAACCCCCTTCCACCCCCCAGGGTAAAAGTTTCACTGTGCACCAACGAAAAGTCCGCCAAAATGATCTCAGCAATGAGCTCGGCGAGCACTTGTTTTGGGCCACTGAAAAGATTGGGGATTAGATATGTTTCTTCTAAGAGTAAAAAGTACGCCTTTGCGTCTCGTAAAGGCAAATCGTTGTCGCCTAATGTTGGTGTCAATAGCTTCAAGTCCAGTCAGAAGAATAACTTGGTAAAATCTGCAAATAGTGTCACTGCAAAGACACTGAATGCCGGGGCGTTTTCGCAGCTTAGTGAAGTGGATAGGAAGTCTCGTAGTATGCATAAGAATCTGCTGGAAAATATTGATTCGTTCGAGTCGCTCCGAATCAATCCCGAAGTGCGATCTGCTATTGTAGACGGATTGCTAGGTCATCTTCAGACGAAAAAGCCTACTGCCATTCAAACGCTGTCTACCAAAATGATTCGGTCTACTAGGACTAATGAGAAGCTTCTCAAAACATGGTTGGTCGCTGCTGAAACCGGGTCTGGTAAAACGGTGGCCTACCTTGCCCCGATTTTGTCAAATTTGAAGGATCAAGAATCAAAGGCAGAATGGGCAAATCTCAAAAATCTTCCTATCATTCGATCTGTTATTCTCGTTCCTAGTATGGAGCTCGTGAATCAAGTAAGCTCTGTTATAAAACAGATTTGCTCGAGTTGCAAGCTTTCTTTCTTTGCATGTACGTCCACTACTTCTGGTGCTACTATATCCCGCAAACTCAACGAGAGACTGGATGTGCTCGTTTGCACTCCTGATAAATTGAACAGGATCTTTGAAAAGCATAGTGCTAAAGTGCATTTATCCAATTGTCAGGCCGTAGTTGTCGATGAAGCCGATTCTTTAATGGATGATTCGTTCGGTCCAAGCACTCTCAAAGCTATCGGCTTGGCAGCAAATATTCAAAACTTGGTCTTTTGCTCTGCCACAATTCCTCGAAAATTCGATAAGCTCATGAGAAGTGTCTATCCCGATGCTCAACGTATTGTTGCTCCCGGTATTCATAAGATGCCATCTCACGTCGACTTTCGAGTGGTCGAAGTTTTCCGTCCTCCTTATATGGACAATAAAGAACTGGCTTTACAGCAGGCTTTATATGCTATTTATCATGATAACACAGAAGTCGGTCTAGTAAAACGGGTAGTTGTGTTTGTCAATAAGAAGGAACATGTGGATCCTTTGGTGACCATGTTACAATCGAAAAGCTATGTTGCTAGTGGAATTACTGGAAAACTCAATAGCACTGATAGAGCCAAACTCGTACAAGACTTCGTGGAAACTGCTAAGCCTTTATCTGAAGGTGCTGCAAAATTGACAGTACTTGTAACAACCGATTTACTAGCCCGTGGCATAGACATGAGAAACATCCGAAACGTGATTCTCTATGATATGCCTAATACGTCGGTCGATTTACTTCACCGAGCAGGAAGAACGGGACGCCTAGGAAAACGAGGTCGAGTTTTACTATTCGTCAACAAAAGAGACAGTCGATCCTGGGTCAAGGGCCTTCAAAAGGCCGTCAATCAGGGACTGTCGCTCGCATAAACCCCAAAACTGTAAATATCATTTTTCCTAATTTATTTATTGAGAACTAAATTCTCACCCAGGACGCTTATGCTTTGCAGCAGCTTTTTTCACTGCTATGGAGCTTTTTCAGCCTGGGAAGATCAACATTGCTTTATAGCTTGTTGGCATCTCGTTTCAGTGCTTTGATATTGCTGATCTGCACTTCCAAAGGATGTCATACATTTCGTAGTCTTTCAGAATCAGTCACTGATGTTTCATCACGGTGATTAAGATGGAGAAAGTCCGTTTCCTCTTTATTTAAAGGCGGTGATTATATTGGGTGATCATATGCGAAATTTATTTATAGGTAAACCCATCGTAACGAACTGGTGTTTCTTTGGCCTTTACTTAGAGTGACGATATTTTTTTTGTCTATTACTACAAGTTTTTGGGTAGAGGTCGTTTTTCTCTCACTACAAGATTCCCGTGGAGAACACTGATTTAATTAGCTCACTTCGTAAAGCCATGGAATTTGGCTAGCACCACCACTACAGCCCAGCACCACGCTACCCCTAGTCCGAGAACATGGTATATTTATTGTACAAGCAAAATGGTTTAATCTCATAAAATGATGAAATTTTAATATTTGTTGTCGAATTGTACTGACCAACAAAGACCACGTCTGTCAGCACATTAATTCGAGAACTCCCCATCCTGCAGACTGTTGAGTCAAATGGGTGAGAGTTGAGCATAGGGTCGAGCCCGGCAATCGGAAGCATCGAGGCTTTTAATGAGCAATCTGCTCACTAAAAACAAACAAAGCTCCCTAAACTAATCATTTGAAATTAAGCTATACATAGAAATTGCAGGATCATCAAACTCAAAACTTCCCGTTTAAGTTTCGGCAATTTAGAAACATGTCATTTCAGTTCCTGAAGAAGAGTCATGAGTCACGTGGGTGACTCAGAGTCACCCGGAGTCAGGCCGCTCTCCCCCACCGTTATTACCCCCCCCCAACTTTACAACAAATTCCATTGGCTACCAGTTATCGAGGATTTTTCTTCTTCTCATACTCTTATCAAGTAACTCAAATCCCAATGACAACTCTCTCACGAACTGGAGGTGCTCCTCTCAAGGGACTGCGTGTCTTTTCCCGATATCTCACTAATGCTGCTACTGGAAATGTTCAAGGCCAAGGTCCTGAAAATCTCAAGGATATGATTTTCGAGGAAAATCTTCAGAATCTAAACAGGCTTCAAAACTCGGGTATTAGAAATGACTGGACTAGAAGTGAAGTTCGCAAGCTTTATAACACACCTTTGATGGAGCTGATCCATTCTGCTGCTGTCCAGCATCGTCGCTTCCATAACCCCTCTGAAGTTCAATTGTGCACTTTGATGAACATCAAAACTGGAGGTTGCAGTGAAGATTGTAAATACTGCGCTCAAAGTAGCAGGTATAGCACAGGTGTTGAGGCAGAGAAAGCTGTCAAACTTGACCAGGTTTTGGAAGCAGCACGAGAAGCAAAGGCTAATGGATCTACTCGTTTCTGTATGGGTGCAGCCTGGAGAGATATGAAGGGTCGAAAAAGAGGCCTGAAGAATATTGCCGAAATGGTTAAAGCTGTCAATGACATGGGCATGGAGTCATGTGTTACCTTGGGAATGGTGGACTCAGAGCAAATGAAGGAGCTTGCTGATGCTGGCCTGACTGCCTACAATCATAATATTGATACTTCGAGGGAACATTACCCGAAAGTTATTACTACCCGAAGCTTTGATGAACGTTTGCAAACCATTGACAATGTTCAAAAGAGCGGTGTGGGTGTATGCACCGGGGGTATTCTTGGATTAGGCGAAACCCCCGAAGATCACGTTGGTTTTCTCCACACTTTGGCTACCCTCCCTCAGCATCCTGAATCACTACCTATCAATCGTCTTGTTCCCATTAAGGGAACTCCATTGGGCGATGAGCTGAAAGGAGAAATCCAGCTCTCATTTGATGCCATTGTGAGAACAATTGCCACTGCTCGTTTGCTCATGCCTCAGTCGATAATTCGTCTCGCTGCTGGAAGATACACCATGAAAGAGTCGGAGCAAATGATGTGTTTCATGGCTGGAGTTAATGCCATCTTTACTGGCAAGAAAATGCTCACAACCATGTGCAATGGATGGGACGAAGATAAGGCCATGCTCGAAAGATGGGGTATGAAGCCAATGAAGAGTTTCACCAAAAATACAGTACGTGTTTTCAATGGAGCAAATAAACAAACAGCAACTTCTTCAGAGGGTTTCGTGCATGCAACTTCTGCAGTGGAATTGTAAGGGGTTAAGGGGAACGATATTCACTTCTAAATAAATGATAATACAGAGAAAAGAAAATATTGAAAAATGATAGTAAAAAAAGAGCTAATAAAGAGAAGTGTAGTCGAAAGGGGGAGAAAAGAAAAAGAAGTTTCTATCGCTCAAAAAATTTTGAAAAAATAAAGAATAGGGTGCTTAAGCGAGAACAGTCAAACCGACCACAGCCATGACGATGGTGGAGCCGATGATAGTAAACTTGCTTGCAGATGAAACAACCTGAGTAGAAGAAGATTCAGGAACACCAGAAGTGGTGACATTAGCGCTTTCCTCACATCGAGTGCAGACTGTAGAGGTAGCGACAACAACTTCGGTGTAGACAGAGGCATTGGCAGAAGTGGTACCACCAACAATAGCTCCAGACTCAGAAGCAGCAGAAGACTCGGCGGCAGCAGTAGACTCGGCGGCAGCAGTAGACTCACCGGCGGCGGTAGACTCGGCGGCAGCAGTAGACTCACCAGCGGCAGTAGACTCGGCGGCAGCAGAAGATTCGGCTTCAGTCTCGGCGGCAGAAGACTCGGCAGCAGCAGTGGACTCACCAGCAGCAGTAGTTGTGGGGGCAGCAGTAGTGGCAGGAGCAGCAGTGGTGGTGGCAGCAGCAGTGCTGGTAGTAGCAGGAGCAGTAGTGGAGGCAACAGCGGTCTCAGCAGAGCTCAATTCAGCAGAGACGGAGCTGGCCAAGTACCAGTAAGGAGAGGGAACACCAGCACTGGAGCACTCGTTGATGGCCAAAGAGGTAGCGATTGCAACATCACTTCCGCTGCAAGAGCTAGCAATACATTCAGCGACCAAGTCACCGAAAGCGGAGATGACACACAAGCATCCGGTATCCCAGTAAGGGCAGGGGGTGACACCAGTGTCCTGAGCGACACAGTTCTTAGCGCAAGAAGGCAAGTCAGCGTAGATGCTGTCAGCAAAACCGTTGATAGAGGCTGTCTGAGCAACAGAAGGATAAGTGTCGTAGTTCTGAGCAGAAACAAACGAGGCAAGAGCAAGAGCAATGGCAACCTTGGAAATCATTTTTGAGAGTCTTTTAACGAGTGAAGAAGAGATGATTAAAGATAATTAAGTGTGAAGATTAAAAAATCTGAAGCTTCTGAGGAATCTCAAATTGGATGCAATATGGGGGCCTTTATATACTTCTCCAAGACTCATCTACAAGCACAGCTCGGATGGGGATTCGCTAGCATTTTGACTTTATTTTGCTTTTTTAATTCTGACCCTAACCCGTCGTCTAATAGTTAAGTAGGTGCATTTTGATGCTTGCACATTTGGATTTCGGGGCGTCCACTGCCTATTCTGGAAGGTTACCATCAGATAATTCCCAAAGTAGGTTGCAATCAGATCAATCATCACCTTTTTAACCACAAAAACTTTTTTCGCCAAGACCACGCTGCTCAATTCTTTTTCTACATTACAGTACTACGATCCGAAAACTGTAGAGATGCCGAGGGGTTTTATTCATGGGGTGGTCGGACACCGCTCGGATACTGCTGATTTCGGCTGCCAAGGTTTACTTAACGGACTAACCGTGGTAATTTTGTTCCGTTACATTAACATATAGGAGCATTCCAACAAAATTTTATTGATTTGGCTTGGCTATAATTATATATTACGTACGTACTACAACCTAAATCAGAGCTGCGATGGCAACGGCTGGCACTCCGAGCAGCAAAAGTCCGAACTGCTGAGCTGCTGCAGATCCCCCGGATGAGCCGGTAGAACTTGCAGAGGCAGAGGCACTTACAGACATAGAGCTAGAGTTATTTGCGGCATTAGTGGAGTTAGAGCTGCCAGAAGTTATACTGGCACCAGTGGCAGTAGTGGTGGTTGCAGAAGCAGCACTAGCAGCACCAGTTTCTTCCGCAGCTTTCTCCAAAGCGGTGGTCAATGAAGCTGGCAAGACCCAGGATGCACCAGCAGAGGTACAAATAGAAACTGCCAGATAAGTTGCGGAGCTGACTTGGGCACCTGAACATTTGTCAGCGATGCAAGAAGCAACCTCTCCTGACCACTGGGGCATAACGCACAAACAACCTGTATCCCAGTATGGACACGGGGTGTTATCGGTGTCAAACTTCACACACTGTTGAGCACAAGATGGTAAATCATTATAGATTCGGTCTGCAAATCCATTGATAGAAGCAGTTTGGGGAACTTGAGGATAAGTTGACCAGTTTTCAGCTTTAGCAGCTACCAAGAGTGCAGAGGCGACCAAAAGGTTGAATAATTGCATAGTGAGTGAGGTTAGAGAAGAATGAAAAGGCATACGTAGAGCCCCAGAAGTAGTGTTTAAATATGAGCAATTTTGTAGTATTTTTGGTCTTACTTGGCGGATCTCTTCCGAGGTGTGCTTTATCAGATGGTTACGTTGTTATTGCTTTTGCATCGGCACAGCAGTTGCTTTTTCGAAAAAAACACCTTGATCTGGTAATCCGCCAGATGAGACAAAAAATTATCAGATCAAAATACGCCAAGTACGGCGGACGCCGACAAATTTGCGTCTTTTTTATTCCCTTCTCATCGAATATTCCTAAATATCTGATCCTCCCGCAATAAGTGATATATCTCTTTAAGACAAGCCGGTTGACATCTTAATTCCATATATTCGACCAAAAAAATGGCTATTCCTATCGAATTACAATTTTTTGTGGAGGAAAGAAGAAACAATGATTATTCATGGGGCATGCTAGGAGGCCTTCTGGCTGCTTTTGCTTTATATGGCGTCTTATTCAATCTAGCTCCTAGGCTTGTGCGGAGAAATCGGGATACTTCACCAAAGCTCTACACTAGATACACATCTTTTCTCAGACATTGGGGATTTCTAAATAGTTCTTTCAGAATTAGAACTAGGTGGACTCCTATCTATATTCAGCCAAACCTTGTCTTTGTTCTTTTGGTTTACATATTATGGTTGATCATGATGGCCTGGAATCGCACTGCCGATATCAACTACGAACCACGATATTATATTGTGGGAAAAAAGCTTTCTAAGGTCTCAGTAGGAAATATGCCACTCCTTCTTCTTTTTATCTCCAAGAATGATGTTCTTACTAGAGTTACTGGCTGGCCAGCCCACCGCTTGAACTTGCTTCACAGAGGCATGGGCCTGGTCATTTACGGAATGATTATTGCACATTTTATTCTCTGCGCTACTTACTGGATTCGACTAGACTTCATAATTATGCTTCAGATTCCTCCGCAAATCTTTGGTATGATTGCCTTTGGTTGCATGTCTATGCTTACTCTGCTCAGCTTCGGAATAGTGAGGAGGCTTTCCTACGAGTTTTTCCTTTTCAACCACGGGCTTTTATCTGGAATAATGATGCTTATGGCTTTTTTCCATAATCCTGGCGGAAGAGCCGCTATCATTCTGGCTGTCCACGCCGTTGTTCTTGACCGTATTGTCGCAGCTTTCAGGTCTTTCATGAACAGAAGATGCGCAAAAATTGCTGACTACCAAGCTGACTTTGAGATTCTTGATAAAGACATCATTATGCTATCAATACCTTTGGAGAAAAAAACTCTCGGTTTTTCCAAAGGCCCGTCACTTACTTTTGGCAGCTGGAAGCCTGGTCAACATTTTTACGTTAGAGTGGGTAAAGCTAGAAGAATCCAGTGGCATCCATTTACTATTGCAAGCACAGAGGAAGATGGAAAGGTTGTTATTATCATGAGGGTTTACAAAGGCTTCACCAAAGCTCTTCTGAAAAAGATAGGGAAGCAATGTGATGAGAATGAAACATCTGTTGCTCACTTCAAAACCCTGCTTCATGGCCCTTACGGTGGCAACTATGCTGCACTAGAAAATTTTGACGGTGTTATTTTTGCATCTGGAGGAACTGGTGGTTCTTTCACTTTCCCTGTCGCACTAGACTTGATGCGTAAAATAACTACCCCTGGAGCTACACATCGATGTTCACGAATCAAGTTTGTTTGGTACATTCGAAAATCTGAAGATATGGAATGGTATAAAGATTCTCTCAGCAAGATGAAAGAAATTGTCAGTGAGGAGTCATCCATTTCTATTCTCATAGAGATATACGTTACCAGACCCGATGCTACTCTCAGAGATTCGATAGAGATTACTGAGGAACTGAAGAGAGTCGGTTCTGGCTCATCTTTGATTAGCTATAAAACGGAACGACCTGATGCGTACAGCTTGATTGAGTCCGAAATTGCCGAGCAGTGTAAGCTCTTTGGCGAGGACAACATGAAGGATATCGCAGTTTTGGGATGCGGTCCTGCACGTCTTGTTGATGAAGTTGCATTTGAGTGCGAAAGACAAGAGAGAAGGAACAAGGGACTATATGTTTATCAGTATATGGAAAGATATACGGTATAAGTTTAGTAAGGTAGATGTTTGTACGATACATACTACGGGTCACAAGAGTCAAACATTGGAAGGGGTAAATATTCATCATCATAGAAAAATAGGCATCTACAATTGGAGTTATTTTCCGTATTGTTCTGTGCAACTGGCTGTATATTTCTTTTTTTTTTTGGTTATCTCCGGAAAATACCTCTTGAACATTTTCCGGATTAGAACTGTTACGTAGATGAATACCTGGGCAAATAAAAGAATTCCCGCAATTCTTTAGAAGAAATACAAGTAAGGTCCCATCTCCGAGGCTGATTTCAAATCGCGCAAAAACAGTCATTACCACTGTACATCATGTGATCCGTTGTTTCTTCCGCCGTTCGGACCGCTAATCGCATTCAACAACCTCACACGAATTTCGGGGGAAACTGTTCGGCCTGTGTACCCAAAACACTTTAGCACTTTGGCAGAATATTGATCTTGAAAAAATGGCTCCTCATAACCATCACAATGTCCTCTGGCCGTTGAATTGGTCAACGTTTAGTAGATGCCGGTGGAGACCCACCCGCAACGGCGAGACTATTTGGTACTTGAGTTTCGGTGTGTCTATCTTAACAGGAAATATGACTAATTTAACTCTATCTAACACAACTCTCTAATCAACCGTTTCGTCGTTACTGTCGTGTTAGAAAGCCCACTATATCCCGCTATTAAAGAAGCAGAGACGGCTACATCAAAATTTTACTGCTCTAGGCAGATAGGACGTTCGACCGGTGTTTATTTCTACTCATTTTCGCGAAAATGTCCACAAATTCGAGAGATCCAGTGTCAGAAGAGCCCGTCAATGAGCAAACTAATTTGCTGGGTTCGGCAGTTGGGCCATCAGAAAATCACGGTACTCTGAAGTACTTGTATGTATCACATTTCTTATCGACTTGGAATAGCAGGTTGTTCGAGTATGGAGCAGCATTATTTCTAGCAGAAATTTTCTTGGATACATTTACCCCGTTATCTGTCTATGCGTTTGTGAGGGCATTGGCTCCTATATTTTTATCGCACAAGGTGGGTCAGTTTATGCAGGTAACTGCTCGACTAAAAACTGTACGAGCTTCCATTGTGTATCAACGAATTGCAGTAGCAATATCCTGCTTATCACTATTGGCAATATACGCGATTCAGAAGAAAGAAGTGAATCTCGGACCACACCAATTATATTATGTTCTTGGTATATTTACCATTACCGTTGCTATGGCATGTGTTGAGAAACTTTCTTCTACGCTCAATCTTCTATCTGTAGAGAGAGACTGGGTCGTTGTGATTGCTGATGGTGATCATGATCTTCTTAGAGTGATGAACTCTCAAATGAGACGCTTGGATCTCAGTTGCAAATTGGGTGGACCTCTTGCAGTTTCCTTTCTAGATTCATTCTCTGGAGTGAAGGTCAGTCTAGTGGTGATCTTAGTCTGGAACATTGTGTCTTTGTTGTTTGAATACTATTTCTTGAAAATTGTTTATAAAAACTATTCAGGAATTAGACAACCAAAGGTGGTTGACGCAGAGACTGCCAGCCATGAGAGTAATAGTATATGGAAGCATTTTTCCGAGTATTTTAGAAATCCCATGTTTGCCCCATCCATGGCCTTGAGTTTGCTATATCTCACTGTCTTGTCTTTTGGCCCACAGATGGTTGAGTTTCTACTCTTCGAATCCTACACCCCTGCTCTTGTTGGTATTCTTAGAGGAATTTCAGTGTGTTTCGAGCTATCTGCCACTGTTATTGCTCCATGGATGATGCAAAAAGTTGGTCCTTTGCGGTCTGGTCTCTGGTTCATCAACCTTCAGGCAATTTGTCTTGTTGCTGCGCTCGTAGTTTCTTGGAATTACCTGGGAATGCAAAACAGTTTATGGGGTACTCTTCCTCTGATTGTAGGTGTAACTTTGTCTAGACTTGGACTGTGGGGATTTGATCTGTCTGTTCAGATCCAACTTCAGGAAGGTGTACCTCCCGAACAAATGTCACATTTTTCAACCACTGAAGCTGCCTTTCAGAACTTTTTTGAACTACTTTCTTACGTCACTACTCTCATTTGGTCCAAGCCTTCGGAATTCAAATATCCGGTTGCTATCAGTAGTGGTGCTGTGTTGTTAGCAGTGGTATTCTATGCGAAGTACTTATTATCTATCAGACATCATATTTTTCATCTAGAAAAGTTTAAAAGATATCTTTGCATGTGACGAATCTAGAACCAAGATGATCACCGAGCAGTATTATATAGCAATAGTATAATAATGTTATTACCAGCAAGAAATAGGGGAATTTTATATATTCTACCCCTGCCCTTTCCGTCGACATCTCATGTTGTTATGGCAACGCGGCCCCGCACCCTTTTGGGTTGATTCGGAGAATCGGGTTTAACAATTGACAAGCAACAATTGAGCAATACTACCTGTTTGATATTCTCAGAGTATTTGTTCTATTTGTTTTTTGTAACAACTGTATACTCGAATTTTTTGTAGCATGTCTTTGAGAACCCTAAAAAAGACTGCAGAGTTCACAAGAAAACTCACACCCGACTCTAAGGTACCGTCGGTCGACGCAGCAAAGCAGGCTGGTGATGATCTACTGCATACAGGAAGATATGTCGATGGAATATTCACTTGGATTCTGCCTGAGAGGAAGGAGAAGAGTGAGTTAATTGCTGTATCTCCGGCTGCCATGGAAGAGCTGGACTTACCGCTCACAGAGAAGGACGATCCCGAATTTCAGGCGGTTGTATCTGGTCAAAAGATTGCGGAAGGAACATTTCCTTGGGCTCAAAATTATTCTGGGTGGCAATTCGGTCAGTGGGCTGGCCAGCTCGGAGATGGTCGTGCTATGAGCCTGTTTGAAGTGACCAATAAGAAAGGCAAAACTTATGAACTACAGTTGAAAGGCAGTGGTTTAACGCCATACTCACGATTCGCAGATGGTAAGGCAGTATTAAGGTCTTCTATCCGGGAATTTTTAGGTAGTGAATATGTACATGCTCTTGGAATACCGACGACTCGTGCGCTCTCTCTGACTAACCTCCCGGAGACTACTGCTAGGCGAGAAACCAGAGAAACCTGTGCGGTTGTGTGCAGAATGGCGGAATCTTGGATCAGAATTGGAACCTTTGACAATGCCAGGTCTCGAAAAGATCGTAGAGATCTTAGGAAACTGGCTGATTACTGTATCGAGACTGTGTTCAAAGGGGAACAGAATCTTCGGGGTGAAGGGAATCGATACAAAAAGTTTTACACTGAGGTTTTGTTGAGAAATGCAAGTACAGTTGCTTTATGGCAGGTATATGGATTTATGAATGGAGTGCTAAACACTGACAACACTTCCATTTATGGTTTATCTATGGATTATGGTCCATTTGCTTTCATGGAATCTTTCGATAAAAGATATACACCAAATCATGATGATGGCACTCTGCGATACTCATTTGAAAATCAGCCGAACATTATTTGGTGGAACCTTATTAGGCTTGGAGAAGATATAGGTGAGCTGCTGGGCTTTGACGACGTTGACGATGCGTCTTTTGTGGAGAGAGGTGTTCCGATGGAGAAAGTTGATGATGTTATGAAAGCTGCTCAATCTTTCATAATCAACTCTGGTGATGTATTCCAGAGCAAGGTAGATGAAATCTACCTCGAGCACATGACAAGTCGATTTGGATTCACCAAACAAGATCCTGCTGATATGTCTGATATCATCGAACCTTTATTGGGCCTTATGCAAGAATCCAGCCTTGATTATAACTTGTTTTTTCGAAGACTGTCAAAGTATACACCCGGTGACCGTGATTTGGAGCAGTTTATGCAAAAGAGCAGAGGCTCAGCGACCCTTATGGACAATACCGAGCTGAAGGAGCATTTGACAGCTTGGTTAGATGTTTATGATTCCCGACTGGAGAAGGATGGGGTGAGTTTGGAAACACGTAGGGCTCTTATGCTATCTTCAAACCCTAATTTCATTCTTCGAACGTGGATCCTAGACCATGTAATCTCACAGGTCAAGGAAGGCAACTATCAGTCGGTGGACCAAGTGCTCCAGATGGCCTCGAGTCCTTTCAATGAAACTTGGGGCTTTGATGATATTTTGGAAAAGAACTATACCGGCGAGCCTCCAAAATTTGATAGGGATATTCAGTGTTCTTGTAGTAGTTGATTGAAAAATTGCTCCAACAATGATATTCATGATATATTCTTCAAATAACTATGTAGCATACAAAAATGAAACCTTTTACAATCTATGTCGTTTTTGGGTCTGAACCAGAGTAAATTTCCTAGGGGACCGTTCGTCGATATGTTCAATATTTAACAAGCTTATAAGAAAGTGGTCAGCATGAACGAAACCATTACAGCGAAGAGTTCGAAGAATGCTGCAAAAAACAAAATCCAACATCAGAAAAACACACGGCATAAACAGTGATATCAAGCCAAACTCGCTAGGTCTGGTTTAACTGACAGCCATGTTCCTCAAACCAAAACGGATGGCACGTGATGACCCTAAAACCTTTCTACCTAACAAAGTTTCAGCAAGGCCGAATCTGGGTGACGATTGATTTGATATGTTCAGAAAGCGAACATAGTAAAGACTATTGATTTTCCAGTCACATAAAAAGGATTGAAACTTCAATCTCGTCTATCATCTTATCTATGGCGGTGGAGACGAATCTTAAAGCCGAGAAGTGTAAATCCGACAAACAGCACGTGACATAGAATTACGTAAGCTTTTAGTATGACTGCATCTGTCGCACAAGACGACAATTTTCTCAACAAGTTCCTCTCTGTGGCTTAGTTGGTAAAGCGTCGGACTGTAATTGTTCTCTGTTATCCGCAGATCGGGTGTTCGAATCACCCCAGAGAGATTTTTTTTGGATTTAAAATTTATAATTGTCACTTAGATGAGATATCACTGCTATGTTATTCCGTGTTTTACATCCATTTTTTTTGAGAGGTATCTAGCGCTTGCAATATTATATCCAATTGCCTAATCCATTTTTCATCCAAGCCATTCCCATCATTCTCGTTCTCCTCCAATCTCGGGCCACAGTAATTCATCCAACTTTGGGCACTTCACCAACACACCATCAACTACATGAATTTGTATCGAGACGACGAGGCAAGCACCGACGCGGTAGTGCTGCGCGAAACTCTCAGCAGAGTAGACATTCTCACTGAGCAGATTCAAAAAAGCCTTGGGAAAATTGCCAGCGAAAGCTCGCGGGCAGAGGAACAAATACGACCAATTGCCAGCCAAACTAGAAGATATGAGGTGGTTGAAAAGAATATGGGGGAAACCATCAATGCAGCAGCAGAAATCAAATTGTATACTAAGATCACTGAAGACTGTCGTAATATCATTACCAAAGACATTTCGATTACTGGAATTGGTCCTTATACGGATGCTATCATGAAGCTGATGAGTGCACGAAATGAAATGGAATCTGATGTTTTTCTAAAAATATTCAGTGGATTACTCGGGGACATGAAACTACTGGCTGAGCAAGGCCAAAGCAATGCTAAGCGATTTTTCGCTGAAATGCTTTCGGAGATTTATACTCCTCTTGATATTGGTCCGTTCATTGAAAAGAAGCAAATGTTGCCTAGAATTACGGAAAGCCAATGTAGGCCTCTCCGAGAAATGCTCCAATTTTTCACCTCGTGTAACATCAACGTTGAAGATATTTATTATGATACCATCAGGAAGTTTTTCACTGTTTCGTCGGCTCCAAGCGCTGAAAAAGTCCGATTTACTTTCGAGGCTCGAGCCACTCACATAGAAGGCATGAAAACTTATACATTTGCGTTGATGGAGATATGTGTTTGGATCAATCAAGATTTAAAAGTACTGATCGAGGGAATGCCATCTAATACCTGGGCTGCTAGTAAGGAGCAGCTTTTTGAGTTTGTCGTGACGAGATTCGAGAAGCAGGTCAGTGATCTTTATGAGCAGAACGTGAGATTCAACCAGTCACAGCAGATCAAGGACTATAATGCTACTATTGAGTTGATGGGTTTTATAGCAAACGTCGAGAACTGCATGAAGGGCCTAGTTGACCATGTCCCAGCTTCTCTCACTAGACTTGCTGATAAACTCAAATCGAAAATTATGAATAATCTTGTCGAAATTCTCAAGAGCATAGAAGTGACTGTTCAGGCAGTCACCAAACTTCCAGATAATGGTGTTGCCAATATCACTATAGAGACCATGAGCAGGCTCAGCAAGTTAGCAAGTACCAGACCTGGTGCTGTCGAGGTTCTACGAAGCGCAACATACGGAAGCTGGATACCTTCACCAAAGCCTGCGTGGGCTACTGCTCTTCCACCAACCACGGAAACTGTTACAAGTCCTTACGAAATGCTTTGTGCCTATTTCTCCGACGCATTAGATGATCTACTTCTTAATCTAGAGTTCAAATCAAAAGCGCTGGGAAGAAAAAATAGCCAGACAGGATTATTTCTCCTAACAAACATAGCTTTTGCTGAAAGTTACGCAAAGAAAGAGCTTGCGGCAATCATGGGAGATACTGGACGTGACAGATTGGATCGTCTAAGACGAAGATTCATTAATCTTTTCTTAGAAGACTGGCGAAACCTGGCTTCGATTCTCATGGATGTCACTGTAGTGAAACCTGGAAGCAAACAACTCTCTTCCAAAGATCGTGATGCAATCAAAGAAAAGTTCCGATCCTTCAATGCCGAGTTTGAGTCGCTAGTACAGCGACATAAGTCCATCGGCCTATCAGATCCTCTTTTGAAAAAACAGCTTGGCAACGAAATTTACAGACTGATAGGACCGCTCTATCATCGTTTCCATGATAAGCATATGGGTGGTGATTTCACGAAAAATATCGACAAGTATATCAAGTACAACAACACACAATTCGACGATGTGATGCAATCTCTCGGCTGGACTGATAAGCCAGAATAATTTGGACTTCTCTCAGATTTTGCATGCACTTTTGAGGCCACTTCGATCCCTAGGATTAATTCTTTTATTTTTTACTACTTTACGTTAAACTGCATCTTGACATTAAATAAACGATTACGATATCCAGCATTTTTCAAAACTCTGCTAATTTATATCCGACAGCCATGATAGTCCAGATTGATGTTGAGTGCCTTGCTCAAAAGAGCAAAACAGCCGCACAAAATGCGGCGATGTTTGTTGTTCTCTTCCCTAATAGAGTAATATCTTTATAGTGCCGACCATCATCATTAACCACCGTTCTTTCTTCTTAACTATCGCGAAATACCAATAGTTGAGCTTCTTCTAGCTAGCAAGATATCACCACTTTGTAGTATATTTGGTTAAGCAATCGGTTGTGAAATACTGTGGTTAATCAGCATGTTATCTGAGATCGGTGGTTTCGACGACAATGATAGCTTTTCCATCTCGGATGACAGTTTCATGCCTCCGGTGCTGAGCTCCTACGCAAATGAGCTACTTGGTGAAGAAAAGGAGAATTCATGCAATCTGGATGGAATATCTATGAAGTTTCAGGCCGCCGAGAATCTGAAAATGGCAAATTCTGGAGCATTCGAGACGGAAAGGACCGACGACAATACGAACAGGCAATCTGTCGTGAAATCGAGAGAAATATCAACACCAGGAGCTACTAGCAATGTGTTTGGAGGTCGTCAGGCTTCTAATACGACTAAATCACTGAGGACCCGAAGGCTTGGAAGAGCTTTAAATGATTTGAAGAAATCATACGAGGCCGAGAAACATACCAGCTCGGCGTCAGAAACGTCCAATAAAAGTAGCGAGTTTGGAAGCTCTTCACCTTCTCAATTGAGACCTGCAAAAATCAGATTTGCTGATGAGAGCGAGGGCATTTCATTGAGTACCTCCAACATCAAGAGCCCTAGCTTCCAGGATGAATCATCAAAGGAGACCACACCTGAGCTCAATTCAAGCTCCTTGAAAAATACATCTGGACCATTCGGCTCGAGAAAATTTTCTCAGTCTTCGAAAACGACATCAACTCCAATACTGCAATTTCCAACAAAATTCTCGAAGTCATCTGTTCGATCTACACCACCAAGAAAAGATACTCGTGATGCTCTCCGACCATTGTCCCCAAACATTCGTTTGACGGATTCTTTTTCTAATCCCAAAAAGTTGGTCTTTTCTGCTGATATCAAACTTGCAGATCCGATTATTTCTAGTCAGTCTACTGTTATCGCACCTGCAACAGAGAGCAAACCAGGTTATCTACATAACAATTTACAGGCCGCAAAAATTAAGCAGCAATACCAAAACTCAGAAAATCAGCCTGAGGTACAATCTGCGGCCTTCCAAGGCTTTTCTCAACCTCAGCAATCCCAAAGCAATGTACCAGAAAAGCCTCGCAAAAAAGCAAAGAACCTTTTCACAATCAACAATCAGCAATACCAGAGACTAGAGCTGGTAGGTAAAGGAGGGTCGTCTAAAGTTTACAAAGTTCAAACTATGGCGCAACCAACCCGAACTTATGCTGTCAAGAAAGTCACATTTGATGATGTGGACATTTCAGTTATACAGGGATTCAAGGGAGAAATAAATCTACTGCAGCAACTCAGAAATGAGAGTCGTGTTGTTAAGCTAATAGATTTTGAAGTGTTTGATACCTCAGTCTACGTGGTCATGGAATGTGGAGAAATAGATTTAGCTCATATGCTCAACGCACGACTTTCAATGCCTCTAGATATCGGATTCGTGAGGTACTATTCACAGGAAATACTGAAATGCGTTGCTGCTGTACACAAGCATGGTATTGTTCACTCGGATTTGAAACCTGCAAATTTTCTTATGGTGCAAGGGGTTCTGAAAATCATTGATTTCGGCATTGCTAACGTTGTTCCAGAATACACCGTCAACGTTCGGCGCGATCTCCAGATTGGAACCCCCAACTATATGGCACCAGAAGCTCTTCTTGAATCTACGTCAGTTGATGGTGACGGGTCTACATTCAAAGTTGGAAAACCATCTGACGTATGGAGTTGTGGCTGCATAATATATCAGATGATCTACGGAAAAGCTCCCTATGCAAGTTATTCAGGAGCTCAGAGAGTTCTTGCTATCACAAATCCTAAAGTGGCAGTACAATACCCGAAAGAGGGACTAGGAGGAGTTAAGGTGCCGCGGACCGCTATCCAAACCATCAAAGGGTGCTTATTAAGAGACCCTAACCAGCGATGGTCAGTGGAAAAAGCGCTTGAGGAATCATTTCTTAACCCTCTGGCTATCGATAAAGATCTTCTCAAAACTCTGTTTGAGAACGCTATTAGATACGGCTCCGATCGACGTCAGGTGACTGCTCCTGAAATGGACCAGCTAACCAGCGACATCTGGTCAAAATTGAGTGCTCTCAACAATATCAACTGAAGAGCAAACCACCTTTTTTTCTTTATTTATTAATCGATTTCATTATGCATTGACCTTATTTGTAACACGCAACTTCTAAATCCACTTCTCTTCAGGATTCGCTTTAAATTCTTCGTATGCTTTCCTATTATATACACTAATTTCCGTTTCGTTTTCGATCCCGTATTGTTTCAGTGTTTTTGAGGAATCTCCGAGCACCCAGTCCTCGTCATGATCAAAATTGATGATCAAATTCATAGTTTTGGACCCATGGGCTCTAGTGTAGACTTTAAGAGTATCCAAATCGACATTTCTATAAGGACGGAATGCCGATTCAGACTGAATCAGCTTTTTCACCATTTCCAGAAGATCTCCAGCAGTAGTATGTATAAGATCAATGTTCTTGAACACATGGTTCTTCACGGTTCGGTAAGGAAACGACTTGATGATCCGAACAGTTATAATGGCCATAGTCTCAGGACGTAAGGTGGTAGTCAAAGGCTCCTCATCATAAAAATCTTGAGATGCCATTTTTGTTATTCTGAATGATGCCTTAGATTCTTTTTGTTCGTTGAAAGAACCAAAGCTGATATACAAGTAGTGGAGTTACTATATTGGCAATAAATTATTTTTCTTTTTTATTGTTGTGATTGCTTTTTACAATCAATAACCATGTCACGTGATTTCACATCTACATCTTCATCATGGTCTTGTTCTTCATCTAACGACAGATAGCATTTGCATTGAACATGAAAGAAAAGTTCTAAAAGCGTTTTTATAAAGACCTTCTGTATTCTGTATTTGGTTGGATTCCACCAGAATATCCTGGTTTTCTTCCCCAAAGTGAATGTCCCCCCCTGTTTCTTACAAGAAATCACACAAATAAACCCAAATAGTGCCCGGTAAATCATAAAAATTCACGGGTTTCTTTCCCTGGAAACATTTTGTAAATTTCAAAAGGCGACAAACATCCCAAGAACCCTTTTTAATTTCACGTTGGAGCCTTCTTGAGCCCGTCAACCTTGCATACTTTTGCATTAGTAGACGAGAGGGTGCCACGCTATCTGAAACATTTGAGTCCATCGGGGCTAGAGAAACTGAAAGTAAACAAACCTAGCTGAAGACAACGATCAGTCCAACCATTCTACGACAACGCATTTTGTATCCAATATTTATTTTGGAGTCTTCTGTTTATATAGTGAACCAATATCACCATTTGACGTGTTCAATAAACGGACTGCTCAGCCGAGTGCTTTCAAGTGGGGCTGGCTACATATTTATATCACTCCCCTAGCTAGCTGGTTTGTCACTTAAACAAGGCTCTATCCACAACTTGCGCATCTGGAAATATTTATCTACTTTTAATTTCTACAGAACACATACAAGCAAGCTCAAAACCTGACTCTGAGATTCTCTTGTTACTCTTGTAGGACTTATGATACTTACAAGCACTCAGACTGCTATATCGAGGACTACAACCTCCAGTCTACCTAGTCCGACGAAAATCATTCCAGACTGGGTTGCCACTCAGCATAAAGCATTTTTAAGATGGACAAACACATATCTTGAAGCAAATGAGGTAGAACCTATCAAAGACCTCGGTAGCGACCTTGCTAGTGGGGTGAAGCTTATTAGGCTGTTGGAGATCATTGGCAATGAACCTCTTGGGAAATATAATAAGAATCCTCGTCTACAGATACAAAAAGTGGAGAATCTGAATACTGCTCTCGATTTCATCAAGCATCGTGGAATCATGCTGCATAACATTGGTGCCGAGGATATCATTGACGGGAATCTGAAGTTGATTCTAGGTCTCATGTGGATTCTGATTCTTCGCTTTACCATCTCGGAAATATTTGAGGAAGGAATCTCTGCGAAAGAAGGCCTTTTACTGTGGTGTCAGAGAAAAACTGCTGGCTATAAAGGTGTCAGAGTCAAAGATTTCTCCTCTTCTTGGGCTGATGGTCTTGCATTTTGTGCTCTTATTGATTGCCATCGACCTGATCTCTTGGACTACGATGAGCTTGATAGGACGGACCGTCGTGGAAATGTAGCTCTGGCACTCAAGATTGCCGGAGAGCAATTAGGAATTCCTCAAATTCTTGATGTCGAGGATCTCTGCAATGTGAAACAGCCTGATGAAAGATCGGTCATGACCTATGTCGCCTATTGGTTCCACGCATTTTCGGCACTTGATAAGATAGAAACCGCAGGAAGACGTATTGAGAAGTTTGTTGAAGTTAGCGGCTCTTCAATTACCATGCAGCATAGTTTTGAGAAGCGAATGAGGTTGCTCCTCAAGGCAATGGCCGAAACCATTTCGGAATGGGCCAATTCCAAGTTCACGGGTTCTTATCTTGACACGAAAAAGCAATCAGATGTTTTCCTTCAATACAAGAGAACCAAGAAGCGGCAATGGACGACAGAAAAGTCCGAACTGGCTTCTCTGCTTGGTAATATCCGTACCAAGCTAGCAACATATGATCTCAAAGAATATAAGCCACCACAGGGCCTTCGATTGACAGATTTGGAAGAGGCATGGAAATTACTTATCAGAGCCGAAGTAGAGCGATCAAGGCATATCAACAATTCAATGAGAGACATCAAGGAAAGGCTCAGGGAAGAGTTTGCAGGTATAGCCAATGAACTGGCAGGGTCTATTGATCGAGTATCACAGTCCATCAGCCAATTGGACGGAGAATTGGAAAGTCAATTGGTAAATATCACCAAGATAAGCGATGATCTGAAAACTCTAGACTGCATGATTTTGGATTTGAAAAAGTTGGATGAAAAATGCATTGAGGCGAACGTCGAAGAAAACGACTACACTGTCTATTCTCACTCGGAACTAGAATACGAGCTTGGACTAGTCAAACAGTCGGTTGTCAAAAAGCTGGCGTTTATTGAGAACCAGCTAGTTGCGAGAAGTATGACCAACCTCACCCCCATCCAATTGGAAGAATTCGAGTCAGTTTTCCGCTATTTTGACAAGACTCACAGAAACGGGCTCGGAGAAAGCGAATTTGCTGGAGCCCTAGCTTCTTTGGGCTTGATCTATGATGAAGATGAAATGCATGAGATCTTCATCACCGCCAGCAACGGCAAATCATATGTGTCTTTTGAACAATTCATCAACTTCATGGTGGAAGTTACAGAAGACCAACAGACGGCAGAGCAAGTATACCAATCTTTCGAAGATATTGCAAACGGAAAGTCTTATGTGACCGAGCTGGACTTCAAGAACAGCTTGATCCCTGATTCTGTCATTGATCAGCTCAAGGAAACTATGCCTAGTGCACCAGATGGCGAAGGATTCGACTATGTCGAGTATATGTCAAAACTGATGAACTAAATACACAAGATTTCCATTTATCTAGTCATTTAAAACACGCAGCATTTATCTAGAAATTCATTCATTTATTTTCACCTACACAAAGAAAATCAACCAAAACTGTCTTTATCGAGGACCGAGCTTGGTCAAGATACGAGATCCTTCTTCTTCCCACTCCTGCTTGGAGATCCACATGGTTTCTTTGTCTTTCATGATATTGGCAAGCACAGCACCTCCGAGGAAAACCATATGTCTTCGTCGAGGAGGATCTTCAATTCGAACCTTGAATTTGCTAAGTCGCTCGGGGTTTCCGTTGAGAACTCTTGTGAACCAAAGTTGTTTCAACTCCTTTTCGAGACGACTAGGTAAGCCAGGATACATACTAGAGCCTCCAGATAACACGATTGCCTTGTAAAGAGACGATCGGATATCGACTTCAGCAGATTCGATAGTTTCAAACAAGGACTCAGCAATACCAGGCTGTTCCTTATCAACGAGATGCGGTTGGAACAAGCATTCCGGAGCCTGGAATCGCTCAGGGCCAATTTTGATGACTCTTCCGTCAGGGAGCTCGTATTTCTCAATCAGAGCAGTGGTTTCTTCAGCAAGCCGATTGTCATAATCCAAGTCATATGAGACATAACAAAACTTCTCCTTAATTTGTCGTACGGTTTCGAAATCAGCAGTTCTATTGAAAGCATAACCCCGTCTGAGCATCAGGTTGATAAGGTTTCGAGTGACATGTCGACCAGCAACATCCAATCTACGGATTAGATGATTGAGCACTGTAGATTCATAAACAGGAACAATATGGGTAACACCATCACCAGAGTCAACCACCACACCAGACTGTAAACCCTGAGCATAAAGAGCCAAAACTGCTTGAATAGCAACATAAACACCTCCAAAGTTATATTTTTCGAACATGGTGCTCACCATCTGCTCCCTATTCTTCAAAGGATTGAGCGGAGGTTCAGTCAACAAAATCTTTCTCCCCGCAGGATCGATTTTCATACGCTCATAAAACGCATAATCCCATAAATGATTCATGTCTTCCCAATTTTGTATTATTCCATTTTCCATCGGATATGATATTTGTAATGCAGTTCTGACTTGCGATGCTTCATCACCGCACATGATATCCTTGATAATGGCATCTCCAGCCTTCTCCTCAGCTCGCAAAATAGGCCGACCAACAATTGACGGGAACATGTGGTCCGGGAAATTTGTTCCTCCTCGTCCAATCTTCACAAATCCTGTACCTTGATCCAGGACTAAAATGGTTAGTCCGGTCCGGACGGACACTTGTAACATCCAGTCTTCATGTTATACATACCAATTGCTCGTTCAGACATGATTACAGATATTCAGCTAGTTTCTAATTCAGATCTCAATAAAATTACACTTTTGTTATGTCAAGTTTAGATGCGCTCTGTTCTGATTGTTGAGTATCTGTGCGCAGGTTCCGGCAATGTGCAGTGCAATATGACAAGATGCAACTTCGAGCTGGGAGTTGGTGTGTGGGCAGTGAAGGGTGGAGGTGGACGAAGGGGAAGAGAGGAAAAGCAAGGATAGAGAAGGAATGAGGAATTCAGAAATGAAAAATTGCTAATTGTGTACCTGTTGTTTTACATTGTTGGGAGTTTTGTTTCTGATTCGATTGCTTTTTGTTCCAGTTACTATTTACAGAGACTGCTTATCAGTAGCTGAGTACGCTATCTCATGTTTCTTCAGAATTGACATCAAGGAGATAAAAAGTCAAATGAAGTCATAATTAGCTGATGCAGAATAAAGAATTGCAGTAGGTTATACCAATTGATGTGGGTCCAATTGGTGTGAGCCCAATTGATAACTCCAATTGATATAACTCCAACTGACATAACTCCAGTTGATATAAGTCCAATCGATATAAGTCCCTTAACACAGCTTGATATGAACCTAATTCTGCTATTCTCTAGACCTAGATTTGTCACAACATCGCCTAGTCTATCTCTGGTTAGCATAATCATCAGAGTCCACTTCAATGCGATTTTTTTCGAGGCTTAACATCAATGACAACATCGTCCAACTCATCTTCACTTGGCTCCTCGAGGACAATTGGAGTATTTCTTGATTTCACACTGTTGACCTCGATTCTCATTCTGCCGGGATCTTCCGAGGAGTTTCTTGAAAGATCTCTGTGAATAATTAAATAGATTTCAGCAATTCGATTGCCGGTCTCGAGATCAACCAGCCCAAACGTCCGAATCTCCATCTTCTCCTGTAGACCACCCATACCTGCACGGAATTCCTGCTGAATGCTCTCGACCTCAGTGAATCGCAACTTATCAGTGGCCAGCTCAGCTCCATCAGATAATCCTAATCTTTCACATAGTCTCTGCTCGTCATTTTCCAATGCACTCATGATTCTTCGCTTGGCTATGCGTGGAATTCCCTGTTGCAGCTGTGAACCAGGAAGATCATCAGGTTGCAGGGTTAAATGATACGAACTCATGCTATCCCATCTCTGTTTATAAAGTTGATTTTTCAATTTTCGCCATCTCGACGTCAGCGCATAAATACCTAGCAAGACTGGAGGTGTCAAGGCAATTATGAAAGCCACGGGAATGAAAAACACAAATGCTGCAGTGCCAGCAATCCAGCCAAATACACGCATTGGTAGAGGAACACCCGATCCCATCCCCCTGTTATTATAAACCTCCTGAGGGCCTCCTGCTGACAGAAATGTTCTGGTCTGGATTGCTTGAGATGCCAAGCCTCCACTCCATTTCCCTGCCGTAACTCCACGTCGAAGACAGTGGTAGAACCTGCTTTGATCTCTCTTCGCGCCTCGAATATGGATATGCTTGAAAGTTTCATTTCTTGAATCCTTCGACCTGAGAATACTCGGCATGGAATGATCCGGCAATTCCCTCGAGCTAAAGCCTGCTTTCAGTGATTGTCGAATTATTGGTAGTATACATGGCCGTAAAGACCTTTGAGCAACAGGGTTCTGGACAACAGTTGTCATCCGAAACATTGTGGATCGGTGAGAACTTGTGATGAGCTGGATCAATTATAGCCGGTAAGTAGACAGTATATAATAAAAAAAGGGCACGTGAAGTGTGCGGCGGAAGCAAAATATCACTGCTGAAAAAGAAACACTTCCATTAAGGGTATCATTAGTCATTAAATTTCAGAAGGACGTTCATCACCAACGTTTATGTGTTGAATAAAATCAGTTTAGGAAGCTTATATAAAACCGTACAAGTCGTTCAGTTACACGAAGACTTATAGTTGATAGTGATCTTGTATCCATTGAACCGATATATTTTTGAATTGGCGTCAATTGCCTCACAGGACATCTCACGGATACAAGCAAAAAGATGGATTTCACCATAGAGCATAGATCATGGCCATGTGACCTCACTCTATCTTTCAGTGTGTTCTATGTATAATTCTATCGATTCGACTCCCCCCCACAATTGCCTTTGAGCATTGTCATCGCTTGTCAGTAACTGACTCACATGATTGCCACCAGGCTCAGCTTTATTGATAGGCCGCAATGCCGGACCTTGTGGTATGTTGTGGCGGATGCTGAACTCCGTCGTGTTGTCGCATGTGCCTCAGAATGGTGATGCTAAATTAAGCAATCCTAATTTTTCAGCCCTGTGAATAACAACCGAAATTAGCCAATACGGACCGAGTAATTAGAAATAATTTGATTAGACTGGTATTTGTAGAATAGATCTTAGGATCTATCTCATGTGAAGTTTACTCAGATCCATTGAACTCGTTGTTTTTCCGTCATCGGATAGGTTACATTTTTGCGCCAAAATTCAACGGCTAACATCGGCTTTCTGCGGTGGCGATGGGCATGTAGCGATGATGTTGAAAAGCAAGCCAACAACCCTCAAACTAAGTCAATACAACAAGACGTAACCAATCAAGGCAGTCCGGGGGTTGTAACTGGCCCACATTTTATGAAGAATGTCATCAATGATGCGTCTCTGGCTTTCACCCCGCAATTATTGACCTTAATCAAATTCTTGATTCTCCAAGCCTCTTCGTTTATAGATCACAGTCTCCTCGGGTGGCGTGCGGCAATATCTCAATAAGTCAGTTTCTAGTGAGTCAACACTGAAAGCACACGGTTAGTCACTACACTAGAAATGACCCTAAATTGCAGAATATTTCCATGCTCTCGTTTACTTTTTTTCAGCCCTGTCATTTGGTTTTCCTACAGTCTTTGAGTTTTATATATATTGCCGTATATCTTAAAAAGGGACCAGATCAAGTCTTAAGCCGTACTTGAATTAGCTTTGATTATACATTGATCAAAGCCCCGCATATCTCGTCTACGTCCTCAGTCTAGAGTTTTAACATTTTATCGGAAATTATTTTTTCCGGTTTCTATTCTTCATGTCCAGTTTGTCCAAGAAAGAATTACAGAACCAATTAATTGATCTGATGAATCAACTTGACAAAGCCGAAACTCGTCTTGCATCGTTACGTACCAACCCTCAGCTCTATAGATCACGCATACAACAGACTGAATGGGAAATCCAAATGGTTCAGGCCGGAATTGATCAAATCAAGCGTCTTTTGCTGGAACAGTGAGTTGCTTTTCACCGAGCAGTTTTGGTCATTTCTCTCAAACAATCCCTCCAAAACCATTCTCCCATCTGTATAGATCATCATTTGTCTTGAAACACCGTCAACCTTCGACAACTCCTAGAAAGAAACTCATGTGTAATATCTTTTAACTATACTTTTTCATGCACTACTACTTATCATCTAAACCTCCTCTTCCTTTTCTTCAATGATCTCTTCTCGAATCTCTTCAATGAGTTCATCTCCTGCTGAATGTGAATCCACCAACTTGGACTCTCCAACCAAGCCAAGCGACTCCAAATGAGCTTCCACTTGCGCTCTCCATTCCTTCCAGTCACTAAGAGCCTTCTTTCGTCGCATGATGAGTTCTCGGCTAGCCTCGCTAGCTTCCATGGCATCTTCTTCTTCGAATCGTCGAGCATAAACCTTGAGATTCTTGTTGATCTCCTTCTTCTTCTGCTTGGGCAAAATGCTAGCAGGCCGGTGTCTCCAGCTTAAAGCCTTGAAACCTTCAATGCTTTCTTCTCGAATCAACTGGCCGTGGAAATTCCACATCTTGTAACCATTGTCGACGGGGTGCTTCCATGATGATGACCATGTAGCAACATATCTTCCAGAAGGATCCCATTCAACATCAGTCAAACCATAATGTTCACATTGTCCGATCTGCATCAGGTTGGTGTTCAAGTCCTTGTCGTAATTCTTCTTTTCACCTTCATAATCCAAATCCCAGAATTCCATTTCACAAGGGCTGCCTGGTCGTACATTAGCTGTAATGACAAATCGGCCAGTAGGAGCCCAATATATAGAATTGGAAGTTTTATTATCGAAACTCTTGATTAGCTTCCATGTACCTTGAGCACCCTTGGATATCTCCAAACCGTAAAATGAGACAATGCTCTTGGGTGCTGGCTGAGGCATGGCAGCTGCTTGGTCCAAGACTGAGATACAAACAAATCGATGTCCTTTGGGTTCCCATTGGAAATTGACAACTGTCTCCTTGAGCTCAATAACCTCGACGGGAATATCCTTTTCATTAAGACGGAAAAATTCAAGATTAGTATAGATGGATTTCTTGGATTTGGTATGTCTGTCAACCTTAACACAGAGGTAAGATCCCTGGTCCTGCCAGTGAAGTCGGCATCCACTAACATTGAAAAGATTTCGAGACCTGATGATTTCTTTGCTAGGTAATGACATTATGCACACTCTAGCAGTCTGATTGGGCATCTCCGGAGTCCAATAGCATAGCAATTGCTCACCATCTCCTGAGTTTCTACCTTCCAGTTTAACTGGAGCAGGAGCAAATGCAAATTCCATAATTCCAGGAATCTTGATAGGCTTCTTGTCCAACATTCCCATGGAAGGAGTCTCGAACACTTGAAGAGACTCGCCTGGTACCATACGAGCAAAGTACTTACTGTCAGAAGACCACTTGAAAATAGGCCAGATGACTTTACCAGGGTTCTCCTTATCAGCAGAAGGAACCATGGGAAATGTTCGCAGAGGGAGAACAGTCTTGACATCCCAGACAATCAGCTGGTTACCTTCATCTTGTTCTTTGAAAGGGAATTTCGCCCGATTGGGATTATCAATGGGAGGGAGTTGAATAGGCACAGGGGACCAAGTAACCATGTAGTTTTCATCAGGAGAAAAACCGATCAAAGATGCTTGCATGTGAATGAATCGACCATAACGAGTCCATTTAGGTCCACCCCAAAGCTGGACACCCTGGGGATGAACAGAAATCAAGTAGCTACCCTTTGGCGACCACCTAACAAAAGTTTCAGTCCATTGAGCTCTGTCAACCAAAGGCTCAGGAGCCTGGGCTTTTCTGTTCCAAAAAATTCCTACATTGTCACCCCTGTGTAAAACAAACTGATCACGAACCTGAGGATCAGTGAGCCACGAACGTAAATGGTCCTTGGGCTGGAAAGGCTCGATTTCGGGCTCTTGATATTCACTAACGACATTTCCTTCGAATCCAAATCTTTCGATGTCACCGAGCCGATTCACCATTAAAGTGTGCTTTTGATCAAGCTTCTTTCTATTATAAGTTCGAACGGCCTCAGCAGCTTTGGAAGGGTCTTCATACTCAACAAACGCGAAGCCTTTAGTTTTTCCACCTTCAACAGGCATAAAAAATCCATCCTTCTTGATGGTACCAACAGTGGAAAACAATTTTATCAAAACCTTGGTGAGAGCAGGAACCTTGGATTCAGGAATGACAGGGCATCCGTCGACGACCACAAAAGTTTCCAATCCATCATCGGGTTCAATTCTGTACTTTGCCTCCAAATCGGAGAAGTCGATATTCTCCTCTGAGTCGTGGATAGGTTCAGGCATGATTGTTCACGAGATCGAAGGATGAAGGTTAGAGGTGTGAGCTGCTGAGATGGGTGAAAAATTGTCACCGCCATGCGTATCTGGAATACTGGGAATATTGTGGGCTGGGTCTTTAGCCCTTCAACAGTTGTCCAGCTTGGCTGGCTAGTTGGCTCAAAAAACATCATCAAAATTAAACTCCCACGATGGGTGGATACAAGGGAAATGGTATGTCAAAAGCTAGTTTGGCCCGAGGGCTAGTTGATCAAAAAACAAAATTAATATAAGATATCTATTCAGAATTCAAATAACTGGATGAAGCTCAAAAATATATTGGTGATTAGTATTTTAGCATTCCAATCGGATCATTTACAGTAGTTGGCATGCCCCCAGCACGTACAATCATCCCAAGATCGCTGCAGGGGTAGTAGCCTAGCCATTCAATATACGTGCATATCTGATGTTCTGCCACATTTCTGTCAGTGATTCTATCTGGGGCAAGTGTAATGACAATAGGTAGAGAATAGGCTCTCGAAATTCACATGTCTCAAAAACTCAAAACTTGGCTGCTCAATCTCGACATTTACTAAAATTTGGCTCCATTTGTAAGTTCCATTTGGGTCAACATAGTTTGTGATCCACCAAATTTAGCCTCCAGTATAGATTCATTGACTCAATTCCTGTCAGTTGCATATTTGTGGCAAATTACTCGATTGACCAGCTAAATAGTTTCGGTGCCCACTGGTTATTTTTTTAAATTCAGCCTTCATTGGTTCGCTCAGCTGCTACATCTCACAACCGGCGGAGACGACCCCTGAAAACCCACCCCTAGACTAGATTAGACCGACGAGGCCCAAGTGATACTCTACAATAATACCAAACGTTGGAACCAGAGTGGTAGCAGGGTTTGAATGAAAAATGAAAATCGCTAAGGTATCGATAGCTTATCATAAAATCACATTTTATATATGTCATGATGATCTCCCGCAGTAGACATCTTCAATGCATAGAATTTCGAGCCTGCTTCCATCTTACATGTAGACCTGCACAGTCCTTGGCTTGGGCCATCACAGGGGCCGCCGCCCGCCCACCTTGGAAGTTTGTGGAGACCAAGTAGGAACTGATTGAAAGATTCTTGGCTATGGTGACAAATATTCTGATACTGCTGCACATCCACCTACGAAGTATTCCAATATTATTGTACACCAACCCAATAACCTTTATATTAGGGCAACCTGTTTGAGTTTTGGGCTTTATTCTGTACAATTGACTGTCTTGTTTGGGCTGGCCTGGCCCTTCTAAAATTAATCCTCCCCCTTCCTACCGCTTTATGCGTGTTTGTGTGCCTACATCAGTAGTGGTTGGCGGCTGATCGCTCTCTAGCTACAACCAAGGGGAAATCTTCGCCGGTCAGCAAACAACAAACAACCAACAACCAACCGAGCCTCAAAAACCCCCTCCCCCTACTTATTTTCGTGTTTCTGCTCATATCCTTGCTTGTACTATCTTCAACATCTTATTATTCACCCCATCTTTCTCCTGCTGCTGATATCATCTCCACCCTATCCCTCTCCCTCTCTCTTCCCTCCCCCCCATTCCCGTATCTGGCCAAATTGACTGCACAACGTTTCACAAGTGTTTTATATCTTAGTATCAGCCCCTGCTCTACACAACCAACCCAACCACCAATTTACCTGGCGAGAGAAAATTAAAAAAAGACTAAGTGTCAGCGAAACCAGTCGGATTGGAAATTCTCCCTTCAACCTTCACCCCCCTAAGCACCGTGCTTGCTGCCTTCTATGGACGACCATACGCGCGAGTTGCTGTTGGAAGACGATCCCTACGACCACGTCTCGTCGTCCCCGTCCATCAATGAAGAGGAAATCGACTTCCAGTATGTCTACGCACTCAAAACCTTCATCGCCACCGAACAAGGCCAGGCAAACGCTTACAAAGGAGAAGCCATGATTCTACTTAATGATGCAAATTCTTACTGGTGGCTAGTTAGAATGGTCAAGGATTCTTCAGTGGGTTTCCTCCCTGCTGAGCATATCGAGACCCCTTGGGAGCGTCTAGCGAGACTCAACAAGTATAGAAATGGCGAGACTAGTTCGGCCCAGACCCATAGTGCTGCTTCAAAGACTTTGGGAAAGCTTTTCAAATCGAGTTCGATGCGCAAGAAAGAAAAGGAAAAGGAGAAAGAAAAGGATCAACGCGCTGTCTTGGCTTCCAAGACTGTCTCTTTCACGCCCCAGTCTACCTATATTTCTGCCTCGGAGTGGGATTATTCTGACAATTTTGATTCCGACGAGGATGACATCGATGAAGGTGATTCGGATGACGAAGATGAGGGAGAGATTGAGCCCTTATCGAAAAAACATCCGTCTACTGCCCACAATCAGACTGCGCCCTTGGATATATCTGGAGGAGCTTCTTCGCATGCCAATTCTGATGACGAAGGCCCTTTGATGAATAGCCCAGGGCCCTTGGTCATCAAAAAGACTAGAAATTCTAATGACACAGCGGCCACCGGCATTAATCATTTAAAACTCACTGCAGCACAATCATCTCAAGCATTTTCATCATCTCATACCACATCTCAATCATCTCTATCTCCTGAAGCTCTGCAGGTTTCGCAAACTACAGATCATCAGGTGGATGCTGAACCAACCAACAAGCAGGCTCCTACAGACAAGCAAGCATCTTCTGCATCAAAAGACAGACCCAAACTCACGAAAAAGTCTAGTTCTTTATTCTCCAAGATTATGGGAAACAGAAATGTTTCAGTAGGTGGAGAAGACCTTGGTACATCGATTGTCTCGAACAAACCTGAACTGGTTGCTGCTTCTAAGGAAGAGCAAGCGTCGCAGTCCACCAAGCCCCAGGAGATTCTACATGACAAACAGGACGAAAAGCCTCCGGCGAAGGGGGATACCGTCTCACAAAATTCAACTCTTAATAATCCTTCTGCAAAGATTTCAAGTGGGCCTGATAGCCGGAAAACGAATTCTCAGCCCAAGGCTGCTTTGCAATCAGTTACTAGCAAGCCTGTTAAATCACCCATTATTGCACAAAATGCCTCTTTTCCCGCATCAAGGTCTCAGGAGAAATCAGCTCAGCGACCCCAATACCACGAGAACCGTGCTTCCAATTCTCAAAAAGCTCAGTACCTATCTAAGCCTGGACCGAGCTCTGCAACTAGACCCCTTTCAATCAATGTTACGCGACCAATGTCTGATGATTCTACCAATAATGAGTTAACAAGCCAAAATGAAGCCACGAAAAAGCAGGCGGAAGATCATGTTTTGTCGACAACAACAGTCGATAAACAGCCGAAGAGACGTTCATTTCTTAAGGCAAAGTCCTCCATGGAGCAGTTTGGGAAGAAGGATACCAAGAAGCTGGCTTCTTTAGCAGCAATTTCTAATAATGGAATTGTCGATTCCGTACCGCCTGGAAGATCTCGTACAGTCTCAGTCTCGTCCCAGTCTTCTGCTGGATCTTCGGCAAGTTCTAGTACTTCTTCTTTTACAAAGTTGTTCAAACGTCGAAAGAACAAAGCTATCAGTATGGTTGAGCTCGGAGATTTATCACAGTCATCCTCACCATTGTCATCGCCCACGAACAACCAGCTTTCTCAAGAGCATAATACGGAAAGGAAAAACATTCTAGGTTCAGGACCAGGATCTTCTATCATGCAGCAGAGAATCCCAATGCGGTCATTCAGTGGCCATGATGGCCGACAGACAACTAATGGAGCCGACTCAGATGCTACAGTTACTGGTCGCCGAGTGGAAGCAACCGGGCCTTTGAAGATTGACACTAAATTGAGAGGTGGTGGTTTCCCTGGCCAGCAGCTTGCTAATCAAAAGTCTACATCTCACATGTTTTTACAACCACGAAGCAGGCCAGCTGTTTTGAGAGGACCACGACCTCAATCAACACCCGTTGATCCAAGGGAAAGCGAAATGATAGATAGGAAGTCTGAAGCTTCGAAATGGCCCATGCATGCATCATTCCATGAAGATGCGCTGTTAGATCTGCCAGATACTCCCACTCTTGTCGACAATAGTAGTGCTCGAACCTCGATTATTAGCGAGAACCGCATTAGTGCTACATCTATTGCGGCAATAGAAGCGGGCAGCAGTGACGAAGATGAACTAGTGACGGAGCCTACAGTGACTGAGCAAACAGGAGAAGCAGCGAGCACGTCGATAGTGAGTCATGGTAAACATAAAGACAGTGTCGCTAGCAGCACGATGAGCAAAGATGGATTTGCATCGGAAGTTGGACAAGACACATGGAAAGTGGGTGAAAATGGGCGACAAGCCACAGAGACTATTGCATTAGAGCGGGAAATGTCCAAGAAGGACAAGGCCCCTTCAACCCACAGCGCCAGTGGCAGCATATCGTCACCACCGACGTTGGACGATCAAAGGGAAGACCATTCACCGGTGTCAGAATTTTCAGAAACGAAAATAGCATCTGTGAATCCAGTGATCAAGCGGTTTTGGAACGGGAGCAGTACATCGAGCATTGGATCCAACAACTATGTCAGTATAGAGAGCCCAAGCATGATTACAGCAAACACTACAAATAGCGAATCAAGTGTTCTCTCTGTAACAGGAGAAGATTCCAGAACAGTTATAGAGGAGAAAACTCCTGCTCTTCGCATTGGCCATATGTCTGGTTCTCGCGCTGGTCATGGTGGTAGCATTGATCTACACCCTGATCTCATGCCCATCTATGAAAATACGACTCAGCGGCTCGGAGAAATCCATAGCCGGTTGGACGCGCTACTGAGTAGCTATCGATAATTGTATTTGTGTCATATTCTATTATTAGACTGTAATGAAGTATGTTGTATATTGAATTGCATTCTTAAGTTGCATGTTAGCATAAGGAGCAGGTAGCAGGTTGGTGGGGAGCAGGCAGCAGGTAGGCGAGGAGCACGTAGTATGTAAGCAACCGGTACAGATAGACAACAGTGACGAAATAAGGTAGCTAAATTGAACTGAATCAAATAGAGCCAACAGAGCAAAGAAGATAATTTCATCAATGTGAACCAATAGAGCATAACCAAACAGTACGAGCCAACAGAACTAGCTGAACCAGCAGAACTCATCCCATCTCGTTCCTCCTCATCCACTTCATCGTAACCATTCAAGCTCCACCCATCCAACTCCACCCATCCAACTCACTCATGCCAGCTAGCCCATCCCAGCCAACCAGCCAGCCAGCCAGTCCATCCCAACTCATCTCAACCCATCCCAGTTCATGTTCATCCTACCCATTTCACCAGCTAGAACAAGCCTTCTCCACAACATTGTATTTGCCTTCCCGAATCCATTTTTATTCCTGCTCTTTTATTTCTGCTCTGAATTTTATTTTTTCTGTTCTTATCCTCCTGATCCTTGTAGCCCCCCTCTTTTCTCCTCTTATTACCCTCAGTCGGCAGAAATCTCCAGCCAAACTCAACACCACCTTATTTTACCACTCAAAAAATCTACCTACACCCACGCACACTGTAACCTAAGGGATCCCTTAGTAGCCAGATTTTCTTGCACAACATATTGGAAGCTTTGTGTATTCCAACGTCGAGTTTTCTTCAAATTACTTGTGGCTTGATTCTCTCTTTATTTAAGCCCTGAATCACACAAAATGTCCTCGTGGACGCCGTCAGAGGCCAACGTTTCCCAGCTCGTGACTGTTCTCGAGCAGTCTGGTAGCAGTAACGCTGCATATCGTCAACAAGCTAAGCGAGTAAGTATATAGAAGATTCATTTCCCAACTTCTACATTTGTATTCTTTTATACATGTGAAAAACTAACACCAATGTGTCTCTAGGCTTTAGAGGATGCTCGTCAGCAGCCTGATCTTTCTAATTATCTCACCTATCTTCTCATCACTGAATCATCCGCATCGGTCGACGTCCGAGCTACGGCCGGCCTTCTTTTGAAAAATAACATCTATTCAAGTTATCCATCTCTTGCTCCAGAAGTTTTGAACTACGTCAAGGGCCATATCATACAGGGGTTGGTTGATCCTGCTGTACTTATCAGAAACATCACTGGAAATGTTGTCACAACGTTGCTAGCAAAAGCAGGTGTATCTGGCTGGCCTGAAGCCCTGGGGTCTTTGATGACCATGTCGGAGAGCTCCAGTTTACAACAACAGGAAGGTGCCATGAGTGCTTTAGCCAAGATCTGCGAGGATTCTGCCACGGAACTGGACAGGGAGTACGATGGCCAAAGGCCTCTTAGTTACATGATCCCGAAGTTCTTGTCGTATACGCAATCTTCGTCTCCCAAAGTCCGAGCTCTTAGCATCTTTTGTCTCACTCAGTTTATAACTGTTCAGTCTCAGTCTTTGCTGGCTCATGTAGACCAATTTCTCAATGCTTTATTTGGTTTGGCTACCGACTCTGACTCCGACACCCGACGAAATATATGCACTGCGCTTGTCAGTCTTTTGGAAGTTCGTCCTGAAAAGCTTCTGCCACATTTGGATGGTGTCATAAATTACTGTCTTCATTGTTTGAAAGACGAAGATGAACAGGTAGCCTCCGAGGCTTGTGAATTCATTCTTGGTGTTGCTGAGTCTAATATTGATGAATCTTTGATTAGACCTCATTTGCCCAAAATTCTCCCAGCCATTCTCTCCACTATGGTTTATTCTGAAATGGACCGATTCTTACTCGAAGGTTTGGCTGAAAACGACGAGGCCGAGGCGGACAAGGCTGAAGATATCAGACCTTCATTTGCAAAATCCAAGGATGCTCATCATGCTGCAGATAAGAAGGAGAAAAAGGACGATAATGAACAAAATGCTCCCACCAGTCTCGAGGATATTGAGGATGAAGACGACGATGAGGATGATGACTACGAAGCTGGCTTGGCTGAGTGGAATCTCAGAAAATGTTCCGCTGCCGCTCTTGATGTCTTTGCTGTCAAGTTTCCCGAGGTTGCTTTAGACAATTTGATGCCCTATTTGAAAGAAAACGTCGTCTCCTCTGAATGGTATGTTAGAGAGGCTGCAATTCTTGCTTTTGGTGCCATCTCATTAGGCGCCATTGCACACATTGACCAACACCTACCTTCGCTTGTTCCATTTTTGATTGATCGACTCAATGACGAACAGCCACCTGTCCGACAAATTGCATGCTGGACTTTGAGCAGATACAGCAAGTGGATATCGGATACCAATATAGATGGCTCAAATCCTCAACAGTATTTCTTGCCATGCTTGGAAGGACTATTGCGATGTTGTCTCGACAAGAACAAAAAGGTCCAGGAATCCGGCTGTAGTGCTGTGGCTACTTTCTGTGACACTGCTGGTGAGCTTTTGGCACCTTATGTTGGTGCCGTGTTGAGACAGCTAGTATTGTGTTTTCAGAAATACCAAGCCAAGAACCTCATTATTCTGTATGATGCACTTCAGACCTTAGTCGATCGTATCCCCGATGATGTCATTGCGCAGCCTGAATACGTGGATATACTTTTGCCCCCTCTGATTGGCAAATGGCAGCAGCTCAAGGATGATGATAGAGAGCTTTGGCCCCTTCTTGAATGTCTCAGTAGCGTGACTGCAAGCTTGCGAGAACAATTTGCACCATATGCTCCAGAAGTTTTCATGAGATGCATCAACATTTTGCAGCAGAATCTTGCTTTGGATCAATATGCACAGGTCGATCCCTCTATTGATCCCCCCGAGAAAGATTTCATCATTACTACACTCGATCTATTAGACGGTATGGTAATTGGATTGGGTGGACATGCCTCTGAACTCATTGCAAGATATGAGCCTTCATTGGTTGAAATGATGCTTGTATGCTTTGAAGATGACGTGTATGAAGTTCGACAATCTGCGTTTGCCCTGCTTGGAGATATGGCTATTAACACATATGATCGACTAGAACCATATTTGAACAGTGTGATGCAAGAGACCATAAAGCAAGCAGATTGCCGAGATCCAGGAGCACAGGCTGTTTGTAATAATGCCATTTGGTCGCTTGGAGAATTGAGTTTACGGGCCTCTGCAGCTCAGCTAGAACCGTTTGCCAACGAACTACTCCAGAGACTTGTGACAATACTTCAGTCTCCTACATCTGAAACCATCTTGGAGAATGCCGCAATTGCAATTGGACGATTAGGAAGAGAGCTCGCAGGAATGATTGCTCCTCATTTAGATGTTTTCATTCAAGCTTGGTGTGAAAAAATTCGAAATGTGGATGAAACGGACGAGAAAGACAGCGCTTTCCTTGGAATGTGCCACATAATTGCAGCCAATCCGAACAGTCTGACATCTTCCGGAGGCCAGCCATTGATAGAGTTTTTGCAATTGTGCGCATACTACGAAGAACCAAGCCAGGAATTGGCAATGTCGATAGCCAAAGTCCTTGAAGGCTACAAGAATTTCTTAGGTAGCAGCTGGAATGATTTAATGGGCAAGCTGCATCCAGAAATAGCTCAGAGCCTTACTCAACGATACGGATTGTAATCAATCGAAGGATGATAGAAAAAAAGCCAAGGGGTTGGAGAATACGATGATCTGAGTAAAAAGAAGTTGCTCCAATGCGCCAAAGCACCGATGCGAGGCATCCAAAACACCGCGATTCTAAGCGTTGAAGCAAATGATACTATACCCTTTATATTTTCCGAATATTCGGAAGAAGTGTATGTAGATTTTAGCATGTAGTTAGACTTCATTAGTTCAAAAAATAATAGTGAAAAAAGCCGAAACTCCGTGATTTGAGACCAATGTATGAAGGAGAGTAAAAGGAGATCACGTGATGTGTCACATGCAGCCAATCACAGCGCCCCAAAATCATCCTTCAACTCCCATTTTTTCCCTACTCTACTCGCTTCAACCTAACAACACATTTCTCACATCAATCAACATGGGTGGTCACGGTGGTTATATGGGCTGGTGGGGTGATTTCCGTAAGTAATGGAACCTCAGAAATCTAGGCATTTATCATACTGTTGCTAACTCTCAGAAACCCCCCGTCAAAGATACATTGTTCGATATGGCATTTCTTCCGGTGCTAACAAGCCTTTGCATGGAGCTCTTCACAATGCTATTTTCAATACCTTCCGAAGAGTCAAGTCCCAGGCTCTTTATGTCATTGTACCTGTCAGTATCTACTATTACATTTGGACTTCCAGCACTGAGTACAACCGATGGTTGTACACCAAGGATGGCCGAGAGACTCTTGAGCGACTCAATGCCGAATAAATCAGCACCATCTTGGATGAGCAAGTTTTGAGCATGAAAACTATGTGCTTTACGGTGGAATTGCCAGGGTATATGGCAATTCTCTGAATACATAGATCAATAAAGTGTTTTAATTAGCAATTGAAGTTGCTGCCACTGGTAGAGATAACTCTTTTTCAGCTGAGATTGAGATGACTTGTTTCATTGTAGAGTAAAGTATTGAAGATATGGAGATAAATTATGGACGTACGAGGATGAATTTTGTAGATAATGAGGATAAAAATTCATAGATGTTTACTCATATGATGGTGATGGTTAAGTAGATCGCGTTGTTTCAAGCAGATCAATGAGCAACTGACGGCTAGATAGGCTTGCAGAGCAGCGGCATGTTCAAATTTTCATTAATCTCAGTTTTCATGCATTGAGCGGGATCATCTAATGTACGGTTTTAAGAAATTTGAAGTATATGAAAACTGCGTCTTTTGATAGCTGCTGGATACGTTAGACAGTAGTGTCCATCAAGCTAATATCACACTGAGAACATGAACTAGGAAAAAGTAAAAAAAGAAAGAGAAAGAATGGAGTCACTGAATATCAACTGTTTTAAAATGGCAGACTAATTGCTGATTCGCACTGATTCTACTCAATGTTCAATGTGTTTTCGCTCAATAATACAAAGGCCATTGTGTAGAGGTCATATCATGCCTCACAATCTAGGATCATTCTTACATTGGAGTTTGCTGTGCTGATGAAATGAATGACCAGCTGATTAGATTCAACCAATTAGTCTATTAATCAATTACGTACTTCCTGATCACTACTGAATGTCAAGTCTCTTGAACAATCTGTTTTTCTAACTAGTTTGAGCTTAGCTCTCGGTTTCCATGAGCCTGATGTAATGCTTCTAAACTAAATAACGGGGCTGATGTGTAGCTCTACTACGTCAACTTGAAAAATGATGCCATTATATATACGATATTTGAAAAAAATTGATCTCAAATTCAGATTTTTATATAAATTTGGGTAGAATCTGGTCGCGTCTGAGCATGAAGTGATCACTGTGTTGAGCAGATCAATACCGCAGAGCAGCTTTAGAGAAAGAGAAGGAGGAGAACAAGACGAGGAGAAAGTAGGGAAACTGAAACAGAAGGAGTGGATATAAAAGTTTCAAATGAATGGCATGAAAACAGATAACCACAATCTAGGAATATTTCGAGAGCTGGATGATAAATTAAGGAGGTTCGATTTATTGCGACAAGTATTGGAAATAATTAACATGTAGAAACCAACAGCTAATACCAGCACAGCCATACAGTGTGTCTTTTGAAGCAACTTGTAGCATATTCAACCCGTTAAATGAGACTTCCCAGTTTATTATTTGAGCTTTTCTCCTCATTGGCTGATAACTCGATCAGTTCTCAAATACATCATTTCTCAAGTTTCATCATTCAATATACCATGATTTCAAGAACTTGATATCATAATTTTAAATTTAATTCTTCATTTCATTACTCATCACTACTCACTAAATTTCTGCTCATTCACAAGATATCATGGGTATCACGTACTAATTATCAAAGGTATCACATAACACTAATTATCACGGGTATCATACTACGCAACCATTAGCAACTAGCTCAAAGATCAAGCCATACAATGGAATGGTTCGTCCCAGAAAGTTCAATTTCACTGGACGCTTACACAGATCATTTGGCATGGGCCCCCATACCAGAGTCTTGATTTGAGCCAAGACATAGCAGATTTACTACTTATCATATACAAGAAAACAAATTAAACATAGAACTTTTCAAAGAAATAACTTCAGCCTAGACCCCTGGTATTTACTGGTCTTCGACAATGTTACCTCGCTCAGAAACGTAGATACCGTCCAAAAACTTTCGGATATCCTTATTTCGGACTCTGCAAATCTGCTGGATGTCAGCAGCAGTCTGAGAAACGTTCTCCAAAGAGTTTCCAGAAACAATCAGCTCATCCTTCTGAGCAGATGAGACCTCGACGGTAACACCTTCCAAAGCCTTGATGAGTCGAACCTGCTTCTCACCCAAAAAGTGTCGAATCTCGACAACCTTACCACCTTCCAAGAAGTTGACATTAATAGGGAAATGGGCATAGACATATCTCATTTTGTACTTGAAACCCTTAGTAACACCGATAATCAAGTTGTTAACCAAAGACTTCACGGTTCGCAAAGTAGCAACATGCTTTCGGTCACCATGGAAGACAGAGATCTTAATCTGTCGGTCGCTGACCTTCTTGAACACGACATCGACATGACGCAAATTCTTGGTCAAAGTACCTCGGGGACCAGTCACAGTAATAATTCGTGACTTAATTTGAAGGTTAACGCCCTCAGGGATATCCAGAACCTGTTCAGTGTTGATGTACTTCATTTTAGTTGCAAATAAATATCTAATATAAAATAAACAAAGGTGAAAACTTATTCTAGCTCTGGGAGCTTTTTTGAGTGGGTGGGATTCTCCATCCTCCAGTAAATTTCAGTCCGCTATCTCTTGGTACGGCTGCACAATCGTCATTGCCTACTTAGTACCGTATAGACAGCGCACCACCATCGGAGTAGCAGATCAAGGACTGACATAATGGAGGCATTTGAGCGAGCAATCAAAGCTTGGACGGAAATAGGACTGTCAACGTTGCAGAAAGATCTCGATGAGGAGGGGTTGAAGATAGTGGAGAATCAGGCCTCGTCGGCTGAGGGCAGAAAGGAATTGGCCGCGAGAACAAAGCAATTCCGTAAAATGACTGAAGAAGACAAGTTAGTGGAGATCAAGGGATTGTTGAAGCTTTATCAACAGGAAATTGATAACTTGACCAATCGTGGAAAATATGCTGAAAGTAGTTTCATGAAAGTGTACAAATTGCTTGCTGAAGCACCGGATCCAAAGCCATTACTGGAGGCTTCGGTCGATTCTGTTTCATCTGCTGCGGAATTGTCCAAAATCTCACAAGAAAATGCAAAGCTTAATGATACGCTGAGCAGATATAGTGATTATGAGTCAATCAAGTCAAAGCTCATGAAGCTGGAGATGAGCTCAATTGAGACGGCTCATGCCAAAGTTGCAGCCAAGGAAGCAGAGATGGTGGCTTTGATGGACGAGAAGGAGCGTTCTTGGAAGTTACGCGAAGAAGAATTGGTCAAGCAACTTAAAGAGCTTCGAGCTAGCCAAGATGCTGCTGAAGCACAGTTATCCAAAGGAAATGCCAATAACAGCACCAAAGGTGACGCTGAACAGTTATCTCGATTCGCAGAACTTGAATTAGTAGCCGGTGATCTTGAGCGGGCAAATCGTCAGGTTTTACAGGCTGAGAAACGGAACCTGGAACTCAGAAAAGAGCTTGAACACTTTAAGTCGGGTGCTGAGGAAACCAGTGTCAAAGAAGAGCTTGAGTCGAAGATCGTGGATCTTGAGGGAGAATTGAGTACTTCCGCTGCAAAGTTGGAAAATAGTCGAACAAAGTTGACTCAGACGAAAGCCGAGGCTTCGAAGAAGCTTGAATCTCTGGAGCGAGAAGTACAAAGGAAAACACAAGAGATTGATAGTTTGAGAGGAAAGTTGTCGAAGCAAAATGATTATGACGAATTGAAGAGAGAGTTGGAAATGATACGGTCCATCCAGTTTTCTAATGGAGATGATGATGAAGCAGAGGAAGAAGATGACTATACCGAAGATAGTGGTGTTGAAGGAGATAGCTCTGCTAAGGTTTCAAGCAAGCTGGATAAGATGTTGTACACAAAAAACAAAAAGTTGAACAGTGATTTGACAATAATGAGAGTGAAAAATGGGGAGTTGAGTATGGAGCTTGAGAAAGCTAAGCATGAGATCAAGCAGCTCGAATCGGAGATGGAAAATATTCGTGAGCTCAACAACAAGCTCGAGGAAGATATCGGCGGAATGCGTCATGGAAGAGGTCTTGGTGCCGCTTCCATGGTATCGGGATGGACTCCTGGGTATGTTCAATCGGGTCGTGTTTCTCCTACATCATCCATCATTGGGGGACGAGACCCTCGAGGAGGTAATCTGACACCAAATCCTGGAGATAGTTCCATTCTTCCTATAATAACACAACAGCGAGACCGATTCAGAGCTCGAAATAACGAGCTTGAGCAAGAGCTGCGAAAGAACTGGTCACTGATTGCAACCTTGCGAAAGGATTTGGAAGCCGTCAAAAAGGACAATCTAGATCTTTATGAGCGAAGCCGATATGTGACGTCTTATAAGAAGAACAACCCATTTGGAGCAACAACCAATGTGGAGGATCGGTACAAGAGCTTGTACGAGGAGAGTATTAGCCCTTTTGCCATATTCAAAGGAAGGGAATCTCAAAGAGCTCTTTCCCAGCTCAACTACTTGGATAGATTGGTCTATTCATTTACCAGAGTGATTCTGGCCAACAAGGTTAGCAGGAATCTGTTTGTTGCTTATTGTTTTGCTTTGCATCTTTTAGTCTTTGTGACTTTAACATATGGAATGGGTTTATCGGCCTCTTCCCCGACCTTTGTGGAGGTTTCATCTCAGGGACTACGAGAACCTGCTGCAGATATAATAGCCCCACAACCCATATGATACTAGTATGAATTAATATAGCATTTGCATGAGTAAAATCAAGTGGAATAAGATATTTAAGGGGTGTTGTGAAAGACTGGGGTCATAAGATATTTTAGTCAGGACTTATAATTCACCATGGAGACGATGAATGCCGGGGTAAAAATATAAGAGATCAGACGGTACTCAAAGAATCTGATGTTGTTGATTGAATCAAGTGAGTTATAAGCTCCTGTTAGAAATGGTCAAATATACTTAGAGAGCTCAATTCTACGCCCTGTATTGTTGGAAGTGAAGAAATGAGCCATTAAGATCCATTACGAGCATCCTACAGAGGAGAATAACTATCATACATTACCAGTATTGCGTTGTATCATCACAACCAGCGATTAGCCAGGAAGTATATTTCAAACGATGCAAGATACCACAGTATCAATGTATCATACACCCAGTTGTCACAGTATATTAATACACATCAATCCCATATACAATTTCGGTTCCACAGCCTCCTATACATCTCATCACCTGAGCAGGGTATCATCGTAATCACTACAAATCATTCGCTTATATTTACAACTGCACCATATCTTGAGCATCACCAATAAATCATTCTTTTTTATGATATTATGACATTATGACTTCATAAAACAAACTTTTACATTGATATATATAGTTTTTTTGCTTAGTTCTTAGAAGCCTTGATAGCCTTCTGTCGAGAAGACAATCTGACAACAGAAGTCTCAGGAGCCTTAGCAACTTCCTCACCAGACTCGGTAAGAACAATCTCAATATGGCAAGGGCTGGACTGGTAGGCGTTGACTCGACCGTGAGCTCGGTAAGTTCGTCGTCGGTGCTTGGGGGCCTGGTTGACCTGGATGTGAGAAATGACCAACTTTTCGGTGTCGAGACCCTTGGCGTCAGCATTAGCCTGGGCGTTCTTCAAAAGTTCAGTAACAAACTTGACAGACTTGACGGGCCATCGAGCCTTGGTGACACCAAACTCCTTTCCCTGAGCAGTTCGACCGATGCTGCCAGCATGTTTTCGGAAAGGAATGGCTCGCTTGTGCTCAGAAACATCCTCAAGATACTTCAAAGCTCGCTCAAGCTCCCATCCCTTGATGGCAGCAGCAGTGTTCATGGTGTTCTTGAAGGAAACTCGGAGGTAAGAACCTCGAGAAGATGCACTCTTAGCAGGGTTGACGGCGTTGTTTCCGTATCGTGCCATTGTTGTTGTGGTGGTAGTGGTGATGAGAAAAGAAGTTGCAAAATCAACGGTGCTTATGGAAAAGTGAGTGGGTGGATTGCGACGATTCCACTAACTGGGTCTGATAATTACGCATGTGCACAAGAGCAGTCACAAACACATAAGTGGAAAGTTGGACTTACACAGCCGTTCGCCTTATTTCCATCTCAATAATTTTTTGGGTTGCCTCCGCACAGCCGCATGTGACTTCTTTACCAGCCAGCTGCTAGCTACTAAGATTTGGAAGAAAAGAACGCAATTTGACGGTTGGAAACCGATGCTGAAATCGGAACTTTTGCTAGTGAGGCGCCATTTTGTTCAGTTCAAATGTTCCGCTATTGGACAGATGAAAGACAGGTTTGTTATGGATGGTGGTAGAGAGGAAGAGGAGAGACCAACTGTTTCAGCGCATATGTAGAATAAAAGAAGTGATATATACCGATTCGAGGCTAGTGGGAAATCCGGTTTAATCCGTTTTGAACATAAGTCAGGCATGGACCCGGCCGATCTACAAGTCTGTTCGAACAAGTGGTAGTGGTAGTGGTGGGGGGAGCGGAGCTCACGTGACCCGAAATTTTTTTCGTGGTCCCAAAAAAAATTTCAAGCTCGACAAAATGAATCTTCAGCCATATTTTTCTACTCTCAGAGCGTTGGATCTTGTTTGGAACACCAAGTCAAACGACAAGTCAAACGACCAGTAGAAGTGAAAAATTAGTTGGAGCATTTTGCAGGAAAAGTTCAAGCTAAAACTTGCGTTTCTGCTCAGTTGTATATTAGCAGGTGTCTTGATCTCGAATTAACGTGACATATCTTTAACAATGGCTTTCACACCAGGTGGTCGAGGAGGCCGTGGAGGATTCGGCGGTGGCCGAGGAGGAGCTCGTGGAGGCGGACGAGGAGGATTCGGTGGCGGTAGCGGCCGAGGAGGCTTTGGCGGTGGTCGAGGCGGTGGACGAGGAGGAGCTCGTGGAGGTCGAGGAGGCCCTGGCGGTGCTCGAGGAGGCCGTGGTGGAGCCCGTGGTGGACGAGGAGGAGCCAAAGGTGGAAGCAAGGTAGTTGTGGAACCCCACAGACATGCCGGTGTATTTATTGCTCGAGGCAAGGAAGATTTGCTGGTTACCAAGAATTTGGCCCCCGGAGAATCGGTTTACGGTGAGAAGCGAGTCTCGGTTGATGTTCCTGCCAAGGACGAAGATACTCCTGCTACCAAGATTGAATACCGAGTTTGGAATCCTTTCAGATCCAAGCTTGCTGCTGGTATTTTGGGAGGTCTTGATGAGCTTTTTATTGGACCTGGTAAAAAAGTCTTGTATTTGGGTGCCGCTTCCGGTACATCAGTGTCGCATGTTGCTGATGTGGTTGGTCCTGAAGGCATAGTATATGCTGTTGAATTCTCACACCGATCTGGTCGAGATTTGATTTCCATGGCTAAGAAGAGACCTAATGTGATTCCTATAATTGAGGATGCCCGACACCCCCAGAAATACCGAATGTTGGTTGGAATGGTTGACGTTGTGTTTGCCGATGTTGCTCAGCCTGATCAGGCCCGAATCATTGCTTTGAACTCGCATTTGTTCCTCAAGGACCAGGGTGGTGTAGTTATTTCCATCAAGGCCAATTGCATTGACTCTACGGTGGATGCCGAGACTGTATTTGCCCGAGAAGTACAGAAGTTGCGAGAGGAGCGAATCAAGCCTCTTGAGCAGTTGACTCTGGAGCCTTATGAACGAGACCATTGTATTGTTGTTGGACGATATATGCGAAGTCAGTAGATGAACCCACCCTGTTATCCGCATGAGCCGGACCTAAAATGAAGCCCGTTTAGTTTCTTGTTTTGTTTAGAGAGAAAAAGATTCGTCTTAATTAAAGTATTGATAATATGTGTGGAGTCCATTCGCAATGCTAAGAAGTTCCTTTCGAGGTTCAATCCCCTCCAAGTCCAAACCTATTTCCGGGTCCCATATCTCCCATAACACCAGGCTGGCTGATTTTATCCGATCTTATTTTATAACAATATTATGACAATACAATTGCTAGACAATAAAACTTGAATAGACGAACGTTTAGAGTCTTCTGACAATAAATCTGGTACATCTATTAAGATCGAATTCTCCAGTTAACCCAGAGCCAATTTCTTGAGCCCACGCAGAGCCAATTCTTTCCTACACCCACCCAAAGCCAATCCCTTCTAAAGCCATTCCCCGACCAGTGAAGCCCAGTCCGCCGCTACATATACTATGCTATACAGCAGCAAAAGTGTAATTATTCGAATCAAGAGCCATTTTTTTTACAGCTTCATTGAAAACATTAACTTTCATCCATGATTCAATTCCTGTTAAGAATTGATAGATATATAATCATTAAGCTTTCGAATTCCCTCCGAGTTCCCTCGAGCCCTTCAAGTCCCAAGCCTAGCCGTCGGCGGCCACCATCTCATTTCCCTCCATCATCATCTCTCATGAAGGGTTTGACATTAGTAGGATTGATAGCTTTAGCTACAGCCATCCCAACGGCCCAGGCCGAATTATTTCAATGCCGGTTTGCAATCGATGGCTTCTCCTATGATCTCAGCTCTCTTGCTGGTGGGCATAAAATGCAAATCGAGCACTCCACGCCACCTACTCGTACAGTTCTGTCGTGGTTTATCAACCCTTGTGGTGTATTACCTGATGGTTATAGCTCTTGTGACAAAGACACCCAAATATGTGGCACCGAGGAGGTCATATTAGAGGACTCTAAAACTTTGACCACTCAGATTATTCCCCTGGTATCTAAGAATGAGAATGGGGGCTCGTCGGCTAGATTGGTGAAGATAGATAATGGTGTGTCAACCATCATTGACAATAGCAAATGGGGGGATTTTTCCAATTTGACCTCTAAGATTGATTTCCTGTGTGCAGAAACCGACTCAGAGCCCACTATGAAGTCATGGGATGGACAAGTACTCCATGTTGAATGGAAGACTAAGAAGATTTGTACCACTATTGATAACCCAGACCAAGGCAAGGAACCGGATCAAAAAGAGCCGGATCAAAAAGAACCAGACCAGGATAAGGATAAAGAGCCAGTGGATGAATCTTCGTCATGGGGATGGTTTACGTGGTTGTTTATTATTCTGGTGCTCTCATTTGGTGGCTATGTCATTGGATCGGCTTGGGTTAACTACAACCAGTATGGCATGTCGGGAGTGGAATTGCTGCCTTATTCTGATGCATTACGGGATCTTCCATATCTTATTCGAGATTTTGCCAATAAGGTGGTGAATACTTTTGCAGGCGGAGGTACTCGAGGCGGTTATAGTGCAGTATAGCTTTTGTTTTATAGAAAATCTATGATTTAAACGATGAACAAAAAGGGGACGGCTGGGGGAGATGAAGAGAAAGAGCCCAAGAGAGTAGAGAGATAATAGTAGAGAAAAGAGAGCAGAGAGTAGGAAAAGAAAGGGATAAGGGGAGGATGGGTTCAGGGAGAAAAGAGTCGAGAGCAGACGAGATCGGACAATGAAGTAGACAAATTATACAAAGCAGTAGACAAGATTAGATAAGAAGTAACCCAGAAAGATTCGGCCATATCAGGCAAACACAGACCAGGAATTCGACAAGAGAGTATAGCTTGAGCCGCTGAGTTGACAGACCGGTGATTAGATGGATCAAATCATACGGATCAAACGTACGGATCAAACCACACGAATCACACGAACCACACAAGCTTTACGAACTGCACAATACATCATACAGATAATACCTATGCCATCAAGCCAAACTTAATTTCTCTATACTTCTTATGCTTCGTATACTTTCGTTCTGCTCCTCTCGTCGCGACTGCTTCAGCCATCAACAAACCACAGATTCCCACTCTAAGCTCTCTCTCACTCTCAACAAGCATCTTCTCCCTTTCAACACACTTTACGATGATTGTCCCATCTTCTTGGAGATCTCTGCAATGGCTTTGGTGACATTCTCATACGTTTGCTCCAAATATCTTTGCTTGGTGTTCAATGCCTTGAGTGTATCCTGTGCATTCTTACTCTCATTATCAAGCTCCTTCTTATACTCCTTGACATTGGAGCTAACAAACATCTTACCGACGCCTTGCCAAACTCGAGCATCGTCCCCGCTGACCGCTTGATCCAGCTGCTTCTGAGTGGCTTCATTCAGCTTGGTGGTTCTCTGACATGCTGCTATCTGAGCCTTGACGCTTTGAAGCTGAGCCTGGGTTTGAATGTACTTGTTTTCAATATCTCGGATCACTTGTTCATCCATGGTATTCAATGGCTGTAGTTAAGGAGTCTTAGGCGGTGGTCGGTCTGCCCAATGTGATGGGTATGCTTAATGTATGGTGAAAATTCCAGCCGTGGGATCGATCGGTTCGGTTGGATTCCTACATTATCAATCACAGTTCACCATGTTGGTCAGATCATTACAAAATGCTGTGAAAATATCAAATACAAAAGTAGGCTGTTTAGCTCGAGGTCTCATGACCGAGTCCAACAATCTTTCCGAAACCAATCGTACCGAGAAGACCATGGAGAAGTTCTGGTCCAAGGTTGGCACTTCTCCATACAAACCAGAGACAAGTGTCAACGGGCTCAAGGCTGTAGGATATACAGGAGATGTGGTCACTTTGGATTCAAAAGCTATCAAAACTCCCAGTGGGTTTCCTTTGGTTGTTCCCAGTCACAAAAATCCTGCTTTGGTGCATCTGATTGCTCAGGAGTGGTCGGTCATGCCTTCGCTGAAAATCAAGCCTCATGCAGTCCCTTTGACATCTTTGGCTGCTCGAGCCGTTGATCTTCAGCATAGTGAGGAAGGACATTTAGAGCAAGAGGCTATTGTTAACCATTTGCTTCCTTACCTTGATACTGATACTCTTGTAGTATTTTCTCCTATCAAAGACTGCGACGGAACATTGAGAAAAGCTCAGGAAGAAGAATACCGTCCCATTATTAAACTTGCAGAAGAATTTTGGGGGGTTGATCTGAATATTCTCGATACCGAGGTCAGTTTGTTTGGTAACAAACAGAGCGAAGAGACCCGTGCTAAAGTCGTTGAATGGATCAAATCTCTGGACACATGGAAACTGGCTGCTCTTGAACGAGCCACCACTGCTGCACGATCTTTGATTGCTGGTATGCTTATTGTAACTGATCAGCTTTCTCCTGAACAAGTTTCGCATTTGGTGGATTTGGAGACCATTCATCAGACGGCATACTGGGGCGAGGTAGAGGATACTCATGATGTCCAGCATTTTGACATCCGACGACTGCTAGGATCTTCATACTTGACAGCTCATTGAACTATGAGAAGGATATCTCGGTAAATCTTATGTAAATAGATATATATCAGTTAATGTGATATTGATTACCATTGATTATGACCTATAAATTCATTGGCAGGGCGACAAGATGAGACACAGTGCTGAGACTGCAGAAAATTACTTTGATAAGTCACTTGATCAAAAGGCTGAAATTAAGAGTTGATTAAAATTATTACAGATTATGTTCCAGATGCAGAGTGAATAACTTAAATATGCTTGCAATATTTATTCATTGCACAAAAGTTCGTAGACATGAGCAGCTTCTTTCTCTCCCTTGAATTGCAACAACCATCGAGGAGGATTGTCGTCCATTGAGATCGAAATACCCACTTTACCAACTCGAGAAAAACTCTCCTTTCCAATGGATTGTTCAAAGAACATTGGTTCTTTGGAATTGAGAGGTCGCACTAGGACGGCTTTTCTTGCTGAACCAGCGACCGAGAAAACACTCAATCGTCCAACCTCACCGCCAGTCCACTGTGCTTGGATATCAACACCATGAAGACGACATCGCAAATTGTTCAAAAGCAATAATTGAGGAATACCGTGTTTGTCACCCAATGACTCCAAAGAATGAGTGCCATTGCTAATAAGCTGAGGTGTTCTGGTAGGAACTGCAAGATCATCAGCAGAGCTGGAAGATGACATAGAGCTTTGAGACTTGGAAGAATCATCATCTTCCTCTTCATCTTCCTCTTCCTCTTCGAAAATAGTAGATACCGTGTTGAACGAATTGTTTCGCGACATGTTTCGTCCCCTGACATATGGCTTTTTCACAGGGGGTTCCAACGAAGACAAACTACCCAATGAAGAATCATTTGAATTCAAAGATGGAGCTTTAGTACTGGTCTGTCGGTGATAATAGAGCAAAGGCTGTTGCTTCACATCGACTCTGGACAATTGCAGAGCCTCGTAGAATCTATCTGCAACATCGGGGGCTCGGAACCGGAACATGGTAGCCTTGTTGCCTTGAGAAATCTGAACATCATGAGCAGTAGACTTTCTGATTTCCTGCTTAGGCGCTAACGATAACTTGGCCCAGTTGGAGACATATATAACCCCTCCTTCACCAGAAACCGACACTTGAATAGGTACTTCCTTCTCACTGACAGCCATCCATCGATCCTGATCCCATTTGGACAAATAAGAAATGGCTCGGAAAAGTGTCACCACTGGATTATGATCATTATTCGAAGCGGGCATGCTTGGACTAGGTAAAGGTTCGTTAGCAGGTTTCACAACCGTGTCAGTTGGACTAGTAGGTGAAGTGGGACTTGGCAAATTGGAAACGGGATCAAATTCGCTTTGATCGTTGATTTCAGGGCTTTTGTGGGGTGGCTCAATATCCTTGTCGTTGGTGGTGCTCTCTGGCTCTTCCCTAATAGGAGGTTGGAGAATATCAAAAGACGGTCCAGTCTTTCCCTTTCTAACTTTGACATTAACAGCCTTTTTTATAGAACCAGTGAATCTTCTCACAAGGCTTCCGCTAGACGTGGAGACCTCCTTGTTTTTTTTCGTATCCAGCCATGCCAAAAGCGGAGACGGGGCTTTCGCTTCGCCAAGTTGATCGCCAGTGGATGACGCCATGTAGGGGGTGCTGAGTTCTACTGAGGCAGCCAGAGAAGAATTGGAAGCTGAATTTGCCATGGATGAAGAGCTTTCATCATGCGGCATTGATTTTCGCACATGATCAATCAGGTAGCTTTTGTCTGTTCTTAAGGTTTGATTTGGCTCTTCATCGTCATCGTCATCGTCCTCGTCATCATGGATAGATTGGGAAAGATGTGTGGATGGTTCAAAAGCCAGCCCTGACAGAATGCTAGGGGAATCACCAGAAACAGATTCCTCATTCTGACCTAGCCTCTTCTTCAGTAACTGCCGAGTGCGCAAAACCTCTGAATACTCACATCCTTGTTGCGATTTCTCTTTGCCTTGTGTTTGTAGGAGCGGCTTGACATCATCTGACAGGGACGATTCATCTCGCATGAGCTGGGATGAAATCCCATGTTCATGGTCGCCGCTTACAAGCTCAGACAATGCAGTATCAGAGGTGGCGCTAGTAGGCAAGGGCGGTGGTGGACCGGAAGGGAGGGGTGGCCTTGATCCCATTAGATCAGCCTTCTGCTCTTCCTCTACTTCTTTTCCGTCTTCTTCTTCTGTTTCCGTGATGTAGTTTTTCATTGTGGTTCTCTCTCCGACATCGGCAGTGGGGCTTGGTGGGAGCGGGAGAAACTCCGGGGGATTAGAAGGAGGAGCCGACGACAACCTATCATTCAGATTAACATCTTCCGTAGCATACATATACAATGAAGAGCTTTTGTTCAGTCTCAATCTGTAGCTTCGATCAGGAAGTCGAGAAGTGGCCTGCTCGACTGGGCTTCGCGGATCATGTTCTTCCTCTTCTTCCAAGCTTTCGTCCACCATAGGCAGAGAACTATCGGGAGTAATCAGACCAAACTGAGTCGAAATTGGTTCTGATAATGACTCCTTCTTTGGTTGAATTGTGTGGCCAATGGTTTCAGTGGAAATTGACACTGAAGGTTCTTCATCAATCAGAAGAATGTCTTTCAATTGCTCAGACAGCTCAAAGGTCTCGTCTCCAAGCAACAGGGACAGTCGCTTAAATGAGCTTGATGACGAAGTCATAGACGATAAACTTCTTCCAGAAGAGCCACTTCGAGGAGGAGGTCTAACTCTGCCACTTGTATAAGGCCTCGACTCTTGAGGGGTTTTTGGAGATGGTGCAATGGAGATACCTAGACCATCTGAGCTAACAGTAGATCCACTTTCGGATCTACCGTGCGATTCCATCAACTGACGCAGTTTCCACTCCCATGACCTGAGCTTGTTAGCATCAGAGCTCAGAATACGGACGTACTTTCCTTCTGAACACATCACGAGATTCTGCTTGATAGTACGCTTTTTACTACTGTTCGAAGCAGGGGATCCCATGATGAGTGGCGCGGCTGACTTGGTGATATGCAGATCTCCTCTGCGGAACACAGGGAACATAAGTGATCGGCCGGGATGCTCCATGGAGCAAATAGCAAGTGAATCAGTCGACAAGATCAACAATTCCGCCGTGATTTTCGAAGACCATTTGTTAGAAGGAAGCAGAAGTTGAAATTCAAATAAGTCTCTCTGCAGAATGGTGCTCGGATCGAAAGAGCCACTCACAGGCTGAAAAGTAGCAAAGGAACGCACTTTGCTGAAGCAAAAACGCGTCGAATCAATTTCTTCTAGTTGAGTTTGAATGCAAGCTCGAGATCTCGAAGCCAAATTAGTCAACACAGAGGCTCCCATACTGGCTCCCGAGCATTTCTCCATTCGAGTCATCATTTTTGCAAGGTATGAGAGACGAGAAAAAGGTCTCTTTTTCAGATAACCATATCTCTCACTATCCTCAGGATCATATTTGTATGACTCAAGGTATTGCGAATACACTCCTTCCAACTGTGATGAAAGTGACGACAAATTGGTCACTGAAAGTCTGGTAAGACCAATATGCACCGATTTGATAGCATCGACGGCACTGGCCAATGCGATAGAAGGCTCATATAGTAATAGACGATCCAGCTCACTCAAATAAAAAGTATCAGTCGATACGATTTCACTGAGAATTGATATTGGCGAATCTTCTTCCTGGTGCTTTGCGCTGCTTGCTTTATCGGATCTGGAAGTCTTCGGGTCGAATTCAGCCCCACGAAGAGCAATAGGACCCATTGCTATGATGGTTGATGATTTAAGAAGGAGAGACAAGATTAATGATGAGGGAGGAAGGTTTAAAAGAGCGTAATGGACCTGAGAAATTCCACAAAACTAGCTAACTGGCAATCGCGAGGTGGAGGGTGAAGGTAAAGATCAAATTCTCGGGAACAAGGCCATTGTTATTCAATTTGTAATGTGTGCTCATTAGGGTCCATTTTTCTATCTTCTGGAACGAAGGGGGTAGTGGGACAGCCAAGGTGAGGCGGCGGGAACGCGTCGGATATGTGGAGTTCATAGCCGACAACGATTGTCTACTGGCACGAAGGGGGGAGCTGCGGATAAGAAGAATGTGATCGAAATGGCTCTAGCATGATCCAAACTGTTCATAATGAAAGCTGGTGGCCAAGATTTCGTTTTGCTAATAGCAGACTATAGGAATTGTACTTTTGGACTCATCACAATTGTTAATAAACCATTGAAGATCGTTACATTTTATTCTCTTCTACTTAAAGCTTATGGCCCCTTGGGTTGTCGCTAGAGTAGAGCAAGCTCTCTGTTTTACCAGACTGAGTGCAAATTCTAATTAGACTTTGACAGATTTCGCGTAGCCCTTCATTCTTCGCAGCCTTTGACAGCCGTGCCCGTCCCATTTTGGGCCTGCCTAGCAACCAACAAAGCATTGCTCCTAATGAAGGGGTTAGCGGGCATATCTAACATGCACCACAGCATTCTGCTGAATTACCAGACCGCCTGCTAAGTCTAACATATGCATTTTGATGCAGCCTGCCTTACCAAAGCAGCAACTCGTAGTGGAGACCGGTCGGTCTTTTAGGGCCAAGCTCTCTCAATACGGTACCGTCAACTCCCCTACATACGCGAATATCTAGTCTGCATTTGAGTCGCGTGGAAATTCTTTGAGCACGGCTTAGAAAACGCGTGATCATTACGATGCAGCTCATGCTCGATCGTTGAACTCGCAGTTATACGGATTTCTCGACTTGCCCATTGAATCAAGGGGTTGTGAGTTATGCGGCGCGTCGGAACTTTTTCTTTCGCCGAGACTTTTTAAATGGAGTGCCAGAGGTTGCTATGCCAACCATGGACCATCTTCAACACCTCTCTAAAGCCTCTCAAATTACCCTTTGTTACCGCATCACCGGCAAAGAATCTCATTAAACTATTCACAGAATGGATGCTGACCATGACATCCATGATACACTGAAGTCATCTTTGAGCAATCTCAAGCTGTCGAGAGACAATGCTTTGAATCAAGAAATTTCCCAGGTGAAAAAGGTCAACCAAGTTTTAGAAACAGTCAATCAGAGCCTGGATAAATCCGAATCTAACATCACTGCAATTGAGGCTGCAGTCCACAATGCCAATGAATTATTGGATGTGTGGGTCAAAATCATGTCTCAGACACAAAAGACACGAGAGCTTTTGGAGGATTCCCAATGGCATGGTCTTACTTCTGATGACGAGTTGTATCAGCAACGTCTTGCTCGTCTCCAAGAGCTTGCAGAGCAGAAACGCATCGAAGAGCAACAGCTAAAGGCACAGCGAGAACTTCGCAAGCAAAAAGATTCACAGAAAGCAGCTCAGAAACAGAGAATGCAACGAAAAGTCTACGGATCAAGAAGATGACAAGCGAAGCTGTTATTGTTTTTGACCTACTATTTATTCCAGCCTTTAACTTGACGCGTGCCATGTTACAGAGCTAACATGGGTTACTTCCCTCCCATGATTTTTATTTATATATCCCCAGATCTCTTTAGCATTTTACACACATCCAATTTTATAGACACTTTGATGCCCAAAATTTATCTCCCGTATTCATTTCAGCGTGTGGTAGATAATTCACCCCTTCCCCTACCAGCAGCTGAAAAACTCCAGCACGTCGACCTGTCCCACCAAGCAGCTCGGGCTTGGGACCAAAAATTCACAACATCCCCACTGTAAATATCAACAACACGCACCACCAGACATACAACTGTTTCATCTGTCAACAGCAGATTGTTCTATCTGAGTGAATAATACCCAAGCCGTTAATTGAATATCTCATTTACGACAAGATGCGTGAAATCATTTCTATCCAGTGTGGTCAAGCAGGTAGGTGGTAATTTTATATTGTGATTCCGCTGGTTAATTCTTCTTCCAGGGGTAAGCAATGGTGATATAAACAAACAACTAACGTTCCAGGGTATGTCAATGAAAACATGGACAATAAAAGCATCAAAGCTCAAAATCCGAATCAAACTAACTCCAAATTTATAGAAACCAAGTTTCCACAGCTTTCTGGGAGACAATTCTTGCTGAACATGGCCTTGATAAAGACGGCCACCTTGTTGAGCCTGATGACCTGAGCTCTGCTCGAATCGATGTTTTTTTTAACGAAGCTTCCAATCGAAAATACGTCCCTCGTGCTGTAGCAGTTGATCTGGAGCCTGCTACTTTAGATAACATCCGTTCTGGACCTCTCGGTGACATTTTCCGACCCGATAACTTGATTGCTGGTGAATCTGGTGCTGGTAACTCATGGGCCAAGGGCTTTTACACCGAAGGTGCTGAGCTCATGGAACCTATCATGGACGCAATTCGTCGAGAAGCAGAACAAACCGACTCTTTGCAAGGTTTCCAGCTCGCTCACTCTCTCGGTGGTGGTACTGGTTCTGGTCTCGGTACACTTTTGTTGTCCAAGATCCGTGAAGAATATGCCGATCGAATGCTATCAACTTACTCTGTGTTGCCTTCCCCTAAGGTTTCCGACACAGTGACCGAGCCTTATAATGCAGTTCTCTCTTTTCACCAGTTGGTTGAAAATTCAGATGCCACTTTTTGCTTGGATAACGAGGCTCTTTATGACATTTGCGCAAAAACCCTCAAAGTGCCTACTCCCACTCATCATGAGTTGAATCAGCTTATTGCCTTGGTTATGTCTGGTGTCACCACTGGATTACGATTCCCCGGCCAGCTTAACGGAGATTTGCGAAAGCTAGCAGTCAACTTGGTTCCTTTCCCTCGATTGCATTTCTTCACAGTCGGATTTGCACCTTTGTTTGCTAAGGATTCTCGAGCTTTCCATAATCTCACTGTTCCTGAGCTCACTCAGCAGATGTTCAACCCCCAGAACGTCATGGCTGCTTGTAACCCTTTCAATGGCCGATATTTGACCATTTCTACAATTTTCCGAGGAAAAGTTCCCATGAAAGAAGTCGAGGACAGCATTCGACAGCAGAGGCTCAAAAATGCCCAATACTTTGTTGAGTGGATCCCTAACAATGTTCAGACCTCCGTCTGTAACCAGCCCCCCAAGGGTCTCAACACTTCTGCCACTTTCATCGCTAATACAACCTCTGTCCAGGAGCTTTTCCAGCGAACAGCCCACCAGTTTGGCCTCATGTTCAAGAGACGGGCTTTCTTACAGTGGTATACTAACGAAGGTATGGAAGAAGTTGAGTTCACTGAAGCTTCATCTAATCTCGACGACTTGATTGCCGAATACCAGCAATACCAGAATGTAGGAATCGATGATGATTTTGGTGATGAAGAATACTACGCTGAGGAAGGTGAGCTAGACGTCGGTGAGCAAGATGGCTATTATGAGTAAACAATGGATACCTGTAGATTTGTAAGTCATGTTGAAAAAAACATGCTCAGGATATATACAACGTGGCTCTGGAGCTACAATGATTGATAAAGTAAGAAAAGTGAATGTTCGTTTTCAAAAAATATACTCTTAAAATACTTTCTTAAACTCTAGAATTATTTGAAGGAAGCTTGTCGCTTCTCTAAGCCTTGATTATCTTACAGATAAGATCATTTCCATCAACAGAATCGCCTTCCTTAACCAGCAGTGACGACACTTTGCCTGAAACAGGGGCAGAAATCACCATTTCCATCTTCATGGCCGACAATACAACCAAGGGGTCTCCCTTCTTGACCTCAGTTCCGTCCTTGATTCGGACTTCCACAACTGCACCAGCCATGGGAGCTCCAACTTCACCGGGGTTGTGGGCATCAGCCTTCTGACGAGAGACGCTCTCAACAGCGGCAAGACGATCTTCTACTGTGAGGTTTCGCATTTCACCGTTCAACTCAAAGTAGACCTCTCGGGTACCAGTTTGAAGAGAAAGCTCACCGACAGCAAGACACTTGAGAACAAGCAGTTTACCTTGCTCGATTTCAAAGCTGAATTCTTTGCCAATATCAGGAGGAGACAAGAACCATTTGGTGGGGATGACAGACAAATCACCATATTTATCAGTGATCTTTCGGAACTCTTCAAACACCTTGGGGAACATTATATAAGAGGCGATATCACACTCGGTAATGCTGCCAAACTTCTTCTCCAAGTCAGCTCTGATTTTCTTGAAGTCAGTTGGAGCCAACATCTTACCAGGCCTGGTCTTGAAAGGTTCTCGCTTGCCCTTGAGCACGTTGGTTCTTAAAGGCTCGGGGAATCCACCATATGGTGTACCCATCAAACCTTGGAAGAAATCCAAAACAGAATCGGGGAAATCCAATTCAGAAGCTCGCTCTTCAACATCCTTCACGGAAAGCTTGTTAGAAACCATAAATTGGGCCAAATCACCAACAACCTTAGATGTGGGAGTAACTTTAACAATGTCACCCAAAAGCTGATTGGCCTCCTCGTAAGCCTGCTTCGTCTCAGCCCATTGAGTACCAAGACCAACCTGCTGAGCCTGGAAAATCAAATTGGTCAATTGTCCACCAGGAATCTCGTGATCATAGACCTCAGGATCGGGGCCCTTGAGATCAGCCTCAAAGCAAGAGTAGAGGAGTCGCATTTGAGCCCAGTATGAATCAACAGCCTTAAGATATTCCTTGTTTAATCCTGTGTCAATAGAGCCTTGCAAAGAAGCGAGAATGGCAGAGATTGAGGGCTGGGAAGTCATACCAGACATGGAGTTAGAAGCAGCATCAACGGCATCAGCACCAGCCAAAGCGCATTCAGCCATGGAGGCAACACCAGTACCAGCGGAGTCATGGGTATGTACATGAATAGGCAAATCAGGGAACTCTTCTCTGATGGATCCAATAAGCTGCTTGGCAGCGGCAGGCTTCAAGGTACCAGCCATATCTTTGATACCAAGGATGTGTGTACCCATCTTAACAATCTCCCTAACAGTTTTCAAGTAGTATTCCAAGTTATACTTCTTAGCAGGGTTCAACATGTCTCCAGAGTAACAGACAGTGGCTTCAACAACACCTCCGGCTTTCTTGACTGCATCAACACCAACCTTCAATTGTTCAAGGTCATTCAGAGCATCAAAAACACGGAAAATATCAACACCATTCTCCTTGGCCTGAACACAGAAATGCTCAATAGCATTATCAGGTAATGATGAGTAAGCGAGACCGTTGGCACCTCGGAGCAACATCTGGAAAGGAATATTAGGAACAGCCTTTCTGAGCTTTCTCAGACGATCCCAAGGATCTTCGTGCAGGAATCGCATGGCGACATCAAAAGTGGCACCACCCCAACATTCAAGAGAGTATGCATTTGATAAAGCATAAGAAGTGGTGGGAGCAATGGCCAAAAGATCGTGGGTTCGAACTCTGGTAGCAAGCAAAGACTGATGTGCGTCTCTCCATGTAGTATCCATGATCAAAGTACCCTTGTAGTTTCTAATAGCCTTAGCAAAAGCCTCAGGACCCTGCTCAACAATGATGTTTCTCCAACCTTTAGTGCATGGCGTCGAGACATCAATAGGTTTTTTGGTGACGCTATCATAGAGAATAGGAATGGTAGGCTCAGTGTTGAGCTTGGGCAAGCCAATCTGACCCTTAATCTGAGAACCATTGACAGCCATGTCACCGAGATAAGACAGAATCTTTTGAGCTCGGTTCTGAGAATGAACCAATTCGAATAACGAAGGTGTATCGTCGATAAATGTGGTCCAACATTCACCTTTGACAAAAGTGGGGTGAGTCAGCAAAGTGAGCAAGAAAGGAATATTGGTCTTAACACCTCGAATTCGGAATTCAATAAGAGATCGCAACATCTTTCTTCGAGCGACTTCAAAGTTGGAACCCAAACATGAGCACTTCACCAACATGGAGTCGTAATAGGGTGAAATGATTGCACCAGCGAAACCATTACCACCGTCTAATCGAACACCGTTACCACCGGAAGATCGGTAAACTTCGATTCGACCAGTATCAGGCTGGAAGCCCTTAGAGGGGTCTTCTGTAGTAATTCGGCACTGAATAGCAGCACCACGGAATGTGATTCGGTCTTGGGTCAAGCCGAGATCTTCAAGAGTAGCGCCAGCAGCAATCTGAATCTGAGCAGCGACAATATCAATACCGGTGATTTCTTCAGTGATGGTATGCTCTACCTGGATACGAGGATTGATTTCAATAAAATAGTGTCGGTTCTTGTTATCGACCAAGAATTCAGCAGTACCAGCATTTCGGTAATGGGCAGTCTCGGCAAGCTTCACAGCATCGGCAAGAATAGCATCTCGAGTCTCGATAGGCAAGTTGATGGCAGGAGCAATTTCAACGACCTTCTGGTGTCGTCGCTGAACAGAACAGTCTCGCTCAAAAAGGTGAACAACATTGCCTTCACCATCAGCAAGCAACTGAACTTCAATATGCTTGGGGGAGTCCAAGAATCGCTCAATGAAAACAGTTCCATTGCCAAAGGCAGTCTTAGCCTCAGAAACTGCTCTGTTGAAAGCGTCCTTGATATCTTCACCTTCTCGAACGACTCGCATACCTCGTCCACCACCACCAAAGGCAGCCTTGATGATGACAGGGAAACCATGCTTGTCAACAAAGTCTTGAGCCTGGGAGACGTCGTCAATTGGACCAGGCGTACCAGGAACAGTGGGAACACCACATTTATCAGCCAAAACTCGAGCAGAAACTTTATCACCAACAGAGTCAATGACGCTGGGAGGAGGACCGACCCAAGCAATTCCAGCCTCCTCGACTTTTCTAGCAAACTCAGAGTTTTCAGACAAGAAACCATAACCAGGGTGGATCATGTTGACGTCATGAGCTTTTGCAATCTTGATGATCTCATCCATTTGCAAGTAAGCCTGAACGGGAGTATATTGACCCCGAGCTCCAATAACATAAGCTTCATCGGCCTCTAATAATCAAAGGAAAAATAGTAGTTAGAAAATAATGTTCAAAATAATGTATCTATGCTCAGTCTGGTTGACTTGCGAGTTTCAATCACGTGGGATCACTGACCCGAGCGGAGCTGCCAAGAAAGGCTACGCCGGAGTCACCATGAGAAATAAAAAAAAAAACGAGCAAGATCTAACAAATCAGAATAGAAAATGAAGTACTTACTCAATCGATGCATAGAAAGAGTATCCTCATGAGCATAAATTGCAACAGTCTGCATAGACAATTCATGAGCGGTTCTAAAAATCTGGAGGTCCGGTTAGCTCACACAAACTTGTCATAGAAAGAATATGTGGGGGACTGGACAGGGCCGCCGGCCGTAGACCGCCAACAAAATGAAATGTTGAGAACCAAGAAAAAAAAAAAACACCAAAATCAACAGGCGGACTCAAAGATCAAACATTTTGTTTTTTTGAAAGCAGCTAGTCGGAGACCTTGCCAGTTCCAGTCGCAATGCCGACAGTTTGCCGGCTTGTGCTGTGCGGTGCAAGTTGCACATGGCAGAATACCCACTCGAATAGCTACATTAGTTAGTACCAAAGTCTGTAACAGAAACAGCACATATATACATACGAATTTCACCTCGATTGGCGACTAATAAACACACAGTTAGTTCTTTCTTCTTTGAAAAGCTTCGACCACAATCTCCCAATTGCCCTTGGAAAGATCCTCCATTACAATCCCTAGAGAGCGGTCGCCTTGTAATCGTCACTATGAGACAAGGCAATCCAATCATAGAGCAGGCAAAGCAATTGAGTAATGGAGTAAGAATACGCACCGAGAATCTTGTTCATTGATCCAAGAATCACCGACTCCTTTCGGATATTTTTCACAGACGGATTCGAATAAGCTGTTTTCTCTGCCATGGTTGATATCCGGTTCTTCAACTAGTGGCAGTACAAAGGTTAAGATAAGTGGATGCAACTCCACACCCAACTTTATGGCACCCGATGACTATTCCCAACCGCAACTCTATAGGCGAGAGATAGTTGGTTAGAGACGTACGTGACTGCTGAGATTCAACAAAACGCTTGCAGGGCTAACAGCAAAGAAATTAAAGGTGGGGGTGTAATTTTCACTCAGTATGACTCTTAGGAGGAAATTTAATTCTATTCGGCCCGGCCTGACTGTCCGCATTTAGGCTTTCTAGCTTTAATGCACGGACTGCTTTAATTGTCGACTTTCATCTGATATAGGCCCTGTTCACGGGCATCTCTTCACTTTGTACAGAAAAAGCTCAAGTTTCTTATTCAAGTTTCTTATTTTTCTCTTCAAGTTTCTTATTCAAGTTTCTTATTTCCTGATCAAGTTTCTTTTTGGTGGGGGGAGGTTTGCTTCACGACAATACTTTGTCGTCGCCGTAGTTGCCCCGACAACCGTTTAGTCAACATCAACCCACCTCTTACGTTTGCCTGAATGACCGGCGTAGTTCTGCACCTTAGATATCTGCAACTATGGACGATAGTGTATTTGCAGTAACTGATATTCGACAGAGCTTGGAGGACATCCTTCAACCGTCTACACCTCAAACCCGTCACAATACCGACCCGGATGTTGAAGATGTAGAGATGGTAGATGCTGATGATATCGAGCATCAGCCAGTACCTAAGCAAAGGCCAGATCCAAAACCTCAAGTTGAGCCGATTCCTGTAAACAAACTTGTAATTAGAAACAAGACTCCCCGCTCAGATAGTGAAAGTTCCCCAAATAGCCTTGCTATTGGGCTGAATGGCCCTGTTTCGGCCTCTTCTCCGACCAATACGTCCAATGTTAGCTTGGATCGATCAAACTCCAATACCATCGGCTATTCGTCAGTCGACCCCCACTTGAAACAAGTAAATTATGCTTTGGCTGTCAACTGGTATCTGCAGCTGGCTTTCAACTGTCTTTTGTGGGGGTTTGTTGGTTACAGCATTTATTACGTTGGCTATATTTTCAGACTAGATGTCGAGGGTCGTCGGCAGGCTCACCGCACTAATATGGCAATTGAAATAGCTTCTTGTCTGAAAAATTATGTTACAAACAAATGCATGCCAGATCAAAGAGCGCCAGCTTTGGAAGAGGAATGCATTCGGTGGGAAAAATGCCTGAACATTGATCCCGACACCCATATTGGCACTCTTAAGCTGGTTGCTGAGACTGTACTGGACATTGTTTCCGTTTTCTTTGTGCCTCTTCAAAATTTATCATATATTGCATATGGCACTATTTTTTCTGCCCTACTTGCATTTTCGCTGCTATTGACTAAATAGTTAAGCTCTCAAGGATAATGTCCTCTTTCTGGACCAAAGTATCCTTTACCAGTTTTGGAAACATCCGAGAGTGGCTTCTGACTCAGCGAGCTACTGTTTCGATTATTTCCCCACCAACCAAGTTCGATCCCCTGATATTGGAGAGTGAAGAAGATTAGAATGGCAGCTATAGCCATACCACTATCAAGACCACAAGACAAAATGTAATTATAATTATCCCAAAGGATTTTGAATCGTCGTCTTACAATACGATGGGTGACAACTGATATCCAAAATCCTCCTGTCTGAAATGCTATACTATAAGGTGCATAGTTTAGCATCCCAGCCAGCATGACTAAAGGATGGGCTCCCCTGGAGACTCCCCAATGTGGTTGCCAGATCTTGATTAGATAAAAAGGTATAGGAATAAAAACACCTATCAGAAAGCAATAACTCAAAATAGGATAAAGTCCATTTGGACCAAAAATACGTCTGGGTCCAAGAATACCCCAGAATACGCTGGCACTGAAGTACGTTGTTTCCCCCGGACAGGTAAACTTCTGAGGCTGATTAGGAGTGCAAATTCCTGGATAGTGGTCAATTTGCCAATTAGCAATAAAGATGGTAACTGCCGTGCACAAGCCTGCGGCTAATATTTGAGCTCGGAATGTGGCTCTTGGTGGAACCTTGGCATAATGACCTAGTTTTAAGTCGGCACAAAAACTCAGAGCCTGGGCATTGGTATTGTAACCAAAGGCTTTCATGATCATCATTGCAGTTCCATTTCCTGGGAGAGCATAGCCAGCTATGAGCTCGGTCAGAACGTTGATGCCAATGCTTGTGTTGGTGATAGACTCCATTAGACCAATAGGGATTAAAAACACAATGCCCAGAACTACAGCCACTATAATTGTCCATACTGGTGTTTCTGTAGGATAAAGCTTGATACATAATATTCCAAGAATTATTGACAACACCAGAATGATCATATACCACCATTGTGGAGCATCGGGATATTGTTCCATCATGAGACAGTGAGCGTCAACATCATTGGCAGTCTCTTCTCTTTTGATTCTAGACCAAAAACTTTTCATACTTTGATAGATAGTTCTTCGATAATACAAAAGGGTGTAAACAAGTGTGGCAGGATAATATGCAAAGAACGCTCCATATACTACCAAAGCAGCGGCCGAGTATAACGGTGGAGAGTACTTTTGATACTTGGCAGCATCAAATTTCTGATTTGTCAAAATTTGACTGATATTGAAGTTTTCTCCAGTATTAGTAAATAAACGATTTGAATTGATTGGCAAGTATTGTGTTCCCATGTAGTTGGACCAATACAGTAGAGGAATAACTAGTGCACCAGCAATCAAGCCCCCAATCATCGTATTCAAATAGGAGAAAAATGGGGTTACTAGGCAAGAATTTGAATTGAGAATATTCCAATCCATCGTTGGTATCGGATTCAAACCAAGCCCATACATATCAGTAACTATTGCCAATGTATGATTTTTTGGACGAATCCAGCTCATCCATGAAAAATTCGAAAGTCCTTCAAACAGGTAGTCTGGAAGCCAAAAATAAACAAAAGAAATCAATGCAACTACTAAGAAAAAGCGGTATCGAGGATAAAGGGGCCGGCATTCTGAAAACTTGTCAGGAACGAGCAATGCTCTATTGAGAGCAAGACAAGGTAAGGTACCAGGCCAAAGACAAAACGCAGGCTTTACTAAGATAGACCTCATTATTCCAGCTGCTCCAAAACCTACAAGCTGTGTTGAGACCAGCAACAAGAATTGGTATCCATAAGAAGCAGCCCAGGCATTATTGTAGAACATTGGCAATCGCTGAACAAATATCTGGCTATTGGCATATGGTAAACCTAAAGAAATATTGAACATGATGGTCACTAGCATTTGCTCTTTTTGAGTCCATTTGCCATTGTTGATTTTGAATCCGTATATGCTGAAATTAGGCATGAACCCTTCCCAGAATTTACCGCACGGATATACCAAAAGCTGCAGCAAAGAAGCGGAAAGATAAATAGAAGGCTGTCTAGTTGTAAAAAACTGGTTGACAAATGTTCCTATTGCTACCCACACACATCCCAGGACATAGGCTCGAAGGGTCTCACATGCCATGTTGAAATCATCTTCAATATCGGTAACAGTGCGCACCTCAGGATAAGGAGAGTGATATTTCAATAGAATAGCTTCTATTTTGATTTCTTCCATTTTCAATTGATCTTCGAGATTTAACTCCCTCTTGATATAGGCTGCCGAGTCATAATCATTCTGTAGGCCGTTTTGGTGTGGTTCAAGATATCCTGAATTATTGAGCCATTCAACCAAATCTCGAGTCTGATTAGGAAAGTTGGGATCATCAGTATGTTTTTCACAGGCCTGAGTGAGAATATCAGCGGCCTCTTCTATAGACATCTGGCGGACCTTAGGAATAAAATCATTTCGTTGAGAAACACCCTTGGTGGCTAGGAGCAGTTCCAAGCGAGCTACAATATCATCTGACATGAAGCAGTAATACATTAATTTTGACAGACAGAAGGGCTATTTAAAAGTAGAGTCATGATGTCTAGCATGAAAGAGTCTACCATAAAGAGAGATATTTACAGAGCCTAGAAGTATCGGACAACCACAGAAAAAGAAGCTCAAGATCTGACAAAACCTCGTTTAGGATTTCTGAGCATAGAATGACGGGGATACTTGGCTGTGGGCATTCGTTCCAAAACGACCGACCAATTGATGCAATCAAAGGCATTTTCAATGAACCGCCGTTTACCAGAAAAGCCATAATCATGAAGATAAACATGTTCCCAAGTATTCATGTTGAGCAATGGAATCAAAGACGATTCCATTTCTGAAGGAGGTCGCAACTTCTTATCGAAAGGAGTTCCTGAATTGTAGGTATTCACTACAAACAACATTCTTTCCACGGGATCCTGGACCAACCAGACATTGCCTGCACCGAACATAGCATCAGCCTTATTGATGAAAAGTTCACGGAATGACAAGAATGAGTCGAATGACGAACGAATGTAATTTTCAAAGGTTGTAGCAGGGCTTTCCACAGAGAACGACGTACTACCCGCAGCCTGAGCAGCATCGACAGCAGCAGAACTGGCAACACCAGTAAGATCAGGAGTTGTATTTTGAACAGTCTTTGAAATATCCACGAATCGCAACTCCTCAACTGTAGGCTCGGCCACCTTTGCAGAACTGGCCTTGGTGGATTCCTTGAGAGATTGGAAGAAAAACTCATTGTTATACACTTGAGCAGCAATTTGGTACAACATTCTAGGACCCGGTTGACTCAGATCAACTTCTCGATTGTTCGGAAGCTCCTGTATGATTTGAAAAGCAGTGAGATCCTCCAAACCGGTGTTTTGAGTGAGCTGGTTGAGCTGGTCAACCAGATGCTGCTGGTATTGGAACCAGGCAATATCAAGCCCCTTTGGCGACAAAAGCCCGGGGATTCCCATTTCCCGGTTCAAATGATGCATTTCAGCAACCGTGTGCAAAGCTCGCTGAGCAGTTCGGGCCAAATGGCGACTGCTGATTCTGAGCATTGGTGAAGCAGTGATGTTGGTGGAGGAAAACTTTGACCCAACCAAGGCTCGTTTGAGCTCGGCTGGGATGGGTAGACTAAGAGTGCAATTAAGACAGGTTGTTGGTCGGGAACAGAAACAAAATAATTCATTAAGTCAGCATGATAAAAAAAAGAGGAAGTGATGTTGGATCAAATGATGTTTTTTTCGTGTTTTTCTTCTTCCAAATGATACTGAGATCCGACTTTGCTGTTATTCTAATCAGCAAAAATCTCAACCTCCTGTCCAACATGTACAGATTATATATAAAGGGAAAAGGGGAAGGAGAGCAAAGCGAGGTGGAGTTGCAGCCCCATCTAAAGTGTTTTGATAGCAGCCTGAACAGCTTGAAAATTGTTCAAACCAGCTCGGAAGCCAATTCTAAAGCCTCAAGATAGGCTCAAGATAGGCTCCAGTTAACCTCCAGTTTGCCTCCAAGAACTTCCAGACAATCTCTAAATAAAGCCCCAGAAACCAAGTAAAGTCCAGCTACCGAGTAATTCCAGAACAAGTCATTCTACACATCCTTCTCAATTCTTAGGACGTCCAACCTTGAGACTCTTGACTCGGCGCAAAATACCACTGGAAGATGACCCACCAGACGCATTTCGAGGAACCTCTCGGTCTTGGACAGTCACATGGGGCTTGGTCTCGTTTCGAGCCAAATCGGGTGATGAAGGCTCGGGGTATGATGACGAACGCGAAATAGGCTCATAATTGGAGGTATCGAATTTTGGAGGCCTTGGAGGGGCACCGCCAGATCCGCTATTTCCTCGAAGTCTTTGCACCAGAGACTTCTTTCTGCCTAGACCTTGCGCGCCTCCCAATGAAGCTCCGCGAGAATCGGGACTAGTGGATTCTTTGATGGCCGCTCTAGAAGCAGGGGCTCCATCCAAAAACGTAGAAGAACCAAGGCCCATAGTGGTGTCACCATGAACAGGCTGGGCTTTGGCTATGGGATCAAAGGCAGCGCCGCCTTCTCTCCTGGTATTTCCCCATTGATTATAATCCAAATAAGCTTCGTCATTATCTCTACCCATAACGCGGTTCTCAGTGGTCCGACCACTAGTTTCCATTCCAACGCTTGACATGGTGTTGTTAGCACTGTTGAGAGGAAAAGCATCAACGGGTGCAGCCTTTGAGTTCTTGTTTCGGTGAGGATTCAAAGCATCAAAGGGGCCATCATGATGGAATCTTCCTGGGCCATAAAAGCCAGTAACATCGAGTTTATCGATAACGTCGAGCCCTTTGGAAGCCTTCTTCTTGGAGGAAGAAGAAGAAGACTTTCCACTTCGTTCCCGATCTCGGTCACGGGAGGAAGACGAGTGATGCTTGCTCTGGTGACGATGCTGACGTTTTTCATCACCATAAAATTCGTTACTACCACTTCGCGACGAAGTAGCCCGGTCACCATTCTTGTTAGAGGCAACTTCTTTATAACTTGGAGGGGGTTCCATGATGCTAGAATCGCTATTGGCTCGGCGTCGCGTAGAAGAAGAGGAAGAGGCCTTTATAGGCTTTGTTCTGGATTGATGCTTGTTATGTTGCTGCTGGTGTTGCGGGGGTTGCTGGTGTGATTTCACAATGGTAACAGCACCAGATGAAACCGAGTCTATAGAATTCGGCGAAGAGCTTCTTCGCGTAAACTGAGGCTTCTTTCCGTTGGGAGGGCGTTGGAACGCGGGACCTGGCGTTCTAGATGAATGAAGTACTCTTTGCTGGTCAAATACGTCGTCAAGACTGTGGTGCCTACTTCCAGTGGTTTGAAGATAAGGGTTGTTGGTTGGGGGACTCAAAGGAGGAGAGCTAGAGTCTTCAATAAAAGGATTTGTAGATTTCCTGTATACCGAGTTTCGATTAGGAGGATTGTAATAAGATCTCCTAGACAAAATCACCAGTGGTTAGTTAAAATTGCACAAATGAAATGAGGGGGGCTTGGATAAAAGAGAGTTTGAGCTTTTTGATGAGACTGGTGTGGTTTGGCTAAAGACGGCTTGCTGTGACTTTGGGACCAGCATAGCATAGGAAGGGGGGGGGTTGGTCGGTTGGCTGGTCGGCTGTGGTACTGCGGTGCAGTGCGGTGCGGTGCTAAACAAGGGATTTCAGGCAAAATAACTACCAATCAAATAGCAAATTCATTGTTTGAATGGTCATGATCTGAACGAGGCTGTGGCAATCAAATCAAGCGGATCTCACAGCGAGATTCCATGGCATAGCCGACATGGTAGCTGTCAGCCCATGGGCTTGTCTCGAGGATTTAGGTTGCTGCGCGCGCAACCATGAGGCGAAGCACCATTAACAACACCCCACATACCGCAAAACCAAATCAAGGGGAGCAAAAAATTGGGCAATCAAGCCTCACGCGAGCAACAGACACATGCTGCAATTGATAATTGGCACGCATGGTAGATGGTGTTGAAAAGTAAGATTGAGGAAAACGGCTGACTAGGATAAAACAACCGGTCAGCCGAGAAACCTCATACCATGGCTACTTGAGGCTGAAAGAAGAGATATTCATATGAAAAAATCCCTCTCCTTCAAAATTAACCACGCCTCACCCAAACAAGCCGCTGCTCACCATGGCAAATTACACGTATTAGTGTTGCACTACCATAGGGCTGGCAGGTCAAAGCAATGCCACTAGCCACGTAACATAGGCTCAAAAAAATTAACCTTCTCGGCCAGCCAACAATACCCATTGTCTTAGAATTACATATTAATTGTCAAGCCCAACCCCAGATAGGTATATTTGTGTTGTTAAAGTTTAAGTGGCATTTTAATTGCAACAACAACCCGACATAGTATCAGCAAGATACAGTACTAAGTCACCGGCAGATATGTGTTTACAGTCTGTGGTCTAAACAGACCAGTAACAATGCCCATTGAACCAGATTTCTTCTTAGATCCGATGTTTAGATATGGCTATTTCCGGCCTGGCAAGGTCCATGTCCGCGTCTGTGCCCGTGTTATCAGTGGCCTGTGATCCCAAAGAAATTCCATAGGGTTAAGGGTGATCACGGCCATGAGTCCAAGGTAGAAAGGAGGCCCGCAGGCTCCGCAGACCACCAAGGTCACGCAAGTCTGCCTATTCCAGCAGATATTAATCAAAGATACACCAGTAATTTTTAATTTGCTGGCTTTATTATTTTTGCTGGTACTGATTGCACCAAATAAGCTCAGGCAGATTGCAGCGGCACCCCACCACCAAATTTATGGATATCGCCAAACACAGCCATATAAACAACATAAGGTGAAAAACCAATCAAGTTACAAAGGTGCGAATCTAATGATCAACTACTACCAGGTACTCACAGACAGGAAACCACTGGAGCAATGCTTACCTATAAGAAAACCTCGTTCAAACACGAATAAATAAATAAAATAAATAAATAATCCCCCCCTGGAATTCAAATTGTCGTACTTACCTCATGAACAAATCATTAGGAGGACCACTTTGTACCGGACTATAGTAGTTGGAATCACGGCTAGCGGTCGATGCAGAATATACCGATTCCGGACGGGAAAGATCTCTGTCAGAAACAGAGCGCTGCTGCTGGTATACAGAGTGTCTGTCGATACGATGCTGCGGTTGCTGATGAGCAGGAATAGGAGAGTTGTCGTCAAAGGGAGAAGTTGCAATGTCAGCCGAGGGCCGCCGGAACGGATTGTTGGAGGATAAAGGGCCTCGACGAGGCTTTGGCTGATCTACAATGTCTATGTAGCCCGGGAAATGATCTCGACGTCGGTACAGAGGTTGTGTATCTGCTCGTGTTACAGACATCCTTTCACAATCTCACGTTGACGTCTAACTACTGGTGGGTTGCAGGAAGTCAAGTTTGTTAGCCAGAGTATTTGACTGTGCTGTGGGAGTATGCCGATCTGTACTGACGGTGTTTACCGTTTTTGTATGGTCAAGTGGCTTACGTGGGCAAAAGAAAGGGGGAGAGGGGGGTAGAAAGCCATGCTATAAGGAAACGGCATTAGGATCTGAAGATCGTTTATACGTCGGTCTATTAAAGGAAGTTTTAAACTATTGATTGGTAGCATAGTTCTTCCCTTTTGCTAGGTGCTTTCTGGCTTGTCTGATAGTTGTTGCGTGGTTTCAACCAAAGCTATTGGAGAAGTGTCCGTCACTCTTTTTCGGCCCCTCGTAGAGTCTCAAGATTCAGTGCTGTGCTCTGATCCACCGACATTGGGCCCCCTTAACTCTACCGCCCTCTTTATTTCTATAATTCCCTGGTTTAGACAAACTTCTTCCCCCTTTCTCCCCCCAGTCCCCTATTGCTGGTAATATTTTGGTGGAGCAAACGGCTTGAACATCATTCTATGTAGCATCCGGTCCAAATCAAGCCAGCGAAGCGACCAGGGCCAACTAACCCAGCCCGAACCGGCCTAGTCCGAACCAAAATAATCAAAACCAAAACCGGCCCAAACACGTCAAATCAACCGGAGGCTCACGCTCCACCAAGATGAGACAATTCGCATGGTCCTCGTTGAAATCATGTTTAGCCGTAGATTTCGCATAATCCCTATACTTTAAATGATCCCTAACCGTTTCAACTCTTACAACACCGTTATTCCATTCTGAGTGCAGGCCCAATGTGCAGCTGACCTACATTCCAAGAGTGCTTAGGCGAACCCCAGAAGGATAATCAGCACCCTACAAAGCTACAAGCAGCCAAGGCATTACACCACTGCCACCTCCCAAAGGCTTGTGATTATTTAGCAAAGCTTGCCTCTGCCCAACAGGACGCCTCACCTCTGATTCAAAGGATCTGACACTAAATCAAATCTTAGTGTACGGTTTCACATGATATGCTGGGGGTGGGGAGGTTTTTACTATTAATATATCGATGACATAGGAAGGTCGTTCTGGAAATCCTGTTTTATCGTGGGGGCCAAAGTTTCACGAACTGACGCGAAACGGTTGGATGTGTGGAGAGAAGATAATATCACGTGATTCTCCCCAAAATTCTTTCATCTCTCCCAAATCAATCTTCATATGATACCACTGAGCCAGCCCTGTGCTATAAGATCATTTATATTCTGAACTCGACATCCGTGCATTGTACCACGGAGCTTAAGCTATTGGGCAAGCATTTTTTGTGACACTTTTAATGTCTAAAGGAGGGGCCGAGTCTCTGTCACTGGTCATCCTCCAGGCTGGGCTGGTTGTAGGCGTGGCTATCGCTGCTTGCGTATGGTCCCATCGGGTGGTGTTCGTTGGATTACCGGGAAATTCAAATCCCGGCCGAGTATCTGATCGCTCGACGAAGGAGAAATATTTGGGCTTGCTGTTCGATTTTACAGTGTGCTGTTCATTTATAGTCATTGAACTTGTTCTTTGTGAAATATGTGACTGGTTGAGCCACAGTACCCGTTTTCTGCTCTGGGCTGTGTCTACCAAGATTCTATTATTCATGCTGACAGCGGCAATTCCGTTTGCCGAGATCTATGCTGCTACGAGATCGATAGCAAATAAGAATCAGAGATGGTCGCTGAGATCTGTGATTTTCTCTGCTTATATTTATCTTTTTTACTGGTTTGGCCGGTTCATCAAGCTCAGCTCAAGTGATCATTCTTCGCTCCTCCAGCCCCCAAAACATGCATATGGCTGGACTGAGTTTTGTTTGAGTAGAATTGCTATTGTTGGTGTCACTGCCATGGCCCTGTTGTCTGGATTTTCTGCTGTTTCAGCACCATATGAAGTCTTTTTTTCCAAATCTAAGCCTGTCACTGCGGGTGACATTGATAGGTTGCATCGTACAATTCGAGCAACATCGGAGCTTCTTGTTAGCAAGCGAAACGATTTGCAGAAACTAAGACTTCAAGTTCGGGACCGCAAGAATGTCTCGACTACCAATCTGATCATGATGAAAATGGTTTCGACTATCACTGGTGGAGATTCTCTCTCACAAGAGATGTCTGCTACCGAAATGGAGATCAAGGCTTTGGATAAAATGATAGTAGACTTGGAAAATGATCATGAATCGGCTCAGGCTCGACTCGCTTATCAGAACTTATCCAATACACTTTTTGGCCGGCTGAATACACAAATCTATTTCTTATTTGCCATTTACTGTATTTATCGACTATTCAGCGCACTCTTCTTACGAAATCCTTTTTTCAATATCTGGAGAAAATCCCCGGAAGATTCGGATGCCTTGGTAGTATCACTAGCTCGAATCGTTGGATGGCTGTTCCCTAAGTCCGATTTCGAGGCCATTTCTATCCAGATATCTTTCGCTGTTTCTGGCTTATTATTTATTGCATCAATTTCCAGTGTGCTGACTACACTGAAAACACTGTCCAAAGGATTTCCAATTCTCAAGAAAACCCTTAATGCGACTTCTGGTCTCCATGTGACCAGCATTATCATAGCTCAACTGCTAGGCACATATGTGATCTCCACGTCTTTGCTTTTGAGATCAAGTCTACCTAAGAACATGGCATCTGCTATAACTGCAGCTCTGCGAGCACCGCTTGATGTTTCAGTAATTGACAAGCTAAGCGATGCAGTGTTTGGTATTGTTGCTGCATCAACCATTGTTGCACTATCTATAGTAAATCAGTGGCATTCCAGTGATTTGGACGAATTCCGTGATGGCGATGTGTTTTATGACGAAGAGTCTTTTATAGAAGGCAAAAAAGATTGATTCTTTTCATGTATGTAATGTTTGTCAATAGTAATAAAGCAGGGGGTCTGTACAAACGTATAATGTAATATAAAACATGAAAAGAGCTAGCTTGTATTTCTAGCTCATCATATAAATAGGCAAAGTTGCCGCTAAATCTTCAAATTTGGACATATGTTTAGAGAATGATATTGCTCTAATTTTTTTTTTTTTTGGCTGCTTTATCATTCACTGGAGTTGAAGATGATCAACATGCTTCAGCATGATCTCTTTCTCACATTGTACTCGGATATCATATGCTAATTTTATTTTCAAAACATGATTAGGATTGATTTAGGACAAAGTTTTGATTCTTTGCAAGGGGGCTTGTGAATCGTTTTGCATGATTTGGTAGATATGATTTTGTTTGAGAAGATCAGCGGATCCTGAATTCGGGATAAATTGTGACAGAAATGTGCCAATTCTGAAACTCGTATCCATGACTCCATGAAATCTGCAATTGGCTGCAAATCCATGAAGATCAACCAAAATGAGTGTTGTTGAAAGTTCTTGTTTGTAGAAATACATCTCATCAAGTCTTATACTGATGACCACTTGCTGGCCAAATAATGTCGTAGTTTCAACCACTGAATTCGCCTCTACATCTGCCTCACTTTGTTCGTGCCATACCAGTCACTTTGTTTGTTCAGCATCACCTTTCAACAGTAGCTTTATTCACCAAAGGCATTTTCCCGCCATTAGATTCTTCCGTCAGTGTCTTTCTTCAACAACATCGGCCACTATTCCCTTCTTTCATAGCCAACTTCTCCATTATTAACTTCCCTCACCATTATCTTTTTTAGCCTGGTTCCATCTTTCACATCTTTCTCATCACACCTTCTAGACTCAACCCCTAGTCAATGATACTTTTTCAACGAACAAAGCCAGTTCGCTCACCGACTCAAACGAAGACCGTAAAATACCGTTCTCCAAGTCGACCTCAACTTTAGGCGGCTTAAAAAAATCCCCGTCTCTTGGCCAGGCTGATATGAGCTCTTCTCCACCCAAATACCTAACAGCTCGCTGCCGACTGATATTTGAAAAACGCAAGCAAATAAGCTGATAAACCTTCTTGCGAAATTGTCCCACCAAATCCTCGACCAGTCCTTGGAGCTCCCGCCACGATGTCATGCTAGGTATGGCATATATCCTATCAGCAGCACAGGTCATCAAGCATTCAGCAGCATCCACCACGCTTCTCACAAACTCCGACGACTGATCGAACTTGGAGCTTGTTATTTTCCGTAAAATTAATTTGACATCGCTGATCTCCCCAAAATATAAGTAAATAAACACCACTGCTCCAACTAGCAGCTCATCCTCCGGCCGGCAACTCTGCAACCGATCCTCGAGATCTTCCACAATCCCTAAAATCAACTCCAACAGTCCGTCGTAATCCTTGACCCCAAGTAGTGTAACAATCTCGCCAGCTTTCATATCCATATTTTCGGATTTCCAAAACCTGTCAGTAGCTAATTGTTCACGGCTGGTTAATTACAAGGTAGCAGTGCCAGACGTCAGCATAGCCGCATCTTCTGTTGACCACGTAAACTTCGACCAGGAACAGTCCACCAACTGAACCAAACCAAACCAAACCAAACCAATTCATTGCCAGCACAGCCAGCATAGCAACTAGTGCAATGACTTTGTTGACAAAGCGAGCGGTCAGTGCAGAAACGGTAGCCAAGGTTCAATTCCTGCTCAAATCTTTGATCTTGGTGACAATTGCCTGTACAGCTATTTCTTCCCGTTTATTCTCGGTGATCCGATTCGAATCTATTATCCACGAGTTTGATCCTTGGTTTAATTTCAGAGCCACGAAGTATCTTGCAAATAATGGGTTTTACAAGTTTTTGAATTGGTTTGATGACCGAACTTGGTACCCTTTAGGCCGAGTAACTGGTGGTACCTTGTATCCTGGTCTCATGGTCACCAGTAATGTCATTCGATCCATATTGACCAATGTTTTGGCCTTGCCTATAGATATCCGAAACATTTGTGTTTTATTGGCTCCTGCATTCTCGGCTTTGACTGCTTATTTCACCTATCTTTTCACCAAGGAAATGAAGGATGAGACTTCGGGTCTGCTGGCTGCATTTTTCATTGGTATTGCTCCAGGTTATATTTCCAGATCCGTTGCCGGATCTTATGATAACGAGGCAATTGCAATCACTTTGCTGATTGTCACTTTTTATATGTGGGTCAAGGCTGTTAAGCTTGGTTCTGCTTTCTGGGGTGCTTTGACTGCCATTTCCTACTTCTACATGGTTTCTGCTTGGGGTGGTTATGTTTTCATCACCAACATGATTCCTCTTCATGTGTTTGTGCTTCTCTTGATGGGACGATATTCAAGCAGGATATATGTTGCCTATTCTTCTTGGTATGTATTGGGAACTCTTGCATCTATGCAGATTCCTTTTGTTGGCTTCTTGCCCATTCGGTCCAGTGAGCATATGAGCGCATTGGGTGTGTTTGGTCTGTTGCAGCTGGTTTCTTTCAGCGAGTATGTTCGTCAGCATGTTCCTTCCAAGCAATTCAAGACTGTCATAACTGTTTCTGTCATTGCCATTCTTTCTATTGCCTTTAGTGCTTTGGTCTTGCTGACCTATGCCAACATTATTGCACCATGGGGTGGTCGTTTCTATTCTTTGTGGGATACAGGTTATGCCAAAATTCATATTCCAATTATTGCTTCAGTGTCTGAGCATCAGCCTACTGCTTGGCCCTCTTTCTTCTTTGACAATTCCTTCATCTTGTGGATGTTCCCCATTGGAGTTTACTTTGTCATGCAAGAGCTGCGTGATGAGCATGTATTCATCATTGTTTATTCAATTTTGGGTTCTTATTTCGCTGGTGTCATGGTTCGTCTCATGTTAACTTTGACCCCTATTATCTGTGTTACTGGTGCTATTGCTATCTCATGTATTTTCGATGTCTATGACGATTTCTCCGAAAATGACTCAGGTAACTCATCAGCTAAACGATCAATTGAGAAAACCAGCGAAAAGGAAACCGCCTCAGACAACAAGAAGGTAGATATCCTGGAAGCTAAGGATACCACCGGCAAGTTTTTTGCCAGATTACTGCAGCATGACCCAAATATCCCGCTTATTGCTCGACTACTTGTCATTATTCCTTTCATTGGTTACTTGATCATGTTTGTGTATCATTGCACTTGGGTTACTTCTCAGGCTTATTCCTCGCCTTCGGTGGTCCTGTCATCATCGATGCCTGATGGATCAATGTTCTTGATTGACGATTTCAGAGAAGCTTATTACTGGCTTAGAATGAATACTGACAACGATGCCAAGGTCATGTCTTGGTGGGATTATGGTTACCAAATTGGAGGAATGGCTGACCGAACCACCCTTGTTGATAACAACACTTGGAACAATACCCACATTGCTACAGTTGGTCGAGCCATGTCTTCTTCTGAGGAAGATGCTTATCCTATCCTACGACAGCATGATGTAGACTATATTCTTGTTATTTTCGGTGGAGTTCTTGGATATTCTGGTGATGACATGAACAAGTTCTTGTGGATGGTTCGTATCGCTGAGGGTATCTGGCCCGATAAAATCAAGGAGCGAGATTTCTTCACAGAAAGATCAGAATATCGTGTTGATCACGAAGCTACTTCCACAATGAAGAACTCAATGATGTACAAGATGTCCTACTATCGGTTCCCTGAGCTGTTTGGTAGCAGCCAGGCTATAGATCGAGTACGACAGCAGAGTATACCCGAGTCACCAGTTCTCAACACAGTGGAGGAGGCTTTCACCAGTGAAAACTGGATTGTTAGAATCTACAAGGTGAAGAAACCCGATGATGTGGGACGAGATTTCGCCCAGAAGGCTGCTTTTGAAAAGAGCCAAAGAAAAAAGAGAGCACCTCAGCAAGATATTAGAGTATGATTGGGGGTGGTAAGAAGAGCTGTATGTGCACATATACATATATATATATATATAATTTACAGGGAAAAAATCATCCATGTATGAACCTATGATATTTACAGAGTAGTTTGGGCCATTTACACCGTGTGATTGTTACTGTCAATTTGCAATTGACGTTCGGCACGTCGAACAGCCTTGGTCTTAGACTTGACATTCTTTCTTGTCGACTGTTTGAGAGATGCAGAGCCGGATTTCTGAGCATTTTCCAAAGCTTCTTGAGCCTTGGCCAGAGCTTCTTTAGCAGTCTGTACCTGCTGTTTTCGGAATTCGATAAGCTGGGCCTGTTCAGAAGCAGCTTTCTGAGAAACTTCCCTAGCAGATGCGGCACCTTCAGTAGAAACTGGATCTTCAGATTCGGCAGTAGTAGTGTCGGTAGACTCGGTCTCGCTAGAAATAGAAGATGCGTTGATCTGTTCCGCTGAGCCATCTTCTCGCAAAGCCATGGCATTTTTGAATGATTTGGAAGCGAGATCTCGCAAAATCACAAACCGCTGTTCTGGCTTACAGCTCTTCATGACATGATGCGTTACATTAACAGCTTGCCAATGTTTGTCGTCTCCTTTTCTCCATGCATCTTCCCAGTGAAGATGGACATCCGTTTCAGCAGCCTCGGCAGCCGACAACAAATCAGCAACTGCTTCTTGAGTATACGTAGGCCTGTATTGACCCCATGACCACACCCGGCCATCGGCATCTTTTTTCCTCCATAAATCAGCTTGATGCTTCTGAGTTCTATCTCGCATGTTCCTAAGCTGGACCAGATCCTCATAGAATTCCACGGCCTTTTCGTGAGTAGGCAGCTCAACAACAGTCATGGCTCTCCAAAGGTCTCTTCTCAGCTTAGGAAGCCGGTTTTCTAGTGATGCATATTGAAACTGCTCGCTTCGATTGTATTCCTGAGGATATGGTGTCTGAGTATACAGCACCTGACCCGATTCGAGGTTTCGGAAAACATAGACATTGGCACCGTATCTGTGCTTGATGAGCCAGTTGGCGCCTCGAAAAGCTCCGGGATGAACTGGTGCGGGTCGCACTGGCATGTTTCTCTGGTTCTAAAAAATAATGATGGATGGTACTGTTACTGAAACTTTTCAGATCTTAGTGGTGGGAGTGCAGATTATTAGGTAATCTGCTTTAGTGCTAGTTCACTTACGGGTTACACTTCTACCTTTTTTGTGGAAGATAGATGTATGACCATGTAAAAGTCGAGTAATAAGTATTAAACCAAAAAGACTAGAGGAGAAAATTTGTATGGACTTGGTATAAAAGATGAGGATCACTACTGAGAACTTAAAAAGGACTCACGGGTGTAATTCTCCTCAACGGATATGAAACAATGGGACATTTTCTGATTCGTTTTCTTCAGTCGATATGGAGAGGTTGGTACAACTCTGTGTAAGCCGGTAGGTGACCAAGATTCTATCAGAATCACACGAGCATTGCGACGTTGTCATGGCAACATCTCCTTTCATTTTTGCGCTCCCCTTTTGCTCTCACTAAGTTCCAGATTACTCGCTTTAGTCGCTTTTATTCGTTTGGGAAGGGGTAGGGAGATGGACCGGATTTGATGGAAAAGCCGAGTTTTCGCCTCTTTCCTTCCTAATCGCTCGACGACCATTGAAGAGCCCGAAAATTCAGATTTTACCGTTGAAGCATATCTGCCTGATTTTTGCTGGATACTTTTAAATTAGTTTGTTACGCGTCCAGGCTCGGTCTTTATCTACGGGCCTTGAGAAGCTGGTTACGAAACTTTCGGCCGTTATCAGATTTGTAAAAAAAATACCCAAGTACTGTTGGCCCGATTCTATATCAGCTAACTAATAGCCTCCCCGGTCTCGTGGTTGTGACTATATAAAGAGGGAGCACAGAACAGCAAAGCATAAAGAAAAAAAAACACAGACAAGTATACGAGTGAAATGTTTGCTGTGGCCATGTTCAACACTACATTAGACGGATCGGCTCCGGCAGTTGAGCTGCGGGTTCAGGAGGACTTGTTCTCGTCAATTTCGGATGCCAACCTTGCTTTGGCGGCGCCCATCGTGGCCTACTGGGTTTTCAGCATGTTTTTCCATATTATTGATGTTAACCAATGGTTTGCCAAATATCGTCTACATACTCCTAATGAGCTCGAGAGTATGAATCGTTGTACTATGTGGGAAGTCATTCGAGCCGTGATTCTTCAGCATGTGGTCCAGACCCTTGCTGGGTTGGTTCTAGCCCTTTTGGAACCCCCACAGGTGACTGGTTATGAGGATTTGGATCTATGGAAGCTGCAAAAGAACCTGCATTTGCCTTATAGCGCGGCCTGGACCATCTATTATATTATTGCTCCGGGAGTACGAATTCTCGTCGGATGTGCAATCATGGATACCTGGCAATATACTTTGCATAGGACGATGCATATGAATAAGTGGTTGTATCGTAACTTTCATTCTGTGCATCATCGTCTCTATGTCCCATATGCATTTGGAGCTCTCTATAATTCTTTGATTGAGGGCTTGTTATTGGACACCTGTGGTGCTGGCTTGTCCTATGCTCTCACTGGCATGTCTACTAGAGAGTCAATCATCTTTTACACCTTTTCAACCATGAAGACTGTCGATGATCATTGTGGTTACCAACTTCCCTGGGACCCCTTCCAGATTCTCTTCCCCAACAATGCTGCTTTCCATGACATTCATCATCAGCAGTTTGGAATCAAGACCAACTTCTCGCAACCTTTTTTTGTACACTGGGACAACATTCTCGGAACCAAATTCAAGGGAACCAAGCAATATATTGAGAAAAACCGTCTTCTTCGTGAGCAACAGTTTACCGAAGAAGCTGCTCGAAAGCAACAGTAAATCTGGGCTTTCTATCATAGTGAACCCACTGTTGAAGCATTCATGCTTGTATCTGGACATCATAATCTGTGGATTTCACTTTCCTGCTATGTCCTCACTGTATAATAGTCATATAGTAATCAAAATCCTGTGGATAAGTCTGAAGTCTGGGCTGTGTCAGCTTGGTCTCTGAACAGCAATGAATTCCATGAGTCGGTCTGCAATGTTATTCGACAGACCATAACTCTGTCAATTGAATACTGAATTTACCATTTATTCAACCGTCATGCCTTTCACACTGAATATCCTATTATATTTCTATTGTTTGTTCTATAACTCTTCTACTTTTTGATTCCCTTTCTATTTCCATCTAAGGTCTTTCCAACCAACCTTCTACCGTCCTAGTACTTAGCTTCATTCTTAGATGCTCCACACCCTCTCTTTCTCCTTACCTGACAAAAATAACATATATGTATCTTTTTTTTTTTTTAATTTATCCCATATTGCTATTTCCCGCTAATTTGCAGAATATCTCTCTGCTGTAAATTCTGGCATTTTCTGCTATCCCGCTATGCCCGCCCTACAAAGACGTTCCGGGGCTATCATCCCACTTGACATCACCAACTATCACCATGGGAAAATTCAAAATTTCACCAGCAAATCTGGAAATTTTCCGAGTAGGTAACTGAAGAAGAAGAGGGCTCTCTCTGTTAATTCGTAACATAGCCTTCAATATGACCTGTTTTATGATCAGTCTTCTAACCTGTCAGTTTGCTTTCAATGTATCTCTTCCGATAGGTGTAATGCTCTGGGTCGGTCATAATACTCACGAAAAACTCAACGTCGAGAATTTCTGGCCTGATCCCGCTCGAATGAATAGACCCCCCACGGATCCCGTCGAGATCCAGGCCGAAGTGGAGCGAATGAGACTTGAACGAGTTGCACGACGTAAGAGGCTCGAGGAAAAGGCCAAAGAACTGGGCATCATGCCACCCTCTAGTTCTTCCGACAAGGATAATTAACGTCATGAGCTTGCATTTCACAAACATATTAAATCGATAGTTTAAGCCGATCTATCGGTAGTACTGGTTATATGGCTTGTTGGTACTTGACTTTCACCTATTTGTTCATTCTCAATATTTCTCTGACTATAGAACTTTTCTCATCGTTTCCCAATTATTATCTCATTTTCTACCAAAAAAGTCTCACCAAGGATTTAGCCGGTTGATTTTCGTCTCACAGAATAATATACATTATATTATATAATCTTGTACATAAAATTTTAGAGTCTTTATGATTTTGTTTGTATTAATAAGGTCATATCATCGTTAACAGCTCCAAGGAGTCAAATGCAAATGTTTAGCTGAGCCAACTCGTCAACCAGGCTTGTGTAGCTCATAAAAGGCGTGTGGATACCTTTTAAAATACTATCACTTGTTTAATTTTGAAAGCCTGGCTTAGACGGCGATAGCAATAGGACTAGCTTGCAGATCAAGTGCAGCAGATCGGTGCTGAATTCGCTGTGTAGTAGATCCTACTAAAGAATAGTTGGGCTGCGCATTCAAATTCAGATCTGCTGCTTCTCCATTAGCGTGGAACGATGATTGTTCTGAACCAGATAAGTCCCGTTTAACGTTGGCAGTAGCCTCGGCTCCTCCAGCAGTTACTGTAACAGTAACTGGCTCGACGCTTACGGCATTATTCTGATTCATGTTGACACCTGCTGAGGCATAGACTGTCTCGGTGACAACTTTAGGGGCTACCTTTGTGACTGTGACCACCACTGGTTCTGCAGCGACTGGTGTAGCCGTAAGATATACAGTGTGGATTTCAGGAGATGCTCTAACTGTCACGGTAACAAGTACCGGACCGGCGGGACTAGTTTCCACTGCTCCACTAGCAGCAGAGGTGACAGAAGCAGCGACTGAAGATTGGAATTCACTTCGAGTGGTCGAGGATGGGACCGGCTCATGATCGATTGAAACTGCTACAAATCCACTCTCAGTTCCAGAAGGCGCACTAGTTTCAGAAGCAGCTTTAGAGAAGAATTGAGTTGCAGTAGCGCTAACACCAATAGAATCAATGGGCTCTGTAGGAATGCTCAACATCAAGCTTGGCTCAATGACAGGACCAGGGCCTAGAGGAATATGATGAGAAATCATAGGCATGGTTTGAACAACTGAAGCTGAGCCAGACCCAGCATAGCCATTTGAGAAAGCAGGAATGGGCAAAGAGGTATACTGAACAGAGCTGACAGAAACAGGTCCAACAGATGGGTATGAGACTGATACTGGCTCAAACGACGGCAAAGGCAAAGTGTCAGTAGGCAAAGCTTCAATACTGCTAGGAGGCGTGTTCACATTTGACGATTCAACAAATCCGGGACTAGGTGCAACGGGGGTGACAACTGTTGATGGTACAGATGCAGGAACAACGCCATTAAGAACGTTCGATGCTGTAGTGCCAACATAAGGAACAATGGTAATTGGCGAAGTGGAAGATCCAACAGAAACCACATCAGTAATTACAGTCTTTGGCGTCACAGCTGGTAAAGAGGGCTCGCCGCTAACAGTGGTAGCTTGTAAGACAGAAGGATAGAGAGTACCATCACTGGATATCTGAACAACAACAGGTCCCAAAGAAGTTCTTGCAGAAGCGATGGATGCTTCTGCAGTAGCAGTGGACTCAGGTAAGACAGAAGGATAGAGAGTACCATCACTGGATATCTGTACAACAACAGGTCCCAAAGAGGTTCTTGCAGAAGCGCTGGATGCTTCAGCAGTAGCAGTAGACTCAGGTAAGACAGAAGGATAGAGAGTTCCGTCACTGGAAACCTGAACGACAACAGGTCCCAAAGAGGTTCTTGCAGAAGCGCTCGATGCTTCAGCAGTAGCAGTGGACTCAGGTAAGACAGAAGGATATAGAGTACCATCACTGGAAACCTGAACGACAACAGGTCCCAAAGAGGTTCTTGCAGAAGAGCTAGTTACCGGAGTTGCACTGGATTCTTCAGCAGTAGCAGTGGACTGTGGTAAGACAGAAGGATAGAGAGTTCCGTCACTGGATATCTGAACAACAACAGGTCCCAAAGAGGTTCTTGCAGAAGCACTGGATGTCTCAACAGTGGATGGATAGTAGGTTCCATTGCTAGAGATAGCAACCACCACAGGTCCCACGGCATAGGTCGAAGACACACCACTAGTGGGCTCGGTCTCAGACAGACTATGGGCCGACGAAACGGCAGAACCCGTTAGCTCGCTAGTCTCAGTGCTTGTATCAGTTGAAGTAGCCGCAGACTGTTCTGTGAGTGAGCTGGGGCTTGTTGACTGAGTGTTCGCCTAATTTTAAGGTTAGTTATACTCTCGCAAGTGAGAAGAAGAAAACAAATACTCACTTCGATGGGGCTGATAATAGAACCATCTGAAACTGCAAAGGTAGTTCCTCCGATAGTAGCTTGTGTCAATTCTGTGGGAATCGAGAAAGCGGGTGCAATAGTGGGCGTAAATGTGGCAGTAGAGTTGGTGGAAGTAGCAGAAGCAGGAACAATGGAAGTTTGACTAGGAGTCACAGAAGACTGAGTGGCAGACTCGTAAGTTGAGACGATGGATCCATCTGAAACACCAAAAGTAGTTCCTCCGATTGTTGCAATAGTCAAACTAGAAGGAATAAAGTACACGGGCTCCCCAAGACTATATCTAGCACTCTCACTAGCACTGGCAGTAGGAGCAGCAGATCCGTAAGTTGAGACAATTGATCCAGCAGAAACTCCAAAAGTAGTGCCCCCGATGGTTGCAACAGTCAAACTTGAAGGAATCTGGTAAATGGGGGTTCCAACTTTCCCAGAAACTGTAGGCTCAACTTCGGGTGTGGGTGTAGCAGAATCATATGTGGAGATAATTGAACCATTAGAAACACCAAACGTAGTTCCCCCAATAGTGGCAACGCTCAAACTAGTGGGAATCGAATAAACTCCGCCAATGGTGGGGGTGGCAGTAGCCTGAACAGATCCGTAAGTTGAGACAATTGATCCAGCAGAAACTCCAAAGGTAGTGCCCCCAATAGTTGCGACAGTCAAACTAGAAGGAATCTGGTAAATGGGAGTTCCAACTTCGCCAGAGGCAGTAGGTTCTATGAGTGGAGTAGCAGTAGTAGTTGCAGATCCATATGTAGAGACGATGGATCCAGCGGAAACTCCAAAAGTAGTTCCACCAATAGTAGCCACAGTCAAACTGGAAGGAATCTGATAAATGGGAGTTCCAACTTCTCCTAAAGCAGTAGATTCGATGAGAGAAGTCGCACTGGCAGTAGCAGTAGCAGTAGCAGATCCATATGTGGATACAATTGATCCAGCAGATACACCAAAAGTGGTTCCTCCAATGGTAGCCACAGTCAAACTAGAAGGAATAAAGTACACGGGCTCCCCAAGACTGTATCTAGCACTCTCACTAGCACTGGCAGTAGGAGCAGCAGATCTGTAAGTTGAGACAATTGATCCAGCAGAAACTCCAAAAGTGGTGCCGCCAATAGTTGCAACAGTCAAACTTGAAGGAATTTGGTAAATGGGAGTTCCAACTTCGCCAGAAGGTTCAACTTGGGGTGTAGGAGTAACAGAACCGTAAGTCGAGATTATTGATCCAGCAGAAACTCCAAAAGTAGTTCCTCCAATGGTAGCCACAGTCAAACTAGAAGGAATCGAATACACTCCGCCAATGGTAGGGGTGGCAGTAGCTTGGGCCGATCCATACGTAGAGACAATTGATCCAGCAGAAACTCCAAAGGTAGTGCCCCCAATAGTTGCAACAGTCAAACTAGAAGGAATTTGGTAAATAGGAGTTCCAACTTCTCCAGAAGCAGTCGGTTCGACAATTGGGGTGGCAGTAGGGGTGGCAGTAGCAGTAGCAGATCCGTAGGTTGAAATAATTGATCCAGCAGAAACACCAAAAGTAGTTCCACCAATAGTAGCCACAGTCAAGCTAGAAGGAATGAAGTACAACGGAGTTCCAACAGCATAACTGACTAAAGGGCTACTGGTTCCGGTAGAGGCAGGCGCTCCATACGTAGAAACAATTGAACCTTGTGAGACGCCAAAGGTCGTACCTCCAATGGTAGCAACGGTCAAACTAGACGGGATCTGGTAAATAGGGGTACCTACAATACCACCGGCAGCAGTATCGTCAGAAGCTATATTGGCAGTAGTAGTGGGATCAGCTCGCTTGGCGTATACTACCTCAGTGATGGTCTCAATAATATCACCATTGGAGAGTCGCACGTCAAAGCCATTAATAGTAGCTCGGGTCAAATGAGGGGGGATAGAGTAAAGTGGTGTGCCTTTGATTGCAGATTGAGTCTCAGAACCCGTGGGAGTTGCGGCAGCATCATTGGATTCAGGGACCACGGTACTTTGCAGAAATTGGTCCAACAATCGTTGCAGATCCAAGGATGAAGACGCGGCGTCTTCAAGAGTAGCGGTTCGCACCTGGGTAGTGACAGGCCTAGCAGAGGCAGGAATCGATCCTCCAATATCAGCCACAATCTCCGACAGTGCTCTTCCAGTGAGACCAGAATCCTCTGTTGCTTCAGCTTGTCGCTTTTCAATGTTTTGTTTTTGCTCCTTGATGCCTTTTTCGTTTTGGTGCCTGGCTAGCAGGGTTGGGGTTGGCTCAGCGGTGGTTCCAGCCATGCCTATTATTGAATCAGTACTAACGGGAGATTGGTTTGAATCAGAGAACCCGCCGTTGAGTGATTGTTCATTTGTGTTTGAAAAAGGTAATTGCATTGCCTGAAAAAAAGACAAGTCTGCAAATGAAGCAGACGCTGATCCGGTGATGGCAGCGGCTACTGCAAAGGCACTGAATCGCATTGTTGGCAGGTATATCTAGTTGGTACTGGTTGTGAAATCGAAGTAACCCACCTGAATCTTCTGAGGAGTATAAACACTTGTAGATTTTCCGTGATGCTTGTGAATTTGGCGGGGAAAAACAAATTTGTCTAGTCAATCAATGAGACCAGGCCAAAGAAACTCTAAACAGAGGCTGAACCTGACAAAAGAAACGATAGGGGAAGTTAACAAAGATCTGACCAGTTCTGAGTGCACACAAACTCTGTCTGGCTGTTTTACCGGCAAGGCTTATTATTAACTGGCAGAATTTGCTTAAAGTGAGATTAGCAATTAATGTGGTGTTTTGCTTGTCTTATTGAGCTGTAAGTTTTGCGACTTGAAGCAAAGTAAAAATAGATTGGCTTATTACCAGTGCTTGATTAAATTTGTAAAAAGACGATTTGCAGCAAGCTACAAGGGATCTTTCTTTAGCAATATAGGTTTATTCACTTGAGTGGTGATTTGATGTGATGTTTATGACGACTTCGACTTTAACACTTGGTGATGCTTATCAATGATGGTTGATCCTCAGGTCCACACTAGGAGATCAAATCAAAGGTAGGTCAAAGAGAAGTTGGTCAATTGAAGAAAGAGGAAAAAAGACAGGATCTTGGGGGTTTATATATTGTTTTCTATAGCTTTCTTATTGCTTTTGGCCTTTTAATTGGTTTCATTATATGTATACATGTTTTCTCATTTAGGTATAACCAGGTCTTGGGCTCTTGTGCACAAGAAAAAATTACTTTCCGCGTTTCAGATTGCAAATAGCAAGTGAAAGTGCTTTTGCTAAATTTATCATTTTTATCCGATCCCTGTACTTCTTCCAATTCTTATCTGCTGTTTTCCAACCTCCAGTTTTGACGTTGATTCTGTTCTCGTCGTCGTGGAGTAGGTCCTTTTTTATCATCATCGTCATATGGCACTGGGTCAAGACGGCTGACTGAACGGCTGATCCCGAGGGAGAACCTGCTTCACTGGCGGTGTGCCTCGCCTAGGCCCGCCAATTCTTAGGCGAATTAATTTCCAAAGTGCTTTGCCATTTTTTCTAGCTCTATCCTTAGCTCCTGTAAGAAGAAATTATTTTCCTTTGCTGATTGTCGCTCCTTCCTCTTCTTGGTTGTGCTATGCCGTTGCTTCTTGTAGTTCTAGCTGGTCTTCCCACCAGTTAATCCCATCAAGCCAATTTCCGATCGCTCCCCCAGTAACTTTGTACGGGACCTGGTAGGGCCCAGCGGTAGACTCCACCTATAGTCCCAATAAGCTAGGCGGGACCAGTACTCTACCACCACCACCTACATTACAAGGAGCAGTAGAAGCTGATTCATTTGTCTTAGATCACACTTCCAGTCCTAAAGAATGGTGAGTAATTAGCCGTTAATAGTGGATTTGATTTGCATTGGTGGCAACCATGCACTACTGCTTAGTTTCCTGACGGACTCGGTCTAACTCGATGCGTAGTCCAATGCTACAGCTCTCGGCAACTCTGGGCCTACGTGGCTCGAGAGATTTCGGGAATCTTCACACCCGATAGCAGTGATTTTCTTCTTATTATTTAGAATTGGTACGTTTGAAATGTGTTAGGGATATCACAATTGATCTACAGTTCTAACCGGATTCTCTAGGAGCTCTTCTTACCTATCTATTTGGCCTTCTCTTCACCAAAAACTTGTATGTATTGTTAATTCTGTGGTAGTCCGGAGTGGGCCTATATCGGCTGGCCCTTGCATAATGGGTTACTTAGTATTAGGGCCGGATTGATCATTGGACACCATCAAGACTACAAGTAACATTTATCTTTGCTCTGGGTTGCGAAAGGAACCAATTGCTTTTCAAGAAGGGTTTGTCGTCAACTAACTTGCTCTGACAGTGTTCTCATATTCATTTTGGTGATGCTTTTGTTAGCAGCTGATTTTTGGAATGTCAAAAATGTATCGGGCAGACTTCTTGTTGGTCTGCGATGGTGGAATGAAGCCTCTGCTACCGGAGAAAGTATCTGGGTATTCGAGACTGCCGATGTAAGTATTATGCTCTGTCCCTGTTTCTGTTCCTGTTCCTGCTTTTCGATGTTATTCCTGTTCCTGTTCCTGTTACTGTTACTGTTTCTGTTCGAACTTGTGCCCAATTGCAGAAATGTCCCAATGTCACTGTTGGTGTATCTGGGGGTGCCACTTTTAGTGTGTTAAGGCAATAAAACTGCGACATGCATGCCTATATTGACATTGGCACAAGGCAGTCTTAGTTTGCTGCACATGCAATCAGCTGTGCGTCAAATTCAATTCAAACTTTGAAAGTGAAATGGCTGGGGGTATGAGTAAGAGGTGGTGACAGGGCTCATTGAGAAAGATAAAAATAACTTGTTCTTTACTCGTTATAACACCGAATCGCACTAGACTGTATGCTAACTAGCTATAGCCTCAGAGATATATCAACCCTGTTGATTCACGTATCTTCTGGTTTTTGCTTTATATTTCTCCGGCTCTATGGATAGCTCTTGGAGTCCTTGCAATTCTCAAGTTTGAGTTTTTTTGGGTGAGTATTTGTGAAATAGTTGTTGTCTAACCGTTTTATTGTTTGGAACTTTTTTAGACCATCTGCTTATTAGTGCGCCTGACTAACATCCTTTGTTTTACAGCTCATTTTAATTGGTGAGTAGTAAAGTTTTCTGATCCGTGCATATATCACCGATATTCAGGTCCCCGCCCTGGTGCTTGCATATGTAGGCGATAACACCTGCTCTGCTCTTTGTATGATCTACCATGCCTGGCCACCTCTATTTGCCGTTTTGACTGGACTAAGTTGTAGGACTGGATGATCATAGCAACTGAATTCTTCTTTGCTGTGCTGCAAGCTGCGAAGTCAGATGTATTTTAATGTCTGTTTGACTGGATGCGCACCTTTTGGCTGTCTTGTCTTGCTTCAATTGTGTTTTACTATCTGTTGTGATATTTTTGTTTTCAGCTCTAACTAATTTTTATTTTTTGTTTTAGGTATTGCTTTGATCCTTACCGTCACCAACGCCATGGCTTTTAGCCGATGCGACAAGTTTGGTCGAGCAAATGCTGTGGCTGGAAGCTTTCTCACGTCGGGTATTTTTGGTCGTCTTGTCGGTCTTGTCACGGGCCGTCTTTTCTAGAAAGTATAAATCAAGATAAGCTGACAATCTTTGCCCACATGCTGTCTCCACCTTGGCTCAGATAATCATTGCAGTAGACTCGGACTACCACATCTTCATACATTTGAACAAACTAGTGACGGAACCCGTATTTTTCACTAAACTAGTACATGCTTGTATGAGTAAAACAAGTACAATATTGGACTTGGTCTTCATTGGTGTCACTGTGTTTTCCATACTACGCCCTGCTAATTCGCAGTGCCTGTTTACGCAAGCAAAGCTATGGTACCTACATAATAAGGTGCTTGTAACCGTATTTCATTTGATTTGACTCTTTGATGAGCATTTCCTGTCTTTTTGAGCTTACCTGTTTGAGCTGCATCCTTGGCTCAGCTCAGACCCAGGAGTGTCTACATATAAAACAGGGGTATTCACTGGGGTGATTGAATTGATTGAAATCATCAATGGAACCCCGGTTCTATACGACGTTCTATGACAAGCGGCTCGGTCTAATGAAATTTTAAGCTGATTATGGCTCTCTTTTCTTCCGTAATTTATTCCAGCACTATGAGCTCAGGGCATTTTGTGCTTTTGCCCTCGTATTTGTGGGAAATTTGCCTGATTCGGTAATTTTTTCAGCATCTCTGTGTGCCGCTCGTTGTGAGGCGTGGAGCTCATCTCCTGCCTAGTTTGTAGCAAGCTTCGAATCTCTGGGGATTTCTGTCATTACTGTGCCCTCAATTTGAGTTTCTCTCCTGCTATGGCGATCCCTGGTCCGTAATTTTTTCCTCCTCTACGAAATGTCCTTCCCCCGCTCATTCATTGCCGTCCTGTGACCTAGCATAATGATCGACGGCCTAGAGTATTGAGAGTATTGAGTAAGCAGATCATAGGCCGGCCTGAAGGCTTTGCAGATCTCGACATCATATCCGACGTATGACTTTCACTTTCTATATAGCTACTAATCTGTCACATTTTTTTCAACACTTGAAACCTACCAGTGGTAGTCTGGTCTATCTGGTGTGCTTATCGGTCTATCATGCTTTGGGAGCGAAGCCTTGCAAGCCACTCTTGCAACTGGTTTTCACTCATTCACCACCCAGTCTACCATCCTCCCTAGAACTCACTAGTAGTCGGACTTTGCTCTGCGCCTAGGAGTGATTCGACACATCACATTCAAATTTCTGAGCAGTCACTGGCCATGTCGAAAAATGACGGGTCCAGTTCAGACTTGGACCAGGCGTCTCCCGGGAACGACGATGGGCTTTCGGCTTTACAACTGCCGTTTCTTCAATCCCATGAAATGTCCAAGTACCTCAATTCTTCCAAGGAATGGCTATCAGAAGATCCTCAGGAAATCGACATTATAGAGTATGTTTTCATGTCCTGTGTTGTCTGCGCAGTTTGATCTCTAAACCCTGCGTGCTCTTCATGCGGTCTTTCCGATTCTTGGACCGCTATGTAACTGCTCAGGCTAGAATTTGTTTAAACATTCAAGCAAATAACTAACTAATATTTAGCGATCCAGAAACTTTGTCGCCGAACTTCATGGGACACTATACTGCTGCCTCGTCCATGTACGGCCAAGGGCCCACTAGCAGTGGAACACAACAGGGAACAGATTACTATCAAAATCCCAATTTTTTCTATGATTCGTTTGCCAGTCATCACTTATTTGGTGATATTTCTACTGATCATGCCGGTTCACACATGCTACAGTCGGGTTCGAGCACCAATCTATCCAAGCCTGGCAATCCAATGACGTCTTCATCTTCCTCAATGGGGCCAGGGATTCCGCAGATGGATAACAGCAGTTACAATTTGTCATCTATTGATCATTCAAGATCTTTGGGTGATTTTTATAGTCCCAGTCAATCCCTGTCTAGACAGCATATGGGCCAAAATTTCCCTTATGCTGCAATGGGTAATTTCAATAGTGATGCTACCATTACAAGGCAAAACATGTACCAGATGAGTGGAGCTTATAATAGTCATGGTCCTATGGTGCACAGTCATCAGGCTTTCAGCCATGCTGTTCATGACCAGACACCTTCGTCGACGATCTCAATGACCCCTAATGAAGGCTCGAAAGAAGCACAAGATCGGCTCTCTTCGTTCGACGTCAAATCTGCAAATCCACTGGTATCTGCATCTCCTATGAATACCAGCAAATACCTTTCTTTTTCTCCTAGTATGAATATCTCATCTCCTCTTCAGCTGGGCCAGTCGGCTCAGAACTCGCCAATGCCAATTCCAGACATCTTCAAACTGGACGATAACACGGCGGTGCACAATTTTGCTACACCTAAACCTCAAAAGCTGACTACAGTTAGCGATAAAAACACATCACACCCCACTTCTTCTTCAGTGTCGGGGCATCTTCTGTCATTTCTTCCCGCATTCAAAGAAACTGTTTTATATGATAGCAGAGGCAATCCAGTCGATGTTGATTTGAACGTTTCTTTGAGTGGAAATTTTTTTCTCAGTGAGATTAGTCCACCCGATGATAAGGGTGATGGGAATGATGAAGAGGACGACCAAGATGAGTTAAATGACTTGCATGGGTCGAAAGCTCCAGACACCAAAATTACGGGTGATGAACACGCAGACGAGGAAAAGGCGAAGGATCTGATGTTGTACGAGCTGACCTTTTATAGGCGGAATCTTTTTCAAGTCACTGCCACAGTTTCTAATGCACATTCTGCTGCCTATGCGGCAAATGCTGAGAATCCCCAGCAGCGGTCAAGAATATTATCACTTTCATTAGCTGTCTCAGTTTTGGGCAGTCAGGACAAAAAGCTCAGAGGACTATTATACTGCATTCCAAAGGGTACGTCAAGCGAAGTCCACCGGAAAAATGAATCCAAAGACCAGGATCAAAAGTTGAAGGCTGACGTTGGAGAACCGGCGATCAAATCTATTTATCCGACCGATTCTGGATATGACAATGTGATATCTTGGAAACGATTACAGTTTAGATCTGCTACATCACATAACGGACACCGAAAATATCAGCATTACTTCTCGGTCTGTGTTTCTGTCTATGCGGAGCTGGAAAATACTCAGCGAATTTGTATTATCAACGCATATTCTCGACCAATTGTAGTGAGAGGACGAAATCCACGATTCTACCAGAACAGAAATAATATTGTCATCTCCGAAATTGATCGTGATTCTTCAGTGGCTGCTGCAGTCGCAGATCTCCTCAAAGAGTTCAACAGTATACCAACATTTATTTCATCCCGCGCCAAGCCTGCTCTCAATCCCGGTCTTTCGATATTCAAAGATGAGCATGACTATTCACAAAAAGACTCACAATCAGAAGCGATAAAGAAACTCACGCAACTCTACGCTATGAGAAAGAATACAGGGGATAAACCCAAACCTGGTCAGGTGTCGAAATTATCCAGCTCCAACAAGCGACGCCAATCTTCAGCTCAATCATCGGTCAGCTTGGCTGCTCCAGGTAAAGTCAAGATCAAGACGGAGCCTGATCCGGATGAACATGCAGCTAGTGAAGAAGAAACTGATTTGAAAATTGGCTCGCATCCACCACTGAATGAACGGCAAGCCTACTATCAACAGCACTACATTTCTGCAAAACCTAGAACTGGCAGTGTTTCCAGCAAAACGGGAACGAAACAAGAGGATTATGAATATTTCCCCATGCCTGTCAACTACTGGCTGCCTCCGGTCGAGGTAGTCTATCGGCCACATGCAGTTCATCACCCCATGCAGCTGCCCAAATCAAATCGTCGAGCAGGATTCGATCCTAACAAGAGATATTTTTCAGCGGTTGACTAGTCACTCGAAAAGTGACTAGAGACCATATTTAATTTCAACTTTTGATGTATGTACAGTATGTATGCTTATTGTGGCCAATGAAACGTATTTTTTTTAGATGATGTGAGAGTTGAAACTCTTCTTCTGCTCCTTTTCCTCATGCTGGTAAAACTCCTTGTATTGGCGACGCTCTGCTCGATTTCTTCCGAGTAGTCTTCTGAGCCGGCGTAGCATGACAGCGTCATCCAACTCTATTAGTCGGCTGTTCAGTGTTGATACATGGAACGGTTTCCAGGTGAATTGATCAGCTGTGGATTGGATCAGACTGATGGCATCGTCAAACTCACCACAATTACTCAGTAAACTCACCATTCTTTGAGCAAAAATGAAATCTGAATGATCCCTATCTGCTTTGGCAAGTTCCTGAAAAGCCGGAGTTTTTCTCCAAGCCCCTCTTTCTTTCCAAATCTGAGAGCCAAATTCGATATCTTTGGTGGCAGAAGCAGCTTGAATGGCCAGATCATAGATATAATGGTTTCGAGCAATCTTATGGCTGGACTTATTGGTCTCGAGAACTTGTAAAGTGGAATCAAAAGAAGACTCGAGAGCAGAATCCAATGACTCAATGGTGCTGGCAGGTCCGCTAGTCATTTCTTCGTAACGATATTTGAACTCGCTAAGGTTCTGAAGCTCAAAAGGGATTTTCAAATATGTCAAAATCGAACGCTCGTTGATTAACTCAGAATGTTTTTCTCGGAAAAAACTCATCAAGGCACGAGACTCTGCCAGCACCTGGACCTTGTCAGTAAGAAATGGTAGGGGCAAGAAAGGTGGATTTTCTGGCATCTGTTTTGAAGAGGTGAGCATTTCATCGAAAACAAAGTTGGCTTGAATCTTCGCACCCAAAGGAGAGGATAAAATAGAAGAGAAAAGATGCCCCGGTTGAAAATTGCAATATGCTTTGAGAAGTGAGTTGAAAGTCATGGCGGAGGGGTATGATAAAGGGTTCTGGCAAAGCTGCTTGAACATTGCCCTGGCAAGCATAATTTCTCCGGTATTTCCACATAAATAAATAAGGGACTCGACCGACCGTCTGTTGATCGCCAAGTCTTTTGCCTGAAGTTCCAATAAAAATTCCCAGCCTTTGATGTAAGTGCGTTCATCTCTTGAACAGGCATAAATTAGAATATTATACATTGCCTGTACATCTGAAGAGGATGCTTTCGTGAGCACATGCCTATGGGGCTCCTGAAGCTCACGATAGAGGTCTAGGACTCTCTCTATATTGTGCTGGAAAGCGGCGCTGAGCATCATAGTGTTATAAATTTTAAGATCTGGCTGGGTCTCAGCTGATAAGAACTTCATCATATCGAAAACTTCATTGGCCTGCTTAAAATCTTTTGTTCGTAAGCATGTTTGCATCAGAATGGTATAAATTTCCATAGAAGGAGAGATATCCTGTTTTTTCATTAGCTCTACAGTCTGAACTGATCGCTCCAGTTCTCCTTTTTTGCTGAGAGATTTCAGAAGATTGCCATAAATGTGTAGATTAGGCTTAATTTCTTGTTTATGCATTTGATCAATAACATTGTCAATGGCCTGAGTATCTCCGACCTGAGCATATGCTGCGACAATGTGTCCGTAAGTGAGCACGGAAGGAACGATGTTTGCCTCGGAAACCATAGCTCCAATTTCGGGAAGAACCTTGATTCTTTGATCCAGTGGAATGTTGTATAATAACAAGTCCAGCTCTTTATTGGTAAGGCCGACAAGTCCTCCATTTGCTCTAAGAGTAGTGATTGACATCTGCCATTTGTGCTCATCCCCAACGGCAACAACATCTGATCCCATCCGTGATAAAAGCGGCTCGGGAAGCGATAGATCTTTTCCAATTTTAGGAAATAAGCCTCCTTGGGCCAAGTACATGTGTGGGTCGTCGGAATGGGAATCAGACTCCAAATATCCGGCGAGAGTTTCCAGATCCGACTCTTCGGCAACACTAGTCATTTCAACATTGTCCCTTTCTGCAGCTGCTTCCATAGCTTCCCGATCTCGCTTTTGTTTCACATATGTCTCCAGAGACTTTCTATAGGCTTGCATCTGGCGCATCTTCTCCTCGATCTGCTGGTGCTGTTGTTTCTGAAGTGCTTCTTGACGCTGGTGCGCAACAGAACTATCGCTGGAATTCACTCTCTTTTTTGTAGCAGTGAAAAGATACCTAACTGCATCTGCTTTTCGGTACAAAAGACCGCAAGGCCTTCTTGCTCGACAGATCATATTAGTTTTGATGAGATGGAAATTTCACCTAAGTTTGAGCCTTACAAAAAATTACTGTGCAAGCCGTGCATATACGAATGCTACCAATACTATGTGTGTTAATTAAAGCCCATAAGCAGCGGTGACATAATGACACAGTGAAAATTGCAAAATAAACTGAGAGAATATTATAGAAGCTGCTTTAATGTAATGTTAATATCTTATTTAGATGAAAATCTCTCCGACGGAACAGGGCTGTCACAACTTTCTTTTGGTTGTTCGGAACAGACTTCTTCCATCGGAAGAACTTAGGGAATGGCAGCCACCGCTGCATTATAAAAAGGACTTAGCGCTTTAAGAATCAGCCAAAATCAAATTTTGCAAAATGAATCAATTAGTTAAGACAAAGATTGGAATCTTCGTTGGATCCGTCAGAACCAATAGCAATAGTGCCGGCATAGCTGCTTTTGCTGCGCATATTCTCCAAAGCACTATTCCTGAGTGTCAGGCGGAGTTTTTCTATGCGAAAGATTATGTAGGAATTCCGGAAAATAATATTCCTGGGAAATTGATTAAAAAGTTGGAAGACTACGAGGATCCAAAAATCCAGGAGTTCTCTAAACGAGTCTCCAGCTGCCAGGGCCTGGTGTTTGTACTCCCCGAGTATAACCATTCGTATCCTGGAGGATTGAAAATCATGATTGATCACTTGTATTACGAATTCAATAAGAAGCCAACGGTCATTCTTGCTTTTGGAGGCCACGGTGCTACCCATGCCTCTGCTGCTCTGAGTACTCTGTTGTCCAAGCTGGGTATCAATCAGCCTATAATCGTTAACATTACCATTCCTCTTGATTATGTCCACACAGCTAAGAGACTGTCGAAAACTTACAATAAGATAGAAGATGGATTTTTCGTTGGATTTGAGGGGGCTACTAAGAAAGCTTTTGAGGAGTTCATGGCCAAAATCGAAGCTTCTGCATGAGACTCTTAGTTGTAACAGCCAGCATTGTTAGGGGTGGTGCTCTACGATACGATACGAGATTAGATGAATGATCTTCGCGCATTAAGTTGAATTCATGCAATAAAACCTTTTTGTTACTTTATGATTTAGAAACGAGCTATGGCTGTAATATTTCATAGAGAATATAGTTTAATTTGTTACATTGCTAGAATATTGCCTACTTTTTTACATATGACTAGTTTATGCATTTGATCAATAACATTGTCAATGGCCGGCGTAACTCCGACCTGAGCATATGCTGTGACAATTTGCCCGTTAGTCAGCACGGAAGAAGCAATATTTGCTCCAGAAATCATAGCTCCAATTCTTGGAAATAGTTCTTCTTGGCCCAAGTACACTTAAAGTCTGGGCCTCACAAAAAATTAGTGTGAAAGCCGTGCATAAGCCAATGCTGCTAATACTACGAGTGCTACTTGAAGCCCGTAGACAGCTGTGAGCTGACGACGCAGTAAAAATTAGAAGAAAATTGTAGACAGTTCCTTTCTGAAATGATTATGCCACTTTCGGACAAAAATTCTTTTCTATAGAACAGGCTGTAGTAAGTTTCTTATTGATCGGAACAACATTCCTCCATTTAAAGGACTTAAGGAATTGCGGCCACAGCTGCATTATAAAAAGGGCTCAGTGCTCCTAAAAAAAATAAAACAAAATATTGCAAAATGACTTCATTAGCTAAGACAAAGATTGGAATTTTCGTTGGATCCGTCAGAACCAATAGCAATAGTGCCGGCATAGCTGCTTTTGCTGCGCATATTCTCCAAAGCACTATTCCTGAGTGTCAGGCGGAGTTTTTCTATGCGAAAGATTATGTAGGAATTCCGGAAAATAATATTCCTGGGAAATTGATTAAAAAGTTGGAAGACTACGAGGACCCAAAAATCCAGGAGTACTCAAAACGAGTCTCCAGTTGTCAGGGCCTGGTGTTTGTGACCCCAGAGTATAACCATTCGTACCCTGGCGCATTGAAAATCATGATTGATCACTTATATTATGAATTTGAAAAGAAGCCTACGGTAATTATTGCTTCTGGAGGCCACGGTGCTACCTTTTCGTCGGCTGCTCTAAGCACTCTGCTGTCCAATGTGGGTATCGATCAGCCCATAGTCGTTAACATTACCATTCCTCTTGATTATGTCCTCACAGCTAAGCGGCTGTCGACTACTTACAATAAGGTAGAAGATGGATTTTTCGTTGGATTTGAGGAGGCTACTAAGAAAGCTTTTGAGGAGCTCAAGGCCAAGATCGAAGTCTCTGCATGAAACTTACCGTTGAACAGCCGGTATAGTTAGGCCTGTGCTCTGCGATACGGATTTATTGATTGATCTTCACGCATTAAGTTCATTCGGGCAATGAAATCCTTCTTTTTACCTCCTATTTTGGAAAAGACCCTAGCTGTAATATGCCACAGAAAATATAGTCTAATCTGCTACAGAAAATATAGTCTAATCTGCTACATACCTAGAATATTGCCTACTTTTTTACATATGACTAGCTTTTGTTATACACTGCCTAAAATTGCACTCAATGATCTACCTCTATTGTACGACCCACAAACCCTATTGAGCCTCGTCCGCATTTACTCCCCATATCTGAAAAGTACGATATTTTCCATGGGAGATTTGTAATTCGATTTCAAATAGTGGGTTTGATTAAACATGCCAATAGGAGGGGGGGTGTCGGGATAAAATCCACCCGTGGACTCCAGCCGTGCCCGCTAAAAGATGCGGATAAATTATTGATCTGCTTACAGATTCAATCACTATAAACAACCATGGTGAGCGCCAAAGGACACATTATCGGGCTATTTACTGGATCTATACGGAAAAATTCAAATGCTGTTGGAGTTGCATCTTTTGCAAGCCACCATATAGCTCAAGTGTTCCCCAGTAGCACCATCGTGGAGCTCCCCGCTGCTGTCTATGCGGGGGTGCCCGAAAGCGATATCCCGCCAATGGTGATAAAAAACTCCAAGGACTATCCTGATTCAAGAACGCAAGATTTTTCTAAACATGTCAAATCTTGTAGTGGATTTGTGTTTGTGTGTCCGGAATACAATCATTCATATCCTGCAGCAATGAAGAGCATGATAGATCAGCTATATCACGAGTTCGTTGGAAAGCCCGGTGTGATCGTCTCTTACGGGGGAGGAAGTTGTGGGTCTAATGCTTCCAATGAATTGAAGTCTGTGTTCAAGACAATCAAGGTCACCCCCACTGCTGTAGTGAACGTACGTTTGCCAATGGAATTTTTGACTACTAGCAAACGAGTTCATGCTCCATATGACCCAAAAGAGCCTTCTTTCCTGAGAGACTACGCACAAGAAATAACAGAGGCTTTTGAGAGCCTGAAAACCCACCTCAATTCTTGATTCTTGAATAATTCAGTAAAGCCTAGTTGTCGAGTATTACATTAGCCTAATGATCTACCTATTAAATCGATACCCAGTCTCACTTAGTACTATTAGGCGAAGTCTTGACACAGACTGGCATTATAAACATAAATAGTTTATTAATGAAATTGAAATTCGTTTTATAATCTGTCGAATTTGATGTACACAGAGTTACGATGAGCTAATTGTTGAACTGCGCTATCATTTTTATGTTGCCAAGACGATGTGGGAAATTATGATGGTAGCAACATGATACTTCAAACCGATGTGAGTTGCCCAAATAAGCTTCAGGCTTTTCTAGTGATAGTAGCTTCAAGGAGATTTCAATTCAGCTACACATGTGATCTTGCAGGTCATTCAACGATAAGTTGTCCAGAATATTTGAACTTGACTATATAAACAAGCTTGAAGGCTCAATTCCACAAATAAACTAGTTTAGTCTTCATTCATGATTCATATACTGAGCAAAAAAATTCACACACTTGGGGCTGTATAGGTTTCGCTCTGCTGCCAAACAGCTCCTTGCAGCCGAAAGGAAGGTCATATCTTGTCAGATAAACAAGGTTCGCACAACAGCAGATCAATGAAATTTCACACTCCCTAATGACTAAAATATCATGACCAGAAAAAATCACAGCTGATCCAGGATTGAATCGGAGATTTTACATAGAAACCCAGTTACATTTCAAATATCTACTTAACCTAACGTGACGAACAAACAAGCAACATGACCAACAAACAAGCTACATGATGATACAGTCCTGACCATCCTTTTTGCCGACTCGTCGATTTCGCTTTCCATTTGCCTTGAGATTGAATTTGCCTTCTCCCTTGGTTGCTTGTCCAGTAGCAGCTTGTGCACCCTGAGAAGTATTATAAGTGGCACTGCTGGCAGTAACATTTCTCTTCGTAGGAGGACCAGTCAAAGAAGAAGCAGCAGTAGTAGAGGATTGAGCATGACTGGCTGTCTGAGTAGTTGTGGAGTTACTGTAAGAGCTACCAGAGATGGAAGAGTTGTCAACAGACGAACTACCAGAGACTGTAGCAGTAAGATCAGGGAAAGAAGCCTGCTGTTGAGCAACAGCCAAAGGAGGATCTTCCCCAGCTTGAAGCATGAGATTTGCAATGTATGAATAAAGTTTGATCCAAGCATTTTCCAGCTCAAGAGTGAAATCTTCATCACATCTATCCTGTAAAGTTTTCAACAGAGCATTTCCAACCAACTCATAGTGAACGACCTCGACACCAATGATTCTTGAGTGTCGTTTTCCAAGCGATGAAAGAATATCAGCAACACGATTAAGACTTTCCAGCTGAGAAATCACAAGAGATAAGATACCAGCCATGGCAGAGGCCTGCGCTTTCAGAGAAGGGAATAAAACCATCAGCTCTGGGAACTCACCAAGCAAGTTGTCATAGAATTGCTGGCAAAAAAAAGCAGATGCAGTTCCTTGAACACTCGACTTCTCCAGCGCAGAAGGATCTTCTTTCATGGAAGACCAGGATCCTCGAAGTGCTCGAATTTCACCGGGGGTGAAGCTGACAGAGATGGAGGAGAGATCACTTGATGCGCTGTTGACCCGACTAAGATCATTAGCACTGGTGATTTGAGGACCTTTAGTTGCAGACATGGTTGATGCTAGATAACAAGGATGAAGGAGGGATAAAAGGTCTGTATTGGTTTTCTCAGGGATGAATCGAAGGGGGAGGTTGAGTGTAATCACTAAGATAGCCAGAAAAGGAGGCTTATGTCAGCGCCCTTCAGTATTCAGCCAATAGCCATTGATTCATTTTCAACAAGGATTTTCACTGACTATTAGGTATCAAAAGACTAGTTCCGACAGAATATTGAGTGGTATTCAGACTGCAAATCTTGGTTTGAATTCTAAATACTCTGCAGAGAAGCCATTTCGTTGGACCATATCAACCTTTGGAAAGCCTGCAACAGAGCCAGTTTCCATAGCAACAATATCTCTCTACTACCACCACCACTACCCCCTGCCAACTGAACAGTTGAATCGGGAAACCTTTTTGTCGACTTATATCCAGCTGTTGGTGAGAAACGCAGGGTTTGAACCAGATCTTCTACAAGCTCCTTAAATTTCGGTACGGCTTGTATGGAGATCGCGGGAATAATTTGTCTAAGATATTCATAATCAGTTTCTCGTTATTAGGAACATAGTTAAGTACAACCTCTTTTGATACTTGAATAGTCATTTGCTGACAAGGGTCCAGAGCCGCATACGGCGAGGATTACTTTAAATCACGTGTGTAGGTGCCGACCCCCCCTGAATGAAAACCACTTGAGACACCCAGCTACATAACTGGCTTGAGTTTTTCTACAACAAAGGGCAAAAAGACATCTAGAAACACCAATCGAGCTTCAATGCACGAATTTGGACTTGAGCATCAGCCCAGAAGAGCCAAACGGCAGTCTCTAGCAAACTTTTTTTTTCTTACTAGGCTTGGTTTGTTGTACCAAAAAAATTCATTTCTGTGTCAGCCCTCTTACAGAAATGGCCAATGCTGCTCCATTACGACGGAACCAAATAAGCCCCGACACAGCTGCATAGCAGCCCCTTGATGGAATTTGATTTTGAGTATGCATCACCTCAGAACACAGCCTTGAAAATGCTGGATGCGATATTTCACTCTGTCCGCCTAGTTCGGTTGATCTAGAAACCTTATTTTGGAGTTTCTTTTTCACAGCCCGGGCCTCTGTTATTGTTTCTCATCCACCAGTAGTCGGCATCTAAAGCTTAGGCAGGTAGGCACACGCTTAGTTTGAATGGTCTTTAATTATTTAATGGATGGCCCGTTTTGCCGTTGATAAGAAAACTCGGTTACAATGTATTTGGTAGTACCGATTTTCTGACAAGGGGCTGATTGTTTTCTGGTAACAAGATTTATCACCCACCGTCTCTACCGGCCTGCCTCACAAACCTATGGCGCACTGTAGTGGAACAAACTCCTTTGCAGCGTAAGGTCTTCTACCCCGAAGCCAAGCCAAGTTGGCTCAAAAAAGCTCTCCCTACAATGTAGAAAGTAAGCGTTGAGAGAACCAGCGGGCCACCCAGCAAGGCAACTAACCCCATCCCAGCGAGAATGTGGGTAGACAGGCGTGGCAGCATCCAGCAGCTCCCAGCCATCCTTCTCGGGTCGATTAAATTTGAATATCGCGCATAGCAGAATGACGTAAAAGAAGGAACGCTGCCGATTCGCGCAGAATCCCGAGAAAAATGATCTCAAACTTCAATTGTTTGTTGTTAAAGCTCAAGTTAGTGGTGATCGGCTGGCCGGCGGGTTGGTGCGATGGGTGCGGTAGACTGACATCACCAAGCTAAGCCCAGCCCACGGGCCGATCCAACCACAAGCTGATCTCACAACTTATCGGCAAGACAGAACTAGTAGAAATACGGTATAATCCAGACAATACGATCTACATCCCAATATACAATTTCAAATCCCACGTAAACTCGCAACACTCTATGCTAGCTACTTTCCCCTCACCTCATCTGAGCTCTTTGTTCCCCGCATTAATCAGGCAATGCCCCGATACACTGAACAATTTATACTGTAGTTTCTATACAATTACCGCTACCTGATACTCGCTGGGCTCCAGTTATCAATCAAGCTGCCCTCTCCCCGTTTTCTGAAATAAATCTGTTCTTGCCTGCCTGCCTCCTGCCTTTTGTTGTAGCTTCTACAACTAGCCGTTCTGTCCATCGTTACTAAACAGGGCCAATGGCTCCGACCTCTTACAAAGAAGCATATTATTGAAACAGTAGCCCCCTTACTCTTGCCCATTGAAAACCATTGCCCAAGTCTGATCTTTCCGTTTGATCCAGCCTTGAGCCAATCTCTCTCTGAACAAAGTAATCCGCCTTTCTCCCGTGCATTTTGCTGATTAGGCAAAAGTTTGCCTTCACAAGCTCCGACCGAATACCTCCCCCTTCCCCCCATCCCCAAAAAAAGTCCACCAACGAGTCCGTGAGCTCACAATCCTTGGTAAATCCCGCCTGCACCATCACCCCCTGTGCTGAAATACTGGTATAATTCGCTCACGAAATAATCAACCAAAAAAAGGAAAAGATAACCCCTTCCCCTGCTCAGGTACTGCTTGACATAGTTAAAGACATAAGGGGGCCAGATTTCACAATATTTGTTTTTATTGAGTTGTTTTAACTTTACAACGTTTACGTCTTGTCTGCTGCACGCACTGCTTGATGCGTTGCGTTGCGTTACTTGATCTGCCCTCTCAAGCCTACCAACAAACCCCTCTCAACCCAAGCCAAAGCCATAGCAGAAGTTATATTGCACAGCCTTGATTCCAGGCAAGCGAAATTTCTCTCTTGTCACTGTTACTTGACCCTTTCAAAATCCTCTTTGCCGATCTGCTATTGCGGTTGACATTGTGGCCTTCTCCTTCTTTTGTTTCTCTCCCTCTTATTCTTGTTCTTGTTCTTGTTCTTGTCCTTCCTCTCCCTTACAGAAGGCCCTGCCCACCCCGATTTCTCCCTAAGAACCAGCCGAACCACCTACCTGCCTCACCTGCCAGGCTTGGACATCCCACCACGCACACACACACACCTACCTACATTTCCCTTTAACCAACCACTACCGGCTGAGAAAATTGTGGAAACGTCACTGGAATCTGCTGTGGTTTTACTGCCAGTACCTTAGAGCCTATCGTTTTGCCATACTCTGGCCTTTGCTTCTGTCTTCTATTCTATTATTTCGTCTCCCGTTTTCCCCCACCCAATCAGCCCTCTGAGTTGGTCCGTGTTGTCCTTCGTTGGCTGGTTTATTTTTGGTTATCAGCTCTGCTAACACGCCCCTTCCAACACCAAGCATCAAGCTTAAAGCTTCACCACCACCACCAAGACCAAAACTGCTGACGTTTTGCCAGGAGGGTTTCGGCTTGAATTGTATCCAGTGTTCCGTTCCATTCATCCACCACAACCTTTCGGCAGTCAATCGCTTTCGTTCAAGCTTCTCATTCTCATTCTTATTCCCTATTTTTCTTTTCCCTTTCCTTTTTGTTCAGCTCAATTTCTTGACCGTTTTTGTTGCCGTTGCGTTCCATTGCGTTGCGCTGCGTTACGTTGGTTGGTCACTATTGTTGCCCTCTTGAATCTATATTCATTCTGGTAGATCTTTAAAATACCTCTAGGCACCAGTGATTCACAAAAATGTACCAATATCCTCCTCGCTCTCGATCTCCTAGTGCTCACTCGGTCATTTCGCCCGGTTCGACACCTCGTCCCGGGCTGATTTCCACAAACTCGTCTGCTAGCATGCAACAGCCCTCATCATACGCTCAGTATTATAGCCAACCGGCTTCCTATTACCAGCAGCAACACCCTTCTTTGCACTCTTATGCACCTCGGTCCATTTCAAATCCTCACATTGCATCCTCTAGTATGGCCAGGCCTAATTCTCTTTACAATTTGTCCATCATGTCTCCAACCCCCAGTGGAAACAAAAGTGCCTTCACTTACACGCCCCCCCCTCCCCCTCAGAGCCCTCTAACTCAGCACAACGCTGCTGCTGCCTTCTCTTCAAATGCCAACACTTATGATTCTTCTGCATCTCCTGCATTGGCTCCTGAATATCGAAGACGCTCAATGTCCGCCTCGGGTATTATTGTTTCCGACCAACTCCCACCTCCCGTTGTATCCTCTGCCCCTAAACCTGATCGGTACCACCGGCGAAGAAAAACCAGTGATAGTGCATCTGTTACTAGTGTAGCTGCTTCTACTGCTGCTGCATCTTCCAGCCCTTTGGTCGAATCTACTGACCCTTCTTCAGAGCCTCGTCCCATCCCTAAGCATCTAAGTGCATCTGCTGACTCTGTCATCAACTACAAAAAACAATCCGCATTACACAAGGGCCTGAAAAATTCAGCCTCAACCCCGTCATTGACAGATTATAAAAAACCTGCCACCAACTCTAATCGTGAGTACTTTCCCCACCGTCTTTCAAAAAGTCGTGCTGCTAGAGATATTTTTTTGCAGCATGCTCCAATTTTAGCTTCAATCTGCCCCGTACTTTATTGTATTAAAGGTTGTGCGGCCCACATGGCTTCAATTTCCAAAGCTAAAGATTGGCTTGTGCTATGTTTCATTTGAAAAAAACCGACTTTACTAACTCAAACCAGCTGTGGGAATTCTTAGACAAAAATCCCCTTCCATTGTTATTGAGAAAAATCCCGCCCATTGTGTCTCATCTCCTGCTTCTCCTGAAAAGTCATCTTTCAGCTCTAGCTCTTCTCATCTGGTTTTACCTTCTGATTCCAGGCGAAGGTCTGTCACCACTGCCCACTCCAACAGCTCTTCATCATCTGTTAAGTCTGCTTTGACTGATATATCTTCAACTTCGAGAACCCCTCAAGCCAGTTTTAGTGGAACTGTTGCTTCTAAACCACACGATGTACATACGCTATCGCAGAGAGCTGTGAGTCCCGGTCCCACCCAAGCTGGCTACGCAAAGGCGTCAGCCCAACCACCAAATCATGCCGAAGTGCACTCTAGTAAAATGGGTCCACCCATCAAGAAGGTAATTGTTGATACTTCTACCAATGCTTCTGTCAAGCCGCAATTTCAGCGACCTCCTTCAGCATCACCACCACCACCCCCTCCTTCGCATATTTCACCAGCAAATCTGGGTAATTCTTCTGCTGCCCCTCTTGAATCCCCCAAATCTGGTGGGTTTGGTTCAAAGTTCAAAAAAGCTTTAGGCTTAGGCCGTAGCAAACGTGTCGGTTCTATGCCTCAGGCTACTACTGGCAAGAGATTGTTTTCTGACATGAAATCCGAGCGAAGCTTCTCTTTGTCTTCCAACTTGCTTCATAAGGATAATTCCGACACGAAGTCTGTTTTTTCTGTCCGGTCAAATGCTTCATCTGCTTCTATCATTGCTCTCAAGAAAGTTGGCTCCTCGATCGCAAAAGGGTTTACTAGAAACAAGGCTCCCAAGACTGAATTCTCTCGACCTCTTTCTATGGCTATGTCTGTGGAAAACGAGTCCATGACTGGAAGCACTGCCGACCCTCTTGTTTCTCATATTGTTGCTGAAGCTGAGATTGATCACTCTCCTGTTAAACACGATCGGGATATTAGTATTGCCTCCAACAAAAAGAATGATAGTTTAACTAGCAACAACAGCGGCATTTCTCACGTATCTGTATCGGACATGAGTGCCACCAGCGTGAGCTCTACTAGTATTGGAGGTAATGATAATGGCAAGAAGACGTCGCGAGATGCTTCAACTTTTTCTGAAAGTTTGAGAGCTAAATATCCTGATATTTCGACAGAAGGAGAGACGCAGGATGCTTCAATGTCAGATATGGATATCCCCCTTATTAGTGAAGGTGAGAACTTGGCTCAAGGTGACACCATATTTCCCAAAAGCCTTGATCTGCTGACCGTTGAAAACATCCGGTCTACTATTGAGCGATCAAAGAGTCTTGAACGTCGACGAAGCAGACGATCTGCCCATCGAGAAGAAGTTCTTGCTGATGAAGTTGTTCCTAATGCTACCACTGTTCACGTTTCTGAGCCAGCATCGATTGATCCTTCACCAGATGTACCAGCCCCCAAGAGCATTTTGAAAAGCTCTGCTGCAAGTATTCGATCCACAAACAGCAATAGGTCATACGAACCTAATGATGAAGACATGGAACCAGAAGTTTCACACACTTCTTCACTTACAGCCGCGGATCTCGATTTGAAGAATCTTGTCACAATTGAACAAGACGGGCTGATGCAACTAGATTTTGAAATGAGCCAGTTGGATCTTTGTGGTGAAATGGATATTGATAATGATAGCAGACCTATCGAGGATATTATAAACGCAAATCAGGTACCACTGGCCTCTGTAAATTCTACTCAGTCAAGCTCACCACCGGAAGTTACGAGTGACACTACATCAGTTGTCACACTTACTCCGCCTCTCAGCAAGGTGACTTCTAATGAGGAAATTGAGTTTGCAAGCAGCTCAGAGAAACTTGATCAAATGCCCAGGATCGTGATTGAAGATGAAGAGCCCGCTGCAGTCATGCAGCCAATCCAAGAAGACGAGTCTACCCCTTCACCGGAGCAACGCCCTCTCCAGGGCCAGAAAACACCCAGATCTCAGCAAATTCAATATTTCGAGCAACCACCAAAGAAGGAAAAGACACGACGTCAAAAGGATCACCCTCAGTATCACTACCATCCCATTTATTCTCAACGGATGTCGCGATACAACGTCCCGCATCATAGTCGAACGCCTAGTTTTGCATCATCATCCAGCTCTGGTGGAAGATATAATTCACCGCCACCTCGAAGTAGCACAGACGGAGAAGAAAGCCTCAAGACTCCTGTGAGTCAGAGCAAAAACAGCAATGTTTCGTTTTCATCTCGCATTGTCATCTATGATACTTATGGTCGAGGAGATTATGATCGTCGACCGGATCTTGCAACCTGCAACCGAATCACCCCAATTCTTGCCCAGCAAATCAAAGATGAACTTAATACTTTCAAGATGGAAATGGACATTCATGATGAATCCAGAAGATACACGCATTTTTTCTGACTTGCCTGCACATTACTTCACCACGTCGTATTTGATTTGAGACTTGCTTATATTATAATCATAAATTGCTTACGGTCCGTTAATATTCTACAAAAGTAGCCTAATATTCAAATTGTTTGTTTGCCTCAACTCATTCATCTCTTTATGATCCTACCACCGTTGTTGCTGTTGCTGGCTCATTTTCATGTCTATCATAGAAAGATACTCGACTCTTCATAATTCGGGAATTTTTAACAGTTTTGGTTTCTGAAGCAAAACAACTAGAAATCATGAAAAAGCCTATGCTTAAGACGGCCATTATTTCTTGGCCATTACTGGCTTTATCTTCGCTCATGATAGCTTCCGACAACTGCCAACAATACTTGATACCTCCATTGATTCCCCACCAGCACAACAGACCAGCCTGGAATAGATTGGGGACTTTGTGGTTCATGAAAAGTCATTTTCACGGATCGTCTTTGGAGCGTCAGACCTCGGCAATGCATAGGCGAGGAAATCAGTTTACAGAGTCTACCAAGGTGAGAATACGTGGCCAAAAGGAGGGTCATCCAGCTTTATACCGTACCAGCTCATCTGTGGAATCAAGAAGAAGAACCAAGGATACGCATAAGCTGTACGGAACGAACGCATGCGAGAATCATCTTGGAAGTTTAAGTGCTAAGCTGACGTTGGCCAGGTACAACAGCCAGAAGTACAAGCGACGTCAACAGCGCCATGAAAATGCCTCACCAAGAGCTCGAACAGCCCCTTGCAGATTGAGCAGAGCTTCTACTATTGTCGGTAGTATATTGCCGTCTGAAACGTATCGGCGCACCGAGTATCGATCACCCTTCAAAAAGTACGATGTTCCCAGTACACCAAGTCACCCATTAAGGCAAATGACTTCGATAACTTGTTTGAATTCGTCATCATCTGGCGAAGAAAGCAGCATTTCTCACAGCGTCGTTACCAACCAGCATTCACCCAAGCTGTATATGACCACCCTTCGTCCCTCAGATATCAGTCGTCCAAAACTCTGCAATGTATCGCATCAGGAGAGAAGTGTTTCCTGCTGCTCTCTAACAAAATCGGCTGCTGTAAATGGTATCTACTCAACGTTATTGACTGGTGAATCAATGACGAAGCAAGTCAAGTCAGCAAAGCCCTCTCAGCGGAAACTATGGTCCAATTTCAAAAAGAGATTATTAAAAAGAAGTTGAAACTTAGAACGGAGGAAATTGATAATATATTAAGATATGGTTGAATTTTCTAAACCGCCAACCAGAATCCACAATGGAGCGACTGGTGTAGAAGTAGTAAAAGGCATAGAATAATTGGAATTTGTTTTAGCAATAAAAAATAAATTGCAAGAAGGCAAAAATCTCATACATCATCACACAAGATGCCATATGCTTCAAGATTTGAGCTTTAGATGTTCATCGTGATTATAAGCTTGGGTTTGGCTCGATTGCAAGTAATTAAATGAAGAACATGCTCTATACCATGTAAAAAGCCAGTCACTTCTTCCTTTAAATCTTCTCGAAATTGTCATGCTTCATTATTCAAGCACTCCCGCACAGTAGGTAGAACGTGTTCTGAATCGCTCGCCATATCTCCAGAATACAAAGGATGCTGGATATAAAACCAGGCTGATGAGAGCTAAAACAGAATTTCCCCATCCGTAACCGAGTTTATCAAACATGGCAGTGGAGAAGAGAGGAAAACCGAATCCGCAAAGAGACCTCACCGTTGAAGCTGCACCTATGGCTGAGGCTGCGTATATTCCGTATGCGTCCACAAGATAGAGCTGAATACCCATATAGCTCATTACAATACCAGCACTAATAAAACACATGCCAATATCGGGCATGATCCAGAAGATTTTGGCTTGTGCACTCCACCCGTACCACATAAGTCCAATGGTCAGCAGAGGCCCCCCCAAAAACATTGGGGGAATTCGGAATTCAGGCTTTGAAATTCCAGAATTTTTGGTCTTGAGTTTGTTTCGCAATCTATCTTGTAATCGCAAACCAATTTGAGCTCCTAACATGAAGCCAATACACATGGAGATATATTGAAGGCCAGCCATAGACAAACGCATATTATATCTGATAACCCATAATCGAGAAAAACTCGCCAAATTCAAGTACATCAAGCCATACAAAAATGCCATATAGATGGCAAGAAATTGGATGATAAACTGAGTAGCAAGTAACTTAAAAGGGCGAATCAAGTTGTCTACCAAGCGCTGAAATATACCTGCGGTATTATCATGGGCTGAGTGGTAGCGACCATCTCCAGTGCGTTTCCTTTTTTGAGCTGCTCTTTTTTTTAAAATTACTGGCGAATAAGTCTCTTTGAAATAAAATATGAGAAACAATAGAATGACTCCATTACAAATAGAAGTACTCCAGAAGCACCACCTCCAAGAGCTGTATTCTCCGATGAAACCGGCTATGATTGGGCCAATTGCTGGGCCGAGCAAAGGACCCAAAGAGTAAATAGCCATGGCTCGAGCTCGCTCATCTGGTGTCCAAAGATCAGACATGATACCACCAGACACCGATAAAGGAGCACTACCACCCAAACCAGTGACGAATCTAAAGCCAATAATCATCGGGCCGCTTGTAGAGAAGCTACAGCCAATATTGAAAGCCAAAAATACAATGTTACAGCAGACGAAGACGATTTTTCTGCCATACATCTCTGAAAGCGGAGAGAAAAAAAAAGGACCCACAGCGTAGGCCAGAACATACACAGACATAATCATAGTGATTGAAACTGAGCTGGTCATATGAAAATCCTTTCCAATTTCATGAGCAACAGGAGCCGCTACGCTTGAGACCATGGGAGAAAGAAATGTCACCATAGCAATGCTCATGGTCATGGCCCATCGCCTAGGCTTGGCCCATGATCTAGCATTGTCTATGTCATTAGGCTCAAACTCAACTAGAAAAATATCTTTTTCCAATTCTGCCAGACTAGAGCTCTGGTTTCCGGATGATTCAGTATTTTCCTCGTCAGGGAATTCATTACTCTCGATAACGCTTTCTTCGTCCTCTGGAAACCTTGAGTGTTGAATGGTGCCAAGAGCATCATTTTCAGCAACTGCTGAGTTTGCAACAGATGAATCAGTTTCCGGCATCTTGGGGATCACTTGGATTTTTTATTTTCTTCTGAGTGTATGAGTGTTTAATATATAGTACAGAAAAATGTCCGAATAATCGGAAGTTGGCCCGATATCGCGACACTGCCGAACCGTTAGATTTCCCGTGCATCAGCCGTACATCCGATACTGTCTGTTTTAGGTAACAACGGTAAAAAATCCTCGGATTTTAGTAGGGATTATGCGGATATAAAGAGAGCTACCCAGCCAAAAACTTCCCAACACATTCATCTCCGAGCACTTTTCTTGGTTTGGCTCGATTGCAAGTAATTAAATGGTGAACATGCTCTACATTTTGAAAAAAGTCAATCGCTTTTTCTCTTGAATCTCTTTGAAATTGTCATGCTTCATTATTCAAACACATTTGCACAGTAGGTTGAACGTGCTCTAAATCGTTCGCCATATCTCCAGAATACAAAGGATGCTGGATATAAAACAAGACTGACGAGAGCTAAAACAGAATTTCCCCACCCGTAACCGAGCTTATCAAACATGGCAGTGGAGAAGAGAGGAAAACCGAATCCGCAAAGAGACCTCACCGTTGAAGCTGCACCTATGGCTGAGGCTGCGTATATCCCGTATGCGTCCACAAGATAGAGCTGAATACCCATGTAGCTCATTATAAGACCAGCACTAATAAAAACCATGCCAATATCGGGCATGATCCAGAAGATTTTGGCTTGTGCGCTCCACCCGTACCAGAGAAGTCCAATTGTCAGTAGTGGACCTCCTAGAAACATTGGAGGGATTCGGAATTCAGGTTTTGAAATTCCAGCATTTTTCGTCTTGAGTTTGTTTCGCAATCGATCTTGTAGTCGCAAACCAATTTGGGCTCCTAACATGAAGCCGATACACATAGCAATATATTGAAGGCCAGCCATAGACAAACGCATATTATATCTGACAACCCATAATCGAGCAAAACTTGCCAGATTCAAGTACATCAAGCCATACAAAAATGCCATATAAATGGCAAGAAATTGGATGATAGATTGAGTTGCAATTAACCTAAAAGGGCGAACCAAGTTATCTCTCAATCGCTGAAAATTGCCTCCGGATTGATCATGGGCTGAGTGGTAGCGATTATCTCCAGTCTGTTTTCTCATTTGAGCTGCTCTTTTTCTCAGAACTACTGGCGAGTAGGTTTCCTTGAAATAAAGTATGAGAACTAATAAGAAGACTCCATTACAGATGGAGGTACTCCAGAAGCACCACCTCCAACTGCCGTATTCTCCAATGAAGCCAGATATGATGGGACCAATTGCTGGACCAAGTAAAGGACCCAAGGAATATATTGTCATGGCTCGAGCTCGCTCATCTGGCGTCCATATATCAGACATGATGCCACCAGCCACCGACAAAGGTGCACTACCACCCAAACCAGTGACGAATCTAAAGCCAATGATCATCGGGCCACTTCTAGAGAAGCCACAGCCAATATTGAAAGCTAGAAAAACAATGTTACAGCAAACAAAAACGATCTTCCTACCATACATCTCTGAAAGCGGAGAGAAAAAAAAAGGACCCACAGCGTAGGCCAGAACATACACAGACATAATCATAGTGATTGAAACTGAGCTGGTCATATGAAAATCCTTTCCAATTTCATGAGCAACAGGAGCCGCTACGCTCGAAACCATGGGTGAAAGAAATGTCATCATGGCAACAGTCATAGTCATGGCCCATCGCCTGGGTTTGGGCCATGTTCTAGCATTGCCAACATCATTGGACTCAAACCCAACTAGAAAAATATCTTTCTCCAGTTCTGAAAAGCTAGAACTTTGGTTTCTAGATGATGCGGCATTTCCCTCGTCAGGAGTTTCATTATTCTCAATAACGCTTTCTTCGTCATCCGGAAACCGTGAGTGCTGAATAGCACCAAGAGTATCATTTTCAACAACCGTTGAGTTTTCAACAGAGGAATTCGTTTCTGACATATTGGGGCTCACTTGAATTTTTCTTCATTTTTTTCTAGGGGGATGAGTGTTTTAATATGTAGCACAGAAAAATGTCCGAATAATCGGAAGTTGGCCCGATATCGTGGCACTGCCGAACCGTTAGATTTTCCGTGCATCAGCCGTACATACGATACTGTCTGTTTTAGGGATTTTAGTAGCGATTATGCGGATATAAAGAGAGCTACCCAGCCAAAAATTTCCCAACACATTCATCTCCGATCAATTTTCCGCAATTCAAACGTCCGTAGCCATTCGACACACTCAAGGCATGCTGTACTCTAAGAGAAAGTAGCCTGTCGAGGGTTTTGGTTGAACTGAACTGAGCTAATCTTTATTTATAGTCTATGCACATTGCGAGAAGAATTTTATAGGTTTATGTTTCGGGATTTTGGCTGGGACTCCCGATGCAGTAACAAATTTGCAGCATTATACTTCTTATGCTTGGCTATATTCATCTTAGTGATCTCAGCAGTATCCCAAATGTTCAAACAACCTATTAAGTTTTCTGATTCTGTAGAACGAGGGTGTTGAAAGATGCACCGGCCTTCTAGTCTTGTAGCCCAAGCTGCTCAGTTGTTTTTCAGAAAGAATTTATGTCATATAAGCTGAACAAATGCTATTTTCGCACAAGAATTTGCCGTTAATGTCGATGGCTCTATTTATCGGAGAATTCATATACTCAAACCTGAAAAAACTGTTCATCAATGGTTAGCGGCCTCTTCGCTGCATGAAATAACTCAATGAGCTAATCTTCGAAAAAATGAGCAAAATCAAGTTAACGTTCAAATTATCAGCCAAGTGTTGCTATGACAGGGCCAACAAGACCTGGATCAATTCGACATTCCTTCAACCCAGAAATACTTGTCTAGCTTGTTCAATGTGTTACTTGAAGACGATCCCTTCCCCATTTTGTCCTCGGGCTAAGAAGCCCAGGGTAATGCACAGCCGCACCATACTATTGGTTCTCCAGGCATTTTTTCACCTGCGATTCAATCACAGTTACAAGCGTTTAATGGCACTTCCAGCGTATGTCGTGCCAGGACAGATTATCTGTCCTGTAGTGGAAAAGGTACAGGAAGGATTATGGCGGGAGTTTACCGCGGGTCGAGGCGCTCGCTTGGACAAAACTGTGGACGGAGTGACCGCCATTTATTCAAATCGATTAGGCAAAGTCCAGATAGTTTCATTACAAGGCAAGAATGAAGATGATGAGATGGAAGTGGACGAAGATAGTTCCGAAGGGAAGAAGAAAGTTGCATTAAAATTCCAAGTTAACGTTGAAAACGAGCTCAAGAACCCTTACAAAGGAGCATCTCATGGAGATAGACCAGCAGACTCCAGTGGTTCTAGTCTTCCCGAAGTTGGCGATTTGGTACTAGCTAAAGTTATAAGGATATCTTTGACAAGTGCTAGTCTGGAAATTCTTGCCATTGAGAATCACGGTAATGTCACGGCTGACAGCGGTCTCGGAGTTAATGCTCCTGGAGCACCCCTTTCTAATGCTAGCGGATCCGCAGCAGCTGGTGGCTCTGGAGCTAGTGGTGTAGAAATTGGAGAAGGGTTTGGGGGTGTTATAAGAGTGCAAGATGTTCGAGCGACCGAGCGTGACAAGGTTAAGATGCAAGAGTGCTTTAAGCCTGGAGACATTATACGAGCACAGGTCATCTCTTTGGGGGACGGGTCTAATTATTATTTATCTACTGCTAAAAACGAGCTTGGTGTGCTATTTGCAAAGTCTCGATCAGGCGGTCAAATGGTGCCTGTTGACTGGCAGACCATGCAGTGCTCGTTGACCGGGCAGACCGAGAGCCGAAAGTGCGCGAAACCTTTCTGATGGAAATCCAAGGATTGAGAACACGTATAGAAATTAATTCGGGAAATTGCTGAGCCTTTCAAAACTTATCTGTAATTTGCTATTCGGCTTGTTGAAGGGCTATAACAGGAAAGAAGTTTGGAGGATTAGCACAGCGAGGCTCAAAACTGGCATGAAAGTGCATTTTTTAGCAGCAGTAAGCAAACTTCAAAGTGCATTATAGAAATTCTTGAAGGAAGGATACACAAGAGTTTGAATGAGTATGATTTTTAGATTATAAATTATAATGTATATCCCATAAGCCACTGCCTGGTGCTTTGGCAACCTGGATCACCTGTGGAGTATTATCCGATGCCACCCATAGCTTATGGATCTTCAAATTCATTGAAGGTGTTTCAGTCAACTTCTCCTTCTTCTCATCCTTTGCGGGTAGATACTGAGCAGGCGGCAGCCGATCAGGGCCGCCCAACAAGATCATCTGGAGGCGTCCAAGAGGAGGACTATAGAATGTTTTCAATCCACAGACAAATGTATGATCTTTCTGCCTACTATGAACATAAGCAGGGCCCTGCAAGTAAAGTAAGAATCGAATCCGTATCCTTATGGAGCAACTTTGACGACTTTGTGTGCAATAATACTCTGACAAAGGCCATCAACATTGTACCGGAAGCATGTGATTTCACCACACGTGTGGGCAGAAAAGAAGTTCAAAAGAAGTTTATCGACCTGTTTAGTATCGCAAATACCAAACTCTCGGAGGAAAACATAAGTGTCAGTTTCCAAGATGCTGAATTTGCAGACATTGTTGGGTCGTGCGACGCTGTTGTGCTTCATGGACAGGGACAAGAGGTTGCAGCCATTGGAATTTTTGAGAACGATGATCGTGTACCCGCTATGGGAAATGATTTGTTCTTCCAACAAGTTCTCACAAAAGCTGATAATGTTTCAGCTCAGCTCTCTAACGGCGAAGAAAACACCGCAAATTTGACTCGAGACATGTGCAGCATAATGCTAGTCAACAACTGTCGTTATGGATATATTTCCAGTGGAAAAATAACGAGAATTGTAAAAATTATCAGAATGCCCCATAGCAATTCTTCCTATGTTCCGAACATTATGTCCATTGAGATTGCCATCTCACCAGCCATTCAATGGGAAAAGACACGGCCTTACACCCTGTTGGATACTTTGCTGGCATTGGGATCTCAATGTGAAGCTGAAAAAAACCTTGATAAGGAAAAAGCAGAAGTGAAGTTCAGCTTGTCTATACAAACTTTGGCCGAGCCAGATGTTTGTAGCTTAAGCAAATTTGAGCAGCAATGCGTCGGTAGAAAGAAATGGTGGAAATATAAAAAAGACAACGATATGATAGCAGCCATAAAATTTGCTGTTTCCAATGATTTGCCCTCTTCTCTCGATGCAAATTTGATTTATGAAGACAAGAAACAAGATATCAGCTTTGGCTGGCTTTGGCTTTCACTCAACCCCGAGCGAATGGCCTCCGAGCTTATACGGAAGCAGGAGTATGAGTTCAATTTTATAACTAAAAATGATGAGTTTAACCAGGCACGACCAGTAATGTTGAAATCTGTCAGCTACATCGGTGACTATGACCGTGAAAAGTTGGAGCGACTCAAAAATGAAGGAAGAGTATACGAATACCTTGGAAAACAAGGTATATCTGTCGTGTCCAAAAAGTATGTTTTTGGGGATGTTCTGGGCTCCATGCTAGTACTAGCTCTGGAACCCGTTGGCCGGCCAATTCTTCCAGAGAATTTGAGTCGCAATACCAAGGAGCAGATACGTGCCTGCGTCTCAAGCCTCCACGAGTACAAACTACTTCACGGGGATATTAGATTGTGCAACTTCCTCATTGATGCTTGTGGGAGAGTTCGTATAGCCAATTTCGGTAAAACTAAGTTATACAACCGCCTCCATTCCATTCTAATGATGGAAGAAATGAGAGAAGTTGACAACATGCTGGATCTTCATTCCGACATTGAATAGTGAATTCACTGGGATCCAGCCTTAAACACAGACAAGGATCGCTCAATATACTAATAAATAAGCATATAAATCAGTTTTTGATTGAAAACCAATTGCCTCCACAAAAACAGTTTTTCTGGAAAGCCATTGTCCATTGGGATGGGCTGCCCTGTTGGTCCCATACTGAGAAAGATCCGCACCGGGCGCATCGGCGCTCGCGTGATTCTCTTTCGGCAAGGACCTGCTTTCTTAGTGCGTCTACTCGTTTAACGGCAAAAGATGTCGAGCCATTCTTTAACAAAGACGAGAAACCAGTAAAATCCATACCAGCTAACTGGTTGGAGGTTTGCAAATCAAGCCAAGAAACGTCATAAAAGTACAGTTTCGGCAAGTCGACCTCAGAGACGATATTTTTTTTGAAGCTCTCCACACACAGCTCAGCTGATGTATGTAGTCGGTTAGAGACTATACCATCAAAAATAAGAGATTGCTCTATAGTTAAAACGTTGGCTGGAGGTATATTTGCAACAGCGCTCTTTACAGAGCCATCAACGTCAGCAAGCATCCGCTCAAAAGCTGTCAAAGAGACAGGTGACATGAGAATAGTATCCCTGAGCCTGTGGTAAGCAGCCCTTGTTGGACCGCCAGTGTTGCCTCCTTGAGATTCTGCAAGACGGCCAGCGATCTGCTCCAGATTTCTGATTATCCGTAGAGAATACATCAGAAGCATCCTTGGAACTTTACTCAGCAGCAATGAAAGACCAAGAGAGTTGCCATTGTTCTTTTCAAGAAATGAGGTAGTGCTTTCTTCTAAAGAAATCAAGTATAATTGTTGGCTCAGAAATGCGATGAAGTCGGTACACCATCTGGTAATTCCAATGATGGACAGAGTATTTGCAGCACGCATTTCTAGAGCTTCAGCAGTGAATGATGCCGAAGGGTTATTTGCTGATTTCTGCTGATGTGCTGATGCAGTCCGTAAAGTAAAAGTTAGAGAAAATGCTAGTAACCGTAGGTTCAGCACAGTCCAGCCAATATTACCCATGGTATTCTTCTCCCAGTGCTTGGAGGTACCCAAAACCATCTGTAATCCAAGAAGTCTCTGCAAAGACGGGTTCACCATTACCTTATCAATGTGGTAATCTTTCGGCACATCAAGAGTAAAATTTATTGCACGATGGCTCTCACGAAGAATAAAATGTAAGAAATGATCCTTTGCTTCTGGCGGACAGATTTCAAGCAAACTCTTTGCAAGACAAAATATGTCATCACTACACATGCTAGAAAAACACGAGACAGAGTGAACCACAGCCAAAGATATGGCCAATTTTGGTATCAATTCCTGGTCATATGAAGTATTCAAAAAAGCTTGTCTTAGAGGGTTTGAAAGTTTTGGACTTTCGCTAGTCAGATTGGGATCGAAGTAAACATACGAGCACAGAGTTGGAGAGAGGCAGGCATCCGAAATAAAGAAATCCAGCTTGGGAAATCTGAGTCCAACATCAATAGGTGATGTTATAGCGTCAGGATGATTTTGAACGCCCCGATATTCAAAGTCAACAGTTCCATCTGCTTTGATTATGTATGACTCAAGATCGCAAAAGCCCCAGCCAAGATTGATGATGGGTGCGTCATAGTCTATGCTAGAAACAAGTTGAAACTCTGACGCAACAGAGATAGGAGCATCCTGATCCGAGGATCCAAGCTGGTAAATAGCAGGATGAAAAGGCAGAGGTTTTTTCTTCAATTCGAATTTCTGCAGAATGCTTTTGTGAGTAGAAGCCGAACTGAATACAGCAAGAATAGTAAAATCAAATGGCTCAACCTGAGTCTTGCTGAGAGGAGGGAGGGGACAAACAAGATGGGTCAAAGAAAACTCAGGCATGGAACTAGGTAAATCTAGAATAGTGATGCAAAGCCTTGTGATATTCAGCTGAGCTACCTCAGACATATTGTAACCAGCAGTTTGCTGCCGATTTCCCGTTATTGAAGAAGACCATTTTATAGATACCGTGTGAGTCTTTATGCAATTGATAGAGGGATAGTAAGTGTTGATATACATCACATCTTCCCGAGATCCCTGTATGCTAGCATGTGAAATGACACTGTTAGCAGGAATAGAGGAGGAAGCAGAATTGGCAGCTTGATCTGGGCTAGATGGTTCGATTTGATCCAGAGCCATAGAGACTTCGTAATATCTTGAATCAGAAGAAGCGGCTTGTGCGTACAAGGTGATGATTCCTCGACGATTGATAGACATACAAGCATATTTACCAGCAGCAGGATGACTAGGGCCAACCGACTTTCCCTGGAAAACACCATAACTAGCGGTTGGGCCATTATAAGGCCCATTATTGTTTGGCTTGTTTTGTACGGTCACGGGAGATGCAAACAGCACCCCCTTTTCAAGATCCAGCCATTTGAATCCAACAACTCGATTCAACTCAACTGGCTGCTGCTGAGGCAGGGGACTAGGAAGATGGAGACATACCATCATGGCTGATCCACCTACTACAGAAGCATGAATAGATATACCACCATGATCATCGATACAAGCCAGATCCGTGCCAGGACCATTCCAGGCCAGATGGACTATTGGCCTGTTGCGGTGAATCGTCTCGAGTTTTGGAATTACCAAGGGATCTGAAATAGACCATTCGGCGGCACCCTGTCTGCACTCTAGAACGCAGACATAAACCAAACCTTCACGGATATAAGCGATTGCTCCATGACGCGACCACGCTATTTTTTCATTACAGCTAACTTCCTGAAGCTGTTGGATTTTCCGTGTCAGATGCAATCGGTTGTCGAGGGCTACTGGCATTTTTGGAGGTTGAAAGTTGAAAGATGGTGTTGATGATTTCATGGGAGTTTGATCTGAAGCGGATGATCTGGAAAGGATGAGCAGAATATCAGCAAAAGAGGAGAATATGCTGTGAAGGAGAAAGATTCGTAAAAGAGACGAAAAGCGAGTGATTCTGTGTTCAGTAGAAAATATTCGAGTTGCAGAAGAGATCAGCTATTTTAAAAAGACACGAATAAACTAGATAATAATGTCACGTGACGCGCTATTGTAGTAAATATCATGTAATAATCAAAATTACAACGGAATTCCGGTAAATTAGCCAAGCATTTGAGACACACTGAGATTTGAAGCAGAGCCATTCTGAAGTTGTGAATCCTGTCTTTGGCTTGATGCTGGGTGTTTGCGTTGTAATTGCATAGATCGATAGCAAGGCTTTAATTTACGATAGTTACTAAAAGCATTTAGAGTGCTTGGAATTATCCTTCTAAAAATTACAAAATTATAGGTTGAAGGTAGAGCCATTATCTTTAGATAAACTACCCAAAGTTAAGACTATAAAGTTGAACAGACGGAAAACTTGCAGGTGAATCGACTCTCATGCAGCATTATAACCTAGGTGTTGGTATCTTGGAGTAATAATTTTCGTCATTTGATGGTCCCAGTTGATCCACTCAATATAGGATTGAAACACTAGCGACAAGCTGCAATTAAATGATACCTGATACATGTCTTGTATGAAGTCCTCCACAGTGCTTATGAAGGTATTACTGGACGATTCTCCTATTTGTGGATTCTAGAATAAGAGAGTAGACGTTAAGCACCAAACGGACCAAAAGCAGCAGGCCAGCGATAGCTATCTCCTTGCTGGACGACGTACTACAACATATCTTATTAGCATCACTTTCAATAAAAGCTCATATATAAACTTGCTGTGATAGTCAGAAGTTTCAACAGCAACCCTCCACAAATATGAGAAAAGTTCCCAAACCTTCAATTGGTATCGTAGCTTGAAGTTCAAGCACCCTAGTAAAACCCAAGTTCTATAGTAAAGTCAGGCTAGCACCGCTTCACTTGCTTGCCTGGCAACAAAAAATTACTGCGTTGCACGAACAAGTAGCTCGACTTACAAGATTTATCTACTTGCAGTAACCAATTGATAGATTTTTAGATTCAAAGCGGAAGTTCAAATTAAGGTTTTAGCCAGTGCGATCTGCCCTGCAGAAACCATATTAATACAGCAGTGCGGCTTGGCAGATGAGTGCCAAATGGTTTATAAGCTTTCGAACATGAACAAATGACAGACATACGCTCGAGTAGAGCTCACATCTGTTTGTGATTATGTGCAATCAGCCAGATAGGGACTTTGAAGACATCTCGATAATTTTGCAAGTTGCTTAATGCCTCTTGTCCTGCTATCAAGCGACTTCTAGCCGGTGACTTCCGCCGATACAAGCATTGCGTAGGCCATAAAATTGTCAGAGTACGAAATGAAACAAAAGCTTCAAACGTAGAAATTCTCGGTTTCGAAAACAAGACAGAGTTGTTTCAACTTAATATCGCCCGCTGGCTTGAATGTCTTGCACTCATCCCAATAACATCTACACGTCGTAGAAGTACTAAGGAAACCACCAGGACTAGCTCAAAATCCAGAAATTCACCACAATAGCTCATTTTACCTTTTCAAAACTATTGAACTACAGATGAGAAAAGATATTGTGCATGATTGCTTTTCCGGTGTCCAAGCTATTTATCAACCTCAAGTCAGCTGATTTTGATACAATGCCCTACTAGAGATCATCCCGTCAGCTAATCAAAGCGGTGGCTGATATCAGCATCGGCTCATTTGTAGCAGTGGAAAACAACCAACATCACAATTATAAAGACACTGTTATTAAAACAAGCATCGTCAATCAATCACCTAAAGTTGTCTCATCAAAACTTCCCCAAACTTAAGGTTTCTCCAGAAATTTGGCTCCGTGCAATTTTTACCCTACTACTCCCTCAAGGAGCCAGTGCGGGACTTTGTATTACCAACTATACAACACGTCAACCACCATAAATGAGCTCCATCTTTTACAGACACGAGCACGCTGCGCTTCCAGAGGGCGAGCATGTCACTGTGGATCCCATTGATGGGATTCTTTGGGCACATATTTTCATTATGTTTGTATCGTTCGCAGTGTTGTTCCCTGTCGGCATGGTAGCCGGTCTGGCACGACATCGATCACATGTGCCTATTCAACTGACGGCAGGAGTACTAGCAATAGTCGGGTATTTTCTGGGGCATTCTCACAAGGGTCGAAAGTTTGAAGCTGGTAATATCCATGCACAGTTTAGCAAGATTCTCATGCCAATAGTGCTGGGCCAAGTGGCAGCCGGAATCATTTTAAAGCTCCATATTGAAAAGGGGTTTCTGGGTAAAATAAGACAAGTGCTACTCAAAATACATGGAATAGTAGGAATTTTGATTCCAGTTTTAACTTGGGTTCAGATAGGATTTGGAGCCATCACTATTCCCGGATGGTGTCATGCCGACCATTTGGGCCAATGTCTTGCTCACGGAATCATGGGCTCATCGTTTGTGCTTTATGGCTTTATTTTGACTATCATGCTGTTTGTTGGCGAGGGTGTTTTGAACCGAGCAGGCCGATCTCAAGAGTATTACGATAATCTGGTGATCACCTTGTGGGGTATCATCAACACTTTTACAGAACATCGATGGGGTCAGCCATGGTCTCATGGGGACTACCAACATACATCAATGGGTATCATTTGGTGGTGTGCTGGTATGCTAGGCTTATTGCTTTCTTATGATTGGGTTAATAAGCGTCCCAGAAGAAACCATGTGCCAGCATTGGTGATGATTTTCACTGGTTATGCCATGTCTCAGCATTCTCAGAACCTGATGGTTTCCACAAAAATCCACTTATTTTTCGGATACAGCTTGATGGCTGCTGGACTTGTCCGAATCATTGAGATTTCGTTCATTTTGTCTGACAATGCTCATACTGGCCTGACCATCAAATCATTCCAATATCTGACACCGTTCTTGCTGATTGAATCAGGATGCATGTTTATGGGTGCCCAAGAAGAACAGATGCAGTTTCTAAATGACGCAGGAATCATGCACGGAAGCTACATTCTTGTCATTTCTTCAGTTGCTTTTCTGCTGTTCTTGTGGATACTGTCTTTGGTCAATCTCTACATGTACCTGAGCGGCTCTACCAAATCAAATAGCAGCATTCTCAATGCTGGACGAACACCCATGGGGTATCGACAGACTGCAGGCGGAGCTCCAGCTCAAACTGGGGGCATTGAAATGCAGCCGTTCCTGACTGAGGAGGAAGAGCATGAGTTGGAGCTCAACCGAGAAGAGGAAGAGCTTGATGAACTAGCGAGGCCTTGAAGGGGAATGGGGGCATCCACGGGCACCACTGAAAGCGGACCAGGCGACAACGAGAGGCCGATACCCGCTGATAGGAAGATGTAACAATCAGATAATAATGCATAAGATCAGATAGGATCCAAATGGAGTAAACCGTGTTTTTCTATTAGCGGACGGAGGAATGCGGGACATTGATTGCCCAATTGGGAAGTAGATCTGATAAATTGCGACCAAGTGGCTTCGGCCACTTGAAATTTCGGCCATATGCTGGATTTCGCCGATGGCGGGAATATCCCCAGAAGATGCTTTCCGGTCGTAAGGTGTAGCAAGTAATTACGATTGTGCGCACGACGTTGGGTGAGCCAACGTAACATATTTGGCAATACCGCGTACACAGAAAAGGGGTGAGTAAATTACTTGACCGGAAGAATCAGCTTAAGAAGGGAATTGCCTATTAGTACCGATAACTTTTGTCCTTAATAGATTTTTTTGCGTTATTGTTCTGGATCAGTGGCATTTTTATTGCGTTACTGCATGGCAACGGTCACAGCGCATAGTGCAGATTTCTCACAATGAGAAAAGTCATCTCATCACCAATCAATACGACCTACGGTGACGGGGAGTTCCGGTAAACATCGCAATGCATAACAGAGCAGGGGAAAACCCCTCACGTTAACTATGGCATACCATGGATCCGCCGCTATCGGCATTCAGAGAAATTTTTTTCATCCCCCCACCATTTAGTCATAGGCGGTTGTTGGATGTTTCCAGTGCGAGATCAGCCAGTTGGTGTCCAATGAGAGGCCGATATCCACTGATAAGCCCAAACTGGTTAAGGCGACTACGCTCCGATACGGCTGGTGATCCAATCTAGTGAGAAGAGCCCGCCAATAAGCCGATTATAAAGAGCCAAGCAGATCCACCCCTGTGAGAAAGAGTTTTGAAAAATCTAATCCTCTGCATTTTCTGACCTTCGTCTCACCTAAATATAATCATGTCTGAACCCGAATTCGAACAGGCTTTCAACGAGCTTTCTTTCACTCTTAAGAACTCCACTGTCTTCAAGGAGCACCCAGAGTTGGAGAAACTCATCTCTGTCATTTCCATTCCTGAGCGAGTCGTTCAGTTCCGTGTCGTATGGGAAGACGATAAGGGCGAGCTCCAGGTCAACCGAGGTTATCGAGTCCAATTCAACTCTGCCTTAGGTCCCTACAAGGGAGGTTTGCGATTCCATCCCACTGTCAATCTTTCTGTTCTCAAGTTCCTTGGTTATGAGCAGATTTTCAAGAATGCTTTGACCGGCCTTAGCATGGGTGGTGGTAAAGGTGGCTCTGACTTTGATCCCCAGGGCAAATCCGACAATGAGATCAGAAGATTCTGCTACTCTTTTATGAGCGAGTTGTGCCGACACATTGGTGCTGATACCGATGTTCCTGCTGGAGACATTAACGTCGGAGGTCGAGAAATCGGCTTCCTTTTCGGTGCTTACAAGAAGTACAAGAACACCTGGGAAGGTGCTCTCACTGGTAAGGGTCTTGCCTGGGGTGGATCTCTTATCCGACCTGAAGCTACTGGTTACGGTCTCATCTACTATGTTGAGAAGATGATTGAATATGCTACTGAAGGTTCTGAATCTTTTGCTGGCAAATCTGTAGCCATCTCTGGTTCTGGTAACGTTGCTCAGTATGCTGCTCTCAAGGTCATTGAGCTCGGTGGTACTGTCAAGTCTCTTTCAGACTCTAAGGGTACTTTGATCGCTGAGAATGGCATCACCAAGGAGGACATTGCTAAGATTGCCGAAATCAAGCTCAAGCATAAGCCTTTGACCGCCATTGAGTGGGGTTCTGGCTACAAGTTTGTTGCCGGCTCTCGACCTTGGACTCACTTCTCCAAGATTGACGTCGCTTTGCCTTGTGCTACCCAGAACGAGGTCTCCGAGTCTGAGGCTGAGGCCTTGGTCAAGGCTGGCTGCAAGTTCGTTGCTGAAGGTTCTAACATGGGTTGCACCATGGAGGCCATCAGTGTTTTCGAGAAATCTCGAACTTCTGAGAAGAAGGGTACCTGGTATGGTCCCGGTAAGGCTGCCAACTCTGGAGGAGTCGCTGTTTCCGGTCTTGAAATGGCTCAGAACTCTCAGCGAACCACCTGGACTGCTGCTGAAGTCGACAGCAAGCTTAAGGACATTATGATCAACTGCTTCGTCACCTGTGTTGGTACTGCCATCAAGTACTCTGCCAGTGCTGACAAGAAGGCTCATCTTCCTTCTCTGGTCGAGGGTGCCAATGTTGCTGGTTTCCTCAAGGTTGCCGATGCCATGAAGTCTCACGGTGACTTCTGGTAAACAATATGCTACCTCTTTATATAAATTTATTATCTGGACGGTGTTACTGCTGCCTTGGACACTATAGAACGTTAGAAATGAAAGACATGAATAACATTGACATTAATTAAAGTTGTATGAGATCATCGAAATTACTGATGTAAGCAAAGCTGTAAGTACGAGACTCATGAAGTATCATTGCCATTTGAGTATAAATCAACAATAAGTCGTAGACTGAAATTATTGGACTTCTAAGTCACAGACTGAAGTCGTTAAACATTTATTTCACTGACTGACCTGATCAAGCTGGTGACGCACATCGATCATCTGACTTATTCTTAGTGATCGATTTGTAATGCCATCTCACAAGATAGCTCAGAGATAGTTCCAATCATATACCGGAAACATCGGTGCAAATCCTGTCGTAACATCATCTGGCCCTTGACTCTCAATCAATAATCCAGCTTGAAAGGATGTGCCTCCGTATTAAAAACATAGTCGTCCAAAGACACCTTGTCGGGCTCTTCAAACAATAAATAAGCATATTTCAATGTCTCACCCCACCAAAAGCTTTCGGCATTGTTAGTAACGGCCTTGGTTCGAGTGTTCATAGTGACATCAGCAATAGACGTATAGCCGACAACCTGCCCATCCTTTACAATCTTCGTAGCATCAGCAATACTTTTAAACATCTGCCACCCTCGTTCCTGCCATATTTTGTCGCCAGTAATCCTGTACATGTAAAAGACCGATTCCAATGCTTCTGGACGCATTATATAGCTAGGTCGAAGAGACAGGTAAGATCTTGGCATATCGTAAGCACCCTTCACATTCCACCTCATTTCACCAGGATATTCACTGTCCTCGATGAGAGGGTTAGTAGGCATTGTATTTGATCTTCCATCATGAGCTGAGCGACGAGCAGCAATCAGTTCCTTTTCAAAGTCAAAAACGCACGGCTCTTTGCTATCGTAATCACCAGGACATCTTCTAGTCAAAAATGTTTCTGGCATGACTCCAGTTCTTGTACTGTTGTATGCCCACACACATCCTTGTGTGACTTTGGCTGCAAGTTCAACATCTTCTGGCCGATTTAGAAGTCTACCACCAAGAGCAAGCATGCCACCAACATAGCAAACCAAATGGCTCATCTCATCATTCGAAGCCTCAACTCCTCCGGGTTGAATTGTTTTACTATTCAAAAACAATATATCTTCGTTGTTTTCCACCAGAGGACGGTAAAGAAAATGCTTCTTGATAGCCGCTACCAATTTTGTGTACATGGTAGCATATTTCTCTTCCCCACCAGCTAAAAGTTGATACTCTTTCATAAAATATTCAAAAGCACTGTCAGACATCGATCCAAGAGTAAAAACTTGAGCACCTTTGCCGATTCCGGGCTGAATGGTATCAACTGGCTCACACGTGTAAACGGGCCATACACCAGCAGAGTTTTTTTCAATAAGAACCTTTTTTTTGTAATCAGAGAAGTCAGGTTCCACTGGCGCACGCTTTTTCTTAGCTCGTTGCCCAATGCCGGCAGCAGCAACTTCAAGAGCCATAGCTGCTTGCTCGTCTGCTGTCATCTCGTCCACCGCAGCATGATGTAGAGCAAGAGCAACAGGATCTTCCCGAATATTCTCTGGTATATCTGTTTTGAGCTTCGTTCGATCAGCGGCGAGAATTTCAGCATCTGTAATCTTCTTTTTGTGTACAGGATCGTCATCTGCAAATGCTTCTCCCGCAGCCTCTGCAAGCATTTGAGCGTCAGTTTCAAAAGACCCATAAGAACCTGTAGAAGATTCCAAAATTTGATCGCTGATGGCGTTTGAAAGTGATGTGTTTTCCTCCTTAATATTTGCTTTGAGCTTCTCAGCCCCAGTGTCAATCATGATAGCATCATTAGCTTTTGCAGCCCCAGCCCCTCCAATAAGAGGAGAAGTAGGAGCTGAATCTTGCAAGGCCTTCGCAGCTGTGGGGAGTTTGGAGCTATCATCTTCGAATTTGATTGTCTTGCCAAGGCCACTAACAGGTTGAAATGGCACATCGAGTTTGCCTAAATGCTCAGAAGATCTGCAGCCACTGACGTCTAATGTCTGAGGAAGAACCCAAGGAATTACGGACTTGGGAAGAAATTCATAGATCTTATCGGTAATTCGAGCCACGGCATCGTAAAACTTTGGGTCTCCGCTCAACTGAGACAGACGTGTGAACTCAACAGTAAAGGAGCCGATTTCAGCAGTCAAGGCTCCTTGATCTGCTCGATATTTGATTCTCTGGAAATCATCTTCCCATTTGAAGTAGGTAAGAGGCATGTGATTTGGAGTATCAAAAGCGCCTATCAAAAGTTCACCGAGATTAACTGCCTGGTCTAGAAGAACCTTTTCTTTACCACCAGACAGATCATAAGACGACAACAGCCCACCTAGATAACGGATAGTGGTCTCAAACATGGGTATCACCTTGCGGTAAGTGGAGTTAAAGTGGATCTTCTCGACAAATTTTAAGGTTTCCTGGAACTCTTCATCCAGGCCCATAATTTGCAAGGTATCCATTGTGTCGACCATAGTAGCAGCCCAGCCTAAGAATGGATCAAAAGCTTCATTAGTCAAAGGTTTCAGCTCATCATAACCCCATGCATATTCTTTATACTGATTCCAGGATGTACGAAATACCTGTGAGACAAAATTTTTTCGTTGTAACCGGACAGTCTTTTCATCACCCGTTTCTTTAAACTCCGTGGCTTGAACTCGTGGCCGCTTACTCAATTTCGGCTTAGGCAACTGAGCCAGTTTTTCTCCAGGAATAGGAAACTTTGGCTGCCGAGGTAGATGGGCTTCGCCCAGTAAAATTCCTTTAGGATTACCATTTGTATTTCTTGATGCACCCCCGCTACTGCTCAAAACCTCATAATATTTGAGAGGATTGTCAATAATATCAGAAGATGCGTACTGACTGCCTACTGAAGAATCAATTGCTGGAGGTTGAGAAGGAGGTTTGTGGTGGGATTTGGAGAAATCACCATCATGAGCAGCCGGCGGCGGCACCTGGTCATTACTAGGGGTATCAAGCTTAGGCAGTCGAGGAGGAACTTGGCCATGACGAGAATCAGCAGGCAAAGGAAAAGTCAAATTGCTAGCAGTAATTTGATTGGGGTGATCATAGTCTTTAAGCTGCCAGTAAAAGAAGCCGAGCAGTGTTAGCACCGCTAGGTATAGTCGGTATCTGCGAGGTCTGAACAGCGATGATTTCCACATGATGTGCAGCTGCACAATTCCACAATGACAAGCACCAGGCTCGAGTCTTTATATATACGTTTCGGGAACGCGGAAAAGGAGTACAGGGCGGCGTTCGGATCACTTAATGGTAAATTACTGATATCAAGTTAGTGTTTCTTGGCATTAAGCTTGCCGCTGATAAATGTGAGCAGCTACCCCGTTTGGAGGGAGGGGGTAACCAATATAGAAGAGACGAGGTCTGGTTTGGGGGGGGGGGACCGTAGCAAGAAAAACAAATCTATGGGAAAACATGGGAAGAAGCAAGCCACTTATATGGTAAAAATGTCTGGGGAGACCCTCACTAGCTAAGGGACTGACTAGCAGTATTAAGAACAGGAAACCGGCCCAGGATTGTTTATTAATTACATATGTCACGTTGAGGTTGTTTCTCACGCATGTTGCAGCTGACATATATAAACCCTGCACAGTGCATTCATAAATATCTCCGCCGGGAGTTTTCAGATGCGAGAGGGGATGTAAGGCAGCCTGTACCAAATATACTGATGTGGTGGACATACCAGTGGAAGCAGATCTGGGATACGAGAGTAGAGCCACAAAAGTAGAGACTAAAGTAGAGATTAAAAGTAGAGACCGAAGTAGATGTATTCATTTTAGACTGAATACAGCTTGATCGACGGTATTTTGAGCAAGTTTTACGATCCCCTTTAATTTTACGCGATTTTTTACATTTGACACGACTCTCGCTGCAGTATCTGGCAAGCCTTGTTAAAGCCTCGATGCCTAGCAGTGAATATTTTTGCCCAATTCATGTACCCCATTAAAAAACTACCGAGGATCGACCTCCTACCTAGCATCACGAGATTTAAAGCCTCGCCGCTGTGCAATGCTAAAATCCACCTTTCATTTGGTGTCTCAATGCATTAAAGTTTGCTAAGCTCGACGGGATCGGCAACTACTGTGCTGTGTGCTGTGCTTTACTGGGGTTGGCTGGTTGGCCAACCCGCTGGCTGGGTTGAACGGTAATGGGACAGGCTGGTTAGGCGGTGTACAGCGATGATCAAACGCTTACCCTGGAAGGAGCCCACTCAGCAGTCCAAAAATAGATTCACCCACCACCGCATATCTATCGTGTCTGCGCATATATAAACCAGGGGCAGTCCTTTTAGATTTGACTCCATCAAAAACTCACATTCGCTGTTTTTAAACACTCGCTCGCTACTTCACAAAGCATTGCCATTTGATTATCACAATGCTCTCTACTACTACTCCTTCTATTACTGCTGCTTCTGCATCTGATCCTATGCTCTTTGAGCCCGAGCTTGTTCCTGCCTTTGTTCAGAAAGATCTTCCAATGGGCTACACCATCCGTCCTTTGAAAGCAAGTGATTATGAACGGGGAGTTTTGGATGTTCTTAGAGTTCTTACGGTTGTTGGAGATATTTCCAAGGACGACTTTCAGGCCCAGTTTGATTATTGGTTGAGACGAAATGACACTTACTTTACTGTGGTTATTCTCAACACTGTTGGTAGAGTGGTTGGTGTTGGCTCTGTTATTGTTGAGCGAAAACTCATTCATGAATGCGGCCTTGTTGGTCACGTTGAGGATATCGCTGTTGCTAAAACCGAACAAGGAGCCAAGCTCGGCTTGCGTTTGATCCATGCCCTCACTGAGATTGCCAAATCACAAGGTGCCTACAAGATCATTTTGGACTGCTCTGAGCATGTTGTTCCTTTCTACGAAAAGTGTGGATACACTCGATCCGGCTCTCAGATGACCATCAAGTTCAATACTGATGCTCGTTCTTCCTTGTAAATCATCCTATGATGCATTTTCTCAAGGGCGGATCTGACACACCTCGACCCCTAGTTTGACGTTTTAGGCAATGGCCAAACATGAGCATTGACACCATGAAATTTATTTTTATTTCGATAACTGCATTCCACCGCTGCCAGGTGTGACTTGATTATTTATTTATGTAGCATAATAGTTGATAGTAAAAAAATTATTTTGTTTGACAGTCAGCATTTTAATGGGTTCAATGTTTTTCTATTGAATGTATCTGTAAATGATAATTCCACAAATTCAATTATGTCCCAAAAAGTGCTGTCTAAAATAGGTAACTCCGCCGAAAGATTCTTTATGGTGTAAAGAGCTAACTGATGGCCCCATAACAGGATTTTTTTGTAAGCCGTCAAATAATTATAAGAGAACGTGCGTATGTTTCCAGCAGTTGAATAATCCAGTGAGGTAGATAGTTCTGCAAAGCTGATTATGATCTTCCTCGCTGGTTACTTTGCATTATGTAGACGTATGGAGGGCTCATTTGAGGCACTACAGAGATGGAATTATTGCAGCATGAAATCGCATCACAGCATATTTAATGAGCTAGCTCTATTGCTATAATCTTTCTAATAGGATAAGCACGATTTCAGGATTATGACTTAAATCACAATAAATCTGATAGACTTGGTTGAAAAAATATTCCACCGATTGCTACAAGGGCAACATATCTGATAGAATATTGATCTTGTTATCAGTTAGTGCGATGAGGTGCGATGAGATGCGATAAGATTGCGATGGTACCTTACGAGTTTATCCTTATACTACGGATCTCACTACAAATCATATTTGATGGTGATAAGGCCTTAGCGAATAAGTTACCTGATCAATCACATCACATATCACATATCACATATCACATTGGTTTGACCATACCTGCATTCACAAATCAGTCTCATCACCTCCATTTCGCACTACATCATCTTCATTCATGTATTACAAAAGTTCTTTTTATTTGGACACTAATCAATCATTCCTATACAACTTCATCACAAGCCTGTCTACAAGTTAACTTTTGTAGTGGGCCAAGTGTAGTTACTTCGGTTGGTGGCATAGCCTCTGTCAGCCAGGTATTTATGCAAACTAGCAGGTCCATTAGAACCGTAAGAATAGTATTCCAATTTCAAGTCCTTGCCTTGTTTTTCAATCCAGTGCAACAGAGGCGTGAAAATCTTCCAAGATGCATCAAGTTCGTCGTCTCGTACAAACTTGGAGTGATCTCCTCGAATAGCATCTAAGATGAGAATTTCGTATGCTTCAGGAATAGCCATGTCAGTGTATCGGTCGTGATAAGACAAGTCCATATCAGTGAGGACAGTCTCGTTGCTGAAACCAGGAGTCTTCGCATTCATCTTCAAGTAAATGGCTTCCTTGGGCTGGATTCGCAGAACAAGCTCGTTTCGAGTGATATCCTTGAACATTCCCTTGGCCACATCCTTGAACTGGATTCGAACTTCAACCTTTGCTTCATTCAAAGCCTTACCGGCTCTGAGAACAAAGGGAACACCTTCCCATCGTTCGTTGTTGATCTGAAGTTCCAAAGCAGCAAAAGTAACACACTTTGAATCAGGATGGACGGTCTCATCATCGAGATAAGAAGGCTTCTTGCCATCTTCAGACTTGGAATACTGTCCGAGAAGAGAATTCTTAGGGTCGATGGGGGAGATGGCTTTGAGAACCTTGACCTTTTCGTCACGAACATCCTCGGGAGCGGCAGAAACGGGTCGTTCCATACCAATGAGAGTCAAGACCTGCAATAAATGATTTTGCATAACATCTCTGATAATTCCAATTTCATCGAAATAACCTCCTCGACCTTCAGTGCCAAAAGGCTCCTTGAAAAGGATTTGAACCACTTCAATATTATTCTTATTCCATGAAGCATTGAAAAATTGGTTTCCAAATCGCAATGGAACAATGTTGTTGACCATATCCTTTCCAAGATAGTGATCGATTCGGTAAACCTCATTCTCGGACCAGACGGGAGCAATGGCCTTCTGCAGCTCTCGGGAGGATTCCAAATCATGACCGAAAGGCTTCTCAATGATGATCTTGGCATCGCCTTGTTCGCCAGGATAAACATTCTCCTTCAAATTCTGAGAAACTTCACCAAAAACATTAGGAGGTAAAGCCAAGTAAAACAATCGGTTTCGACGCTTGTCACTGGTTTCCAACTCCCGGACATGCTTATCAAGCTCCTGGAAGGCCTCGGCTTTGTCATAAGCACCAGCAACATAGCTACAGAGACTCTGGAAATCAGATGTCTGAGTCTTTAGTTTAGAAGAAGCTTCTTCTTTGTCAGATTCAGGCTTGAAATAAGAAGCGAGTCTTTCTTTAAATTCATCAGCGCTCATCTTAGTACGAGCATAACCGACAATCTTAGTATCCTTAGGAAGCAAACCCTTTCGGAAAAGATTGAAAAGAGCAGGGAACTGAATGTTAGTAAACAATTGATCAATTATTCATGAAGATTTTCTTCAATGATCAACCCGATCCTCATTGCTCTAACAACTGTACCCCGGTGAATCCCAAGGGTAGTATAGCAAAGCAACCAATAAGTCATCGATTAGGAAGGGCAAAACAACGAAATACATACGGTTTTCTTCTTAGCCAGATCGCCAGAAGCTCCTAATACGACAATAGTAACATTGTCTTTGAAATTGACTACTTGAGACTGAGGAGTAGGTGGAGCTGAGCTCATTGTTCAAGTTCGTTGATGATTTGAATATGAAAAGAGGTGGGGGCAACTGGGTGATTTTATATACTGGGACCGAGCCTTGTTGAGTCTAGACAGAAGTGACGGAGCAACGATGCCGCGAGACTCGATTATGAGAAGTATGACAAATCCGACAAGGAATCTGAAATGACTTTTTAATTAATGACCTTAGATTGACTAGTCAAGATGATTTTGTCATTGTTTTATTGAATGGTTGTTTACTCTTGCTACATAGCTCTGACGACTGATTGTATCTGATTTAACTGTTGGGAGCCCTTTATCACCAGGCTGACAAAGATGGATTTCTAATCAAGGCTAAAGCAGATGGAATCCGAGCAAAAAAGCGATTTGGTCGAACAAATTGAACATTGAGATGGCCCTGAAATTTTACTAGAGAAATGATTGGAATCTTTTAGCCCGTTTCTTTGCCAGCCTCTACGTTTGGCTTCGGGCTGTTCGCTGTGTCCGTCATCGGCATTTTACCAATGGAAGCTTGTTTAAGTCCGCTGCGGGATTGAGCGGCCTCCCACATGCTTCAGGTGGTAATGAAAAACCAAAGATTGTTAGGCTGGGATTATATAGCCCTTGGAACCTGCTGGTATCAGCCAGGTAGATGTGATTAAAACCCACGGCTATTTATTATTATTAGCAAATAGCCGAGACACCATCGCAATGATCCAAATTGATGATGACCCCCATCTCTCTCTGGCCCACTCCAAACCATACCCCACGTAGAAGATCGTACAACACTGAAAATCAGCTTGGAAAAATATTTTTTTCTCAGGCCTATCGTCGACTGGGAGCTGATCATGTGACTCGGTGCCTCCAAAACATGCTGGTCAGGATGAAAATCGGAGTTCCCGCGAATTGAAGGCCCTTCCGACATATTCTATCGTTAGTTTTATTTACCAGCTCGAGCCGACTTGCAATGCTTTGGGTATAGCTTTGTCAAGCTCTTTGCTGACGGCCTGGAACTGGGCGTCTCGAAGAGTATGGATTTCTCCTTTCCATACTTGTTCTAACAGGCGATCAATTGCCTGCTTTTGTAACTCAATTTTTTTCATGTCATCGTATTTTTCCTCCAGTATAGTTTTCCACTCTTTTGCTGGCGTAGCTTCCTGTTTACCAATCTGTCCTCCTCCATTAAGGCATCCGCCAGGACATGCCTGTACCTCAGCATAATTCCATAGCGTTGGATCAGTACCGGCAGTAACACTGGCTGTTTTTCGAGACATAACCTTTCCTTTTTTGCCAGTTTTTAATTTTCTCACCAGATTCTGAATGTTCCTAAATCCGTAGACGTATGCTAATCGGGCCACCACTTCTCCTGTTGATTTGTTCTTGACATGAAATTCTGCAATGTCACTATTTTTTCCACTGAATTGCTCTATAATGCACTCTGCTTTTTGCTCCGAGATCAAATTAGACATTACGTAGTCCATGTAGCCACCTGATGAATTTCCCTCGTTCGAGAGCCAATCTTCTCCCTCAGAGGGCCAATGCATTAATGATGGAGCATCGACATTTGCTTCACTAATCTGGTCGAACGACAGTCCTCGATCACTAAGGAGTTGCACAATCTCCTTAGCCGTGATAACGCAGTCTACATCTGCTGCGTTATTTTGCTTGAACTCTGGCCTAGCTGCTTCTAGTTTCTTGTCAAAACATGGCATCAATGACAAATGATATACTTGACTGGGATCCACTCCATATTGCTGACTTACTAGACTTTTCAGCAAAGTGCCTGTGATCTGCTGAGGAGACTTGACAGACGAAAGATACGGAATCATATAGTCATGAGTCTTTTCCACGTAGCAAGTCCATCCTGGACATGAGCTGCTCAATAAAGGTCCCGACTTGGTTCTGTATTTGGCCAGAGCTTCTTCAGCACAATAACGCAAAGAAATGGCTCTTCCCACTTCCATGCCTACAACATGCTTGAATTTTAGCTCGTTATTAAATAAGTTTTTCAGTTTTCGGTCCACCGAGTCCACCGTTAGGCCATATGTCGCAGCAAGGTTGGCTCGTACCTGATGACTAACAGAACACACATACACCTTCCATGAGGGAGAATCCAGGGCCTTAAGAACCTCTTGATGGCTCTGCATAGACACCAGTACACTTTCTGCCGATGTTATACAGCCAGAACATGCTAAACAATCACTGAGAGAGATCTGTGCTGCCTCCAGCTCCTGTTTTCCAGAGTCGGTGATTTCGGCGGCTTGCCCGTCTATGCCGATTTCGATCTCGGCCTTCCCCGTCAGATTCGTCTTTTTAACCTCTACAGGTTTTATGCAAGCGACTCCTGGAGATATGAAATCATTCAAATCATCTGCAGATAAAATCGCACTCATCAGTTGTTAGATAAATAGGTGATAACGGAAATGAATGTGATACTTTGGTATATTTATTGTCACAAAAAAAATGTTTCAGCCGTGCCTGGATCGGTAATCTTATCAAGCAACAAAATACCAGCTGTGATTGGAACGGGAGAGGTGGCGAACCCGTTTGATATACATAATAACTATATAAAGACACGAAATTCTTCTAGAAATATTTATAGGGATGCATTATCCGTCATCCGGGTATTTCATGTTTCGAACCTGCAGAAGTTGCTCACGTGATTGCCGGCTCAGCTCAGACGTCACCTATTTCTCCGCATCGCACGCTTGCTCTCTCCTTTAGCTCAACATGCTTGCTAGGTACAAAGGCCCTGCAGGCTCTTTATTTAAACTTTCGACAGCTCGTTCAAAGCTTATACTGCGGCAGCCAGGAATCGCTCCTGCTAGCCGCCTGGCTCTTTGTCGATTCAATGGCACTGTTGCCTCTCCACCAGAAGCTGAGAAGTCGGCAAAAACCGTCGATGGATCCAGCGTAGAGCACCCATCGAAAGATGAAGCTACGTCAATTCCTGAAGCTGAGAAAAGTGACGATGTTGAGAAAACAACAGGTGTCATTGAACAGGAGGATCCTAGACAGGGACTTGTTTATTATGACAGAGTGTACCCGTTTCTATTCCGTGTATGGTGGCTGCGTCAAGCAGCTAATCTGCTATTGCAAAGAACAAAAGACAATGTGGTCACTGCAATTAAGGAGCAGTCGATTCCTGATAGTCTACCTGTAAAAATTGACAAGTTTCTGCCACGAGAGAAAGACGGAGGTGTGTTTTTGTCTTATACTGTGGTGGATCCGACGCTAAGCGTGGAGAAAGCTGATGAGCAAATGCTGGAAAAGCTCAACGCAAATGCTAGGCGGTCTTGGTTCAACATGTTCCAAAAGATGAGAATGTTTCCCGTCAAAGGAACTCCGTGGCTAGAGGATCTCCGTCGAACTTCCACCAATAAATTGAAGGTCGAGTTTGAAGGCCCCGATTTGTCTCAGGAAGCTCTTTATTTGCTGTTCCGAAGATACGGTCCAATTATTGATATAATTCCTCCTGCGCCTGGATCAAAAGATATTCCTCGTTCTGCTATTGTTGCTTTCTCTCATTTCAGAGATGCCGCTACTGCTCGAAACTGTGTGAATGGCGTAAAACTAGGTGAAACTAAGGTTCATATTTTATACCAACCCTACGATCATCGCAATATCATTGCATCATGGATCATGGACCATCCTAGAATTGTCATTCCCATACTGGTTGCATTGCTTGCCGGTCTAGCCGTTATTATTTTTGAACCTATCCGAACGTTTTTCATCCGTAAAAAGATCTGTGGAAAAGCAGCATTTGATGATTATAAGATAGTTCGACAGCTTCGGAAGGCTTGGCGTGAAAGCTGGGGCTTCCTTGGAGACGTTACCGGTGGTATGGTTGGTAGAAGGTATGGCGAAGATGCCGAAGCTGAACATTTATGGGATGACCGTGCCAAGAGCGCAGAGGTTTTGAAACAATGGGTTAATGAGGGTGTGAATACTTTTATTGTTGTCAACGGTCCCCGTGGAAGTGGCAAACAGAATCTCGTAATGGATCATGCTCTTCGTGGGCGCGCCAACGTTCTCTCAATAGACTGTGATCAGTTAATCAAATCACGATCTGATTCACAGTTTCTGAGCAACGCTAGTAAGGTTCTCGGTTATTTCCCAGTGTTCCCTTGGATGAATAGTGTAGCAATGTTTATGGACACGATTGTGCAGGGTCTTACTGGACAAAAGACTGGATTTGCCGAATCTGACGAAACGCAGTTCAAGAACATGCTGACAACTGCTGCAATTGCTATCACTCAGACTGCCCTTGAGAACAAAAGATCCGTTTTGGAAAAAACAGCTATTGCGGAAAAATCTGTTGGTGCTGATTCCATAATTGCTGCGTCTCAGGATGGTGGAAATGACAATGGTGCCAGTATGAGCGATGAGACTTTCTTGCAACTCCATCCCGAAGAGCGTCCCGTCATTGTTATCAAACATTTCCTTGGTAGATCTGAAAACAGAAGATGGGTCTACTCTCAAATAGCAGAATGGGCAGCGAGTTTGGTGACATCGAACGTTGCACATGTTATTTTCATCACTGCTGATGTTAGCTACGATAAGATTCTGTCTAACCAACTGCCAAATCAGGTCTTCAAGAAACTTACTATTGGTGATGCTAATAAGGAATCAGCCAGGGACTATATTCTCAAACAATGTGCCGAGCAAGAGAAACTTGTAGACCGTGCTCTGAAAGAACAACAAGATCCAGAAAACGAAGTTGTCGGTGACCAGACTGAGAAGGTATCTGAAAGTTTGCATCACATCTCATTTGACGATGCCGAATTGGACAAGGCTTTAGACCCACTGGGCGGCCGGATGACTGATTTGCAGGCGTTCTCACGCCGATTGAAATCTGGCGAACAGCCTCTATCAGCTGTACTTGATATGATAGATCAGAGTTGCGTCGAAATTGTGCAGATGTATTTGCTCAAAGAATCTTCCGAGTGGACCAGGGATCAGGTCTGGACTCTGATCAAGAGTCTCGCAGGGGTTGGCTTGAAACATCGTTCAGAGAAGGAAAGGGCCCGCATGAGTCGCAGCGAGATTCTCTTGGATATTGATACCGATGCCGCTGTCCCACTAGGAGTATTGATACAGAATGGCAATTTCAAAACTCTCGAGCAACAGAAAGCAATAACGGCGCTGGAGCGAGCAGAGATGATCACTACCATGAGTAAAAATGGTAGACTCACGTCCATCAAATCGGGTCGTCCAATATACCTTGCAGCTTTCACCGCGCTCTTATGTGACAAGGGTCTTTCGGCTTATGTCGAGTCATCCATGCTAGAGGGTGCCATGGCCAAAGAAGATGCCAAGATCGCTAAATACGAAGAAGAACTAGAGCGACTGAACAACGTCGGCTCCAACTGGAGAACTAAGGATCGAATCAACTATGTTGGTGATAAGCTTTATGAGTCTCAGAAAAAACTGATGGCAATGGAGACAAAATTGAACGAGCAGAGAACTATACTCGCAACTATCTCAACTAAATAACCAGAGGTTTCCTATGTATGTATTTATTCTGCAATATATGCTGCTAAATTTTGCTTTTACCATAAGAAATGACGCTCCATGCAATTGTTTTCCGCATGAGATTCATGTCTTGCTGCGAGTAATTGAGGGGCTTATTATGGCTTATTAGACTGACATTGGTGCATGTAAATACACCACAATCATAATGATTTTTTTGCTGAGGACATTTTGCATTTGGAAGTTTATCGAAAGATGCATAGAGCGCCTCAAATTCCGCTGCTCTTTCGGGATATATTCGAGCGCTTTCTTTAGTCATGTAGCCTTGAAGTATCTTGAGGGCTTTATCACCTCCGCTAGGGAGAGAATTGTAGAACTCGAATCGTCGTTCTTTGTTGTTGACAACGGCCAGACACCAGTGTGTATCTGACTGATTGACTGGTACAAAAATATAATCCATTAGAGTCACATCAATATTCTTCCTCTTTGCCCATCTTGCGACACATTCATAGCCTCTCGAGCAGAGAGTGGTGAAGAAATGGGTGGAATGTGCAAATGATTTTGATAGGCTCGCTTTGGTTGCATCTTGAGTAACAAATGCCAGGAAAAAGTCGATCACGCTGTCATTCAGCCAGATTCCGGGAGCCAGAGTCTTGAGATCTCGTAGCTTGACGTCGACTCTGAAGCCTGAGCCCACAATTTGGTTATCTTGAGCAGCAGAGCGACGGAAGTAAGAGTCAATTTCGTCTAAAGCCTCAGAAGCCAAAGGAGGAATTGCATTTTTCTGTAGACCCAGTTTGAATTCTGCAACTTCCTTATCAAACTTGATTCGACTTTCGTGGATTTGCTTGTAAAACTCAGACTTGTCCAACTCCGAGGAAGATACAGGGAGAGTCACGTTAGAAGAATATACAAACTCAGATCGGATATCTCTAGGCTTTTGGCCAGCTTGCTTTGCTCTAGCTCTATCAAATGCCTGCTTGTAGAACACTTGATCGCTGTAGGATAACGGGAAGCCCGATCTGCTACTTTGCAAATCAATGCCACTCCTAGCTATATCTTGAACATGTCTAGTTTTCACAAAGTCCTTAAACTTCTCATGAACGCTTTTTCGTCGCTGTCTGTGACGACTTTGATTCCCATCAGTGACTGTAGAGTGCCGGCTGGTATTGGATACGAAGCTATCACCATATGTGGAGAACACACTAGAATTAGGGGTATTAGACCGAGAAGGTTTCTTTTTGAGATTCAGAGATGTTCCATAGGGTGCAGAAGATGCATTTGAACCAGAGTTCATGGCATAGGTATTGACAATATGCTGACCCAAGGAAGGACGTCTCGGCAATTTCACTGAAGATGCATGATTCTCGTCTTTCAGAGGTATAGTTTCAGTTTTGAAATCTCCAAGAAGCGAGCGTATCTTATTTTTTGGGTTGACAATTATATCGTCGCTGCGTTTCACAGGAGTGTATTCATTTCCTGTATGCAAGTTACCATTGGCTTCTTGGTCACCATTTAATTTCCCAGAGTTATGGAAAAGAGATCTCAGAAAATCGCCGCCCATGTTCTTGGATTTCCCTGGAACCGGTGTACTAGCAAATGGATGTGGAGTAGAAGCCCCGACGGGGCTGGGAAACGGTCTGAACGAGTCTGAACCAATGTCTGTGTCGTCCTGACTGAAGTCCACAGAAGTATCAGCCAGCGATGACCGAATGACTGTATCAGTCTTGGGAGAAAGTTTACCAATGGTTGGTGATGCCTTGTTATGATTGCTGATATTGACGTTTGGGTGTATCTGGGACATTTCCAGGGCAGAAGAGGAACCAGCATTAGGATCAACAGCAGCAGAACCAAAGACAGTAGCAGCAGTAGTAGCAGCAGCAGCAGCAGAATCAGCAGAATTTAAAAAATTGGCTGATTGATGAGCTTTTGCAAACTGCTTGAGCTTAGCATATACAGGAATCCGAGCCTGAGGATCAGCATTCTCTTTCTCATCATCCCCATCTTCTTCGGCAGGCTGCTGGGAAGACAGATGTCTGGGTCTCTTAGGTGCAGGAGATTCATGCTGGGCATCTACATTTGCAGCACCATTGGTGGTTGCAACATGAGAGATGAATTCCCACAAAAATGCGGCAGATACTAAAGCTCCCGAAAAGATTTTGGAAATGAGACGCATGGCAAACTGCCGGACCTGTTCAACAGGGAGAACCAGCTCATTGTCGGCCTCGTAGTCTTCGTCAAAGGTATGGGCGTACTTTCTTTTACGCGACCTCGGTTCCAAATCCTTCAGCAAAAGCTGTCTCTGACGCAAGCTTGAGCTTGAGCGACGGACTCTGCTTTCTGAATCTCTGCCAGATCCCTTCGAATCATCCGTGCTGGCTTGCAAGGTTTGCATGACGATGGGTGCAGGTGTTGAAGGGCTGAATAAACATTGAAAATCCAAACAAACCCACTGTTGTAACGGCTGAATGAATACAATGCTCTTCAAGATGGAAGAAAATATTGACAAAAAAATGAGAGAATGCGCAATATTTATAAATATAATGGGATTCAATAAATATAGATTAAATGGATCAGAGTAAAAATTAGCCATGAGTCCTGTGAAAACGGCGTCTTGGAGAGCACTAGCTTGTCCGATCGGCAAGAGCTTCAGGGGGTGTCGAAAGCTAAGCACATTGTCGGCTGATAACACTATTGGTTTTCATGTGATATGGCATAGGGCCAAGGCAGTCAACCCCAAAGTGCTCAAAGTACTCATGAAAATATTAGGAAAGTTGAATCTTGATTTCCAAAAAACAGTATCTTCCCTCGATATGCGAGTCTAAAATCATCGTTGTCAATCTCCCAGTTATCTCATCATGCCAAGTTTTTGAATATATATGACAAATGCTTGAGCTTCCAGGTAATGCTCCACGAAGGACCAATGTAAACCGTCTTCCAGTATCTATCTCCAATAAGATCTTTTTCGTTTACTACTGTATTTTCTGGTGTGATGAGCACCGACTCACTGAGGTCCACCTTAGCAAAGCGGTCGTCGCTACCTGACGCAAGATCAACAGTGTTACCTGCCCTCCACAGTTTATGAAGCTCATCCGAGTAGCGCTGGGCTTCTTCTTTGATAATATCAAGAGCTCCCTTGCTGAGACTAAGAGACGCCTCATTGTCCTCAAGAATCCGAAGCATGATATCTTTGAGACCAAGGATTTCCATACCTTCGGGGATTTCTTGAATAACTCGTAGAAGATCCTCCTGTTGTAGTAGAACATGATGAGTTAGCAGACTTGCAATAAATTCTGGTTTGTTCATGCTATAATTTATCAGGTCATTCCAGAGATCCCGGTCTCTTTGAACCTGGGCAAATTCAATTGCCTGCTCAACGTCACCGAGTTTTTCTATAATCAGCTCCAAAGCCCGCTTATTCTGCCCAACTTTACCAAACAAATAAACCAGCTCCGGTATATAATTACTCTTTTCACAGATCTCAACTGCCTTGGACAAATTGTAATTGTTGTTTTGTTTCAAGAAGCTGATCAGCTCTTCCCTGTTGAATTCGGCAAACATTTTAACTTGAAGATCTCCAAATTGGGCACATGCAAATGAGTCCTGTTTGTGAAGTTCTTCCAAGTAAAGGAAAATTAGCACGTCGAAATTCTCGTCAGAATCGGAAAGCTCATTCACCACTTGAGATGGAAGGACTTCATGTCTCAAAGAAACTGCAAGCTTGATTGCTCTTTCGGTCTTCGACCGCATGATTTCTGTAGGGATATGCTCGATTCCATGTCTAGTCCCAAGCTGAATAGTGAGAACTTCAGCCATTGCCGGTATAAACATTGGCAATAGATGGTTCTCCTCAATGACGTCAAGAGCAGAAGGGTTTTTGAGAGCTAGCAAATGTTGACAAGCAAGATATTGCTCCCCGGTTTCTAAATATAGCTGGGCTAGTCGATATCTCAACTTTCTCGCACGATTCTCATCTGATTTTTCATGAATTTCATCTTCTAAGCGAGATTTCATTGCATCTCCATCATAAAGCTCAGCAGGATATGATTGTGAGAGCTCGATGAATTCCTCGACCGGTCTATGATCCAAAAAATACATCAAAACCGAGGTATATAGTGAGCGGTCTAGCAACGTACCAAGCTCTACAGTTCTGGGAAGTACTTCGCTCAAAGGGATGAATTTATGGGCATCCAGAAATTCTCTGGCCCAGTGATTCCAGTCTCCAGCAGCTTTGATAGGTGATATCTTCACGCACACTTCATCCAGTACTATTTTCAAAAATAAAGCTGCTTCGTCCCACAGCTCGTCTGATATCAAGTTTCTTACCCATCGAAGACCGATATCTTCACGATGTTTTGGTTCCAATATGTTCTCGCTCATCTCCCAAGCTTCTTTAAACTTGCTTCGGGCTAATAACCATTCAAGCTTATCGTTGAGATCCCTCTCAGTAGCAACTATTGCATCCCGAGCCGAGACGATGTAGAAAGTTTTGGGCCCACTGATAGGAAGCCGTGATAGGTTATAATCGTTTAGCCCCAGGCGTTCATAACCATTGAGCGCAACAACATCCGCGTATGTCTCGTCGCCAGTGTCCATGTAGTAAAGTTTGATTTCAGGTGGATTGCTGACAAGCCTTTTGCCAGATTCTGGAGGGAAATAGCACAGCAGAATGAGTGTTTCATGGTTAAAGACACTGATTCCTCCGACAAGCCAAGGAACCATTCGACTATATTCGACCACCACTTTTTCTTCAATCACTGCAGCCGAGTTGATAGAAGCATGAGAAGACAATAAGGACATGCCACCTGCTCCGGAATGAAACAAACTTCTGTTGTCATTGGACCCAGAAGACGTAATGAGCTTTATGCTCCATATGATATTTCCCCATGCAACATAAATTCTATTTGACTCGGGGAAGCAAACCCTTGGCTGATAGAGATCTGCTCGAGGAGATCCCTCTGGTCGAGGAATCACGTGGATCTTTTTCCTGCGATTGAGAGAATAAAAATTGATACCATTACCGTTCATCCACAAAACGAGGTTTCCTGGTAGCCAGTAAACCGAGCTGATAGAATCACCAGCCTCGGAGACATCATCTAAGACGGTATCTGTTCTATTTCCGAGCCAATTTCTTTCAGAAAGAAGAACTTTACCAGCAGTACCGCCGGAGATGTAACTCTTGCTAACTCGGTAATTAGGATCAAGGGCTACTGAATGAACTGGCCTTTTAAAATCAGCAGCATGAATGTCTTTTTGATCTTTAACAGACCCAATAGCAATAGTTCCATCAATCGATGCAGAAGCCAGGTAAATACCATCCGTGCTCAAAGACAAGATGGAAGCCCGATGTGCTCGATAAGTACGTAGAGGAGACATATCGGGGTTCATTAAATAGATAATACCACCATGAGTGGCAAATGCAGAGAAGTTTTCAGAGACAAGAAATGTAGAAATAGCATCTTTCGAAAATATAGAAGGAGAAAGACCAGATAGTCGGCTATACTTTAATGCAGGTTCTTCCTCCTCCTCCTCGTCAGAAACGCAATCTTCAGAATCATCATCTTCCTCTTCTTGATCTTCGTCTTCTTCTTCATCCTCGTCATCATCATCTTCTTCTTCTTCTTCTTCTTCTTCTTCTTCTTCTTCTTCTTCTTCCTCTTCTTCTTCTTCTTCTTCCTCTTCTTCTTCTCTTTCTTCATTTTCATCGTCATCTTCTCCCTCTTCATTTTCCTCACTTCCGGCATCGCTAGCGAGCTCTCCTCCATTCTCAAACTCAGTCTCCTTTTTATCCTCATCCTGATAATGATCTGGCTGGGCATTTTCTGTAATTTCTTTAGATATCTCTTTTTTTGTCAAACTGTCCTCTTGTTCTTCATAACCACCTTTTGGCTTCTCGATCTCTTGTTGATCAGACCCCGCCTCATTATATTGATTCAGGGTCTCAGTACCAGCATTTTCTTCTTTTTCAAAATCCTGATTTTGGTCATACTGGCGGTCTTCTGGGTCTTCTTGTTCGACTTTCGGAGTATCATTTTGACTCACAGAGAGCAACGATTCGCCAGTTTCTTGTGCAGAGATTTCCTTCTCGTCTTTTGCGCTCTTCATTTGATTCCCGTCCTTCGAAATTGACCCCTCAGGACCGTCCTTCCCATAAATTTCTTGTGTTGGTGTCTCATTGCTGGCTTTGTCGTCTTCAATAAGAGAATGCTTGCTTGATTGGCTACCGTCGTCTGACACCTCGACCCCTGTAGAAGATGACTTGACTTGATTTGAAGCACCAATGGCAGTATTGGTTTCTAGTGGGTCGTTTCCAGCGGAAGGGCTGTGAGAAACGTGGGAATCAGGCATGTTGACCATGCCGTGATGTATCAAGGTATGAAGCACAAATCGAGATCGGCTCCCAGCATGCCAACTTCTTAGGCTATAGCATTGACGGTTGACTACAATGCCATCAGCAACCAAAGGTTTGTAGAGATTAGTAATGGCTAGGCAAAACCGAACTAACTGTTTAGGTACTCTAATAGAATGTGACCCTTCTATTAGGGCTCTAATTCTGACTATCGATCAGCGCAATGATGATATTATTATAGAAGAGTTAGACGAGACCCATTTATTTATTGACTCCAGTAAAGTAGAATATGTCAAGCAAGAATTAGCCAAGCTGCTGGACGAGAATACCTTTAATCCTGCTCAGGCCGATGCTGGCAGTTGATCTCATGCTGGAGTGCTGCTAGAGCATTCATTATTGACGATCGAATATTGACGGTTGAATGGAATAATCAGTTTCCAATCTGTGGAGAATGTCATTTTTATGCTTAATGATATGTAATTATTGTGCTCTGTGTATAGCTGTACAGCCAGCCAAGTTGTTTTATTCTATCTGAAAATTAATTAATCACATAACGTTAATGATATTGGAATATTAGTGTCTCACTTATAAAAATGTCAAACATTTGGTGAATTCTGGAAGAACTTTTCCCTCACTCATAAATTTTATAAGATGTCTATGTGCTTGTATTTCTACAGACGGATCATAAACTACTTCTGTCGTCGCTTACATCTCCTTCTCCAGCATGATGATGGTGTAATGACATGACAATTCCCCCAAGCCATGAATTGAATCCATCCACGTCCATGATGCCATCCAGCTGCTCGGCTGAAGGATTCAACTTCAATAGTCTGTTATAGTAGCTATCATAAGCTTGGACCACTAGGTCCTGGATTGAATCAATCAGAATGTCAATTGTCCTAATGTCCTCAATATACACCTCAATCATTTCCCGAATCTTGGGAAAGTGGCTAGTAGATAATCCTCTAACTTCGCGAGTATCATCTACAGCTGTTTTGAGAAGCTCGCTGTCTGGTTTGGCTAGAGGACCTACTATCGATTGAACTGCTTGTTCTGTGAATGAATGAATGCTGTTCTTCAATTTGGCATAAAGCTCTTCCTTGGCATCAAACATGTTATTGATAACTTTTGGCACACCTGCTTGAGCAAGTTTCAATAAATTGAGCGAGTTCAGTCCTTCTGTTCGAAGTGCATTAACAACATCCTGGATTCCGCTGAAATCCACTTGCACCTCTGCAGGAATGCTTTCAATGTCAAACTCGGTAATTTGAGCTCTCATCATTAAATAATTTTTGATCATAAACAACCAGCTGTCCATGTTGCCTAGTCGTAATTTTGCCAATGCTTGTAGTTTTTCGAGAGATACAATGCACTCATGAACAATGCGGTGAGCCAAGTCATCAAAAATTGCCGAATTCACGAGTTGGTATATTTGAGATAATAATGAAATGGCAATTTTCATTGGCGGATACCAGCCGTCAAGCAAATCGATAGCATCGAAATTGCTTGCCTTCACTTCCTTAGTTGATGATTTCTTTCTGTGAGACACTGTTGAAAGATCATCCGTAGTAGGAGTATAACGTACTATACTCTGATCTACTACGGTCTGAACTCTGAAAACCAGTCTGGACTGCACATCATAGAGAATGGGCTTAAATAACGGCCCAAGCTCTGAGGTTGCCGATTCGGAATTTTCTTCATTGTCGAACAGGAGCAGAACAGATGTTAGTTCGCAAAGGCGTGAAATATCCAATTCCCGAATAGTCCTCTTTCGGAGGGTATCATAGAGCGGCTCAGATAGATCCATAAGCCAATTTTGAAATGCATCCTGCTCAAATTCCTCGTAACCAAAGAATTTGATGTATAGCGATCTTTCTTTGCTAAACATATCTCGGAAGAAAGAAAGACTCGTTCGAGACACTGTCACAATATCTCGTGGATCTTTGGCAACATTGTCAAGGTCCCTAAGTATCACTGGAGAAATCAGCTTATAACGAATGCCCAGATAAGTTCGAAGGCATTGAGCATAAAGCTCTTGGTATTCTGTGTTATTATCAGACCTTTCGGAAATCATCTCAGAGAGGTCTTTAATACGAGATGATTCATTTTCAAACTTTGCATACAAAAGAGCGGCCAAGGCGCTGGAATTCGCATCTTCATTGAGTGCGCCTTTGGCTGACAGTTGTTTCTGAACAGAGCCAGCCAAGTCACGCAATTTTTTGCAAATATAGTCCTGAATGAGACTCATAGCTCGAGTCATACATTGGCGATATCTCATCGCATAAAGGTCAATATCTTTCAAGTGAGTTTCCTCCGAGGAATATTCAAGACCCTTGTCTAGATCCTGTAGAAGAGCTTTGAAATTCTTACGCGTGACCAAATCTGAGCCCGGAAGATTGAGTATTCTAGTAGCACTATCTAAAGAGTTGAATATCTTAAGATGTTCTTCAATCTGAGTGGCCAGATCTCCAAGACGAACCTGTTCAGACATTAAGGCTTCAGAAACTTCCTCAAATGCTTCTGTTTCCTTTCGAACATAATCGAAATTGGCAGACAGCTTGTTCAAAAACTCAGTCACCTTTTCCGAGTCTTTTAAGAGGTTTTCGCATGCATATGCAGTAATTGTAGCTGAATCGACAAATGTCTGATACTTCTGGTTATTGGCAGCCCGTAAAACATCCAGATCTGTGCTTGTGTCCAAATCCTCCAGCCATGAAGAGTTATCTAATAGAGCTTCTTTCTCCTTTGTAGATGGTGGATATAAAATATGCGGTTTAGTTACAGCGAAATCAGCCAAATCATTGTTTTTAGCCGAGCCCAGGAGTGAATAAGCTCTTCGGCGTGGAACTTCTGCGCGCGGTGGATCCTTCGACTTCCCATCATCAACAATTTGAGTATTTTTATCCAAGGCTACCGATTGCAAAAGTGAATGGGCCCTCGCTCTAGTAGTTCGAGGAGATTCTGGCTGCGTAGATACCTGGTAGGTATCACGATAGGCCCAGTCGTCATACATTGCACAGTTACTAGAACAATTGGCCAGTCAATGAAAACAAGACACGGACCAAGTAATTCTTATATTCTACGGCTAAAAACCGAGCGTATCGGTGCGTTTCTGTGCTGGCTTACTATTACGTTTACGTGGTAGTCGGAGTAAATCGACAGCACCAGCATGAGCATGAAAGTTGATCAGCCGTATCAAATTAAATATCGATCATCTCCTCCACCGAAGTCTGAAGAATTACACGTCACATTGATCAGAGAAAAAGAATGACTGATCTTAAAAATACCAAGGTGATAGGTATCATTGGCCTTGGTGATATGGGTCGCCTGTATGCGACCAAGCTGGCGCAAGCTGGTTGGAAGGTCCATGCATGCGATATTCCTTCAAAGTATGAATCATTGAAGGAGGAATTCAAGGATGAAGCGCTGATAGAGATTATGAAAAATGGACATTATGTTTCTAGAAGCTCAGATTATGTGATTTACTCAGTTGAGGCGGAAGCAATTGGAAGAATTGTTCAAACGTACGGACCATCGACCAAACTTGGAGCCATCGTTGGTGGTCAGACCTCGTGTAAAGCTCCTGAGATAGCTGCATTTGAAGCACATCTTCCAGAGGATGTGCAGATTGTTACCTGCCACTCATTGCATGGTCCTAAAGTGAACACCGAAGGCCAACCTTTAGTGATTATCCGACACAAAGCCGACGATGAGGCATTTGAGTTTGTGAAAACCGTTCTTTCATGCTTGAAATCTCAAGTAGTCTATCTCACAGCCGAGGAACATGATCGAATCACTGCTGACACTCAGGCAGTCACTCATGCTGCATTTCTTTCCATGGGGACTGCTTGGAAGGCTAATAACCAGTACCCTTGGGATAATGGATCCAATTACATTGGTGGCCTGGAAAATGCGAAAGTTAATATTTCATTACGAATATATGCTAATAAGTGGCATGTATATGCGGGCCTAGCGATTACGAATCCATCTGCTCATCACCAAGTGCTTCAGTATGCCAATAGTGTGACCGAACTATTCAAAATGATGATCACAAAAGACCGGGAAGCACTGACCAAGCGACTTTACGAGGCACGTGATTTCATTTTTGGAAAGATTTCGAAAGATCATGAGCCGTTGCTTTCCGATGAATTGCTTGGCCAGTTTTCTCTGAACAAGGTTCCTCCAGGAGGCACTCCGCCTAATAACCATTTATCCATACTCGCTATAGCAGACTCTTGGAAACAGCTTGGAGTAATTCCTTATGACCACATGATCTGTTCCACGCCCTTGTTTCGAATCTGGCTTGGTGTTACAGAATTTTTATTTTGTAAAGAGGGAATGCTTGATGCGTGTATTGAGTCAGCCCTTAATCACGAGGCCTTCAGGCAAGACGACTTGGAATTCACGGTGGCTGCACGAAGCTGGAGTAAAATAATATCCCGAGGCTCTTTTGACCTTTATCAGAAGGAATTCGAAGAGACTCAGGCCTACTTTTCTCCAAGACTCAGTGAGGCAGTCGCTCTTGGAAATGAGATGATCAACACCATCTTGAGCCGCTCGAAGCATTAGCTGCTGGGTTTCTTAGGAATCAAATACCATTTCCCTGATTTTTTGTCTGTGACCCATCGTTCCGGCTCATCTAGTAATATTTCAGTTGCAACCTCCATTATAAGATCATTGTCAATCGGCCCCAGCGCCGAATGCACTGCATTCTTAACAGTAGCAAACCCCAAAGAAACGTATTTTCGATCCAGACCTTGTCGCTTAACCCTTGATAAATCTTGTTTCGTAATGTATCTCTGGTCATTGCGCACTGCAAAATCCTCCTTTGCAGCTTTGATCTGTCGGTGAATCTCGGATCCTAAGTTCCATTTACCCACTTTTTGATAGCCTGCACTTTCCAATGCTATCATCTTACCCGATCGATGAAGCTGGATAATACACTCTTGAATGAACTTCTTGACATCGACGTTTGAATTCTCAGCTGCGCAGTACCTAGCTGCTAATTGAGAGAAATGTACAAGAGAGTCATCGACCTCCACTTGGTATAGGCTCTGTTCATCACAAATAGATAAGAGGAAGTTGCAGTATTCCTGTATTATTGGAGTGCTATTCTGTAGTGGTGTCACACTAAGCAAATTCTCGTGTATTTCATAGCCCATCTTGGTAAGGTTGTTGATAAACTTTGCAGCCTGATCGTGGTGCCTAGTATTGGCGAAAGCTAGATAATAGATGGGGTTTTCAGCAAAATCAACCTGAAACTTCCCGTTGACAGTAATTTCCTGCTGGGTGAGATCAATGGATTTTTTATGAAGGCGCCCCGCCAATGTCGTGTTCTGTCGATGAAACGAGCAGTACTTGAGATTGTTGCAGTTCGTATCAACTATAGATCCCGATTGCTGGGGTTTTTTGTCAACATTACTCTTGATTCTCCAGGGTCTCATGAGAATGCGCTGCCTCAAAGTCATTACTTCCTCAGCTAGCAGGAATTCTTCTTTCAATGTAATAGCAGCGACGCAGACATCATGGACCTTGATTTCCCTCTCCATGGTATTGCGATTCAGGCCAAGGTACCCATTTACTCTCACAAACTTTCCATGTAAGCTCCTATAGTATGGATCTTGTGCATAAGTGAATTTGACTGCGTTGACTGATTTTCCAGAAGAATCACTGATAGTCAAAGATATCTTGATCCGATCCTGCTCTCGCTTAAGATGAGCTACATCTATGCACAAACAATACCCGCGCACAGAAACATAGTTGATAGGATGATTGTAGAAAAAAAAAGGCCCGCCGTCTTTTGTACCCGAGATCTGGGCTTCTCGCCCGTATATTTGCTTAAACGGCAAAAGAATGTGAATGTCATCACAGGCTATTGGAACCCAAGAATTGAATGTCAGTGAGTTTGGAAACTCAGATTCATCATGGAAACACGTCAAAGACTCCAGCTGGCTTCTAATAGCCATAGGGATCGAGCCTGTTTTGTTATGCTCCTTTTCCGAAGGTAACCTCCGACGGCTCCAGAAGTCGCTATCAAGCCCACTCAGACCGTTCCAGACAGTGGTGGTGAAGATTGTCCGGCGTGTTGTCATGACAACACTTTATCACGGAGATATCCGTAGCAAACTCTCCCCCAGCTACCAAATATTTGATCTTTCACCGATCACAACACAAACATGTCTCGAGCTGAGGTTACTTGTCATATTCTGGATACGGTTACCGGTAGACCTGCATCTGGTGTCCAGTGCTCAATCTCCAAGCTGGATGGTTTTAATTCGAAGGAGATCGCTAAAGGAGTTACTGATAAGGACGGTCGTATCATCAACTGGGATTCAAGCTTAGAAGAGATAGCCAATTCCGGCAAATTGAACCCAGGAACTTATAAGATCCGATTCGAAACCGGTGCATATCTTAGCCGACAAAATGACGGACGAGCTTTTTTCCCCTTTGTTGAAGTTGTGTTCCAGGCCCTGAATCCTCCTGAGAACCATTATCATATTCCGTTGCTTCTCAGTAACTACAGTTACAGCACATACCGGGGCTCGTAAACCAGGAATGGAAAGAGCATTCGTTCTTTTACCCATAAGGTGCTTCTTAAATCAATCATTCAATAACGTCTTTAACTACCTAAGATATTTCTTTTGAACATGAAAACCAGACTGTATTACAGCCAAACGTTCTTCTTGACCAGGCATAATTCAAACACTCAACAAAATCTGAATAGTTGAGGTTATTTAAACAAAACTGCGTAAATCAACGATATGAAATCTTGGTCGAAAATATATTATTGATAGTATTTCACCACTCTGGCTAGCTGTAGACAGCCATTTAGTGTGAAAAAGCTGTGGCTTTCTCCGTCAGACCAATTTCACCATCGTCACAGTCACACTTGATGCTGGATCCAATATGCACTCATAGCTATACTGGAGGTTATAAAAGCCATAAGTAAGTTGACCTGATTGTTGCTCAGCAAGGCACAACTGCCAGATACCACCTTGGAATCTTTTGGACGAGATCGAAGTTTCATGCCTCCATCAGCTTCAACGATATGTCCAGAGCTATTCACCACCGAAGATTGTAAAAGAGCACCTAACAATGAATCAATTAACGATCCAAGAAGTCCCAAGCCTCCAATTGCAAAAACAAAACTTATCAGCTGCAACAAACTCAAATCTCTTGTAATTGAGCTTGTATCCAGCAATATCCCAAGATTACCGACCATCAACCCTCCAAGTACAGCTACAATCAATCCTAAAGGTGATACCCCACCATTGGTCCCGCGAGGGCATGGTTTCAAAGTGGTTATGAGAATAGGAGGGGATGCGGATAGAATTCCCAGCTCAGAGGACCACGTATCGGCAGTAACAGCAGCATATTGAGCAAGAACCCCAATACGGCAGACCTCGGGAAATATTCCAAGGGCTCTCAACACGATGAGAATCGATGCAACCCCACTATTGGCCAGCACCTGGACGTGATTTCTAGGGCCTTCAATTGCCTGTCTCCCATCCTGGTCAATTACAACTGTCAATGAGGCCTTGACCTTTTGCTTGACTTTTGTGAATTTGGTTCCTGTTATGAAAAACGCAATAAGAAGAGTCAAATCAAGCCAGTCGTGAGATCCCAGAGCATGGATAACACCAGATAATACAGCTACTGCGACACCAGAGGGTGTAAGACTTTTGTGCTTGAGAGCACGCAGCATAATTGCACCGACTATAGCCAGTTTGATAGCCGAAGAGCTCCCATGCTCATAGATGTGTTGGAAATGCGGATCCAATGGCATAGCGATGAGTGGGCGGGAGTACAACTTGTAAGGGCATCGCCGAACGGGAAAGAGCTATAGCTGCCGGGATGAAGGGCACTTAAAAAACTACACAAAAATAGCAAATAATTGGAAATTACATGTGAAAACCCCTGCTTTCTATTACATTCAGAATTGACAGCACCATTCATAAATTCTACTTGTAACTATGTTAGTATTACTGTCTTTTTACACAAACTGGCAGGTAGGCACTCAGGGTTAGGGCCTATTCTGAGCCAGCTATAAAACTTAGGCTGCCTCGGAGCGTCGGACTTTGCAGAAACCCGAAATTTCCGACTAAAAGTACTTTGGCCATAAATCCAAGCTGAGCCTATTTCAACCGCTTCTTTACTATATAAGCACAGATTGTGAACTTTCGCACGTAGAATCCACGGGTCTTTTGTGTTGTCAGTTCTGTCCATCAACCAGTTTTCATTTTCCATTTAAGATCCCTTAAGCCATCTCCGACTCACCGCAACATCCGAAAAATATTAGCCACCCCAATTTGTTCATCTCCCCCCAGTAGCTACGTGACAGAGTCTAAGAGCTTGAGAATCGAAATTCCAATATCGCGCGCGTCTAATTGCTTTGTTTCGTACTTGGCTGCTGAAACATTTTGATCTAATAAACCCTCATAATTGTAAACTTCTTTTATCAACTATTCTGACTTGTTATACGACGATTTCCGATGGTGATCAATGTCGAGCGCCCGTTCCATCATCCCTGTGATAAATCAGTGATTCCACCACCAGCTAAACTTAGCGAGGACCAGCAAAGCAAGTATAACAAGGTACTTGAGCATTTCACCCAGTTGGAAAAATTGCCAGTTTCCGGCGATAAAAAGCAGGCTGCTGCCGCAGAAACGTCGCCATTGACTGATGCTGAAAAAGCCTGGCTCACCAAAGAGTGCTTCCTCAGGTACCTAAGGGCTACCAAATGGCATACCGACAACTGCATCAAGCGGATCGAAGCCACTTTAGTATGGCGACGAACGTTTGGAGTCGATCCGGATTCCACTCTGACTGCAGACCTTGTTTCTGTTGAAAATGAGACGGGAAAGCAGGTTATTCTTGGTTTTGATAATGATTCGCGTCCCTGTTTGCATCTCATCACCGGAGCTCAAAACACCAAGGCTAGTCACCGTCAGGTCCAGCACCTCGTATTTATGCTGGAACGAGTTATTGATTATATGCCTCCTGGACAAGATCAGCTGGCATTACTAATTGATTTCAAATCTAGTAAAAATGGTGCTAAGTTGCCGTCTTTGTCCATTGGACGAGAAGTCTTGTCAATTTTGCAGGATCACTATCCAGAAAGACTGGGTAAAGCTCTACTTACCAATATTCCTTGGCTTGGATGGACTTTTTTGAAGCTGATTCACCCTTTCATTGATCCTTTGACTCGAGAGAAGCTCGTGTTCCAAGAGCCTTTTCCTAACTACGTTCCTGCTCAGCAGCTTATGACTCAATTTGGTGGTGATGTGGCCTTTGAATACAAGCATGACATTTATTGGCCAGATATGTGTGAAGTGGCCAATAATCGAAGAAAAGATTATATGGCGAATTTCCGACGTTTGGGATCCAAGGTTGGTCTCAGTGAGGTTGATCTGCGAGATAAGTACCCCAATGACGAGGAAGCACAAGAAGCACAGACTTCTGCTGTCGGATCTGGTGTAAATGTTAGCACAGCTTCTTCTGCTACCGTCAATAATGGCGCAGATGAGGAAGTTTCTGAGAAGTTGCAGTCTCTCAAGGTGGAAGAAGACGAGCAGCCAGCTACTACTACTGTTGCAGCAGCAGCATCGTCATGAGCTGTGACAACACTGGCAGTTGACATGTCGTGAAAATTAACGGAAGTGCATTTACAAGATCAAGAGTGGAAATAATTATACATATGATCTGACACTTGTAGGCATTGATAGACTAGTGGGAATAATGAATGCCAAATATGGGAATTCGAAGGACATTGTGAAATAGGAGGGAATCACAGTATAATTAGATTTGATTGGATTGTCTCATCGAATAGAGCTATTCATCAGGTTCGATTTCTATCCATATATTGCTCAGGTCCGTCAAGTTCTTATTCTTCATAGAGTGTTTACAACTCAATCTAATTATGTCTAGTGCTATGATAGAATCAATTCATATAATTAATCGAACCATTAGGTAATGTAAGACGTACGTACCGATTCAAGGGTGAAGGTCAGCATTGAGTACCCATGGATGATCTTCTGTCAGCAGAGCATGTTACAGCATTTAATGTCGTGTATCTCAATTGCCTTTTACCAGTGCATATCGATGCCATGCACTACTCCTATGGTGCTCTCCTCTGATGCGTCCCGAAATCCGCCTCGGCATTTACTCAACGTGCCGTTTCGATCCTTTTATATCTTGAATTCCATCGTCCCGTGCTATTTTTGAACACCAAGCTGATATCTCCCGTTTTAAATCTACTTGCCAATTTCCTCTAACTGTCTATTATCTATCTAATATCCTATCTCATTCATTCCTTGAATATCTACTATTTAAAGTCACTTCTCATCCATATCTCTCATTCCACATCCTCCCATTCGGCTCCTTTCCCCCTGATAGTCCCTTTCATCATCCCAAATTTAACACAGTTTCGCCCTCCTTTTCCTGCTGATTTTACTAGCACCGCTTTTCCATCGTAGCACCCTTCTGTTCCCCATCCTCTCTTAGAGCCACACATACTTATGTCCCCCGTTCTCCTCCATAAGTTTCCCCATCCCCTCGCTGCAAACCCTGAGTGTTTCAAATGAAACCCACCTTAAACGTCAGATCCACCACAGCAGAGCAAGCTGCCCTAGGAACAGCTCTCGGCACATTACAATAGTGGATCCGACAAGGGGGACCGATCTGTATAAAAGACCCAGAAATAAAGCATAATCGATCACAGTCTACTCGTAATTTGGCATATTTTCTTGCCTTTTTTCCTCCTTTCTTCTCGGCCCCTTTCTCTCCCCCTCCTGCTGGGATCTCAGCCTCCACCTCTTGCATAACCCTTTACAGTGCGGTCTTTTGCTGGGGCCGGGTTTGGTTGTTTGACAGTGCAGCATTCTCCCTGCACCTCAGTAACTTTGAAAACCAACCCACACCCATCGTAGAGATTGGCGGTGCTGTTTGATCAAGCCGCCTTTTGACTCTAAACTTGCTAGTACACTAGGCATCAGAATGGCGAGTTCTAAGGAGAATAAGTTAACGATTGTTATTCTTGGTGATGGAGGTATGTATTATACCGTCTTGGTGGACCGCTTTACAAATGGCTGTAGCACGAGGGTGCTGCCGTCAACGACAGCCTTCGTAGGGACCAACAGGCCGTCACTCAAGAGACCACGGCAGACAAGACCGGGCTAATGTTTTCTTGGGAGAAGATGCTTGCAGATGTTTGATGTTATGCCTCTTTATTTTCAGGCCTATTAAAATACCTTGTATTAAGGTACAGGTGCAATAATGGTAGGCTTATGCTTTTCTACTACAGGCAAACTTCTGTCTACTATGTGTGCTAGGGACGTTATCATCTGGGGGTGAGGAGAGGTTGTTGCACCTTACTGGATGTGGTGGTCCTTTAGCACGTTGCCTGCAGTAAAAAAGGATAATTCGCTGCTGTTGGAACCGTCATGAGATGGCCTATTCAAGTTCTGGGAATGTAGTCCTAGAGTCCCGGTGCTGATAATTGATGATGGTTGTGCTAACATTAATTTTTAGGTACTGGCAAGTCATGTATCACCATGAGATTGCTGAGAAGCAAATGGATCGATGAATATGATCCTACAATTGGTAAGTAGCATCTTTGTGCCAAAATAGTGGGCCTTGTAGAGAACAGTTGCTAACTCCTGTGCAGAAGATTCTTATTCTACTCAAAGACGAGTGGACGGTGTTGAATATCGTCTTGATATTATCGACACTGCTGGTCAGGAAGAATACCGAGACATGCTTGGGTCCTTGTTCCTGTCACAGTCAAATATCGATGCATATCTAATGGTCTATGACATTACGTCTGCTACATCATTAGAAAACCTTGAATATTTTGACGAACTCATTGAGAAAAATGCAGAGTTTGCTGCATCCTCGGCCGTCAAGATGGTCGCGGCCAATAAGTGCGATCTCGAAAATTATCGGGCTGTTCCCAGCACCACTGGTATAGAATGGGCTCGTAAGCACGGCTGTGGGTTCCTGGAAACTAGTGCTAAAAACATGATCAACATTGAGGAGATTTTCGAGATGATAGTGAAGCAGGTAGTTCTTAGAAGAGGTGCTGCTGACGGTTCAGGGGCCGGTAATACTGGCTCTAATGGAGCTGAAACTACCAATTCTTCAACGAATAATCGATCCCCGGGCCATCAGCCCTCGCGAGCCAATCTTCGCCAGGCCTTCTCATCTGCAAACCTAAGAAAAGAAAAGCATGCTGTTCAGACTTCGGAGACTCCCCAGAAAAAAAGCTCCTGCTGTTTGGTCATGTGACCTGAATCATCTTTTCCCGCCTAATTCTCTATCTTCCCGCCGCCGCCGTGTCTCCCTGCCCTCACCGCCTATAACCTGCACTGAAATTTTGTAGCTGATTGGTCCTAAACTGTTGTTTCGCCATCTTTATTCCATGGTATACTTCAGCAATTGTCTGTAAATATCTTGCGTGAATACACTCTTGGAATCCGACGCGTCGTGTTTCGAACTGTTTTGTCGAGGCCTAGACTGACATCAATTTGGTTCAACGACTACATTTCGATTACCACACGGCTCTACAAACCTATTTCGGAACCCGAGCTTAACCACTTGGCTTTCCATTATATACACGGCATTTTTGATGCTTCGTTATTTTATCCGCTCAAAAACTTCAATTAAATCTCTTCAATTAATTCGTAGCATGTCCTCCTCTTCTACTAGTTCGCCCTATGTACTGGCTACCGATAAGCTTTCGGCCTGGTCTTCTGAGATCAAGGCCGATAAGCTCTCGTCTTTGGCTGCTACTGTACTCAGAAATCAAAACCTCAATGAAACCTTGATTGATCGGGATCAGAAGATCGCCCTTGATAATGGAATCTTCTCCCATGTTATCAAGAATGAAGGTGCCCCTATCACAGATCAGAAGAACTCCGGCCGATGCTGGCTGTTTGCTGGAACCAATGTGTTTCGAATCTCGATCCAAACCAAGTTCAAGATTGAGAATTTCCAATTGAGCCCAAGTTTCTTGTTCTTCTATGATAAGCTCGAAAAGTCCAATTATTTCTTGGACCAAATGGTTCAGACTGCTAGCGAAGATGTTGAATCTCAGATAGTTCAACATTTGTTGACTGATCCCATCTGCGATGGTGGCCAATATGGAATGCTCGTCAACATTATTGAGAAATACGGTCTGGTTCCTAATTCCGTTTTCCCCGATAGTTTCAATACTACCAACAGTGTACCTATGAATACTGTTATTTTGACCTTGCTCCGACAATATGGTCAAGAGCTTCGACAAGCCGTCTCTGACGGTAAAGACGTTCAAGCTCTCAAGGAGAAGCAAATGAAGGAGATCCACCGTCTCCTTGTATTATTCTTGGGCTCTCCTCCTGGACCCAATGACTCCTTTGACTGGGAGTATACTGACGAGGACAAGAAGTTCCATAGAGTCACCACCACACCTTTGAAGTTTTTCAAGGACGTTGTTGCGAATGATATTACCGATGCTGTTTCTTTGGTCAACGATCCTCGAAACGCTTATAATAAGCCTATTCAAATCAGCAAACTTGGTAATGTTGTTGGAAAGCCCGAGGTTCGATACTTGAACATTGACATAGATGAAATGGCTGATCTAGCTATTAAGAAGATCAAGAACAACGAAGCCGTATTCTTTGGTACTCATACCCCGTTGTATCATGACAATGTTAGTGGTGTTATTGACACCAAGTTCTGGAACTATGACTTGATCGGCTTTACTCCTGAACAGAACAAGGCTGATCGACTCAAGTATCACCAGTCTCTTATGACCCATGCTATGGCTTTCACCGGTGTTCATCTAGATGAGGCTGGAAAGCCTGTTAAATGGAAGGTCCAGAACTCCTGGGGTGAAGAGAAAGGCAGAAAGGGATTCTATACTTTGAGCCACGATTTCTTCAAGGAGTACGTCTATCAGATTGTCGTTCAGAAGAGTGACATTCCTGATAAACTTGCTCTTTTGGATTCTGAGCCTATTGTGCTTCCACCCTGGGATCCTTGTGGAGCCCTGGCTAAGAACTAAGTTCTCTATAATGGTTCGAGCCGGCCTAAATCGATTTGCAATTAGTCAAGATTTGTGGTGGTTTAATAAACTGCAAAAATATCTTGTAGCAACTTAATGTACAGAGTTTATTGAAGATTTCTTCCAATAGCATCCAGCTTGGATTAATTATATAGTTTAATACTACTTACTTAAGGTAAATGTGCATCAACTTAAGCAAGAGCAGCCAGCTCCTGCTTCCGTCGAGAATAAACACTGGTGAAGTTAATGACCAAACAAGCTAAAAGACCAATAGCAATGATCAGCGGTCCTACGGGAGAATCGAGGTGCTTTTCGGAGCGTTCCTTGATATAATGCAATCGCTGCAAATATGTGAAATAACCCCACAATCCCGAGAATATAGTCAAAATGAACAGAATATAGGCAGCAAAAGTTGCTGCCTGCTCGTTGACCGACTTTTGAACAGATGCAAATAGAGTGAAAGTCATGGCAGATAAAAGAGTGGTTATATGCAACCACTTATTGAATGTTCGCTCGTTAGCAAGCCAGACCTTTGTTTCTACCTTGACGGCACCGGAGTTCTTGAGCCAAGTCTGAGGTTGAACGACGCCAGCCGGCAAATCAATCTCTTCATCTTCAGAATCCATATCCAACAATTTGGGTCCTTGACTCTCACTGCTAGTCCAAGTCGGGAAACCAACTTCACCAGCCTTATTGGTAATGGCTGATGAGCTGTCATCATCTTCCTCACCAGCGGACGAGTCTTCCTCAAGGAATTCGTCATCCTCATCATCATCGTCGGCAACTGCGGCAGATGATCCGGGTCCATTGAGTCTCTTCACCACACCAGCATTCTTTGCAGCAGCACTAGACTGTCTTCTTCTTTTGGCCCGCTCCAGCATCTTCTCTCTCTGCCGTTTATAGGCTTCGGTGGGGTCCAATCTGATATCTCGGTCCAAATCAGTGATCCAGAAGGGGAGAGACCCCAATCTGTCATCCTCGGCAAACAATGAAGATACACCCTGAACATATCTAGAGAATCCAGGGACTTCAGTTACCAAATAAGAAGAGGCCAGTTCATCAATCCAAGCAGGATACTTTGCGGTTGAGCTAGTTCGCTTCACACGAACATCAAGAACAGCATAAGGGAACTTGCTGTACTCGGACTTTCGTACATATTTCAAGGGATCGTCAACATTGGGCAAATCAATATCGTTTCTTCGCCAGTTATCAGGGTCTCGAATGGGAGAGTCTCGGTTGAAAGCATCTTCTCGGATAAAAGAGAGATCAGAATCGAGTGTGATTCGCACAGCATCATCACCAGGAATCTCAAAAGCAGTTCGAGAAAAGCTTGCTCGCATAACAGGAGTTAGCCTGTTCTCTGTAATGTAAGCTTGCAAAGCTCGAGCATTCTTTTCATACGCAGAGACCAAAGCAGCGTTAGCGTTGCTGCCTCGACTCTTCATTTTGGAAACCGTCTTGTCAATGACCTTTTCTTGACCAGTGATAAAAGGCTGAATATATTTCTCCTTAATGTGAATCTTCTTGCTGTCATGAGTATCGTCGATACCACCAACCTCTTCGAGAGTGATGTCGGATCCTTGAGTCAAGGGGCCATTCCAAGTGAGATAAAGAAGAGGCTTCTTATCGTCACGTTTCTTTTCCAGTTGAGTCTGATATATGTCGAAACCAGGAGAATCAAAATACAAAAAGGAAATTTTGGGATCAGAGCCTTCCTCGCTATCGTCATCCTCTCGATTGTAAACAAGAACCGGCAAGTGACGCAAGATTTTAGTCTTCACCTCCATGATATTTTCAGGGTGAATCCAGAATCGATAGGTAGTGAGAGCAGAGCCTTCAGTGAAGGAGTTCATCATAGCAGAAGCACTTTTAGAATAGCTCTGAGAGCCAAAGTTCTCAGACAAGAACGCATAGACACCTGACAAGCGATAAAGCAAAGGAGAATAATCTTCTGAATTGAAAGGAAGATCACTGAGTCGAACTTGAAGCAAAGGTTTAACCTGGTATTTCTGGTGAAGACGGTCATGTTTCTTGACAATCTTAGAGAAACCAGTGAAATTGAGTCTTCTGAACTTGTCCAAATTGTTAGCAATCTCCAATATATCCTCAGCATCACTCTCAATCTGCTTTGGATCCACATTGAGATCGCTCATTTTATCTTCGATTTTGCTGAGCCGGTCGCTGAGCTTCTCGTATTGGCTTTTCTCAAAAGAATAAACCTTTTCCAACTCCTTATCAAGAAGCTCTACAAACCTGGTTTCATCTTCCTCAGTCCAGCTCTCCATTTCTCCTCCATCACCAATTACACCTTCCTTGAGCAGTTTCTTAAGACGCTCATAATGAAGATACTGGTCCTTCCAAGGGGGATAGATCTCGTTATTGAGACGCACGCCAAACAGCATAATTGCTATAACCTCGCCTTATTAATAGATAAATGCCAGTTTCTCGGAAAACTTTTCGCTGCCAGCTCAAGCTCCAATTACTCTCAAGATCAAGTAGGTCGCTAAACAAACTTTTGCCCACGAGAATCAATCAAGAACTGAAAGTGGCTGCGCTGCCTGCCGTCCTCGATGCTTGTCCAAATAAGGCAGCACGTGGGTGAGATTGGGAAATTTAAAGGGTGCAAGCTGGCCAGCCGCATGGTATCCGATGGGGCCATTTCGGGCCTGTTGGAGCCTGGTAAAGCTTGTGGGTTATTGGACAGAACTAGCCTGTTCGAGGAGGACACGAGGGGAAATTGATCACAGATCGAGGAGACTTGGAAAATCGTTTTAAATTGAACGAATTGTGGGTGTTTGGTGAAGGCTGGAGGTGGGGCATATGGGTGGTTACAGCCGGACAGAGCTACAAAGCTATCAGGAGATCAAAGAGCAGGGACCGGTGGAAAGCACGAGGTACTGGAGCATGGGATCAAATGTGGCACTTAAAATTTTATAAACATCATTGGTAGTTAAGTAGGTTTATTTGAAATATGTTGGTCTGTAGCTGTGCCACAGCTCTGCTATATGTTGAAATTACTCGAAAGTAACTTGAGTAGAAACGGCTCACGTGACGAGCCCATTTATCCAATGCTCACCATTTGCATTTCATAATTTATACGTAGTAGATTAGTTCAATACGTTGTGCTCTTTTATTGGATATTTTTATTTATGAATGTTTTAACTCACGAAGATTCTTCACATTATGGTTTTCTCTTCTCTTTCTTCAATCCTAGTCTTCAAATCACTCTTTCTCTCTCTCAATTCTGCTTGTTCTGCTGCCTCAGCCATCCTAGGACTAGTCGTCCCAGCCGTGCCCCTTCTACCGATTGTTTATCGGCATCTCGACGCGTAAAGCTTCTTCCTTCGACAATGCTTTCATTCGGTGCTCTTGCTGAGGAGGATGATAGTAACGATAGTCACGAATCACTCAAGGCGCCAGAGATCAATGTGCTTCCGCTGAGTAATGCTCCTGGCGCTCAGCAATCGCATCTTCAGAATCAGCTCAGCTATCTTAGAGAGCAGATCGCGTGGTATGAAAGCGAGGTTGCACAGTTGGAAAACAATAACCAGTCTGTTGCTTTAGAGAGCTCTTCTGTGGCTGGTTTGGTCGACTCTTTATTGGAATCCAATGATGTTGCGGTGTTCAAGCATCTCGATGATCAGGAAGCTGCCAAACAGAAATGGGATCAAGAGGATGAAAATTCTACATATGATGTTTATTATCCTGTGAGAAGTGGTAAGCGGGCTGAAAAACTGTTGGGTCTATTTCATTCGCTATCCTTTCAGCCTGTCAGCGTCGATGTGGACTCAGAAGGCCATCATATCAACTGTTTCAAGGGATTCTGTAAAGGCCCTCATAATATCAAACTCTTTTTTTTTCAAGTAACTCTAACTGTGAATTCTGAGGATGAGTCTGTTCAGAATTTTGATCTGAAAGTTTCCCCGTGGGTTTTGACTGAGATCGGCTCGTATCTCAGATCACAGCAGGAAAAAAGAGATATTCTGGCTGCAATGAGTGGATTGGCTCAGTATGGCAATATTTGTTTGAAACGTTATGCATGCTTTGAGAAACTGAGCAGCTCACTTGCATCTAATGATCAGCTCTGGAAACGGTGCCCGAGGATCATATTTTCCGGCTCCAAAGGCATTCAGCTAATTCTCTCGTGGAAAATCTTAATTGACACAGCTGATAACATGGCCTCATCCCAAATCAACCTAGCGAGTAATTATGCTGATTCGATGCTTCCAAAATTCATGTCCAATCTACCAACCGTGTTCTCATCTTTGTTGAATAAAGTGGGGGTGGTCAAAGCAGTTTTAATTATTCATGAGATTCTATTTCCAAGCCAAGCTTTTACCTCATTTTGACACAAGTCTATTTCAACCACAGCCGATTGGCTTACGGCTGGTTTTCTATGGGAGAATGGCGTTCTAACTCTTGCATGTACTCTACTCGTTGGTGACTTCAGACACTGCTCTCGAGCTATGTAGCTCATCAGGCAGCTCTTCACTACCGAGTTCGTTTGTATCGTGCCATCGATGGATCCATCGGTACGAACGTCTCAAGGCTCGTAATATTGCATTATTCTCCTCGCCATAGTCTTTTGACGGGGGGTCAAGCCCACTGGCAATCAAAGCATTTGTATTGCTCAAACTTGCCGAAATGGATTGTTCATCTGTACCGTTGTCTTTGAGTTCTTCATCTGCTGCTGCAGCTGCTGCTGCTGTCTTCTTTCGTTTTTTAGGAACATTGGTACTAGTCGATGATATGTCGTCATCAGAGTTATACAGGGGATCCAGATCTCGGATTCGGCTCCAGTATTTCTGTACCGAACCTTCTTGGTAGCGTTTTCGACGAGCCTGGCGGTCTTTCTTGACCATCATACGATCGATCTCCTCTTGACATCTCACTTCCTTCATATCTTCCTTCATTCTCTTTTGTACACGGACCGTTCGAGCTTTGGATGGACTTGGAGATCGGTTTCCAGCTGATCCAGCTTCTGATACAGCGTCTTTTGCTAACCGATGGCCACTTTTTCGTCGATCCGAGACTTGTTTGGTCACGCCATTCTCCGCTGGGCCCGAAGACTTCTTTCGCCTGGAAAGTCCTCTGTTACTCCCTGTAGTACTGGATGGCCCCTCTTCGAGATAGAAGCTTCTCACTTTCTTCATAGCATCTCCATAATCGATTTCTTCTTTTGTGTCGACATTTTCGTTAGCCACATCCTCGGGCTGTAACTGTGCAAATGGCGGGATTTCATGCTTGGAGTTTTCAGACAAATTTTCTCCCGGGAATTCCTTGAAAAACGGATTCTTCTCCAGCTCATCATCAGTGAGATTGGTTTCTAGATAAGTCCACACCAGCCATAAAAATGCCCTTCCTCTGCTCTCACTAGTGAGATCTTTGTTCATAATGAGATCAAAGAATTCGTAATCAGCAGGGAAAAACTTCCTTTGAACCCGTGGAGCAAATGTAGACAATAAAAATATGAGATTGATAGGATTGGTATGAGGCATGCGTTCATTGGCAGTCATGTCTTCCAGAGTCCCTGGCTCAGGACGGTCTTCACAGGCACCTTTCAAAATGGACTTCAATCGAGGTGCATCTTGAAGCTGTTTGTAATCAGACTCGTCACTATAAGTTTGTAAAGACGGGATCGGATGATAGGTTCTCAACTGAGCTCTCATTTCCGGGAAAAAGTTCAACGTGGTGTTCATCCTGCCAATATTGACAAGAAGACACACCATGGCCATGTTGAGCCCCGCTTCGCGATCTCCAAGCAGCTTTTCCCGTAAAATCTTGGAACATTTCGATGACCTGGCCATGGCATCAATGTAAATGTCTGCAAACGTATGATTAGGGGTATTATCATAGCTGTTGGTGAATACCCGTTGGCCATTCCTGAAAATGTATGACAGAAAGTCATATTGAATGTCCACTCTCCACAGCGGTTCTCCGTCCTTTTTCTTCAGATGTCGGATTTTGCTCGCTGTCAACAGCGTCTGGTACGTTCTTGTATGATTCCGCTTAGTTGGAGGATTCGGGGAATCTTCCGATGTAGAAACTGCGTTCACTGTTGCCGCAGATCCGGCTTCTTTTTCCCGTGATTCATTGTGAATGCTTTTCTTTTGCTTCGTCTCCGTCTTGTCTTCTCTCTCTTCCTGGTTGGTCTCGGCCTGTTCCTTGGTCTCTTCAGTGGATTCCACGTCCATCATGGAAACATCTTCATCTGCTGCGGCAGGCGATGATGCAATATTCTCCATAGCAGACGTACTGGTCTGCGACAATTGGTCTGAAGCCATTACGGGGTGTGAATGATTGTAGCAGATCGAGTGGTTCGGACAGAGCAGGCTGATGCCGAGTGGTGAAGGTGACGATGTGAAGTACATCACGTGATATTCTTTTTTGACAGAGCCCAATCTTTCGTCTCCTGTAATTTAGAAGCTCTATAGCTTGTGGGAAATAGAAAAACATACAGAGTTCAAATTTTACAATCTAGAATCTTTAGTATCATCTTTCGCATAGTTCGTGACGTTAGAACGTGCGTGTTGTTCCTAAGCCCAGATCATACGATCCAAAATTGGCTTGCACTACTCAAACCTTGTCGATATGCAATATGTATTTCTATAAGGGATGATATTTATTCCTCGTCACTTTCCACCGCAAATAAAACAGTATCGGAATCGGTCTCATGTTGGTTTTGCGTCGTCTTTTGGTTCGACTTGTTGTCATACAGGCTTTTGGCCATTTGCCCAATTGTTGAGCCAGCGGGGCTATCCTCCTCACCAGAGCTCTGACCTGAAACAGGCAATCCGCTTCGTGCGTAAAATTCTTGTCGCTTCTTATGAACTTCTGGGGACACCCCTGTATCGTCCAGATCGTCGCTTGATCTTTCTGTAAACATGTCTTCATCATGCAATGTGTCACCACCAAACTCGTCATCGAAATCATCACCGTGGGAAGGAACCAACTCGAATTCATTAGATGTGCCAAGTCGAGAAAATCGGCCCAATCCCATTCTCTTTTTGTAGAAGAATATGTATCCACACACCCCAATAACAAAGAGAATTATCAACAACATTGATCCATAAACCCAAGTGGATGTCCTACTACTCATGCCAAATGATGGTAAAAATGTATCGTACTCCTTGCTTCCACTCGGTTCAGCAGTTGGAGTTTCCGTCTCTGTGGTAGTATCGGGTTTTGAAGTTGCTGAGGTAGCACTCGACGAAGTCACCGTTGCTATAACAGGAGAAGTTGTTGCTTGTTGGACTTCGGAGCTGACAACGGTACTTGATTGTATTACCTTCTCACTAGAGCTGCTCTCCTTAGGCTCATTGTCGTCAGCCGGCTTAGCATCGTAACTGAAAAGCTCTGCCTTATCGGGGTCTACACATTCTCCCCAGAGCATCAGAGACCAATCAACCAATGTGCCGTTAAAATCTTCCTTGTCAGCGTTGAAGACATGTAGTTTCCAATCTCCTACAGCATCCTCGTTCCAGTGAACAACGCTCATAAACTTCCAATCCTGGTAACCGGCTGTAGAACGGTCTAAGGGTCTAGGGGCTGCAAGCTCGGAAATCACACCACCAGGGCTCTCTAAATGGACCGTAACAGCTCCTCGATATTTGTGAATGAGATTTATCTTAACATTAACGTGCTCGAGTTTTTCAAAGTTCGAGTTATCAAGTTGCTCTTTGGTAACAGTGATAACGTTTGTGACACCGCCTTTTTCAGCATCAGCGCTATATTCGAAGTTTTCGTTCAACGTCTGGGTCTCAGAGAAAAACCAAGCCTGGGGCTTAACCAACTGCCATGTCTTGGCTCGCTCAACAATATGATAAGCGTCTAATTTACCAAATCCGAACTGATGATGGAACTTCTTTCCTGTGGGGGTTGACTGCCAGCCTTCAGCGTCCTCGTTGAAAGGAACTGCTGAGTCCCAGGCCAAGTACTGCATATCTCTCCACGTCAAGTCTGGTCTAATATCCAAGACCAGAGCAAAGATGCCGGCTGCTATTGGGGCAGCAGCAGATGTGCCGCCGTGTTCGTTAGTACAGGTATGGCCAACATCGGTGGTATAAATATGATCTTTGGCTCCAGATGAATAAGTCACCACCATGTTAGCACTACATGCCTCAGAGTAGTATGGATGATTGTTAAATCTGTCGATCGCTGCAACAGTGATCGAGTAAATGCTATTTGTGTAACCATCAAAATTGCAATTGTCTCCATAATGAGCGCCATTTCCACTGGCAAATACAAACAGGGATCCTTTTTTGTCACGTCCATTTTGAACACCGTTAAGAAAAGCTTTCTTCACAAGCATTCCAGGTGCCTCCATAGTCTTTCCATCGTCCATAGGACCCCATGAACAAGAATAAATATCGTTTTTGTCCATTGCATAATTGAGACTGATTGCTTCATCGCTTTCTGACACAGCCGACGACAAAATTCGAATTCCTGCGATTTTGGAATCATATGCTACACCAACACCACACTGATCGTTTCTTGCTGCAGAGATTTCTCCGCAGCATCGGGTTCCGTGCCGGTCATCAGCAAGCTTAGGACTTGGTTCGGGCCCGTTATCATTGAAATCCCAGGAACCCTCTGCAAAGTAATTTGGTGCCAAATCTTCGTGGTGCATGTCAATGCCATCATCAACAACTGCAACAGCAACGGACTTTCCAGTAATATTCTGACTCCACACACCCGTCACATTAAGATCATTCCCAGACTGCATTGGATTTATTAAATGCCACTGTTTGATAAAACCCGGATCATGAATATCGAACTTCTCCTGGGCTTCGAGGACCACCTTAAACGCCGAGTCAACTGGGGCATCACTTCGACCCGCAAGCTCAGGAATATATTTATAAGGAAGAGGTATCTTCTTATGCAGCATTCTAGGCTTTTGAATTTCAAGAAATTTGAGATTTGAATCAGACCTCAAAAGGTCTCTCTTGTATGCGTGATGACCGTCTGAAAGAGATAAAGAGTCATCAAACTGATAAGCTAGAGGATGATCCTTGGCAATCGAAAATAAATAAACATCTGGAATTGTTCCTACCGGTTGTTCGTAGCTCCAATGAGAATACTTCTCTTGATGTAAACCGGGATCAAAGTCCTTGATTTCTGCCGCAAAATAGATGCGATTATCATGGTCTCTTGAAGTTATAGGACTAGAAGCCCACTGCATGAAGTCATCGTATGATCTCGGTGCTATTCCTTTGTCAGAGTACGCAAATACAGCAGTTATTCCTAATGTCCAGACTAACGTCACAAATGAGAGCTTCATGATGACGTGCGTTCCCCCTAGTTGATGCCGTAGCAGATATAAAGCGCCAGAAAAGAGGCCTCCGAATCAGCGAGAAAAAGTCGGATTATCGGAATTAGGTCGATTGGTTAATATGACATAAATGTATATAGCCAAAAATCAGAAGCAACCGACAAAGTTCAGTGCAATATTGATGATACAACGTACTATGTAGTTGATTTATCAGAGCCCAAGATAACTGTGAGTGTCCAAAGCGATATGACAAGCAGCCCGGATATTCCACTGATAACTCCACCGAATAATCAATAGCCGCTAAAATTCAAAATATTGTAAAATACCCAAAACCACCAGTTCCTGCTTTACTGGCGCTACTACACCGTAAGTTTGTAAAGACCAGGTTGTCTTCTGCGGCTGGTATATATTTCATTGCCAGTAATTACCTATTCGGGTCTGCCTGAGAACTCGGAGGGTAATGCTACACCACCCGACACAATGTGAAAAAACATGCTAGATGTTATAAAATGATGCTAGAAGAACCATCACTGTTGTTTGGCCGATATCGACTATGGGAAAAACAGCCACACCAGAGTTGAAGAAGGTTAGTATTGATAAGATGAATATTTCCGAGGAAGACATGAATCACATGCTAATTTTATAGTACATGGACAAGCGGGTGTTCATCCAGCTGAACGGATCACGAAAGTTGACGGGTGTTCTTAGAGGATATGATGTGTTTCTGAACCTGGTTCTTGATGATGCCGTCGAGGAGAAAGAAGATGGGTCAAAAGCTGCTGTTGGAACCTCTGTGATACGAGGAAACAGTGTGGTGATGGTCGAAGCCCTTGAGAAGGTCCATTGAGTACTTTATCTCCAGCCACAGCTGCTGTAGTTGGTGCAGCAGCAGCCATATTTATAGAGCTACGCAATCACATCGATTGTGTTATTTTGTTCCCCTGTTTAATGAATGTTGTTCTGGAGGGAGGCCGTTGGAATTGATAAGGAACTAGGCATGACAAGATACTAATATAATCAATGTACTAAAACGAAATTTAATTGAAACACAAAAATTTGAGGAAAAATCACGATGATACACTGTTCGAATTGACATCAATGTGCTTCTCATGATGTGCAAATTCACCAGCTGCTGTGTGAGCAAACTCGGGATCTTCTTCAGCCAATTCTTCCAAATCGGCCTCGACTTGACGTCTTGGGCCGGTGAACCATTTTCGAGCTGTGACAATCCAAACTGATATGGCTCCACCTCCAACAATTCCCACAGCCACGCATGTGTAATTGAGTGTTTGGCTTGTAACTGGATTGGCTGTAGGTAGACAAAACACAATAGTAATAAAACCTACCCAGAGACAAGCTATAGTAGCGATATAAGGGGAAAATCGTCCAAGATTGAAAGGTCCTTTGTGGAAATATCTAGGCCACAAAAGACCGCCCAGAATAGGTAGAGCATAAGAAATATACAAACCCACAGTAGCAATAGAAGTGGCAGCAGAAAAAGCTACAGATGAACCAAGCGAAGGTAATGAGAGGCAGAAAGCGAGGAATGCGGCAAGCCAAATGGTTCGAACTGGAGCTTTGAATCGGTCGTCCACATGGTCAAAGAATTTGGGCAATCCACCATCTCTAGCAAAACCATACATCATTCTGGAGTTGGAAGTCAAGGAAAACAAACCACAATGCCAGACGCAAACAATAATAATGCACATAAGAGCAATGGCACCATCTTTTCCGCACACATCTACAAAGATTTGCAATACAGGCTGGCCGTAAGGGGTGTCGAGAGTCTGTTCGAAGTCCTGAACTGAGAACAGGAAGGACAAAATCACAAAAAATCCAAATACTGCAGAAACTCCAACCGAAGTCATTACACCCATGGGTGCAGCCCAAGCAGCATTATGGGTCTCTTCAGACATGTGAGCAGAAGCATCGAATCCAGTAATTGTATACTGTGACATAAGAATACCAATAATAGCCACGTATTCGGGGGAAGCTCGCTCAGACCATCCACCAGTACCATCATAGAAAGTAGAAAAGACAAAGTGTGCAGATTGGTGAGTAGGAGCCTTTGCAAGAACAGCAATGCAAATACTAGCAACACCGGCAGAATGAAGAATAATAGAGGTGTTATTGAAATATTTCAACAATCTGACACCAAGAGTATTGATTATACCGTGAGAAACCAGTAATGCGGCATATATTCCAACTGTTTTTCCTGCGGTTGGTTCATAATCACCTTTGACAGTTGCTAGTGTGGAGATTAAGCCAGCTTCACCAAAAGTTATTCCAGTTGTAACACCGACTTGTCCAAGAAAGTTGAACCAACCAGTAAGCCATGAGAGAAAGGGAGACCACTTTTCAGGAGCAAGAATAGCAGCCCAATAATAAGGGCCACCTGAGGTGGGAATAGCAGATACAATTTCAGCCATGGCCACGCTTACAATCATGGTGAAAAAACATACAACGATCCAGCCAGTGACCATTACACCTGGTCCTCCACAGGTCAAACCAGTAGCGAAAAGAGTGGTGATACCAGTGATTACTGAGATAATTGAAAAGGAAGCACCAAAGTTTTGTAAAACTCCCCACTCTCGCTTCAGCTCCTGGGAATATCCGAGCTCAGCAAGCCGGTGCTCATCGGCATTGTCTGCTGCATACAAAGCCTCTTTATCATTTGAAAATACAGTCATCTTTTTTTCTGATCAATTGGTTTGATTCAGACCTTCTTAATTTTTCTTGTCAGTTGACCAGTTTCTAGACAGATCACACTGGAAATCCAACTCGCCAAGATTTCTTCTTCGACCGCAACTCTTCCGTATATAAGAAACCTGATGGGGTGGCCCCTCCCCATGAATTCATGCAGTGATACCAGGAGTGGAATGCCCCACTCCTCGATAAGCGACCGAATTGGGCAAATGAATCCGGGCCTCATCGACGAGATTTAGCCGCTTGGTGAATCCCAGGGTCAGATAAGACGAGGCAGCCATATCTTAATGCCCGCTAAATGACTAGCGGTGAGATGATTGGATCAGCATAGGCCAGTTAAATAGATTCAGTAAACTTTCGAAACCTTATGTGTGTAAATAAGGTCTTCATATGTAGGGTAGTTGGAATTCTCGAGAACTGACAAAAGCGCCAGCTAGTCATCTTCGCTGATTATCAATGACACCACCCACCACTACCACCACATGAGGATGCTCGGCTATCTGAGCCCACCAACTGATAACTAAGACCATTTGTGGTACTTGAGCGGCGGAACATCCGTATCTATGGCTTAGATCTCCCCCTTGTGACAGGCATTCAAGTTTATGCTTGACTTCGAGTCACGAGTCACAAGTCACGAGTCACATGGTTACTCAGGACTCCCATGTTGCAGGGTTGAATTCTGAGCTGATCTCACCCGGTCCTGTACGCCTAAGGAAAACATCTTATCTCGAGTAGAATGTCTGCATTTGCTGAGAAAGGGTTCAAAGCTGGTAATTATTTGCATGCTCGGCCCCATTATCCCGCATCGCTGTATCAATTTATCTCATCCTATTCCAGCCAATCATCTCACAGCCTGGCTATCGATGTCGGATGTGGCCCTGGAGAAGCTAGCTTGGGCCTAACGAATTTCTATGAAAAAGTTATTGGCATAGATGCTAGCAGTGTCATGATAGATACTGCCAATGAAAAATATGCCTTGAACAAGTCCGTGGAGTTCGTCAAGGGTTCTGGCAATGATATTCTCGGAGCTCTTGAACAACTACCTGATTTAGACGTTTACTCAATCTTAGGTTCCATATCATTGATTACTGTTGCTCAGGCTTTTCATTGGTTTGATTCCGAGAGGTTCTTTGCTGCTGCTGCTCGGTTGCTGGCACCGAGTTCCTGTGTAGCCATTTGGGGGTATGTTGACCCGGTCTTTTTGGACTATCCTCAGGCTACCAAAACGTTCCTGCGCTACTGCTATGATTCCAATTGCATGGGACCATATTGGGAGCAGCCGGGGAGGGATATTTTAAAACACAAATATCGAGATGTCAATGTTCCCCCTGAACAATTCACCAAGGTAGAGCGATACCTTGATCCTCCATTCTATGAGCTCAAGAAACAGGTATCTGTCGCGGACATGAGGGATTACATGAGGACGTTCAGCGCATACCATAATTGGCAATCGGCCAATCCCAAAGCTGCAGACGTTGTAGATCAATGTTTTGACGAACTGCAAACTACTATTGGATGGACGGATGATACTGTAGTACAAGTTCAATGGGACACAGTGCTACTGATAGCTCAGAAGAAGTAGGCTAGGCTACGCTGAACAGATTGTGTATAGTTGAAGATAATATAATTGGAAATAATTGACTTCAAATGCTTTATTCAGTTGGCTCTGCATTCAGCTCTAACTTTTTAATCTATCAGATAATCTGGTCATGTGTAACCATGTTGTTCGGTCCGAGCTTGTATGCATCTAATAAAGGTGATGTAGAAATGTATCGAGCTCGGAAGCTGTAAATTACACCTCGAACAGAATGATCCCGGAATAACAACTAATATATCCGTGAATCCAACATTGTACTATTTTTTCTCCTCAGCCAGCTCTACTGCTAGTCTTCTCTCGGCTTCCAGCCGGACATTTTGCAGATGTTTTTCATGCTCTTCCAGCTTATTCATATAATGGTTGCCATACAGAGCGACAGCAAACGTCGATCCGGCGACCCAGAGACGTATCGACAAAGGTAATGCATTATACCGAGCCCACAAAGACGCCATCGAACTTATTTTGTTTATATCTTGATTTCGGGTTTCTGCCGGTGTATGGGGATTGTTGTGGTCTTCAAATATGTTTTCAACTGTAAATGCCTAGTCCCAGTTTCCTCCAAGATCCCAACTCGTTAGGTCTATTCAATATGAAGCAGAGATTCACCTACCTTGATCTGAAGGTTATCAAGAATGAATTACAGGAACAGATTCTCAATTATAGACTCCAGAATATTTATGATTTAGCTGCTTCATCGCGACAATTCCTGTTCAAATTCCAGGTACCTACTTCTAAGAAGAATGTGTTTGTCGACCCCGGCTTTCGAATCCACCTGACCGAGTATTCTCGATCTACTGCTGCTGCACCGTCCGGGTTTGTAGCAAAACTCAGAAAACATCTCAAGACTCGGAGACTTACTAAATTGTCTATAGCACCTGCTGATAGAACTTTGGTACTGTCGTTCTCTGACGATCATGCTTACCACCTGGTCATCGAGTACTTTGCTGGAGGAAATTTGCTGCTGCTTAATAATGATCACAAAATTCTTGCTCTTCAGCGAGTAGTATCGGCAACTGATAGTCATTCGAGGTGCGCAGTTGGTGAGATTTATGATATCTCTTCTATTTTGAACAGTCCTGATGGTGCTTCGGAATCTCCAATTGATCTAGCTTTATTGAAGGACATTCTACATGGCAAGCAAATACCCACTTCTCAGAACCAGAATGAAGGTACCTTCGGCACTTCGAATGAGCTTTCGAACAAAAAAAAGGAGAAGAATAATCTCAAACGCTTGCTGTCTATGAAGCTTCCTACAATTGCTGTTGGTGTTCTCGAGAATTGTTTGACCGAAGTCTCTGTGAATCCGAGCTTGAGTAGTACCAAATTTAATACTCTTAGCGAGGATGATTTACACAATATACTGGAAGCTGTCAATAAGGCTCAGAAAACGTGTGCAGAGCTCGTCAATAGAGCTACAGTGCCAGGATATATTGTTGCGCATAAAAAGAAAGAACAGCAGCCTGTTGTTGAGCTGACTACATATGCACCTGATCAAAAGATCAATGATGATCTGGTGTATGAAGATTTTGTACCATTCAAGCCAACTATTAGTGAAAAAGATGGTGAAGTACAAATAATTGAAACTGCTAGTTACAATGAGGCTGTTGATAAGTATTTCTCGGTTCTCGAAGCTACCAAGTTGAGTCAGAGATTTTCCAATCAGGAGCTTTCTGCATTGCGAAAGCTGGAAGCCGCAAAGTCTGAAAAGCAGAAGCGAGTTAGCGGATTGACCCAGGTCAAAGAGAAGAATGAGATTTTGGGCACTGCATTGCAGTTGAATGCAGAACGGGTAGAAGAAGCATGTGATGCTGTCAAAGTACTGATTAATCAAGGTATGGACTGGACAGACATAGAGAAGCTCATTAAAGTCGAAAAATCTCGAGGAAACCCAGTTGCAAACATGATCGCCCAGCCATTGAATCTTCAAAAAAATAGAATCACACTCATACTACCTGACCCTAATGCGACTGAGCAAGAATCTGACTCCGATTCTGATCTTGACTTATCTGATAATTCTGAGGATGAATCAGATAGTGGTCGAGAATCTACTCCAGCTGTTCAAACCGTCAAGGCTGAAGTTGATTTGAATCTAACAGCTTGGGCGAACTCCCGAAAATATTTTGAAATCAGGAAAAGTGCTGTTGCCAAACAAGAGAGAACGGTTGCTCAGGCGGACGCAGCATACAAAAGAGCCGAGAAGAAGATTCAGCATGACTTGAAAAAATCTTTGGAGAAGGATAAGGGAAGGCAGACTGATCTTCAGTGGGTAAGAAATCCGTTCTGGTTTGAAAAATTCTACTGGTTTCCTACAAGTGATGGCTATTTGTGTATATCTGGAAGGGACGCCGTTCAGAATGAACTTCTTTTACAGAGGTATTTCCAGAAAAATGACATTCTTGTGCATTCAGAGGTTGAAGGATCTTCTATAGTGATTATCAAGAATTACTCTGATAAACATATGGTACCTCCCTCTACCCTCACTCAAGCCGGAATCTTTGCAGTTGCGTCGTCTCAGAAAGCATGGGATGCAAAATTGATTACTTCTGCTTGGTGGGCCACTAGGGATCAGATTCCGCTGCTTTCTGCACAGGGAGAGCCTATAACTGCAGATTTCCTGGTCGTCAATGGAGAAGGTAAGCACTTCCTACCAGCAGTTCAGCTGGATATGGGTCTTGGATTCCTCTGGTTGATCGCCGATGAATCGAAAGACAAATACCCCAGAAATAAAGCGCAATCGCTGAATAGGGGAGACGGAGGTTCTTCGGTAGTAGTGCATTCTGGTTCGGGTTCAGATGAAGATTCAGATGAAGAGTTTCCGGACACTCAAGTTTTGTCTGACGACGAAGATTTTCCCGACACACAAGTTGATTTTGATGATGAAGATGCTGACGAAGACGATGATATTCCAGTGAAGCATGAAAACATAAGTACGGATCAGCGTGATACAATTTCTTCCGTTACAGAAGATTTGTCCAGCGAAGACGAAGCGGATGAAGAGAATGCCGATCTGCCGCTGCCGCAAGAGCACGCGGAAGACAATATTTCAGACGATGACTTTCAGGAGGAGGACGTCGAAGAAGGACAAGATATTGAAAATGGTGTGTCTAATGACGGAGAGGATGACGAACAAAAAGAAGATGACGAAAAAGAAGGCGCTACTGATCATGTTTCGGAGATTGAAGCAGCATTAAGTGCTCTTCAGACTGGTCGCAGAAAAGTAAGAGACACCACACCGCCTAAGGAATCCAAGAATAAGAAAAACAAGAAAGAGCCGAAACTTAAAGGATTAGATAAAGCAAAGTCCAAGAAAGAAGAAGCAGCCAAAAAGAAGCATGACAATGAGATCAAGAGAAGAGAAAAGGCCAAGCAGGCCAAAGCCGAGCAATTGAAAAGGGTTCTCAATGATGAAGGCAATGAGGCACTTGAGGCTGAAATGAGCAAGTATCCACTTGATGTACTGCAACCAAAGTTGGTGCCTCGAGATGAGCCGTTGGCTGCAGTTCCGGTATTCGGACCTTGGCAATCATTGCAGAAACTCAAGTACAAAGTGAAGATTCAACCTGGAGCCAATAAGAAGGGGAAAGCAGTTAAGGATATCATGCATTCACTGCAAAATCTTAGGACGGACAAAAATGGTTTGGACCCTGATTATCCATGGGCTACAGAAGTCAATCATTTACGGGGACTAAAGGAAACCAGTGTCATTCTATGTATAGCAGTCGGCAAGGTCAAGATTTCCATTCCTGGGACAGGCAATGGAGCAGGACCGAAGAAGGGTGGTAAAGATTCTGGAAAGGGAGGAAAAGGCAAGAAACGTTGAGAGATGAAGCGAAATCTAGTTTAGTATTATGAACCAGAGTTTGAATATATGATAGAATGCACCGACGAAACGATGGCTCTAGAAATTATTAAAGTTTTCCTTGATTTTTTCACTGAGCTTATTTCGAGCAAATTGCATAAAGGTAGAAAGACCTTGTTCATTGAATTCAATGTTGTTGATCGAAGGTTCGGCAGCAGGAGCCTTGGATACTCGAGTGCAAATGATGAGCGGATCGACCTCTAGAATGATTCCAGAATCCACAGTTTCATCTACTGCCAATGCAATCAAGTCGTAGTTTTCCAGTAATGTTCGTTTATCTACGGCTCGCTTCAACAGGATTCCAATGGCCTCGTATAAACCCACCACGGCTTGATAAAGCATTGCTTCATTCTCATCCAAATCTCCCACAATAAATATACTGATGTCGGCATACTGCTTATAGACGACGACTTTCGACTCGTAGATAATCACGTCAGCGGCCTGTTTATAGGTCTTGTCATGAAGGCCCTTCTCGAACGACTTTTGTTCGGCCAAGGTCTTGAGATCCTTGAATTGATCTGCATCATATGGCGGTTCGTAGTATTTGGCCAGCAATCGTCTTCCTTCACTATCAAGAATCAAAACTGCCTGCACAGCATACAAGCTTGGGTCTGCAGTCATGACGAATGTTCCCACTGATAAATGACGATGATGATGGATTAGCTTTCCAGTCGGTACGTGTTCGAACGGGTGCTGGAGAAGGGGGGCCGAATCCTTGGCGTAAATGTCAGTCTGCTCCCAACCACTGCCAAACTCCCACCACCGAATAAAACATATCAACCTAGAACTCGTGAGAGTGAAGTGGGATTGATTTTGAACATTGGAGGCACTTGTGTCATTGATTTCTTGGTAGTGTCTGTTGGTTATTGTTTGTACCTTCACAAACTGCGCCTCAATTCATGTCCTCGGACTTCTTTTTTTCGATCCTCAGGGTCACTACTGCCCAGATCTTCCGCTCAGCTGGTGTAGATCGATGCTCTCCTTCACTGTTGGACACCATCACTGATTTATTTATTCGACATCTCGACCTTCTTAGCCGCACTGCCAGTAGGAATGCCAGCTTAGCAGGAAGAATTGATGTCACTTTACAAGATGTGTCGATGGCTATGGAGAATGTTGGGTTGATCAAGCCCTATTCTTTGCTGGAAGAGGATGATTATGATTCCCTCACTGATGATGGTTTCGATTTATTTATTCAATGGGCTACCGGTCCTGTTCCGGAGGAAGCTCGTAGGGTTGCTGGTTTAGCCAATGCTAGTAAGGCCACCGGTGCTGATAATGAAGGTAGTTCTAATGACACCGAATGGTTGACATCTCTAGTGAAAAAGCATGCCAAAATTGACCATGAGCTCAAACTTAAAGGGACTTTATTAGCGGACCCGAATTTCGATGGCGACCTTGTTCATAAGATTGCGGGTGGCCCTTCTACGATATTTGAAGACGAGCCAGTTCAGACCTCGTATTTGGATCTTCTGGAGTTCCAGGTCAATGAGTTGGAAAAGCGGAATGAGAAAGAGAATGGCTATGGTCATAGTGAAGAGCACCAAGACCCGGCCGACAGCTCGATGTCTCAGAAAGTTGCCGTGAATGAGGAGAATGAGAGTAAGAGTGAGAATGACAATGGCGAGAGTGTCGCGAGTGAGAATGGCAAGAATGAGAATGACAAGGGTGATAATGACAAGAGCGAGAATTCCAAGAGCGAGAGTGATCTCAATGCTATAGAACCTACAGAACCTACAGAGCCTGCTGATCCTACAGAACCCACAGAATCTACGGCATCTGCAGAGTCTGTTGACTTAGGGAATAATGAGGAGTCTGCTGAGAATATTCCAGGTGTTCAGTCGGAAACCGACAGCGGAAATGATGCCAAAGAAACATCTGCAGAGCCTAAGGAGGTTAGTAACCAGGCAGCCTTGCCCGACGTTGACAATGAAGATGAAGATGCTCACATGAGTGATGCGAATGAAGAGGCAGAATGATTTCCCAGCGTTGAACGGCTCACCTTGGAGTGCATACTTGATGCTCTGGATAAGACCGATTGACTACCTGCGCGCAACCCAATTGGGTGCATTAGCAGATCAAATTAGCTGTGCTTTGTGCCCAATTGAATGGGCCAGCGTGCCAAAGCTGATGGGTTCCAAGGCTATACTTTTTTCGGTTAATAGAAGCTTAGACCGCAGCATTGACTATGATTCTTTTCAATCATAGAAAAGCATCAGATAATGCCTTCAATTGAAAGGCGATGCGTATATTATAATCTACTCCCGATATTGCGCGACAAACAATTTGTCGACTTCATGCTTCTATCAAAGTTGGAAACACTGCGCTACTGTGGTTTCCTCTTTGACCGAGCATGCGATGCGTCAACCTACTGACCGCTAGTACATCTCTAGCGAAACAGATAGCTGGCCATTCATTTGGCAGGTGTAATGAGACGAATCAACTGATATAAAGTGGTTTTATATATTTGAAGTATCACAAATTTGCATTTAATAGTCACAAATTGTTTTTCAAGAGTAGTCATTATGTGGCTAAATCACATTAAAATAAGTATACAAAATACATGAGTCGATAAATAGAATAATTGTTGATTAATCATGAAAGTCATAATCATTACGCGTCGGTGTCAGCCTCCTGAGCTGGCCGGTGGTGCAGAACTGTTGGTTCTTTCAAACGTTGGCCTAATTGCTTCTCTCTTTGGCATTTCAGAGTCGACAACCAAATTTGGTGTGACATCATGCCGTGAAGTAGTACTATCGTCTTGAGGCTGCGATTCAGGCTCTGATCCATTAAGCATTGTTTTCCATGTCTGATCACAGAGAGAAATAATCTCTTTGCTATTGAGACCTTCCGTAAAGTTGCATTTCTCGTAAAGAGACCAGATATCATTAGGGACCAGTGCAAAATGTTGCTGGTTTTCAATCAAAGCATTGATAGACTCGATCGACAAGAAATAAGCATCGCCAGACTCCTGAGAAACTCCTGCTGCAGGAGGAAGACCAGCAGTTTCTTTGGCATCTTTCTGCAGATACAAAATGTTTGGTGTTATAACTGTTGCCAAATTGTGAGTGTCCATTTTAGAGCCAGACTCCTCATCGATCTGAGAGAACGAGGCCACCCAGTTCAAGAAATAGAAAAGCACCTCCGAGACATCGCGATGGATTTTTGGCAAAAGCAAACAAGACAAATGAAGAAGCTTTTTCTGAGCTTCTGGATCAGTGATCTTCTGGGCTGTTATCCATAGCTTCTGCAGTTTGTAAGTCATCAGTGGCTCCGGTAATTCACGCAAAAACTTTTTAAGCAAAGCAGCAAGTTGGATGGCATTCTCTTCCGCCAAAATACCTCCTTCGTCAGGGTTCTTGTCAATCTTCTCTGTAAATTCTTTAAGCCGTCGTATATTACCATTCTTTCGGAAAATGCCCTCGACAGACATGTCCTTTTGCCTCATGGATACGATGACATCGTCAACAAATGCGGGAATCCGCAAAGTACTTGGACCTACACCAAGAGTAGAGTCGACGCCGTGTTTTTCCACAAGAACTTCTAGAGATTGTCCAAAAACACCGGTTGCATTTGAAACAGAACCTTTGGGTTTCCTGCTGGCACCGAATGCCTTGCCAAACTTGTCCCACAAAGACGCAGATTTCTTGACTTCAATAGCATCCAATAGCTCTTCCATGGTGAGCCATTTGGACACCATAGGATATATCTTGCTGATAGCAACATAACGAATAAAATAGAGCTCTTTCGCGCTCAAATCTGAGATGTAACGCGCATTCATCACATCTTTTCCTTCGCTGACACTTCTTTGAGTAGGCAATTCAGTACTGAGTGCCTGTTTGGCTCTATGTCGGAACGCGTTTGGTTGTTGTTCACGGGCCTTTTCAGCTGCAACAATTCGTGGGATATCATCAAGAGTCAGTGACTTTTCATTGTTGAATAAATCTGTTGTGCGTCTCTGAACAGGAGAATGGTCGGGTTCATCATGTATCTTCAACTGATGCTGGTCCTTCTTTTTCTTATTACGCTTGAAAAAACCAAGTCCCCCAGATTTTTCATCTGCCGCAGCCTCCAATTGAGCTTGTTTCAACTTGGCTTGCTGTTGCTGCATCATTGAGCTACCTGAACTAGGCGACAATTGAGCTGAGAGATCTTTATCCGAAGCTGAGCCACTGGTCAAAGAAGCTGTAGCACCTGGCTTGTACTGGAAGTATCCAGTCGCCTTACTTGCATCGACGGCCGGTGAAATTCCATCTTTAACTTGAGCAAATTCAGATGACGGCATATCCAAGATAGTCGACCTTCGGATGCGCTTATCTTGTGACGAGACCCGTTTATCCAGCTTGGTGGATCTTAGTCGCCTAATATCTTTGAGTGTTGTCATATAACCCTTCTCACCACTGAAAGTTCTGACTTCCATTGGCCGGGCTTTGTCATCGGCTGATGGCCGAGAATTCAGTGTAGATGAAGAATCCTGAGGCGCGGGGGTCGAAGTAGAGTCCTCAACCGTCAAAGATTTTTTCTGCTGACCAACCCGTTTAGAGTCGTTGGATGAATTTTTCTGGTCTCTCAAATCGAAAGCATTCAAAACTAGCTGTAATCTTGCAACAGCGATCTTCAGCAAAACCATATACTGACTCAACCTTGATGCATATACAAAACCTGATACACCTTGAGGGGGGGAGCAATCAACACAAAAAACACTTTTCATTGAAGAAACCCATTTAGCATTGGAAAGCTGGGAGCTCAAAGGTTTATTGCAGTTGGAACAAATAAAACAAGCCATGTGCCATTGTCTTCTCTTATAGTGGATGCATTTGTCCTCCACGCTAGTATCACACGTCATGCAATGATCAGCTGTCATAGCATTAACTTTGAGTTTAGAAAGGATTTCGGAAGAAGAAGGAACAGACTGGTATTTCTCAATCACTTCCAAGAAGGAATCTACTGCTTCTTTTCCGCCGTGTGGTAAGACGAATTGCCGGTCATACTGTAAACAACTAGAAAGGCCGTAACGAAGAAGTACCTTGAGGTAATGTGCTAAAGAAGTTACCAGAGTTAGGAGATCTTGGGTTACGCCCAACTGTTTGTCGCCCTTTTCACGGGCCTTGGAAACCACCGACATGAATGCCACGAGCTTTTTACATAGAGTCTTGGGTTCTCGTCCTAATGGACTGTAAAGTTCTTCTTCTTCGTCTTCATAATCATCATCATCATCATCACCGTTTGCTGAGACTCCCGAGCCACCGTTAGCACTTGCTATGGTTGAAGCCTTTGACTTCCTCCTCTTCATTAGGGGTGAAATCAAAACTAGCAGCTGATCCAGGGCTTCAAATAGAATTTCGACGTGGAACACGAGACTACAAGTGGCACGAAGCGTGAGATCATAGGCACCTGAGGAAGCATGTTGTAGCATGTCAGAAATGCAAGCAGCCGTGGCCTCCTCAAATGCACATAAGATCGTCCATATTCGAAACACCCGCTTCTCCATTGCCCACTCTCTTTGAAATAAATCATCCTCTTCAACCTCATTATTTGTCTTTGTTAATTGGTTCGACCCAGATTCATGTGGTGAAAGCTTAACATTCCAAAACTTGAAAATCATATAGCATTCAGGATGCCATTGGTATTCTCGCCCACCACGGTAAATCTCAACAAACTGCTTAAGAATTGCTGACTGGCAGCCTTCACATTTGGCAGCATGGAGCGTTGAATAGTGATAATGGCATAGAACATTTTCATCATGTTCATAATAAGTATCCTCGGGGCCCAATACACATGAACATACAGAGCACTTGAAGTGCTCAATGTGGTACTTGCGACCTATCGCGGTTATATACGATCCCCTCAAAGGTCCGTCACAAGCGTAGCAAAGAAGGTCCAATCTTCTGAAATAGTCATATTCACATAGAGGCACCCTGCGCCCATCATGTGGGCTATCTACAGGGAAAAATTTGGCAGAGCACTTTTTGCCGCAATCTGCACATGTAAAGCAGTCAATATGATAAGCGGAATCCAAAGCCCGTACAAACTGCCCGGAGATTGGTAAAGAGCATTTGTTACAGATTTTGGAGGGCTTTGAAGAGCGGGGTACCGGTTGTAATGAAGAAGCAGCTTTGACTTCTGTGGGCTTTTGTCCCGAGGGTGCTATTATGCTTTTGTTCTCGATAGGTTCGGGATTCTTAGAAGTCATAGAAGACGGGAAATGAGACTGTTGTTCAGTGGTGGTTGAATCGGTAGATGTCAACGTGAAAGTTTGATTAGAGTCGTAGGTGGTATTATTATCCAGCTCATTTCGGCTAGTCTGATCCAGAAGCGAGGGGTGATGACTATGCTGAGAGGATTTCTGTTGATGCTGAGGTTGATGCTGAAGAGATGAGGCAGAGCCATTATTGTTTGTTGACATGCCAGATGACGGGCTTTTTGACATGGAACGAGCCGAAGGCTTCGGGGGGTAGGCAAAAGACTGCCAATTGGGTTGTTTGGAGAGATAACGAGATTTGGAAGGGCTCGATGACGTCGAAGATGTCGGACTCGAAGAAGTTCCAGTAGTATTTGGTTGTAGAGAATGAGGAGCTATCAGAGCATCGTGAACCCCATATGCGGCATTCAGATCAGCACTTCTTAATCCAGTAGAAGTAGCAGCACAATGAGAGATCGAGTCATTATTGAAAGAAGACGGCTTGGAAACAACACTTATAGAATTGGCGTTGAGATCAAATCCATCAAGCCCTACAGAGCTGATACGAGGAGATGAGCCCGAAGCACCAATGTCAGGGGAAGCGACGGTGGCCACGGGTGAATAAAATGCTACTGAGCTCTCGTCGCCCGAGTCTGTGACCTGAGAAAACGGCCTCTGAGGAGATGATACAATAGGTGGAGGCATGTAGCGTTGTTGTCGATGTGCAGAGAAACCACCAGTAGAGGCCGAGTGATGATGGCCTGTCGAAGCTCTTGACGACGCCAGATTCATGTCTAGAGACTCATCTTCCACTTTGTAAAAAGTCGAAGGCCGAGAAAAGTTTCTGGTGGTGCTTCGGCTATTTGGTCGCGACGGTATACTTTGTGGGCTCATTGAATATCCCATTGTGTTGATATTATTTGCACCATTGTTGCTGCTGTTGTTGCTGATGTTGTTATTATTGGCGTGGTTGCTGTGATTATCAGGGGTCATAGACCGAGGAGGATAGAAAGTATCGCTGGTGGCAGAATTATGAGGGCCATGGCTAAATCGCGGGCCGGGTCCCCTCATTGACGAAGACGTCGAGACGCCAGACGATATGTGGTTCGACGACGGGCCCATTCTTATAAGAATTAGTATATAAGTTTTGGGATCGTGAGAGTTGTAGCTAGGCCCAACCAAACTGTAGTGGAGGAGACGGGAGGTTGGTGTGGAGGATAAGGCTTGTCGGGGGAGGAGGGTAGAAAAATCCAGCCAACATAACAGCGGGAGCGCGACGGACAAGAACAAGAAAAACAGGAACAAGACAATTTATCGCGACCAAAAAGACCAGAACTAACTAGAGTTATAAACGGTAATTTTAGAGGCCTCGCCCTTTACCAGAGCGCGTGCTGTGCCCTACCTATCAATCCAATACCTTAAACTACAGTCGTCCCCTCCAAAGATGCACTCCTGCCTAAGCTGCAAGTCGGCCCATTTGCAGGCTCCAAAACTTTTATGATACTTACCTGGAGAAATTCCAGTTGGCAATCGAAGTCGAAGAGGAAAAATGGAAAAAATATAAATTGAATCAATTGACGACTGCTCTTAGACGGGATTTGTATAATCAACCTGAGGGACCAGTGCGAAGAGATCAGGTCAAACTGAGAATATCCCTCCTTAGGCGTTCTGGTTAGGAGGAAAAGCGCTTTGGTTTCTATTTTCAATTACTCTATCTACAAAGTTGGAACTCCCAGCTGCTGGGTGGGCTCCAAGGGTCGGAAGGACGCGGCAGGGTGGAAGACTGCTGGTCCCAAATTGGCAGTGTCCATGCATAATTAGGCAACTCAGTTATGAACAGCTACACCGCTCACCACTATGGGGGAGAAATTGAGCTACACAAAAGAAACGGAGGCTCGTGCCCATTGAGCGGGTCGCTTGCAGTGTAAGGGAGCGTTGCTTTTTTTTTTTTTTTCTTTGGTGCATCTGGCCTGTTTTTCCCAAATCTTTTTTATAGCTTTTCACAAGTTGTTAATCTTCATCTATCCAAATGGCTCGACCTTTGATCTGTGCTCGTTGGTATCACCAATGGTGTGATGATTTCTTCTTGTAAAACCTCTTGGGAAATGCTAGGGGATGCTGCATTGGTCATATGAGACGTCCGTGCACTGTCGTCCCCCTCCCCCTCAAAATAAAACAAAAACCTTGTTTGCAGACCTGTGCCAATCCAGCTCACCGAAAGGTTCCTCCCGCGATCAATTTTACCATACCTCGGTTGACAATTCCATCTGGCTTCGAACTTGGCGTGCCTTCTGGCTCCGGCTTGGTCAGATGTCTCTCACCACCCCCTTCTCCCTACTCCTGCATCCTCTGGCGAGCTCATCCACTTGGTATGCCGTTTTCTTAACCTCTTTTCCATCTTCTCAAGTGGGTGAAAATCCCCCCGTTTCCCGATCGGGGTCTACTGGGCTAACTACTCAGTCGTATTTCCCGTCTCCATGCTGCTTATATTTCTGAAGAAAAAAGTTAGTTGAGCTGATCGACCCCCTGGTTTTACTCTATCGGTTCGGGCTAGGTGTGGCTTCGAGCCGCACTCCCGATCTCTTGCACGTAACAACGGAAAGAGCCTGTTTTTAGGTTTCCAATACTTACGTCATTGCTTTCGTTCAATCCTTCTGGATCAAACCCGTTGGTTACTCCTAGTAACGCTTTAGATACGGCCTCTGTTGCTCCGATCATGGGTCGGATAATGGCAATTGGTGCTGCTTTAATAACTGCCATAGCTGCCCCCTGAGCACTTCCTCGCTCCATTGCTTCCCCTGGTATCTCGGTAATAGCTCCCTTAGCCATAGCTAGATTTCTCTCCAAACCTTGGTATGCTAGCCGCAAACCTTCATTGACCCCCTGAGGTTGGTCCGCATAATGGCTGACTGCCTTATGATGCTGAGGATCTTGCTGACGGGCTGGCGAACGTCGTCGAGTGCCTCCGCTGACAATCGTATCTAAATCATCATCACTCTCTACGTCGTCAATGTAGTCGTCAAAGTTATCCGAGTATGGTGAAACGTACTTGCGTCGCTTTGAGACGCTACCGACGGCCCCTTGGCCTCCCATGGCCTGCTCGGCACTCTCTAGGATTGATTGTGTTCCTGCTGCGATTTTGGCCCCCAGTTTGACCAGCTCGTTCGTGGTGGTTTTTGCAAACGTAGTAGCCCCTTTCTGGAGCCCTCGTACCATTCTTTGGTCTTTCTGGTACTCTTGGACGGGTATAACTACCAGATCTCGCATTCCACTTCCCAGTCTAACCAGTGATCTAACAGGAGCAAGACCTCCGAGAACCCCTCCAAGCTGTGTGGAACGAATGTCTGGCATCCAGACTCCGTTCAAAAGCTTTGAGACCCTTTCGAATCCTGTTATACCATGCAAAACGACGTGCTTCAATACAATATCTGCTTCGTCGAGAATAAAAAAATTCATAAATTCAGTTGTATGACCTGATTTGAGCCCTGCGTAATCAACCCGCTTTGGCTTGTAATCTAGCTTCACCTTGGTTGTTCGTACATCTAACTTTTGTATGAATATATCTTCATCAGCAGGCGTTGATGCAGGTGCATACCTGTTGTCTTTGAATTCAAAAAATCGAGTGAGAAAATCAAGTGTATCCTGATCAACATGCAGGCGTAAAGGCAAAATGTTAACAGTGATAATAGCCTCGCTCACCGCTGCTGTTGGTACTGGCTTCACGGTGTCGAACACAACTTTTACCATATTGCTATTGAGCTCTCGTGGTCCTGCACTCTTCATGTATGTGAGAAACTTTTTCCACGTCGATGATGGAACATTGTCAATGATCTCGAGATCTTTAATCCACAGCTTAACACGATTTAATAATGCTCCTTCAACGTTATCTGGAAGTGGTGATTCCACCCCTGCAATGACGTTGACGTCAGCTCTAAGACCGGTAAGTTCAATACGGACTTTACTCTTCTTGGATCGCTTGAGTCGTAAACGGCCAGTACCACGATCTGTTCTGCTTCCTGAATGGCTTCCTCTTCTAGAAGAACGATTTGAAGTGGCTATGCTCGCTGTTTCAGACACATCGTCGTTAATTTCTCTATTGATAGCCTGTCGCAGGCTTCTTGGATCATTTCCATTTGGAAGGCCAATATAAATTGAATTGAAAAGAATGTTTCCTATCAACTCTTCCGCTTTTGTCTCATCATCCTCATCTTCTTCTGATATATGCTCGATGCCAGGACGGTTTGAAAATGCACTTGTTCCACGTGAATCTGCATCAGCAGTTACTTTCGAACTTTTGCTGCCGTTTTGTCTTTCAAGAATTGAATTCGCAGCCTCGACTTCTACTTGTTGGACAACCTTGTCGATAGCCCTCTGAGTGTAAGTCCAATCGTAGCCGTCAAATAGGTTCCAGATAACTCTGCTATCCAGTAACTCTAACTGGAAAAGTGAGCTCGAAGTTTTTCCGACTGGTGGCTTTTCTGAATCAACCGAAATTGTAGGTTTATGGCTATTCGTCGAATAATCCACTTCTTCGTAGCCATCGTCACTTGAAGAATTTGCGTTGCTATCATCTTGCCCTGCAGATACAATATAGTTCTCGCTGATATCAATGCTATCCATATAATGGACTCGATGATCAAATAAAGCAACCCGTCTACTAGTATTATACCCACCAGTAGAAGATTCACTGCTGTTGCTAGACGCAAGTGCTGAGACAGCTATCCCGGAGGACGAATTGTCTGTGCGCACAAGCGAAGACAAATCTTGATCAAGTAAAAGATCAGCTTTTGAATATTGCATCCCATTTTGACCAGATGATGATGACGATGAGCTACTAGCAAGTTTCGATCTGCCAAACCCACTAAGTGACCGGCTACTATCACCACCATAATAGCTTTCAACAAAATCCAAGTTTGTTGGCAAATCGTCGGAAATTAGGTCTTCACCAGAATCGAGAGACATCGAATGTGTAGCTATCTCAGTGTCTGTAAAAGCACCTTCGCCAAATGCTACAGCTTCAATATCCTTCATGACTTCCACGGGGTCAATCTCCGTGTGGTACTTCAAGGCCTCACTTATTTCAAGGGGAGGCTTCAACCCGTTGATCAGTTGTATGAGAGTCTGAGTAGAATCAGCACAAGTCTCCAATGATAGCAACTCGGTCGATAATTGAGCTTTAACATTATCCGATACTGATATTAAGACTCTTGATGCTGAGAGTTGGGCGACAGAAACATATCCTCTGTGTACAAAATGCTGTACTTGGTCCACTTGGAATGGCCGCCAGCCGACCGAGGCTTTTCGCTGTATTGGAGTTGCAGGTTCCAGAGATGCTAAGCTATCAATCAGCAGCAAAGATGCTCTCAAGATTACTACTTCAATACTCAAGGAAGCACTTTTGCTGACAACAGCATTTCCATCACGAACGACCAATATTGCTTTGGAAGGTAGATCTAGTGGATTGAGATCAACACAGCAGTTCGTGAAATAAATAGGAAACCGGAGTTCTGAGTCTTTAATTGTTGAGATAGAGCTTTGTAAATCGTTGGTTGTAGATTGTTCATCCAAATCAGATGCTTCGACTTTTTGATCAAAAAGTTTGAGTAGCTTGACATGATATTCTAGCGAAATATTGAAAAGCTTGACATCTTTAATCTCACCACTACCGATGCCTACCAGTATCATAGGGTGACTGTTTTCACAAGGGTTTGACATGTGAAGGATATCAAACCTGTCAGATCTCTCATCTCCCATGAAATTCTTCGATACATTGAATTCTTGAACGCACATCTCAAGCTCATCCTTGTCTGCCAGTTTGTCGCAAACCACTGTTTTCAAAGCAACATCAACGCTACCGATCTTACCGGGCAATATAGCTTCAATGTCAATAGCCTTGAAGAGAATTCTGCTAGAAACTTTTCCATCATCAATTCGAACCTTGAACATCATATCACTGATCACCTTATGCTTGTCGTGTCCAGAATCGGCAACCACAGGCGGTCTATGAATAGATTTCGATGCTTGATGTAAAAATTCTAGAACTTCATGATGCAAATACGCTGTCACATGAGAAACTGACAAAAGAGAGTTCACCTTTATGGGACTGTTGTCAGATATGGACGTGTCACCAATGGGTGTTAAAGAGAGAAGTATTTCCTTTAAGTCGACATTTGAGGTAACACCTTTCCGGTCCCTCAGCTCTGCTGTGATCTTCGATACTGAAATTCGTCCATTTTCTAAAATGACTGGAAATACAGTGACCTGAATCGAAACATCAGGAATATCGATTTCCAATTCAATTGTATTGGTCTTCAAGACGAGCTGGGCCGTATTATCAGGTGGTTCATTTTTGAGCTCCTGCTTTTCTGATGTAGTCCGTGACAGAGCTGAGCTGTAAGCATAAAAGCAGTCTAACAGCTCATTTAGCTCTGCAACATTCAAGGCGGCTGATGCAGTTTTTGGGAGTAACACGGAAGTCCGGCTTTTAGACAGATGGACTGTCAGGTCATCGTCATCCTTGTCGTTAAAAGAATATAGCATCTTTGTACCCTTGTTGATATATAAGTTTCTTGTTGTAATGACATGATTCCCATTTTCAGTCGTCTTGAAAACCGATTTAGAGGCTTGGAAAACAATGCTTTCTGCCGATAATGGCAAACCTTCAGAATTCATACCCTCACTGTCAAAACAGATTTTGAGCTTATCCAAAGAAATGTGATCCAAACTGAAAGCACCAAGATCCTCATATATTCCTTTTGTTTCGCTTAACATAGGTTTGTTGGCTTGGGATAATTGCTGGTGAGTATATAGATTTGTCAGAGCATCCATCACCGGTTTGAGAATATCACTAATGGACATCAGCGAAACACAAATAATACCGATATCAACTTTGAGCTCTGACAGTTTGATGCCCCTGAATTTCACAGTGGTATTTTCTACTACTGCCAACACTTTTTTAAGTGCCCTTCTTTCAGGGGGCTCAGAAAGAGCGCTCATATACAAGCTGGCCTCCTCTCTCGAGTAGATGGTACTACGCATCAAACTCTGGTTGGCATCGTCGTCAAAGTCAGACTCACTGTCAGACTCTGGGAACTCAACTGGCATATTTTCCCAAATAAATAATTCCAAGTGAGACAACTCTAATTCTCTGACCCCATTGTCTGTCTTGAGCCCGACGTGATCCAGCGAAGTATTCAAGGTCAAAGTATCGTCAATGACGATTTTCACCATAATATGATTCAAGCTAATACTAAGCTGCGACAATGCGCTATCGATGATCTTGTTCATGACGCCTCCAAAGTCACCCATGCCAAAGCTCGTAGACTGCTGTTGGACTGGAAACTCTTCAGAGCCTCCAATACCACCATCTATTGCACCATCAGGCCCGCTGATTATGCTCTGGGCCAGATCTGCTGTTGTCCGATGTATCATTTTATGAATTTCCTCCTCGTCCAAGCGCTTGCTACTCAATGCCACCGTCAAATCCACATCGGAGGCACTGATCTCCACGCCAGAAGTCACTCCCAGTTTTAAGTCCAGCTTGCCAATTTGGCCATCTCTCACATAAAGTCCAGGAACAGACAGCTTGTCAGTATCAAGTCTTACATTTTGAAGCGACAAATTCGACCTTGTAGTCCCTAGTTGAACGTCCAGGTCGTCGATGTCTAGATTGGAGAACAGAGCCAACCGATCCAGAATGTAACGCAACACCCTGCGCTGGATGTTCTGAGGCAACCAAGACGGAGCCATGAACACTAGTTGAAAATGGGATCCAATATAAGCTCAAAAAAAGAAGTGGGTTTTGCAGCGCCCTTGAAGTCGCGGCGCCTTAATGTTATGGGTAGTTGGTTAAAAGATGAGATGCCTTTGATAGTTCCCAAAGAGCGCTGATAATCTGGGGGGAGGCTATAGATAAGAACGAATCTCACGTGACCTGCAAGGCCAGGGTCCATCAGAATAAATCTCAACAATATAAATATTCAATATACACTATGAAACTCTATAGCTTCTTTTTCATGGGCCTCATCTTTTTTCGAGGGCCCCCTTGACCTTTTCCGCCGCTGGGTGCCGATGGCTTTTTGCTGGGTCGGAAATCATCTTCATAATCACCTTCATCATCACTAGCGTCCTGGAATTTTCGGGCTCGCTTATACTTGAGACGATTTCTCTGACCTCGGACTGGGCCATTTTTCACGGCAGTAATGTATTCTGCAATGGCATTCTTACCAGAAAGTGCCGCTTCGTCGAGCTCTTCTGCTTTGTCGTCCTTCACAACAATCTTACCGTCCATATCCTGAGTGTACTTATTTTTGAGCTTGGGGTCATTCTGGTGCTTCTTAGATCCTGGTTTGCTGGAAGAAATCTTTGCCAGGGCACTAGAATCGAGCAGATCAAGAGGCTCATCATTTTCCACGATGAATCTATCCCCTCTGTGTTTCTCTTTTCTACCTCGCTGAGGCTTTTCCTCTTCTTCTTGCTCACTGTCACTATCATCAGAATCAGATCCATAAACTGCCTGGTCGAACTCATTGGCAAATTTACGAGACTCCTTGGAATTCTGCTCCTTGCTGTCACCTTCTTCCTTGCCCTTTCTCTTGGCTCTGTCTCGAGTCTTTCGAATATTAGTCAGAAGTTTCATATCTTCTTCGGGAAATATAGCGGCAATTCGATCATAACCAAACTGTCTCACTAGTCGCTCAATAATATGTTTGACCTTCATCTTCAAATGGGAGGCATGCTCGTGAGACCATACTAACAGATGCTCGACAAGCTCCTTGAGATTGGGTTCAACAACTTCTTTTGGAAGAGACACAACTGTAATTTTGACAAATCCAAGAGTACTCTTGACTATTTCTCTGTTCTTGGATGTCAAGAACATTTCCACAGTAGAAGAGAGCTCCTTAAGCAGTTGCTCGCTAATTTCATTTCGGAATTCAAACAATATTCTGCTCAGTGCGGTTATAGTAGCAGAAATCATATGAGGAGTCGTACCAACTAGGCCAGCAGCAACCATGGTAAAAAACTCCTCCAGAGACGCATTAATGGATTGAGCATCATCGCCATAGACCCTGGACATGTCGACAACACCACCACGCTGCATTCTCAAAGCCAAGTGTATCAGTAGATCAAATGCAGCTGTTCTGGTCTTCTCATTGACATCTTTGGTTGCCAAAACAGTTTCAGACAAAATAGCAGGAATAAAATGCAAATCTGAATCAGGTAGCTCGTCAACAATGGGGAACATTGCCTGAAGACGAGGGCCACGAGACGGTGCGGTGACCTTATCTGTCAAATCAATGAAAAGCTTCTCTAAGTTTTCCATATATTTGCCGATTGTAGCCTTGCCATCATCGGTCAGAGCCAACTTGTGAATAATTCTAAAAGCCTTCTTTTGCAATTGAGCCTGGCCTTGCAATGGCGCAACAGTGTTGAAGATGGTCAACAAAGTATCGTGGCTCTTTGTCGGCAAAAACTGGGCCATAGCAACTACCAAATCCAGCATTGTGTTGGCCAAAGTGAAATTGGAAGAAGACAATCCTTCATGAAGCACAGATGAAACTTTGTTGAAAGTGGAATCCAGATCTTCGGAAGATGCTATCTCCAAGTAAACGATGATCGTTTCAAGAATATAGCCTCTGGATTCTGAGGGAGTCTGACTAAAAACATTGAATAAGACGGACAACATCTTTGACGCAAAATTATCCCTCAGGTAGCTGACATTCTTCGAAGCCTTGGAAATGGGAAATCTCTGAATCAAAAGCACATCTTCTTCAACAGCACCATCAGCATATGCCACATTCGATTCGACAACGAGCTTCAGAGCCTGGCAAATAAGAGGTCTTAACTCAACATACTGATAGAGACCGTTGGATAAGAACTCGGCAAAAGACTGATCAAAGCTGGACTGCAAATCACTTGGCAAATCCAGATACTTTGGTAGCAAGCTCCAGATTTGATCATAAATTGCCTGGTAGATCTTTACTTGGACAGGAGCGACCTTTGAATTAGGGTCAGACGCAATGATATCGTCCAGATTTTCAATTTTGATATTGATTTTCTCAGTCAGAGGAACAAAGTAGCTCCGGAAATGGCCAAGACGAGCATGCTGGATATTATCACGCAACAAGGGAAGAAGCCAAGCCCGAACGGCGGGCTTATCGTCGTTAGAAACCAACGTCATAGGGAGCAATTCAAGAACCTTTTCTGGGCCGAGAGCTTTAATCGCTGAGCCAATGATTTTGTCACATCCTTGTAGATCGCCTGAGTAAACATCATTTGGTCTCAAAGCTCCGGTGACTTTGACAATATTGATCAAATGAGGATCAGATCTCCATCGTAGACGATCAAAGCAGGCAGCCAATAACGGAACAATTTGAGCCCATGCTTCTCGGTGGGTAATTCCCATGAGTCCAAATGCTAGTTCTCCTACTTTCTTCAAAACTAGTTCAGAGCTTTCAGTAGGCTTCAAACCTGACTTTACTTTCTCCATTTTCAAAGCTTCATCTGGGATGGCAGTATGAACAAGTGCGACAAGACATTCAGCGGCAGAAATATGGATATTCTCAGCAATGCCATTTTCCAGAAATCCAGCTATGATTTCAAAAATCTTTGGAAGTCGATTGAAAGCTTTCATAGGTTGAACACTGGCAAAAGAACTCATTGCCTGAGCGACAACGGCGAGCCAAGCAGGGGCCAAATGCTGATCTTTGGTAGAGGGAGTCAGGTCAAAAATGGCATCCAAAATCTTGACAAGCTTAGGAGCATCGACTTCGTCGGTTATGCTTTGAAAAACAGCCTCAAAAACCTCAAACACAGCAACCACTAAATACTGATCAGCAGTTCTGCTGATGTTCAAAAGATACTCGCACAGCTCCTCAGCCTTGTCTGAGCTCCACCCATTTGCATTGCTGATAGCCTTGATCAACTGTAGATTGTGAATGACCTTGGCATTAGAATTTTCTGTCGTCCCACTACTGCTGGCTCTCTTCTTGTTAGAGTTGGATTGCAATGATTGTAAAGCCATATCTGAACAAAGCTCTGCTGCAGGATGCTCGAATTTTGGCCCAGGAGGAGGGCTCTTGAGAACCTGTGAAATGGCATCTTGAGCTCTCTTTCGAACTTTTGGACGAGGGTCCAATCCTAGTGCAAGAAGTCCGATCATGGCTCTCTTAGCAGACATCTGGGTAGTAGGTAAGCTCCATGAGCTCAAGTCTTGTGCTATGAGGGCAATTTCCAGCACACCAATAGAAGATTTCAAAAGTGGTGCATCCGACTCGGAGTTTGAAAGAACCAATGCAAGACGAGAGAGAATCACTGAGAACTTGGATCGCATAAGTCCTTCTGAAACATATGGGGCCACTAGATTCAGTAAATAGACGACCGAATTTGCCAGGGTTTTGTCTGTGATTTCTGTCTCCGAAACACATTGCTCTAAAAGTGATAAGAATGACACAAAATAAGCTGCAGGGGTTTTTTCTGTGCCATCTTCTGTCAAGTTCTCATCTACAGCTGATAAAATGAGAGCCACCTATTTGTTAGCGGGAAAGACCCCTAGAATTCGTAAATCTGGTACATACATGACTCTGATGCGAAAGCTTGGAGTTCTTGTGGATTCTAAGCTTCTGAAACTTAGCCTCGAGAGGTTCGTCGACTTCCGGCATTTTGGATGGTGAGCTTTAAGATTTCTGAAAAAAAATTTGAGGTGAAAGAAATTTTCAGCCGCGTCTTCTTCTGGCTCTCCTAAATGGCGTGCAAAGTTGAACGACGTAAATAGCTGGGAAACAGTAGCATATACACCTTTTGAGGAATTGCAAGAAAGCTCTCGTATTTTTTTCAGCAGCCACTATCCTTTTTGGCTTTATTCTACCAAAGTTCAATTGAATATGCCGTTTGATTGAAAAAATAAATATTTTGGTTCCCCACCATTCTACTTGAAAATTTTGTTTTTTTTAACTTGCACTGTAGGTAAACAATTTTTTTTTAATTTTCAATTCAGTTGGTCCCTTGGCCCAGTTGGTTAAGGCATCGTGCTAATAACAACTCTTCGTTGCAACGCGAGGATCGGCGGTTCGATCCCGCCAGGGACCATTATTTTTGCTAATTTTTTGACCATATTTATTCAAGTAAGAAACATGAAGCACTCCTCATCAGCGATTTTTTTTAACAAGTGGTTTCACTCTACACGTTTCGTAAAGACCAAGGCCTATAAGTTGTCGTCTAAGCTTAATATATTCACAAACCAAATAATTTAAAGTCTATAGCATGCAAATCTACTTTTCATTTACAGAACTAGAAGTGTCAATGGCACCGTTACTGCTGTTCTCGTGATGAGAAGCAACCGTCTTTTCGAAGTCTGTTGTAGTTGGTCGCTGGTTATAATCAGCCTTCGGCAGTTCGTTGGCGATCTTGACGACATCCCAGGGAGTTCTGGGATTGGATTTCTCGAATATATGATTAATATCTTCAAGAGATCTACCAGCAGTCTCTGGGTAAAAGATCCATACTGCCACAAAGATCAAAGCGTTGATGATTGCAAACACCATATATGTATAGTAATCGATATTGGCGAAAGACACCGGCGTGATCATGACCACCATGAAATTGAAGACCCAATTCGAGGCTGTGGAAAGGCCAGTACCAGCTGCTCGAGTTTCTAAAGCAATGATTTCTGCGGGGTAAAGCCAGGTCATTCCCAGCCAACCAATCGCAAAGAAGGTATTGAAAACGAAAAGAAAGACTGCTGCCGCTATTCCAGCACCGCCGTTATTCTGCTCTCTTGCTGACCAGACAGTGGCTGTCAAAATAGCCATAGTGCCAGACTGGCCAGCTGCGCAGAAAAGCATAAGCTTACGTCTACCAATTCGTTCAATAGTGTAAAAAGCGATCCAAGAGGCAAGGAAATATTCAGTTCCGTTGCAAGCAGCCAGGATTCGAGATTTCAAAGGAGAAAGACCGATGTTCTGCTGGTAAATTTTGGCAGCATAGTAAGTAATAAGATTGATACCAGTCAATTGTTGAGCAGCCTGGTTGGCAATTGCAAGCATTGTACGATGGAAATGCTTTTCCTTTCCGAAAGTAAAAATCTCAAGAAAGTTGCCTTTGCCCTTGTCATCTTCCTCGATAGACTGGTAAATTTCGTTGACGTGGGCGTTGATGATGGGGTCGTCAACTGCAGTATCTTCGAAGCATGAAAATACCTCGCAAGCTTCCTGAAGTCTGTTTTGCTTAATGAGCCAACGGGGTGACTCGGGTAGCTCAAGAACGGTACAAATAAGAAATATAGCAAAAATGATCTGGAACGCGACTGGAAATCGCCATTGTACCTCACCCTTTGCGAAATACAAAGCAAAATCAATCCAATATGACAAACAGATACCTCCGGTGATCAAAGCACCAGCAATCATAACCAGCTTTCCTCGAGCCTCTGGTTTGGCACACTCAGACTGATAAGTAGGAACAGTAGCAGTGATCATACCATTACCAATACCAGTAACGATTCTACCCACAATGAGCTGAGCTAGAGAAAATGCAGATGCTTGCAAGATGGCTCCTATAGTCATAATGATAGACCCTACAAAAATCATCATTCTTCGACCATATTTGTCGCCCCAGGCGGTAACAGAGAGAGCACCCATCATACAACCAATCTCATAGATAGAAATTGCAGTACCCTGTATGGTCTCATCATTCAATTTGGGGAAGTTATTCAGGAACGAATCCAAGGTGAGTAGTCCACCCATAACACCTTGATCATAACCAAACAATAAGAAACCAGTGCCTCCAATGACACCTACAGCTCTGTGTAAACCATTACCTCGAAGGCCAAAATACTTTTTGCTTGATTTTCCAAACATCGTGAACTGGTGAGATAAAAAACACTAGCACATCACTTGGAGAGATTTTCGTATCTGGTAAAATACGCCGTATTTATAGATATTCGTGAATCCTAGCGATTTCCCCGTACCGTTCCCAATTTGACCTGCATTTTTTATTTTCCCAGGTTTTTGTCACTATTATTTCGCATATGATATCATTCCTTCCTAAATAGGTATACCCTCAGCTATATTCGACACAAGGTTGCTGCTTTGCAAGGCGCGAGAATAATGGATGCGTTTGCGTCGGACTTTGTTATATATGTGAAATTAGGATCGTACCTAATTTGGAAAAGTCGTTCCTCAAACTGACGAAACTCTCCAGCTTTTTATTGTTCACCATCATTAATCCGATTATTCTTCCCATTTCAGGGACTAGACCCCTGAGGTCGAGATTAGTACCAAGCTCAGGAGATGGGGAAATGTGGGACGTCCGCGGGGTAGGTGTGGTGGGGTTACATTGAGGATCTCAAAGAAGCAAAAATTACACTAAAAGGAGTTCCGACGGAACAACACACGCCCGTGATAGGGCACCCCTATAGAATTAGCGGTGTAACATTTCGACGAGAATCCAATTACAGATCACCTGGGTTGATTTGAGTTTCACCGAGTGGCTGAGAGTCTCCGTTGCAGTTGTTTGAGGAACCGGCGGCTGCGTTTTAGTTCGCTGCACGAACTGACTAGCGCAGCTCACTAGAGGGTTAGTTCGTTCTTTGTGTGATAAGCCGTGAAAGCCGGATATTCTCTCAGTGCATTACGGGGCCCGGTTCAGTGGGGGTCCGATCAGTGTCAACTGACGATGTTTTACAATCCTTCTCTTTCCGTCATCCTCCCTCACCCCCACCTTTAACCCAAAAGAAGAAAGATTAGCTTTTCATCAAGTGGCTGATCACGTGCAGACAAAAAGGCTAGCACTGATCCCTTGATATAGTATCGGATGATAATAAGAATGCGATCGCCGCTTGATGGACACGTTTAATTTAGTTAAAACACTAAACATAGGGCACGTTGAATGACTGAAGATAGGACCTGTGGGGTAGACACATGGCTGGTTATGCTGTCAGCCCACCTATGGAGAGAACATGGTATTTTATAACGTGGGGCCCTTGTTTCAACAACAAAACACAAAGTCATTGAAGCATTGTATATCTTCTCGAATAGCAAACTGGCCAGAAAACTCATGGAATGATAATTGGCCTATTGTATAATTCGTTATAGTTTTTTTTCTCTGGACCAAAAAGGTCCTTGGAAGGTTCAAGCTTCCAGCTTCTGTACCCCTCATAAACTGTGGTGCCACCAGTCATGTTACTTGCGACCTGCCGGTGATATATAAAGGGGCCCGAAGAATAGTTTAAGCAGCTCAAGATTAAAATTGAAGAAACTAGCGCATTAGAAAATCAGTTATGTCTGACATTGTGCTCCCTGTTGTCCCTCCCGAGACCTACCCACAATCCCGTCCTGCGCCGGTCAAAATAGTAGGAGTCGAAGCTGCTCGCAAAGCTGCTAGCGATCCCTCTTTCAAGCCGAGTTCCACTATTGGAACTGAGTTTTCACAAGCCGGTCGAGTATCGGCCGTTACGGGAGCCAATACTGGTATCGGCTTGGAATACGCATTCTGCTTAGCAGAGCTTGGTTCATGTTGTTATGCACTAGATATTGCTGATGAGCCATCACAGGAGTTCCTTGATTGCCAGAAATATATCGAAAAATTGGATAGCAAAGGCAGTCTTCATTACAAAAGAGTTGATGTTACGGATGCTTCTCAGGTTCATGATGTCATGGGATCTATTAGTAAAGAACACGGTGGGCTTCATGTTTGTATTGCCAATGCCGGCATCATCGGGCCCGTTGTTGACTGTCATAAATATCCAGCTGATGCGTTTAGAAAGGTTTTGGACGTCAATGTCACGGGTGTTTTCTTGACTATCCAGGCTGCTGCCAACATAATGCTAGAGGGCAAAATTAAAGGTAGTATCATTTGTACTGCTTCAATGTCTGGCAGTATTATAAACAAGGACATGCACTGGATTCCCTATACCACTTCCAAAGCGGCTGTGGTACAGTTAGCAAAAGCCATGGCCTGCGAATTGGGCCAATTTGACATTCGAGTCAATACTATTTCCCCCGGTCATATCAAAACAAAGCTGACGGAAAAACTTCTAGAATCAAACCCTGCTTTCGAGAATTTCTGGGCTGCTCAGAATCCCATGAACAGAATCGGTGCAGTGTCGGAACTGCGTGGAATTGTTGCCTATCTGGCGAGCGACGCTGCTTCTTATACAACTGGAGCAGACTTTCTCGTCTGCGGTGGACAAACAGCCTGGTGAGATACCAGCTTCTTTGGTATCATGTAATTAAATTAAGTACATAAAGAATGAAAGAATGCGGTGAAAAATATATGGTAGGCCCCTCTTATGTTTGTGTTTCTTCAACATTGGATCCCTGTTCTCCATGCTCTGGCAAAGTCTCTGAACTTGGCTCAGAGGTTCCGTGAGTCCGTCTCCTATTAAACAACCCTCGTCTGCTGTTGACGAACCGAGTCCATCGACTTCGGTCTTGCTCAGCATATGATTCATCGTTATTTGCTCGAAGCGTCCGACGAATTTGTGCTTCTTCATGGAACCTCTGTAGTGCAGCCCGTTTGGCTTCCCGAGGCAGAAACTGGGCATTCCAAACATCCAAAAATCTATTGAATCGAGACGTCGTAACATCATACCCGGGAGGGATAATAACATTAGATTGACGCGTCGACGCGGATGAGTCAGTTTCTCCTGGAGGAAACTCTGGAATCTCCTCGTTGTCCGCAATGGACAAGTCCACTCGACATAATGGGCATAATGACGATGAGTTCAGCAACCAGGCATCGACACATAATGCATGAAACTTATGCTTACAAGGCAGCACACGCAAAATATCGCCGTCTTGCAATTTTTCAAAGCATATAGGACAGAGGTCATCTTCCTCTGATCCTATAATGCTGCCAATATTAATAGGGTTCTGAGTCTCATTTTGTTCTCCATCTCTGAATTGCGAATAAGTAATTGACTCCAATGCTTTATCATGCTCTTCAATCGGATTCTCAATCCGTATATCACTATTACCTTTCTCCTCATCTTTATGAGGGGTGCCATCAGGTACGCCGACCTGAACCCGCACCAAAGGAATAGAGTCTAGTACAGCTCTAGCAAGTCCTTTGGCCCGAGCAGCATTACCATTGCTTGACGATCCAAATCCTCCGCTATTGTTGTCATGAGTGTTTGGCAGCAAACCATACCGTTCCGGGTGCTTATGTACACGAATAGCACCTGAAATTATAATAAATAAAAATGCACCAGCGACAATACCGGTGACAGCATATAAAATACCCATCGCCAAAGAGTTGCCAGAACTATGCGATACAGTATTACTACTGCCTACTGAAGAGACTGTAGGCTTGATATAGCCAGTCACCGGGGTCGAGGCATTAGAAGTTAGGCTGAGGAGCGATTGCCCCGCAGACATAGTCAATACTGTGAAAACAGAACCAAGCGATGTTTCAACTGCATTGCAATTGTCTGTTGGAATATTGCAACCTTGGCTTGAGCCGGCATATAATACCGTACAAGGATTATCCCCCGAATTGAGCGATGCCAGAAGCTCACCGGCTTGGATCTCGTTATCACAATTGATCAAAGGTATGGAGCCCCATGATATGCTTTGAGAAGTGTTTTGGAATTGAACAAGCTGCCCTTCGCACAAACACTCTTGGCCGTTGACAAGGGTCATTGATTTTCCGGTGATGATTGTCACTGCCCCAATTGCCACGGATATGCTGAGTCCATTCTGGTCGACTTCAACAATGAAATTACTACTGATAGAGCCAGTATTATTAGAATTTTCAACCAGAGTATCGGGATCAAGTTGCACAGATGAACATCCGGCACTTGAAGAAGTAGCACTGCTCGCCGCTGTTGCCGTCCCTGACCAGTATCCTGTAGTTGCTACTGCTGTTGCTCCATCAGCTACAGCATATGTGGTGGTTGCCATGGCCTGAGTAAAGAGCCCAAGAATAGCAAGCAGAATCATATAATGTGACATCACAGTATTCTAGATAGTTATCCCTGAGAAATCTTGGTCATAGGTCTGGTGAGGTTTTGATTTTTTAGAACGCTAGCTATCGCCTCGGTCGGCTCAAAGTTGATCGAATATCTCGGATCGGAGATAGAATCCAAGCTGGTGATGGTGAAAATGTCACAAGTTCCAAGCTTTTGGTTTTCCGCTAGACCGAAATTCTGTCGAATCGAAATACAAACGCTTTTCGAGACGCTCTTCGGAATGAAGTTTGTGCAGATAAACCTGCTTTTTCTAAGGCGGTGCGTGGTGGGTTCTGCCGACTGAGTGTGCCCAGTATTGTTAGAACAGGCCAGAGTGATTTGGTCAAGACCGAACAATATGTAAATGCAACCAGTTTAAGCGACCTTCGCTAGAATCCTATTATGGGGTTTCCAAATGGTTATAAAGGTTTCTTAACAAGCCGGGATTATTTTTGGGTCAATCTGGTGCAAAGAAGCTGAGTCGAGGCGCAGAAAAAAAGGGTGGTCCGGGAAACCACGAATACACGGCAGTGCAATGCAACGAGATGCTAGTGAAAAAGGCGGACGCGGAGCAAATGAGACAACAAACCTTGCTGATATATGTTGGAGCCAAGCTTACCCGTTGAAAAAGCTTGGTTTGTAGGTATGATTTTTCTCTCAATATCCCAGGCAAAATTGATATCCACGGGTGATGTGAAGAGGTTTATGGCAAGTTTCAAAATCACTATTGTGCTATCTCCTGCGTTGCCGAAATGGGAAGCTGCGCATCGGATCCCAGGGTTGTGAGCCAAGGTAATAATATGATGCGCATTCCTGTGGAACTGGAGCATTTGCGCTTACGCTATTCTTAACTAGTGGAATAGATAACGAAGGCGAAAGAATGCAGTTATGACAATAGCATAGATAGGCGGGTTTTCAGCTATTCGTCATCGTTTATCCGTTTTAGATGAGCTTGGCCCGCTTGCCATGCCGATGTGGGGCTGTTGGTGAACATCGCACATTCCGTAGATGCTTTTTGTATGAAACACGTACCTGTAACAAAGGCAAGACAAAAAAACCAAGCTACTAGGGCCCGCTAATTTTCCCGGAATAAGACTTTTACGATAGTGTTGGATAGTGGATATTGTCCGGGGTATGGCTTTATATTCATGTTGCTTTTAATGAATTTATAGAATTATAGTTAATTACTTTGATCAATTTAAATTAGATTGCAAGAAGAGCTATATTGCACTAAATAAGCTTTAATGACTATCGATAACCACTTTGTACTGCTCATAGATTGATCTCAAGGGTTGTAAAAATCGCCAGTAGCTACCCCTGAATATGGATCAGCACGCAGTCGATATTTTATCAATATTGAGCAGTGCAGCACGTAGGAGCCAAAAAATGCCTGATATATTAACGGTACATTTGATGGTTTTATAGTTTAATAATTACCAATTTCGAATAAATGGCCACAAACTGGATCAATGACCAACCACTGCGATCGATAACAAGCAAACTGAAATCAATGACTACCAAGCTGGGCTCATGGCCTCAAAACTGGATTCAATCGTCACCAAACTGGGATCAATGAACACAAAGTGAACTAACTTCAAGACTAGCCACATACCTGAATCAATAATCAAACTAAGGTCTTGAATCTGGATTTTCTCCATCATGTCTAATCTGCTACGTGCGGATAGTACCAATAAGAAGGCTGGAAATCGTCTCTGAAGCTTTGTTCACGAGTGAGAACCCAGGCTCCTTCATATGGTCTACTCATAGGAGAATACGAGATTCCCGATGGTCTAGAATGCGTTCTAGGGGAGAAATTAGCGGGCGAGTCATACATTTTATGCCTCTTCACTCTGTGACTGAGATTAGGTGTAGAGGTGGAAACCTCTTCAAATTTGAGGGGTGGATACGTGCTTTGAATTTTCCGTTTCTCGGGATATTGGCGAGGAGTGCTAAATAACTGGCTGTCCGTTTTTAGCGAGCTCATGTCGGCGGTCAGATCAGTATAATCTGTCAGATTCATGGGCTGTTCTCTTCCTACTGCCACAACTCTATTCTCGTAAAAATCTGGTGATGGATGATTCATAGCATACACATTTCCGGCCTTCTTGTTGAAATCATTTTGATTAAATTCCGCTGGTTTCAATTCCTCGATCTCCGGAGAGGTCAAATCAAACTCCGTGGATGTCAAATCAATCAGCTGCTCTCTTGGGCTCTTAGTCTTCTTTCTTGAGATGTAAGTACCACAACTAGATACACTGGATCTATTATTGGCAGGCGGAAGCTTAGGAACTGCAGCATAAACAGAGGGACATCTTCCTAGAAGGCGCTTTTTATATGCCTTTTCAAGAGCAGCAACATGAAACATATGTTCTAGAACTGTTAGTCTTGACTTTTCTAGTTGGTTCATGCAATTCTGAGTATTGGCTCTCAGCCTGAGTGTTTCAACGCCTGGTAATCGTAGAATGGTTACGAGCAGAGTTATTCTTTCTTCTTTCATCAAATGATCAGGCTCCTTGTGCCGGACATTGTTCGGCCACCATCCTGGTTTTCCTCTATCTCCCAGGTTATAAGGATAATTGGTCTGCTTTTTTGGTTCGATCAGCTTGATCCAGGATTTGCACAAAGCTTTGCAGTTGAGCTGCTGAAATGATGTAACGCAATCCACGAGGTAATGCTCAACAGCAGTTGCAGAAGCCAAATAAACTATCATCAGCTCAGAGGAAACCCAGTCAATAGGATATATTGGTAGATTTTTTTTGATCTGTTCCCGTGCTTGTTCAATTATAGAAGAGCGCTCTGTATAAGAGACCACACTTTTATCGTGCACTTCCAGTAATAAGTTAGCACGGTCTTCCATTCCACTGGAGCAATAAGTAGTGCTTTTGTTTGAATTCACAAAAGTGAAGAGGATATACTCTGTGTTGCTGTTGTTGAGACGTTCAACGACGTCATCAATTGCGGGCTCCGTTGTCATTGTCAAGTTACCTGTAGCCTGAGGCATCAGCTTTTACATGTATTGTGACAAATGTTGATCTTGAACAAGTCCCGGAAATATGATGGGTAGAATTACAGGTCTGTGGTGGCTTGGCTGGCTTTCTTATACTTGAATAGTTTGAGAAGATTTATCGCATTCTAAGTTGAGGATAACATTGTGACAGGTTTCTGTACAGCCCACTTGTAGACCATTTTATGTTATAGCAATAGTATAATTTCTATTTCTCCATTGAATCAGATATATCAGATTTCTTGATTTCAGGTATATATGTAGTGATGCCTGCTCAGATGTCTCTTCTTACAAGACACATGGTGTCTAGCTGAAGTGAGTAAACGGTTTGCGCATCAGAATTTCATGTATACCAAATTTAGCTAAAGATTTTCTGTTATATTTTTATTTTATGAGAACGTACAAGATCTTTTCAAGTAAATATTCCTTTAATGCCTGTCAATTCTAGGTCACCCCGATATGGCTGGATTAGTCATCCAGAGTTTCAGCACATCTACCGGTATTGATTGCTAACGTGGATAGCAATATAATGACGTAAAAATAAATGCCTTGAATCTTAGTAGATTTCTATATTTTTTATTATCACCGTTAAGCGTGGATGCTTTTGTAGTCTTGCACCTTTGGTCGATCTAATCAGACCCTCCTGTCGGCAGCTTTAAGTCACATCATTCCCGATGGTGATTTATCACCATCATGTCGGAAGAGCTGGACCTGTTCCGCCAACAATGGCTGGATGAAATAGACCATAGAAGGGACCAACAATCTTCTAACGATCAGGCTCCAGTTGAGGTCGTTAAGAAGTCTGAATTTCAGGCTCAGAGACCTGATGCTGCTTATCATAATAAAGAGCTGAGTGAAATGGATCTTCTTGCATTGGAGAAATTCGAAGATGCTATAGATATGGAGCATAATGGCAGTTTCGGCGACGCAGTGGCTAGTTACCGGGATGCGTACAAGATCAATGAGAAAGTGGATATGTTGTTCCGTGAGAAATATTATTCTCCTCAGGCCAAGATCATTCAAGAAAGCAAGAAGCAGGAGCTGCAGGCCATCAAGCTTGAAGCAGACATCAAGACTCTATCAATTTCTGAAGACGTTGGAGACGATGTTTCTTTCATTTCGGAAATGCCAAGTGAGATCATTGTCCGAATAATGGAACTTTTGATTCTCGACGATGTGAACTCGTTTGTGAGGATGTTGCAGGTTAATAGTCGATTTGCAAATATCGGAACCACAAATGAGTCCATATGGAAGGTGATCTGTCTAGCAGTATACCCTAATATGGTTTACAGTGATGAAATTGCCGAGTCTCTGAAAACTCTTAGTCAGGAGCAATTAGTCGCTGCTCACTACTCAGGCTCTTGGAAAAGCATGTACAAGAATAGACCATTTATCCGTTATAATGGTGTGTATGTATCTACATGTACATATATGAGATATGGAGAATATTCTGGATGGAATACTCCGATACACATGGTCACATATTACCGTTATATGCGGTTTTTTGATGATGGCACTTGCATGTCGCTACTGACTACTTTGAGTCCTGCCGATGTTATACCAGTATTTGTTAGAAAAGTGGTTGGAAAACCTTCAGTCATTTGCACGCGTGAAGATGGTTCAATCATACAAAGACCAAAAGGTATAGTTTCAGGCCAGTGGGCCCTGAATTCGGTGGACGACGGTACTATACAAGTAGAGACTCCAGGCCCAGTTGATCGATACACTTTTCACATGAGCCTTCGAATCAGATCTTCCGGAACTAGGCGTCACAATAAGCTGAAATGGAATCGGTTTTGGAGTGTCAACAACAATACCGGAGCTGAGGGAGACTTTACTCTCAAGCATGACAAAGGATACTATTTTGTCAGAACAAAAAGATGATTCAGGGTTAGTCTCACTCTTGACTTGTGTCGTCTTCTTTTAAGCAGTGCTCTTCACATATATTATTTATTCAAGGCCGTGCCCAACCTGGGATCCAGATCTCCATTCAGTAGAACATTATCAATACAATGACAATTAGCATAATAATAGTCTATCTTACAAACTAAGTACTAATATTACTGTCTGCCCCTCAAGTATCCCCAGCTTTTCATCATTATTTGTTCTTAAACTTTTTCATTTTTCTAGTTATAACCTGGAGGAACTCGGAGCCTCCCAACTTGTCACTTTCACGTGCACTTATAACTACAGCTGCACAGAAGAGCCAGTTCGCAAAAGACTGAAAAACTAGAGGTTTTGGGGTGAATTATAGAGATCAGAGCTTGAAGTTTAATTAATTGTCATTTCCTTGACTTGTCACGCTGCTGCTTCTGCAAAGCTAAGACTTCGTCCGATAGATCTCGATGCACGTGCGTCGATATGGATCAGTCTCCAAATGATCTTTACAAGCATTTGACATATGCCAGCACTGGATCTCCTGAAATAGAGAGGCCCAAGAGGAAGCGATCCAAAAGCCAATCCTCGGACCGGTCGCAATTGCCGCCAAATAAATATCAGGCTGGAATTTCTCATTTCGTTGAGAGTCCACACCAGCCGACGTTGCCTGGGAACTCCAATTATACACCAACATCGTCACCTAATTTGATGAAACATGGCCTGGGGGGCGGAGAAGATGGCCAGATGTCTCTTATGCATGTCCCCTCTCCGTTTGGGGATCAGCCCCTTAGCCTCTGGTCTCCATCAACTATCTCTGTATTTCCGCATTTCAAAGAAGATGATCCTTTACCTGCTGATTTCGATTCGGCTTTCTCTCATATGACTGAAGGATTGGGTTTCGGTGGTTCCGATTCGAATGCCCTGGCTTCTCAGCAATCTTCTAGCATTGGCACTCATCAGCCTCCACTATTAAACAAGCAGGAAGCTACAATATTTGAAGACTTTTTGAGCAAATTTCTGGACGACAGTGAGGAGCTTCTTGATCCACGGACCGTGTACAATTTCAGCCAGAATCAGTTCAACTACGGAGATGAAGATCTGAGCTATATGAACCAGGCCCAGCCTTCCCCTTCTAAAAAACAAGTAAAATCTGACCTTACGAGACCGGAGTATTTTCCCGAAGATACTGGCGAGGCAGAAAGTTCATCTGCAACTTCTGACAATAGTAAGACTGTCTCTAGACGAGGTAATCGTAAAGAGATCATGTCGGCTGAGCAGAAGCGATTGAATCACATTTCTGCTGAAAAAAAAAGAAGAGCCTTATGCAGGCAATATGTTGATGATCTATGTACTTTGACCCCAAAACTTGCGGAACCCCCCGATGGAAAAGGACCTACCAGTAGAGGGCGAGGCAGGTCTTTGACCAAATCATCGAAAACCAAAAGCGAAATGCTATCTGTGGTTAGAGACTATATTGTGGAATTGATAGAAGAAAATAAGAAGCTCAGACAGGGCTTGGAGGATCGTGGGATAGACGTGCAAGTAAAAACTGCTGATTAAGCAGTCCAATATTTATGAAACTAATGATACAGTAAATGATTTGAAAAAGGATGTTCAAAGCTGGAAAAAATCAAAGTTATGCAACCTCTCTTTTGACCTCTCGTACTATTCCGCGAGCTTCTTCAATCTCAGTAGCGGTTCCATGTGTCACTTGTTCAGCATATGCTTTTGCTTGTAAAAGATTGCCCAAACTGTATTCATATTTTGCGAGCCATATTCCAGCATGATTTATCACATCCTTATCATCTCCATTGTTCTCTGCTAGGCACAACTTCATGTAGGTTGCCGTGCTGGTGCGATCTTGTTCCTTCTCATAAAGTAAAGCAATCTTGTACAAAATAGCAGAGTCTACATCCGAGACACTAAGAGCACGTTTGAAGCACTTGATTGAGTCTTGTATCCGATCCAGATTTTCAAACGAGTTTCCTAGTGCAAGCCACATTCTGACATCCATAGGTTTCAATGCAACGGCTCGCTGATAATAATATAATGAATAATAATGCATATCAAGAACTTCATATGCTTGTCCTAGACCATACCATGCTCGGAAATCCTTGTTGGAAGCATCAACTGCTCGTCGGTATGATTCAATCGCAGCATGTGTGTTCTTCAGTTCTACAAACTCGTGTCCCATCAACGTCCAGGCACTCAAGCAGGATCTATCGAGAATAAGAGCTCTCTGATAATAAAGAATAGCCTTTTCATGTTCGCCTTTGAGAGAATAATAATTGGCCACAATGCAGCATGTTTCGGGTCGAAACTTATCGACCTTCGTACTGAGCTGGGCGAGAAATGCAAGCTTTGCGTTTTTCTCAATGACATACAAAATGTTGGAATAAACATCCATACCATCTATCCTGTAAGGATCTTTCAGTATCACATGATCAAATTGGTCTTCGGCTTCCTCATAGTTGAGCCCATGATAGTGGATCAAGGCTTTCTGAATATTGAGGAATAAAAAGCCAGAAAACAAGTTTCCCTGTAGTTCCTCTATCGTGTCCAGTGCGCCTGTATCATGCTGGAAGAACTCTTGTTTGGCATTGATTTCAAACAATTTGGCCATTATCGATGGTGACTGGAACAATCGAGTAGAGTTTTTGACCATATGATATTTATCCAACGTCGGAATACACAACAAAAGCTCCTGCCATGCACTCCAATTATATGGAAACAGTTCTAATGAAGCAACGAGTTTTTGAATAGCTAAGTCGGTGGTCTTCTGATGACGAAGAGCCACCCCATAAATATACAACAAGAACGGATCATCGTCCACCTTGCCAGAATGATCGTCCAGCTCGCTGATAATCGATGGGATTTCCTTATTTTTCAGAGAAATATTGTTCGGTCCTAAAACTCCTTCTTGCTCCTCCTCTTTTTTCTTCTCACCCGAAATATACTTCGCGTATAGTCGAAGAAACAGGGCATGGGGATCAGATGCAGATGCTTTCTCCAATATAAAAGCACATCTGTCATATTCATGGCAGTCAAAAATTGTCTTAGCAAGTAACACTTCATTTGATATCGGTTCGGGGGTAAATGTGACCTGTGGATCGAGCTGTTGTGGATCCAAGCCATTGAGTGCTTCAGCAGCCCTGGAGTTAATAACATTCAAGTGGACAGTATTCAATCAGAACCCAACTCACCATTTGGAAGCTTGATATAAGCATCTATTCGAAAGCTTGTTTATGGCTTCGAGGAATCTCAACTGTAGTCTGTCGTCTGACATGCTGTTCAGTGATGCCGTCTGTGGGTGATGATGATGATCAGATGGAGACGAAGACTGTTCGATGTTCGATGCAGATATAAAATAACAAATTCGATCTTATTTGGAAAGGGAAATGCAGGGGGAGCGTCGAAAGATTTAGACTAGTCACAATTTCTCAATTAGTGGATTTGATTTTCAACCCCAAACGTGCTCTTAGTCGGGAAATGATTGGACTTGGTTAAGGACATGCATAATTATATGACATGTCCCGTCGGTTGATGTCTCAATCCTTCAACCACTAACCACCACAATGAGCTACCTTGTCGATCCAAACCTCCTGTTTTGGACTAGTACTGTGGTATTAATATGCATTCTTGTGTATGTTAGATTTATCTGTGATGTTCCTGATACTGATGAGTATTTCCTGTACAATCAGGCCAGTGTAGGCAAGATCAGGAGACCTAAAGAGACTGCAATTCACCGATCATTGGTTGCTGGACATGGAAGATCGCTGATGACAGGACTGAGTATCTCCGATGATACTGGAAAAACCAGAAATGGATATCTTCATGATATCTGGAAATTGGCTGAAAAGGCTTCGGTTGCCATTGTTGATAGCGATATTGAGGGTCAGACTCTGACAACATTGCCCAGTGAGGAGTTTGAAAAACTGGTTTATTTGATCGGAAGAAAATTGGCCGAATACAACATCAATAGCGTCAAGAAAAATATCGCAGTTCTACTCCCGCCTTGTCTGGAGGCTACTGTAATTCAGTTCGCCTGTTGTTTGTTCGGACTCTCCGCAGTATATATCTCGTTGAGCGATATGTCTGAAGAGTCCTTACAAGATGCTCTTCAATTGAGCGATGCTACTGTTATTATTGGTCCCGGAATTGCACTATCTAAAGTTGATTACTCCAAGCTGAATCATCTTGTGTCGGTGATTTCAGTTCACTCCTCGTTTGACGCAACTCTCCCTAAGGTTTCTGTTGAATCTTGGTCAACTATTGCTAAAAATGTGAATGGGGAGCAAATCATTGATCAGAGTCTTCCTGATATTGTTACCTCTGAAACATATGAACCAGCCAAGTTTATTTATGTTGATCTCAAGACATCGGAAATGAAAATCTCATGCTTTACTACTGCCACTATTGTTGCAGCAGTAGCTGCTCAGATCAAAATTTTGCCCCGCTCAAAAGTATGGACTGAAAAAGATACCATATTATGTCTTACAAGTCAGTTGACTTCTACCCACTTGGTACAGCAGCTTGCTGCTTTCGTTGTGGGGGCTTCAGTTGTCTATCCTAGCACAAGCTATGCTTCTAGCTCACCTAACGATATAGTAGGCTATGTCAAGCCAAGTATCATATTGACTGATGATTATACCACAAGGTCTCTTGCACTCTATGCTGAGAATCTCACTGTAATTGGAAACATTCGAATTAGACTGGGTTTGAATTCATTGTCGCATGGAAACCTGCCCAAGTCCATCATTCCCGAGTTCAAATCAGTCAGACTCATCTATTCAGATGGCACTTGGGACTCGCATGGTCTTTCTACGTCAGAGAGTAATTTAGTGCGAACTTTGGCTGGTGCTGCTCTGGTCCACTCTCTTAGTGCTCCCGCTGAGTGTGGCCCTGTATGCCAAACAGGATACTATGATTACAGAGCAGATGATGATTCCCGCTACCAGAATTTCGGTCCTGTACTGCCCTGTCTTGAAGGTCTGATCAAAGATTATGGCTTATTGAAAGCTGAAAAACGAGAGGGCGAGCTATGGGTCCGTGGCCCCGCTGTTTCTTCGGGCGTTGAATGGGTCTCGACAGAGCTAATAGGAAAGTTTGGAGTCGACGGATGTTTCAAACTTCTTGTTGAAAATCCGGAATAATTGCAACCTCAACATTAGTGGTACAGACGTGTTACAAACCAGAGGTCGTAGTCAACTGGTTTACAGGTCTGTTGGTATAGTACAAGGGATTTCGTTGGTGACTTTTATTGGCTGTCTTTATAAGAAAGTCGTTGCCAGCTTCAACTGGTTTGAGCGCTCAATCGACCAAGATATTTTCTGGATCATACTCGAGCTCATGTCACATTATCGGGTCATAATTTGGCCAATCGAAAACCACCAAGAAAGATCATTCCAGTAAATCAATCTTGTATATACGCCTTTGAGAAAATCTATTAAAACAGAATATTAGCTTATACGACTAAATGGATTTTTAATTTCTGTATTGTGTTCCCGCCATGCTCAACAGAAATGGAAATACTAATTAACCTTGAAAGTGAATGAATCGGTAGGAAACAACCCTTTTTTGCCGATCTTGGTAGACTGGATATTCAAACCAGGCCTTTTTCCTGTAAGAATTGAAATTGACTTTTCCATTTCATTCTCGCTTATAATCCAGGAATTTTTGGAAGCAGAATCAGAGAAACTACCTTTTGGAGATAAAGCCATTCAGTCAGGTACCGATAGCACAAATTTTGGGACCACTATTCGCTGACCATCCGTAAAGCTCCTTGGTTATATAAAGGTCATATAAGCTGTATATAACAAAAGCGGCATTTGAAACTAATTTTCAGCGAATTAAAATCACAATACCGATAGCAACAAGCCGAAGAACTAGAAGAAAAATAATGAGACATCTGGTTCCTGATTATAGAAGATAGAAAATCAAGTTTATTGCAGCTCGTTTCATCAACGACTACGATTACAGCTACTAACCCTGATCAGCACTCTATTATTTTTTGACTACAAAAGAAATTTATTACGTAGTAGAGTTATTTTCTCATTACAAACCAATAGTAGAGGGGTTTAAACTGAGCCAGGCACGTATGAAACGAACCATACCGTTTCCGGACGGTTTTGCAGATTTGAACGGTTAGAAACATGAAACTGACAGAGAGAGATGGCCCAGGAAACAACAATATTCATGCCAAATACAATCGATCTTTGGATTAGATACCACAGATAGATATCTTTTTCTAGAAAGAATATGAGATAGCAATTCGCTGCCATCATTAATCGGGTATCAATGCTTCTGTTGAGTCCATTAACACACACGTGACCACACACACGTGACATGATTGGATCACATCACGTGATATAGTAATATGTATATTCAGTAAAAGTTAAGAATTTTGTCAGCTACGGCCATATCTAGATGAAAATAAGACTTCCCGTCCGATCAGTCCTATTCAAGCATCTAAGAGCCTTACTAAGTACTATAGTGGGTGACCATATGGGAACTGAAGGTGCTGTAGTTTTTTTTGAAAAATAATTCAATTTATTTTTTTTACAAATATTGATTTGTACTTGATCCTGAAACAGAAGAAGTTGATCCGAGTAATTATTTATTGATCCAACTTTCTATTTTATCAAAGTCGACTAGTTTTTGGGTGATGCTACTTTCTTCCGCTTGAAGAGACCGGTGATAGGCAAAACAAATATTCTAGCAAACCATGGCATCAACATGATAGAGAAAGCGGCCCTCAATGGCAAAGTGATTTTAACTATGCTATAAGCAGCAGCGCCTTCCATCAAAATTCTCGAGGAATCAGCCGCTTTTGCCATGAGCCCCCAGTTGTACTTTTCAGCCAGGACATTGACAAAGTCAATACCCTTACCAAGAATCCAATCAGGAATTCCAGTAGGTATGAAACCGTAGTGATGAAAGGCGTACCATAAAGCAAAAAGTGGAACGATTGCTGTGATCTCATGTAGGATCAAGAATGCTACAATGTGTGAGCCTGGAGCCGTCAATACTCTACCAAAGTACCTATGCAGAAATTTTGGAGTCCTTTTCAGAATCGGATGCTCCTTGTTGGAATCTTGAGATTTCTTGTCAATTTTGGCAGATGTTGGAGATTTGGCTCCATCTGCTGATACAGGAGCAGGTTGCTGAAGAGTTCTACCAGCTCGTGACTGAGCATGTCTTAGCCCAAGAAATGCTATAGATATCAAAGGATTATTCAATGGCCTCAAAATCAAATGCGGAGAGGAAAGCCTGCCGAGGCATCGTGTATTTGCGAGTTTCAACGTTCTCGGTGCCAATCTTAGGCCTAGCATGATGAGACAAGATAGTGGGAGGAAGGAGAGATCTTAGCAAGGTCGACCACTTATTTACAAATATTTATCTACAAATATATACATATATACAACAGAAATAAAAGACTATACTACTACTTCTTCGCATCTACCGCACAGACTGTCAGCCTCGACTGAGGTGAATTTCCAGCATCGTGGGCATTTATGACCGTGTGAGGGAACAACGACGACGTTGAGCCCGTTTTTCTCTATCACGTAAGACCACTCAGAGGCCGAAGGAGGTGAACCAATATGCGCATGCGAGATGATGAAAAAATCTGATAGATCAGCCTTGTACTTGGTAAGAAGCTGCTGGAGCTCTTCGGGTTGTGCGTCGAAATAAACATCACATCCCAGCGAGCTTCCAATCTTTTTGTCTATTCTGGCATTCTCGATTGTTTCATTCACATGTTTTTTGATGTTCATCAGGGTTTCAAAATCTGCATCGATCTCGGAGTTTTCCCATTTGCTAGGAAGCTGTGCCCAGCCATGCTTGAAAGGACTGTCAGTATCAGCATTAATATAAGCTGGTGCTGCTTGCCAAACCTCTTGGCTCAGAATTGGTGTTACGGGAGCTAGAATCAATGCATACGTTTTGAGAATTTGGCTCAACACAAATTGGGCTGATCGCCGACTTGTGCTCTGAACACTTTCAGCATACAGACGATCCTTAACAACATCAAAATAAAACGCTGAAAGCTGGTTGTTCATGTGATTCTGGAGAGCCTTAACAACCCGACTGTAATTGAAGACTTCGTAGCCCTGATTGGCTTCGATAGAGAGCTTGCGAAGATCATGCAAGGCCTTTTTGTCGACAGCCAAGAGTCTTTCATAAGGCATTTCCTCCCCGTTATACTCTCCAACTGAAATGTTGCCCAAGATGAATTTATACGTAAGTCGAATTTTTTTCAATAAGGCACCAACTTGTGATATGATAAAAGGACTGAGGCTAACATCTGAGGTATAGTCGCTTTGTGCTATCCAAAGACGCATGCCGTCCACTCCGATAGATTGTGTTTTATCGGACCCTTCAATAAGCTCACGTGGAAGAACTGTATTTCCAATACTTTTGCTCATCTTTTTCCCATGTTCGTCCAACAAAAATCCGTGTGTTATTACGCGGGCAAAAGGAGCCGAGGGTTCGGCGACGTCTTTGTCAACAGCTATTTTTGTTAGCAAAGACGACTGGAACCAGCCTCGGTGTTGATCCGAGCCTTCCAAATAGTAGTCAGCAAGAAATTTGCTGCTCGGACGTTTTTCTAGCATAGTCCATGAAGTTCCACTATCGAACCAGACGTCCATAGTATCAGTACCTTTCCTGTACTTGGTACCGTCGTAGCCTTCAGGTAACCAACGAGATATATCTTCCTCTGGCTTGAACCATTGATTCAAAGGTTCTCCATGCTTAGCTTCATATTCAGCAGCAATGACTTCGATTCGCTTTATGATAGAATCAACGACATCAATGTCCATAACCGCCTTTCCTGTCTCCTTCTCGTACACAACAGGTATGGGCACACCCCAAGCTCTCTGTCGCGAAATGCACCATTCACTTCTCGATACAGTGAATGCATTGAGCCTAGTCTTACCAGAAGCAGGAGTAAATTCGACCTCATCCAAAGCCTTGACTGCCTTGTCTTTAATCATCTGAACATCGGCAAAAAACTGCGGAGTAGACCGGACCATTACAGGAGTTTTCGATCTCCAGTCAAATGGAACGCTGTGAGAGATCTTTTCGATGTTCACAACAGCGTTGACTTGTTTCAAAAGTTCTAAGACTTTTTTCTGGCCTTCTGTCCGAGCGTCCAGGCCGCACAATTCAGACACGGAAGAAGGAATATCTGATGTATATCGGCCTTTTTCATCAACCGGAGAGTAGACTTCTAATAATGAGCTCTTGCCAAGTAGATAATCTTCGTTTCCATGCCCGGGGGCTGTATGGACAAGTCCAGTACCACTACTATCAGTCACATGTACGCCTGCTAGTACTGGATATGTGGTATCTCCTTTACGGATGAGACATGAGTATTCTGATTTGACAAGATCCTTCCCATAGATTCCAGAGACGACGATTTCTGCTTTGTCCAGTTGATCAACTAAAGTTTTGGCAACAATTAATACTCCATGATTGCCAACTTTGGCCAAACAATACTCAATATCAGCGCCCACGGCAATAGCACGGTTCGCCAACAAAGTCCAAGGAGTTGTAGTCCATATGAGAAAAGAGACATCTGAAGGCTCGATATCGTTTTTCTTGAGAAATTGTTCCAATTCAGGGCTTGGTTTAGCTAAAGGATATTTCACTTTGGCACTGGTGCTAGTATGATCACCATACTGCAATTCGCTCTCAGCCAGAGCAGTACCGCTTTCTACGCTCCAGTAAACGGGTCTTTCCTGTCTAGAAATTAATCCTCCTTGTAGCATCTCTCGGAAGACTTTGAGCTGGCGTATCACATAGTCAGATGTTAGAGTACGATAAATTTTTCCGCCATCCCAATCGGCCATAATAGCAAAGCTTCGAAACTCCTCAAGCTGCTTTGAGCTCATTTGATTTGCAAGCTTGTTTGCAAGTTCCCGTTTCTTGTAGATGGTGTATGAGTCAACCTTTGATCCATGCTTCTTCGTTGCTAGTTCCAAAGCTTTCTGCTCAATGGGAAGACCATGACAGTCCCATCCCGGTATATAAGATACTTTACGTTTCATGAGAACATTGTGTCGATTTATGAAGTCTTTGACAATCTTGTTCATAGCATGTCCGAGATGAAGATCTCCATTGGCATAAGGAGGGCCATCATGGAGGACTCGCAACGACTCCTCGGGCAACGTCTTTTCTTGCCAGCAGTACAAATCTGAGCTCAGCTCTTGAATGAATTTCTTGGTATTTGAAGCCTTGGGTCGATTTGGAAACTTGGTCTTTGGTAGATTCAAAGTATGTGAATACTCCTTTGTATCTGCTGAACACAGCAATGCTGCTGAACTGAACGAGTTACAAACTAATCTGAAATATATAGTACCATTTCCCTGAGTTCGGATGTTCTTTCTTCCAAGAACTCGAAGCATGGCTCCAATTTGGCTCAAACCGCGAGTATAGTGAGGTCACTTCACAAGGCCCAATAGACAAAATTTGAAATTTCACAGTGATGCAACTGACAGGCTTGATTCGGCCAATTTACATGAGCATGATTCCACGAACAATAGTGAGCACAAGCCGGCAGGCCATTTTGAACTCTAGTTTTAGATTCAGCTATAAACCTATAATATCTGGTGCTAGTGTAGTTGCAGGAGCCACTAGATGCTACAGCACACCAGCAGCTGAGCCGGTTCGAGACACTCTCAAGCCTTTAGACTCACGAAAAACACATTTGGTAGATGATTACACTCGAATACTGCGAGGCAATCCGATTCTATTGATTACTCATTATGGCGGACTTTTGAAAAACGAGAATCAAACCATACGAAGCGATATCAAGAAGGCTGGTGGTCGATTAATCGTCACCCGATCTAAGCTATTCCAGGTGGCTCTGCGTGGCCTCGAGGATGAAGATCCTGCATCCAAAAGAGCCCATGAAAAGTACTCTCGATCGAAGCATCCTCTTTCTTCTTACTTCTCTGGGCCCTCGGCCGTCGTTGCAATCCCCGAGATCAATCCTGCTATAGTTAAGGATGTTGTGAAGGTTCTTGATAAATCTGGAGATCGTCTTATTTTACTTGGTGCTTATGTTGATGGCTCGATTCAGAGTCGAGCTGATGTTGAGCTTTTCAAGGAGCTTCCTACTTTGGATCAGTTGAGAGCCAATCTTACTGGTGTACTTACCGTGCTTGGAGGTGCTGGTTTGGTACAGACTTTGGAAGCCTCCAGTAAGGTTTTGTATCTGACCATGGAAAGCAGAAAGAAGGACATGGAGGAGCCGGAGAATGGTACTGCTGAGACCAAAGAATGAAGGACTCGCATATGTAAATAGTAAATAGAGCTTGCTTTGAGTAGCATGATGTTGTGAGCAGTTCAATGTTTATCTGCATGCTTTACTGTGTAGCTCATTGTTGTGAATAGCTCAAATACTCCCGTGATTAGTCTTATGAGTAGCTCCATGAGTAGTCATTATCATACTACCTTAGTGTTAAATTCATCTAACTGCAATAAATAATCCTGGCCTATAACTAATGCTTCGAAAAATAGAGCTCTGCACCAGAAACAGCAGCTTGAAGTCGATTTATCTGAGATTCAAGCTCCTTGTCATCTTGTAAATCGTCCTGAAGTCGTTTCAACTCATTGGCAAGAACATTTCGAGTAGTTTGAAGCTTTTGCTTTTGTAAGAAAAGCTCGATTCGACGCCTCTCCTCATCCTTCAATCTCGCAATATAAATTTCATGTTCATCGGCTTCTTTGCCTACAAATTCCGAGTTATCTTTCAGAAACTCGTCTAATGGCACTAGATCTAGATCATGTCTTAATGCATACTGATTTGCTCTATCAATCTCCTTTCTAAGATGTTTATGCTGATACCTCACATTCTGAACGTCAAGAAACGACGAGTCAGCTTCTAACTTGGCTGCATTGGAGCGTTCTCGTACATCGTTGGCGACTTTCTGTGCTCCCCAGCTGAGTAGACGAAGTTTGACCAAACTTTCCATGTATTGTTTCTGAGTATCCGGATCTTCCACATTGGCTGCTACTTTCTGCGCCAAAGCCTTAACTTCATCAATACAGTTACCCAGCTTCTGCAATGAAATTTCGCTAATATCTATTGGTTTAGGTAATTCCTGTGTCATTTGATGTGATTATGCTGGTGATGAAGAAGTGAACTTGAAATGGTCGAGATCAAAACATACGATTCCAAAACGGATCTCCAGAGAGACCTCCGAGAAGTACATATTTGACTATGCGAACAAATAATCTCGGTAAAATAACAGACAAAATATTATAAAATGGTTGTTACTGGTTTTTGCCTGCATAGTGTATATACTAATTTTGATTTCTAATCATTAAGCATAGCTTATGTAACTTAACACTCGGATGATTTGGTCTCCAATTGTCACTATCTATTCAACCTTTGCATTCACTTGAGCATTCATTCTCCTCAAAATATAAGGGTAATTTTCGGGCAAATTCAGAAGACTCTTTTCATTTCTCACTCGTCTTGAATCTGATTGGCTGCAATACTACAGTCATCCAAATTCTTGTTCCCTCGATACATAGCTCAGGAGTATGGAGCGGGGAAGCTCAAGAACCAATCCACAACTGATGTCGTCCAATAATACACCGAATCGTGTATCTCGGTCTTACTTGAGCCGAATCTCGGGGTTTGAAAGTGGGTCCAACCCTCCTTCAAGTGCATCTTCTGTTCAAGCACCTGTCAGTGCTATTGAATCATCTCAAGCTCCCCCCGGGGCCCCTCCTCCCGGGCCGATAACTGTCAGTAATGCTAACAGTGTATCTTCAAAGTCTATGCCCCAGATTGGTGGTGTTCCTTCTTCATTTCCCATGATACCAGTTAGTGTGACCAACCCACTTGTGGGCTACAAACTGAGAAAGGAGAAAGAAAGAAAACGTGTTCTGGATAAATATGAGATCATGGGCTATATAGCAGCAGGAACTTATGGCAGGGTCTACAAGGCCAAGTCTAAGGTGGAAGCTGGACGAGTTTGTGCCATCAAGAAGTTCAAAGCCGATAAGGAAGTCGAAATCACACATTATACGGGAATTTCGCAATCGGCATGTCGTGAAATGGCATTATGCCGTGAGCTGCATAATAAAAACATTACCCAGTTGGTAGAAATCATTCTCGAGGACAAGTCTATTTACATGGTATTTGATTTTGCTGAGCATGATCTCTTGCAGATAATTCACTACCATTCACACCCCGAAAGAAAACCGATTCCAGATTCAACTGTGAAAAGTGTTCTCTGGCAGTTGCTTGACGGCGTTTCTTATTTACATCAAAATTGGGTACTTCACAGAGACTTGAAGCCAGCTAATATCATGGTGACTAGTAATGGAGTTGTGAAAATCGGAGACTTGGGACTGGCAAGACTGTTCTCCGATCCCCTCCAGTCACTTTATTCGGGGGATAAAGTCGTCGTTACTATCTGGTACCGAGCCCCTGAGTTGTTGTTTGGAGCGAGGCATTATACCGCAGCCATCGACATGTGGGCAGTTGGTTGCATTTTTGCCGAACTTCTAGCATTGCGACCTATTTTCAAAGGAGAGGAGGCCAAGATGGATAACAAGAAGAGTGTCCCTTTTCAAAAAAATCAAGCACAGAAAGTAATGGAAATTCTTGGTACACCCAACGTCAAAAAGTGGCCTTCCTTGACTAGATACCCCGAATATCATGCCCTTCAAAGTATGAAAGTTTACCCACCCAACCTGGATTCTTGGTATCATTCCATAAGTGGAAAGAGTCAAAAAGGATATCAGCTGCTTTCTTCTCTTCTTGAGTATGATCCAATTACGCGAGCAACAGCAGCTGATGCTCTCGTTCATCCCTTCTTCCTAGAAGCGCCACGAGTTACCTCTAATGTATTCGAGGGTCAAACATTCCAGTATCCTGCAAGAAGAATTGCAAACGAGGATAATGATATCAAGGCTACTTCTTTCCCTGGCAACAAACGAGGGGCAATGGCTGCCGAAGATGCCAGGAAGAAACAAAAGGTAAATTGATAAAGCATATTATTTATTACGATGAAAAGTCGTAGATTTAAAAATAAAAGAAATCTCTAGTTAGCGGTTGTTTTCTGAGATTATTTGGAATCCAATGAGAAGGCTGTCTACTAGCTGATGAGCAGCTGTAAAAAATGGTTCTTTTTCGCGAGACGATATTTATTTTTGCATAAGCTAAAGAATGTCACTCAGCCATCACGACAAATGAAGAGCAAATCTTGCTGCAGCAGTTAGAATGAGTACTGAGAGCTTCGCCGGTTACAACATGGACAATTACAAACTGGTACAGCTTTCGATCATCACGGGGGCAGTCAACATCGAAGTCGCGACTTGTAATCCGATATTCTTCATGACGGCTTTCCTCGCTCAAAACCAAAAAATGCTCTTTGTGCAGGTTCTCGGCTACACGCTTAGCTCAGATCTGCCTTTCAATTCTAGCGAAACTCCACCTCATATCTACCTCAGCACCCATTTTTGCTTGGGAAATTTAAGATGATAGCGCATCAGCCCACTCATTTACCAATGGCTCATTTGCTTCTGAAAGCTGATAGTGGTGGTCAAGGGTCTGTCGGTATTATCAGGGATCGGTGCCTGCTTGTGGCTGAATCCCTGATAGGGCCAGAAGCTGATTATCAATCTAGCCATCATAGCTCAGTAGATAGGGCTAGAGATAGATCTAATTATACATCCTATTATAGAACATATTGGAGCCTACCTGTCCTAGATAATCTGATTACGTAGACATAGCTCAAGCCCCATAAATCTTTAGCTAAATAAAGATATTGTCTCAATCAATCCCATAATTGTCAGCTGCTACCTCTCGTTCGGAGTGGAATGATTGGCTATTAAAATCCTATTAGCAATATGCGCCTCTCCACCTTGCGCAGCAGTGGCGCTTCTTATTCTTCCTGGGTGTTGATTCGTCCTTCCATGGTGATCCTGTTTGATAACAAAATTCCTTGTTTTAGACAGTGTCGATGAGTTCCCCTTTGGTAGATTGATGATCATAAGTAATTCTTTTGATTGGTCCATTATACCGCGTATTTTATTGGGTGACGGCTCCACCACATCTCCACCACAGTGGTCCCACTACCCTCTGCATCTAGCGCACCTCTCATTGGCCCAATAATTGCCGCTTTGAGCAGGTTCACAGCTTTGTGACAATGGCTATGCTTGGATTGGCTGGAATTTGCCGATCAGCTCACACACTTAGTCAACTTCAAAATGTATATATATGAGCTTACCAGAACCATTATCATAAGCATCAAACACTCTTGGCTTCTCAGTCTCACACATATCAAAACTTTCTTTACTCCTAAATACTTCAATTCTATCAACAATGGTCTGCTGCGGTTCTTCCACTATTTGCTGCAAGGTTAACATGGGTCAAGAAGCCCGATGTTCTTGCGGAGCTCAGCCTGCTCTTCACTGCAACTGCGCCCGAGCTAACAGCGAGAACACCAAGCCTTCTGGTGCTACTTGTGCTTGTGGTTTGCGATCTGCTGGAGCTTGCACCTGCTCTCGAAGCGAGAGCTCTGGTTTGCGAGAAGGCGAAGTCGATTTCACCAACATGAAATAAGCAACTTCAATTCTCATCATGCATTGTCGTCTTTGCCATTCAATCACCTATCACATATTTATTATAAGATTTTACTAATGCATTCTTATTCGATATTATATTGTACTTCCTAAAATGTCTTATCTCATTTTTTACCTATTATACACCGTTAGATCCTGATACTTATCAGCCGCAGATAAGCATGACTTGTATGGGTCAGGGCCGTTCCAGCAAATGCTATTCATACTGCAATGCTTCTGAGCTCAGTAGTGAATACACTTAAATGAGTGACTTATTATTATTATTCTTTCAGATGGGTAACTTGTCTATTTAAGTTATGTTCAGCCATTCTGTTTTGATAGCCAGATGGAACCCTCCTATGTGTTACTTGTAGAGACGAGAATTTTAGCGGTTTAGCATTTTCTAATATCTCCTCCCAATCTCATCTCACACTCTTATCATCAGATAACTAATGTCTTATACTATCCCCGTAAACTGTTGTGATTCCCACTAGGGTTCGTATAGCAGCATAGTGTGCTTTACTACTCATAGAAAAGAGCTTTCACATTGGTGGTTCATTTTCAGGCACCAACGCTTTACATGCTTAGAGGAAAACCATTTGAATCTTTCTCTGAGAAAGGTTGAAGAATTAAATTGAGCTTATGGGATGTCAGCCCCTACGGAAGATGTATTTGTGGAAACTTGAACCCATGGAATGTTCGAACCTGTGGAATGTCTGATACAACTGTGGTCTGCACAGCCGCACAGGAATCTCCGGACACGTTGAGGACTACCCGAGACTCTCTTAAATCCGCCTAGCTTTAATTCCGCGTGGCAAAATCAGTTGAACTCTGACACCACACTATAAATAGTCTAACGGAATATTCGAGGAATCCTCATCGAGAGTTTCCAAAATTCCTTCTCTTTTCTTTGTCTTTAGTTCCCTAGTCTTATTCATCACTTTGTGGATGTCGGTTGATCAGGCTGTTCAACAGGATTCTTCTCCCCAGGTTCCTGGTGAGGCCCCGTTCTCAAAAAGCGAAAGCTTCAAGCTCTGGCTGAAATCGTTATCTCTGGATAAAACTGAAAAAGATGTCCTCAGTTTGTTGCCATTCTTTCCTGAGCCTGCTGCTAACCGAAATGCCTCGCTGAAGAAAGTTGATATTGGCGACGGGTTGCACATTAATGAGTTTGAAATTGTAAATACTGCTGAAGCTACGACCAAGGAGGATCTTGTAATGTTACATGGCGTTGGGGCATCCTTAGTGTTTTATCTACACAGTTATGACGCTTTGAGCTCGGTTCCTGGTAGAACAGTGCATTCTCTGGACATGCTAGGCTTTGGCAATTCTGCTCGGCCCACGTTTAGAATCCCCACTAAAAGCATGACCGAGAAGGATAGCGAAGGGAGATTCAAAGTTGTAGTGGAAACTGAAAATTGGTTTGTGGATGCGTTGGACAAATGGAGAGAAGCTAAAGGTTTAGAAAGCTTTCATCTCCTTGGTCATTCTTTTGGTGGCTATATGAGTTTAGCTTATGCTGCTAAATACCCTACCCGTGTCAAATCTTTGAGTTTGATTTCTCCTGCAGGTGTTGATAGGGGTTACACACCTGATATGGACGATATCTCACTTTTTAGATCCAAGAAAGCTGTAGAATCGGCCGATCCTGAAAGACCGATTCTCGAGGAAGCAGAGCTTCAGCCCGAAAGTAGTGCATCTTCTGCAGGAGACAGGGGTAAAGGACGTCGACTGCAGGATTCAACCTGGGGCCATGCCATTGCTTATCTTTGGAACAAAAACTGGAGCGCATTCGATGTGACCAAAAAAATGGGCTATCTCAGTTACTACTACATTTCTAAGTGGACTTTTCGAAGATTCAAGAAATTTTCTCCCGAAGAAAGGCGACTGATTGACTTGTATAGTGTCAAGCTTTTCAACATGAAGGTGTCAGGCGATAGAGGCGTGACAAGAATCCTGGCTCCCGGTGCCTTGGCTAGAATGCCTTGGGTAGATAGAGTGTCCACCAGTATCAGAAGCCCATCTCTTTGGATGTATGGAGATCGTGACTGGATGAATAGCAGTGCTGGTTCGGCTGCCTCGAAACGGCTCACCAAACAAGGGTTGCAATCTGACTTTACAGTAGTCAGCGATGCAGGCCACATGATCTTCCTTGACAATGAGAATGAATTCAACCAGAAGGTAAACAAGTTTCTTGCCAAGCAGCGCAATGCCTAGTCTTAGATAAATTCGCATTTTTGTGAATCTCCAAGAACAGACGAGAAGAAGTCGTCTTCGAAACTTGCTAGATTTACAGGCATAGCTGGTAAATGCTGTTTGACTTGCATTGACTGGGGGGATGTGTCAACAGTGGACTCCAGTTCTTTTTCTCCGTTATTTTCCAACAAAGCACTTAATATTAAATGCGCTTTTGCCGCACTGCATCCGACGTGACTTCTGATTTTTTTATAAAGTTTAACCGAACTTACCAACAGCTGGTTTTCCCATTCGTCCCTCTCGTTTTCTGCTTTCTTTTGTAATAACAAAAGAACACTAGCGTGAAATGCAGGAGAAAATATGTAGTTCCATCGGAACTTACGGAACATAAAAAGTTCACTGTCCGTTTTGTTGGCTATTTCAAATTGGTTTTCCAGCAGAGCTTTTGCCGATAGCTGGAATTTGTCCCGAAACTGTAGTACCATATGCTGTGTGGGGCTTTCTCTTGTTAGCTCAATTGTAAGGAATGGCCGATAGAACATATGCCTGATTTTCTGGATTAATGTATCCAGAATGTATCTTTGAAAGACAAGTTTCGGCGATGGAGCTGGCTCTTCCAAACGTAACGTAATATCTAACCGGATACGGCCCGCAAGACCCCCGCTAGGAGCTTCTCGGAGACGCAAATAGAGAGGAATTTTTTCCCAGACTTCATCGATCTGTCTTTCCATGCACATGAGCTTGCCAACCATCGGCTCCAGCTGATCACTGCTGATTTTCCCGTCATATAGTGCTCTGACACATTCTACAGACTTGTTCATTAATCGAGCTAGCCGATATTTCGCAAGGATGTAATCACCATCATGAATTTGTCGTATGAAGTCATCCGCCTTCTCTCTGACTTTGACCATGGAATTTGGCAGTGCAAAATTGCTTTGACCGAGATCCACAGAATAGAGCGAGTTCATTGTAACCATTGTAAACAATAATTTACGTCTTCGAAAACTTTCTCCGTCCAGCTCGTGAAATTCGTCCGGGTCTCGTAATAGCCCAACTCTTTGGGCACCGTGGTTGGCCATTCCAAGATAGGTCCATGCTGCCCAGTTTCTCTCGGAACCGTCATGAAGATAAGAGATGTATAGCACAAACGTTTCTAGAGAATTTAAATCGCAAAGAGTTGTGAAGAGATTACTGGCGGTAATACAAGTTTCGCCACAATGAAGAAAGAACTCCCAGGGATCTTCTACAAACTTCAAATTCGTCTGAATAGAGCTGTCTACTGAAAATACAAGCAATCCCGCTTTGAGATCCTGCCTGATTTTCTGTACGAGGCTATCTTCGTCTCCCAGTGCTCTACAGGCATAGGCCAGCATTATCCATATTCGAGTTGCGAAAAGAAGATACTCTCTTCCTCGGGATTCAATCTTACTGTACTTGTCAAATTCGTCCCAGAAATGAGTAGATTCAATAACAGAATCGATTGGATTTATGAATTGCCAATAAACATTGATCAAACTCGTTACAATATCCAAGCCAATGCCACACAGAAACGGGTCTTCGTATTTCTGGCCAATATTAGAAATCTCCTGTCTTTGCCATGATCTCATACATTCGAGCTTTTTCTCGCTTTTCATGATTTCAAACTTATCCAGCAGCAAACGCACCCCAGGTTCCTTATGAACCGAGACGTCTGCATGCCAAGCGTCCACGAAATGCTTGGTAAGAACACCATTTTCCGTCGTATAAACGGCACATCCGACACCACCAGCTTCTTCATTTTCCGATTCCTGGCTCTGAGGAGTCAGCAGCATTGGCTTTTCGTCATTGGCCAGCGTATCCTCCCGTATATACACGCAACTGGCCTCCTTTTTCTTAGAAATACATGATCCACACGGCGACTTGTAATTACACTTTTTGTAAGATTTTTGGAAATAAATACGTCTAAGATCTGAGTAGTCTCTGTCTTACCTTTGTTTTCCCTCTCCGGCAATTTGTGCATGCCAGAACACTTCTTTTTTTTCTCTCGAAATCTTTGGTGACTCTCCCGTCGGGCTTCGCATATATGACAAACTGATCTTTCATATCTTTCTGTTCAATGAAAAAGTACAAAGCTACAAACCGCTTAGTTTAGACTCCGACATCTCCACCAGTGGCCGGCCGATGACGTGCTGTGAAGCTGATAGAATGCGATGACCCGTTTTGAGTAGGTTACGTAAGCGCTGACAAACATTTTTGTCTTTCTTTATGAGACGATATATTACTCCCCCAAAATTTATTTTCAACAATTAGGCCCGATGGTTTAGTGGTATAATTCTCGCTTAGGGCTACACCTTAAGTTGTTTGCGAGAGGTCCCGGGTTCAATTCCCGGTTGGGCCCATTTTTTTGCATTTTTTTTTTTGAGTATCTTTGACTATAGTTCCTCGGTAATAATAAAATAAATTTCGGGTATTTTCTTTTAGTCTACTTTTCTCTTCTTATCTGGGTCTCTTGCTTGCCGATTATTGCCACATTCTAATTGTCTTATATTTCTACTATAGATGTACTTGGAATCATTTCAACTTAACAAAACTAACACAGATAAAAAAAACGAAGAAACATTAAAAACCAAACCGAGCTTGACATTTATCAATTCAAATTAACCAGGAAGTTTGATGGTGCTAGACCGAATCTGTTGTGTCCATGAACTTCCACTTCCCACCATCCGTCTTCCTGCATGTGCAGGACGAGAAGTACATCTCCTTTTCGGAAAGATACTTCTTCAGGAATAGCTGCTCGATAATCGTAAGATGCTCTTGAATATCTGATCACACGTCTACCATCTGAAGAAGTAGGAGGGAGCCTGCTGGCTCCTCGGGACTGCGGCCGAGGAGCCATAGCAGATCGAGGTCTGCCACCTTGTGCAATGGACATTGACAAATCAACGTTCGACTTGCTTCGAGGCCTCATTTGTTGTTGTGGAGGCATCTGCTTCTGCTGTGTATATGGACTGGGAGACTGGGCTCTCATCTGCTGGCTTGGTGCAGGAGAATGAGATCTCATTTGCTGACTAGGAGCAGGGGAGTGAGACCTCATTTGCTGATTGTTAGCAGGAGAGTATCCTCTCGAAGGACCATCAGCTGTTGAGTAACCTCTCATGTTGCTGGGGGCAGGAGAGTGAGATCGGATTTGTGCAGGCGATGGAGAGTGAGATCTCATAGGACCGTTAGCATAACCTCTCGGAGCAGCAGGATTGATGTTTCCTGAAGGATTAACTTGAATTCTGGCCGATGATGGGGATGCAGCTCTGTCGCCTTGATACTGTCGGCGGTCATACGGATTAGGCGATGGGCTTCTTCCATAGGGATTGCTCTCAAATGCGCCGTAAGGGTCCCGATGAGAAGCCGTAGACTTGGGTCTTGAGTGATAAGGATCATGATTATCAAAATTGTCAGACATCTGAGGAATGGTGTAATCTTCAGAGTAATCGTTTTGACGAAGCTCGACTGAGGATTTGGGTCTATTCATCTGTTGTTGCTGACGGGGCCGTCTGTCTCCACCAAAAATCTCACTGGTCTGAGTCGAATATCGATTTGAAGTAGCTTCCATCTCGTCTGCAGTGAATGCTGGGCCAGGAGGTGACAATCCTCTTCTTGCTGTTCCAGGTGTACCACGACCACTGGGAGATGCATTTGCTGATGATGGAGAATTCATTTTCAATCGCTCAAGAGCAGCAACCAAAGGATCGTCTCTGGTGTTTCGCAAAGTACCGGACGAAGGTGCAGCGGCAACTGCAGGTGCTCGTCTAGGATTTTCTTCAACATCATCCAGATCAAACATGTTGTCACCCATGCTGAGTACAGCACTTGCTCGACCATTTGCCGAGGCTTTAGGTCTGGACTCCGATCTAGATTCCTCCTGAGATCTGCTGTTTGTGTATCTTTGAGCAAAGGGGCTTTTAGAAGTGATAGTGTCAGCGGAATAAGGCTCTTCTTCATCTTGCTCTGGCACATCAGCAAAAGATTGTCGAGACACGCTCTTCTGTGGGCTAGAAGGAGCGGTGTCTTTCTTCTTTCTTGCAAATGGTGAAGCCCAAGATCGTCTCTTGGTCTGGGCCTCCTCTTCGTATCTGGGCTCTTCGTACTCTTGATCTGTGCTAGCAGAGGATACTGAGTTGGAGTAGACAGAAGATGAAGCAGAGGTAGCAGAACCATGTGCAGGTGATGCTTGTGTAGCTCTGTCGTAGCCCTCTTCAGGAACCTCCAAAGTAGGTATAGAATCAGTGATGTCTCGATTGAAATTAGCCACTCTGAACTGATCAGAGGTCGAATCTCTAGAATAGCCACCCAAGAAATTAATGAACTCCGGTGGATCCATGATATCAGAACCAGTACCTTTCTCCTTGACAAATGCTTCGATATCCTGCTGAACATCGCATTTCTCGAGCGCAAGTCTGATAGTTTCGCACACCTCATCATCACCAACACAAACTGTGGAGACAATGTTAGTATAAGCCCACAAGTTGGATTTGAGGAAATTGATTCTTTCTTCTTCAAGATCCTGGAATTTGTCGCAGCTGAGCTTCCACTCCTTATTCCATTGGTCGATGGTTTCAGCGAGCACTCTCAAAGAAGTCTGGTATTCCCGACGGGAGTTGTCAACCGAAGCATGAACTTTGTCAAGCTTCATATTGTTCTTCTCAAGCTCTTTACCCATGAGAAGATTCTTCTGAGCAGAATATCCATTGATTTTATTACAGTCCATTTCGAACTTGTTTCGAGCCTTTTCGACAGTACTGTTCTGTAATTGCTTGGCCTTGGTCAGTTTCTCAATGGTACTTTCAGTAGTCTTCCGCCTGGATCTCAGAGAAGCAGCAAAAGCCTCTAAAGGTTCGTCCAGTTGTGTCTTGATTTGCTTCTGGCAAGAAGCATGCGATTTGCCCATGCTCTCAGTAGCTGATCTAATCACCTCGAGAGTCTTCTTGAGATTTCCTGTCTCTGCTGAGCCAAGCTTTTTTCGACTGAGAGCCAGCATTCTTCGTGAGTATTCTTCTTCAATAGCCATTCGTTCCTTGAAGTACAAATGGACCTCTTCACACGTTTGTTTAGCATCGTGCATTCGCTGGAGGAGCCGATCAACGCCCGCGTCGTCCTTTCCCCAGAAATTGTTTGCAAATGAGAGCGAAAGATCTGTCATTTTTTAGCAAAAGTGATGATTCTCGAGACAGTGTCAAGTGAGAAGGAGAAAAGGAAAAGATGCAACCAAGGCTGGGGTGCTAGTTGCTCATAAACAAGCCCGGTACGTTCATGTTTATGATATTCCTAATTGGGCCTGGTGATTGAATTTCCGGATTTCGCCAAAATATAAAGTAACCGCCCTAGCCCGCCCTCGTAGTCAGTTGTCATGACAACCCAATGCGACTACAACTTGGGTCGTGGGAGCAAAAACACTGAATGTGTGACTGCGTTTTGATATTGACCGTGCTAAAATGTACCCGCAACATGAAGCTACACTCACAATACACTCATCACCAAACTTTCAACTTCCTTTTACTCCCCCTAGACATCTCATTCACACAACAACAGCAATGGTTGGAAAGAGCGCCATTAACGAAGTCGTCACCCGAGACTACACTATTCATTTGCACCGACGAGTCAACGGTGTCCAGTTCAAGAAGAGAGCTCCTCGAGCCGTCAAGGCTGTCAAGGAGTTTGCTCGACAGCAGCTCGGAACCACTGATGTCCGAATCGACCCTCAGTTGAACAAGGAGCTCTGGAAACAGGGTGTCCGAGGTGTTCCTCACCGAATCAGAGTCCGAATTTCTCGAAAGCGAAACGACGAGGAAGGTGCTAAGGAGAAGCTCTTCTCTTACGTCCAGGCTGTCAATGCTACCAACTTCAAGGGTCTCCAGACTGAGGTTGTTGAGGACGCTGAGGAGGACAAGGAGTAGATTGTCTACTAAAAATATTAAAATAACAAATGTCATGTCAATAAAACGGCAGGAAACTGCATAATGGTGATACTTTGAGCTTGTATTTTTTGGCTTTACGAGTCCAATCCAGCAAAACTACTTGTATCTTTTGTATGCTACAAGCATGTTCTACATGAACATTTGTAATTGTTTTCATTTCATTGCCCATTGGCGTTGAGCCATGATTCTCCAATTTCTTTGTTTATTTTTCCATCTCTTGACTGATCTCCTTATATTTATGTATTTGGCTCATTCAGTGAGTTTTCTGAGTACCGCAGTGGTTCAATATCTGTTCTGCTCTGTAAGTTTTTGATTGTATGTTTTAGTGTAATTTCTTCGTAGAACTACTGGAAGTTCGAGAGCTACGTTAGTCTTATGAACTCCGAGTGGTCCCCATGCTAGTGATGTAGCATAATGGATTATCTAAAGGTGCTAATTAACGGGTTCACAACGGATCAAGAATAACAAGACATGTATTAGGAACAAAGGAATGGTCTCCTAAATTTAAAAAAAATTGTAGCACACAGTTTAATACAGTTAAATCAATTTGTGATATTCGTTTTTCACCCTTTCTGGTGCTATTTGATGCTGTTCAATCATGTAAAGCGAGAGGAGGGCTACTATTGACCGATATTTATGCTATACTCAGAACACTTGCCACTGGCATTAACGCGGCTTGCAACTATGAGAAGCATAGCGTTTCAAAACAAAAAAGAGTTTGGGTTGAAAAAAAATACAGACTATACCAGTCATTGACTGCTATAACGCTGAAAAAAATAACGACACCAGCAGGACTCGAACCTGCGCGGGAGAATCCCAAAAGATTTCTAATCTTTCGCCTTAACCGCTCGGCCATAGTGCCTAGATTTTGATAATTAATGTTTTTGGGACATCAACAGTACTCGGCAAACTGAGACATCACGTGATGCTAGTCAGGAATGACATAAGCAGGACTACCGTATGTGTTGAAGCTGAAAAACAAATTTTCAGCTACGGCCATATCTAGATGAAAATAAGACTTCCCGTCCGATCAGTCCTATTCAAGCATCTAAGAGCCTTACTAAGTACTATAGTGGGTGACCATATGGGAACTGAAGGTGCTGTAGTTTTTTTGTCAAATTTTTATGCAGCAAACGTTTGCTTTGACATTTATAGAAACTTATCAAAAACATGTGGCTTTGTAAATCAGAGCTAGTGTGGTTTCGTTCTTTTAAGCTTGCAGTCGGTAGTTGAATAAGTTTTCTCAACTGACAAAGGTCCCGCTACGAATTGCTACGTCTCTAGGACCCAATTGGGAAAAATAGACAGCTGCCAATAAACTGGACTTGACGGTGGTGATTCAAATAACACCTTTTCAGCACTGAAATAATCGAACAAATTAAAAAAAATATGCAGATACAAACACTAATCGGAAAAACGTCTGAGATCAGCCATAGTCATACCAGCCACAGCAGCTGACAACAGAGTAGAAATACAACCGGTGATCAGAGCAGAGAAAGCCAGTTCCGCAACATCTCCTCGTCGAGAAGGAGCAAGTTGTCCGAGCACACCGATTTGAGTAGCTACAGATCCTAAGTTGGCAAAGCCACAAAGGGCATAAGTAGCCAACATCTGGGCACGAATAGACAGATCAGAATATTCTGCTGACTTTAGTGCAGTGTACCCAACAAACTCATTCTGAATTACCTTAATGCCAATAAGTTTGGCAACCTTATACAACTCAGGCCTAGGAACACCGAGTAGGAAGGCAACAGGATAAAACACATAGCCGAAGATTTGCTCCAATGTAAGAGCAGGAATACCCCAGAATCCAAAGAACCAGGTGAGCAAAGCATTAATAAGGGCAACAAGACCAATAATACACAACAAATTAGTCATGATAGTACCAGCAATTACAAGACCTAACCAGGCGCCGTTGCTAAATGCGTGAAGAATGTTATCTGCATCTTTAGTGTCATCATCGGGAACTATGACCTGTCCAGCCGTGAGGGATTCTTCGGTCTCAGGATATCGAAGCTTCGAGGTAGCCAATGATGCAGGAATAGACATGACACAAGATGAGACAAGTGCCTGGGCATTGACACCCATACCGATATATGCTACAAGCACTGAACCAGCAATGGTTGCAAATCCAGATGTCATAACTTGATGAATTTCAGCTTTAGTGAGATGAGCAATGAAAGGCTTAATCAAAATTGCTGATTCACCTTGTCCAATAAAGGGAGAAGCTGCTGCTACCACAGCCTCAGCACCAGATACTTTCATGGCCCAGAAAAAGAAATAGGCGAACTTGACAATGGCCCACTGAATTACACCCCAATAGTAGAAGAGATGAACGACAGCAATGAAAAAGATGATAGCCGGAAGCACTGTGAAGAAGAAGTAGCCAAGGCTGGCAACTTCAGTATCGGTTAAGAAAGCAACACCATCGCTAGCATAACTAAGAAGCTTTCGAGCCAAAAAAGAAATGAAGTTGAAAATATCATAACCGCATCCTGTTCTCAGTACAAACAAAGCGACAATATACTGAATAAGCATCCCAGAGATGACAGCATGCCACTGTATGTGCTTTCGGGCATGGGAAGTGAGGTAAAGACCAAATAGAGCAACAATGCATCCGAAAAGAGACACTGCTCGGTCTGCATGGCTTGATCCTTCAAACTCCTTAGTTACAAATGTGGCTACCAGAATCACCGCAAGTGTTCCCACAGCAGCGGCCCAGAGTCTAAACTTCTCAGGAATCAACTTGTCCCGAGGCATGATGATTATTCTGGTCCACAAATAATTTCCCACTGTCAATAAAGGTCGGGTAGGAACACAAAAGGTAATAAGACGAGCCATAATCATGAGCCATAGAATGGTAGGAATAAGCCACTTGTGTCTGGTCTTATCTTGCGCAACGATGGAGACCCACCATGATGTGAAGAACATACCAATAAAGATGAATAGAGGGATGCGAACTTTTTTCCAGGTTCGTAAGCCATTCATCCTGCCTCTAAACTTGCTAACTGCCACGGTTTCATCCACCGATCCCTTTTCCTTAGAAGAACTTGTCTGGATATCATAAAGTTCCTTGTTGACTTGTCCTTCAGAGGTCTTGGGGACTTCGGTGATAGTGTCATGGGCCAGATGTCGGTGATGCTCTTCGCGGGGTCCAGCTTCAAGGTCAGCATGAACTACGGGAGGATCATGAGCACTGGCAGTATGGAAAACATGCCCAGTAAGATGCTGATGCGAAGGATCCAAGGCAGGATCCGAGTGATTCGTGTGAGACATCAGAGCAGGTTTTCTTGAGATGATTTGCAGAAAGAGTTTTTCTGAGATGAGAAAAAAAAATTAGGCTGATTTTCGAGCCAAAAGTTTCGAGTCGCAGGTGTTGACTATTTAGGAAACTTGCGAAGCCGTATGAAGCCAGCTAAAGAGCTCAAAGGCGTCAATGAAAAAATTTATAGGGCAATAAATGGTCCAATACACAGAACCGCCAGATAAATAAACTGGACTTTTTTAACTTGATGCGGGACCATGTAGCTTTATAGTTTGGCAAAAGGGGGGGAGGTCAGGTCACCGGGCTGATAACACTTTCGAGTCTAAAGATGATCTGCGCAAGAGGACATACGGGAATTTTCTTCTTTCGGTGGTGGCCTAACCTCCGATAGCCTTTCGGGTCTGACCATGGGAGGCTTTAAGAGGTCTGAGTTGCGGGATTAACAGAAGATTTCTCACTGATTGCCGGCCGAAGTATTACATGATATACCCGATGGCCATGATCTTATTATGCCATGTACCCTGGGTTGTAACTCGTCCTCGATCATTCAACAACCAGGCTTTATCAGAACTCCATTGCTATCTTTTCTCCTTGCCTTTCTCCACTTGGTAGTATGGTAAATTGTTAGGGGTGGTTGGGAGTGCCGGCGGTTTCCGCCATTGGTAGCATTTTCTTATCACCTTTGAAACCCTGAGATAAGCGGGGGAGGGTAGGGTCTGCCAGCTAAGAGCTCCACTAAATGAAGCCGAACAGCGACATGAAAAAAAACAGAATAGCCGAGCTAGAAACGAACTGACCTCTGCATTGTTTCCTAGCTGTCGGGGAGAAATCTTAGGGCTCTATCGATTCGACCATTTGGCAATCGTGGCACAGCAGCCGGTTTAGTGGCCATGCCCGGCATTGGATTGTATTTGCAGGCAACTACTAGCCTTTCGGCCACATGCTTAGAAGCCACTCTTGCATTCCCTCAAAATCGAAACTTAATTTTGCTGCTAAAACTGCCTGGTTGCTTTGAATAAAGTCTTACTGTGCTTTACAACCCAGGAAAATCACCGTAAATTTCTAATCATCGTAGGTCACTTGACAAGCTATCGAAATGTCAGGCCAGCCTTGACAGTCATTTTGACAACCACTTGGGTCGGCAATTCCGCGGCCTGGTGCCTATATTGTACGGCGCGGCACCTGTAACAAGCAACCCCTTAGCTTTGGGTGCTTGTCTCCTGAGCTCGCCAAGCCAAGCCATTCGACTATTTTGTTGATACTTCCCTGCTGCGCCGACATCATATCTCCTGCCCAGTGTGGACAATTGAACCAAACTGCTGCACCATTGATAACGAAATTTAAATTGGTTTAGTCTTTTGACTTATGTCTGCTACCAGCTACCGAGCACCTATTTGGCTGATTGTTGCACCGGGTGGGCCCGTCGATTCGCTAAGCGACATCATAGGATCTGGATCCGACCTGCAATCTAAATTTTTCATCTGAAAGCGTTATCGGCGGGCTGATAACCACATGGGCTCGGCGCGATGATCTCTGTGCATGCGATAAGTCTCGTAAGGTCATTGAGGCTCAGGCTGAGGTATGCGATAGCCGATCGCAAGGCTTTTGCATTGATCCCGGCGTGATATTAGAGCTTAGATAAGAAGTAGTGTTGTTTAAAATGAAATACGGTTTGCGAATGTTTTTCTATATGAAAGTAAGAGGGGCGGGGAAGGTACACTGTGCCAGTCTCTATGGAAGGTCAAAAAGAGACTCGGATAATTATCACATGACCACAAGTTGTTTCGTCAAGACTGCAAACCTAACTATACTGCATAAGTCACCTACGAGAATACTGAGAGCTGATGCCATCAATGCTGACGCAATTGAAGTCACCGGAGGCTGATGTAATTTCAGCCTAATACTTTCACGGGCAGATGTAATAATCACTATATGCGCTGAATACACCCAAATATGATTCTAGCAATCTCTTGCTATCGATAAGCTGATAATGAAAGGGATTTTTAATCAATGTGTCGATAACCATCCTTGAGCCGCTGTCGGCGGCTTGAAGGCATTTTGAAATGTTACGAATTTCAGCCGAGAAAAATGCTGGCCGAATGGCTATTTGGAGCCACATGCCAGCTCATTGGCGAGATATTTGTCATGGCGAATTGATCTATTATGATAAAATCCAATCTTTTTACATAGCCAGCTAAATTAGGTTATCATTTACTCACATTGTTAATGTGATGCTGCTATGCAGCTTCCGCATCGTTAATATTTCTATATTCTAAAGATCAGCGTCATATTGAAAAGCCAAAACTGATTCAATTCAATATGTAACATATCTGAATAATTCAAAGATGAGAGATCTTCAACTAATTTTAGCAGAATTTTCGGGTGCGAATTGATGAGATGAGTTGAACTGTTATGTGGTCAGATTGACGTATGCAGATAAAAACATCGAAATATTGACGCAGTAAATCTGACTTATGACTTGTGGAAATGAGGGATTGAACTCACTAATCGAGTTTAGCAGTTTTCTGTCAAACAGAGGAGATGAAAATACCCAGATCGCATTTACTGAGGAACATTGACCTAAGTCAGTCATTCTGATTTGGTTGGAGCTGAAGGAATATCAGACATTGGGCTGTCTGTACTAAGATAGCCAGTATTTGGACACACAGGATTCATAAAAGATACATGACAGAAGTGCCTGGTTTTGCGCGACAATGTTCCACCAGATGTTCCGATGTCATTTTTCTTCACGCCAAATGGTTGACAACAAGTAGCATTTACGGCATACTCGATTCTCATCAAAGCTTGGAATAACCTTCCTGAAATTGGGAGAGCAGCGCAGTGAGACCCTCAGACAGTATTTTAAATGTTTTTTTAACGCCTATACACTACCTAGATATAACTAATGTGTTATTTTTTTAATTTATACCAGAAGACGGGTTGGGAGTCCATCGGACAGTATTCTAAGTCATAAATAAGAAGCAATAATCAGGGGAAGTTATTGCCTATACGACCTATAAATCTCTGAGACCCATACGTAGCTTTTATGTCAGATGAAGTATTGAATATGTGCTATTTTTGATCATTAAAAAGAATCAATTTTCGAACAACAAAAAAACAGATCTGCAAATTCGACTGTGTAGCGCTTGTGTAATGGACAGCCCAACAACTTTTGCCAGGCCACTGCGATCGCAAAAGTTGCCTTAAACAAAGGATATAAGGCTTGAGATAGGGTGGTGACCAGTGCCACTCTGCACTGAGCATAAACTTTGGACACCGAAGAGTAATTGTTCTTTGAGAAAAAACAAAAAGAACAGATTCTCATAGAATCTAAATCATTGAGTGGACTGCCCATGTTAATGTTGAAGAAAAACCTGTTTTCAAGCTTGGTGTTAAATTTCCGTATTGACAAAGTGTGCGCTGTTGGTCAGTGCAGGGAGCATTTCTTATGGCGAAATTCACGTCAGCCTTGATTTCCGAAGTAAAATAGATTTTAGCAACTGGCCTTTTTGTGAGTTTCCCACTCAACGATGCCATATCATTCCTAGGAAGCTATTAAGATAATTTGCCATTGCTTGATCTCTTTCGAGGACCTGGCATCCTTATATTTCCTCGAATAGCACTACATGCTTGATTTCTACTCAGCATTGTTATCATATAAGTTATGAATATTGAAAATTACTCAATAACGACTATGCATTACCTAGATATCGCTAATGTGTTATTTTATTTGATTTGTACAAGTAGACGGCCATATAATTTTTGATACATACTCCTCTCAGGCAGTTCCTTCAAAGGTAGAAAAAGCAAATGTGCCATTCATATGTACTTACCAAATGGGAAACCCCAGATTGATAGATCGGTGATTGTTGGTTGAAGTCTAGCTACCGTCTGGAAATTTTACGCCAAAGGACTGGATATTCATGTCTTACATACCAGAATCATATTTGATACTTAATTATATTCAAAGAATTTCAAGAAACATGATTTGTTGTGGTAGTCTGCAAATTAATGTCGGTTATTAGACTAGCAACAAAGAAATAGAGATCTCCAAGCCGCAGTTTCCGTTCCAATTTAGAATCACGTGACTGAAAATATAATGCTAGAACGACTCTTAAAAATATTTTTGATTTCTCGGAATTAGCCCCCTTAGCACAGTCGGTAGTGCGTTGCACTTGTAATGCAAAGGTCAGCGGTTCGATTCCGCTAGGTGGCATTTATTTTTTGCTGAGTCTCCAAGTTGTCTTTTTGCGTGTTGCACAACTTCAAATACTACTGAAATTGATTCAACTAAAATTGACACATTTCTTGACCATGTCCGCAGGAATTGACAGCTTGTACAGTTCTTACTTCATACCAAGTTTGCTGGTCAATTGATAAATACCTAGTAGTCCTCATGTACTTCGCAGTAATCAGCACATTTTCCTCTAAAAAGCACCGGATCTCAATTTTAGCCCATTGCCTGCCGAAAACCTTTTGACTCCTTTATTCTCTAGCATCTGGCCTCTGCCGAGCCACTTGATCATCACAGAGGGTAGTTTCGACCGAGGTTACCCGGATGCTACCACCCAAGCGTATCAAGCCTCCTGTGGAGCACAAGTGCATCCGATACTTGGAAACAGCCATTGCAACCAGTTAAGAATTTGTCAGGGAACAGAGATAAATAGACAGCAGTTACCGAGAGAATTGCTAGTCGTATATTTCAAATAAGTGTGATCTCAAAGTTTTCAGTTCAAGACCCTGTTAGCGGCCTTCTTGGCGCCACTGACTTGGAAAAATGCCGGCTTTGAAGCAGCTCGCTGCGACAGCACTGGCGGCGGGGGGGTTTGATGATGACGATGATATTGGTATCAATCTTCCTTTATTGGCGGGACTTTTATCAGGCCTAGGCACACTATTTTTGGGCATGATATGTGCTGCCATTTGGTTTGCTTTGACTGGCAGCGGAGCTATTAGATTGGGTAGCGGAGAAGCAGGATCGTTTGACGATGCCCAGAGCTTCTTAGAAGCAGAGCAAAATGCATTAGAATCTATGGACAGTCAAGAAAGAGAGCAATATTTGCTTGCTAAGGAGTTTCAGGAGGAACATCCTCCAAACAGCGTAAACACCGACATCTCACTTAGTCAGTTCATGACTATTCAAGAAAAAGGAGTATCGGCATGGGAATTCGAGCCCGATAATAATAACTGCTTTGTAGAAGCACGTACGGAGATTCAATTCATGACAGGTCCTTGCACGGTACAGACTAATCTCCCAGTGCCTAAACAAAATGATGTGTATTACTGGGAGGCCAAAGTGTTTGAAAAGCCTGAAAGCACTGATGTTTCAATTGGGTTGAGCACTAAACCCTATCCGACTTTCAGAATGCCTGGTTATCATCGTTATAGTGTTGCATATGATACGGAGGGTCTGAGACGGTTGAACCAGCCCTTTTCTGCACCTCATTATGGCCCTAAACTCCAACAAGGAGACGTCGTTGGTGTTGGTTATCGTCCTCGAACTGGTACTATTTTTTTCACACGCAATGGTAAAAAACTAGAAGACGCATTGCATGGCATGAGAATGAATCTGTTCCCATCGGTTGGTGCCGATGGGCCCTGTACAGTATTGGTCAACTTTGGAAGAGCAGGCTTTGTGTACATTGAAGCCAATGTGAAAAAGTGGGGATTAGCCCCTGCTCAAGGCTCATTGGCACCTCCTCCTCCATATGGTGCCGAGCACGACTTTGTGCTGCTGGAGACAGGCCAAGGAAACGATCATAATGGCACAACCAGCAATTCTGGCAACCAATCAAACGATAACAGTGATAGCTTGACATTGAATGCACACGATAATCACATTGCATCTTCCAGTGTGCGGGCAGCACATCTTCAGCCTCCTCCACCTTTTGCAGACGAGCAACAGGATTTGGACAATTCTGGCTTAGGCACTGACAGCATTGGACTCCATAATCTTCAGGCTGGCAACGGCTCTGCTTCAGGGTCCGGGCATCAGCCTACTGGACGAGCATCGCCTCCCCCGAGTTATGTTTCACAAGAGAGTGACGGTGAGGGAGATGAAGAGGGCGGAAACGATGAAGACGAAGGGGATAATGACGAGGAAAATGACCAGTCGGTTAGACCAAAGAACAATTCCAATAATGGATCCATTGAAACTTCAAGTTCTAACGATGAATCAGCGGAGATATCCAGGTCTAACAACGACTCTTAGAACGATTCTTAGACAAATGAGGCTGTTGCTTTTAAACAAGACAGTACAGCAAGGGGTAATTTATTGACGTAACATATTTAAAATAGCTGCAAATGCAAAATGTATTTGATTTCAAAAAACTGCTTTTCATCTCTTCATTTCTTCTTATTTTTGTTCTTGGACTTGGCTCCTGCATTGGTAGATGCTACTGGAATCTGGTCCTCCTCAATAGGATCAACTGCTGCCATGACCGATGCCATACCAGCGATCTTCTTGCTCTTAGAGCCAGAAGTCAAAGTAATAGATCGAGGACCTAGTGAGGACATGATTCTCGACAACTCGTTGCTCTTGTGTATTCTTATTCGGTAGCATGCTCCAGATACCGGATCATAGGTCTTGACCGTTAAGGTAGCAGGCTTGGACCCTGTAACCGACACATTTTCAACATTATGTTTAGCTCGTCGGTGTGTGTAGGTAGTGGAGATACGAGTAGTATCAGGTCGTGCCTCCAGTAGCTGTGTGCTGCGTTCTATAAATCGATCCAAGGATTTGATCATGGCTGGGTGGAGTGGTGGAGATGGTAAAACCACGCCAAATTGGCTGAAAGCCCAATCCTACCAAACCCGCCGGAAAGTTCAAGCAAGGTCCAAGCAAAACCAGCGAAATGGCCTTGCTAAAAACCACGCAACAAAGCACAAAGCACAAGCACAACACATTAACACGACACAGCCCGTATTTCAAAGGAAAAAAATCAAAATTTGGCAAAAACCACCGCGTAATTAGCAAATAATAAAGCTCCCAACTACCAAACCGTCACCAAGCCTTCACCAAACCTTCACACTACCACCACCACCAATGGAGTCTCCTCGGACATCATCCGTGCTCATATCGCCAGCTCGCATGTCCAAGAGTAGGAGCAAAGCTTGCAAGTGCTGCATTGCAGCAAAACGGAAATGCGGCAGAGAATTTCCTGTGTGTCACCGCTGTAATACTAGAAATCTTGAATGTGTCTATGATAATCCGCCTATTTTCGGGCTTGGTGCTAAGCCCGAAACCCAGGATCCAGGTGCCACCAGGGCTCAAGGATCCAGCACTGACGAGTTGTTTGATAATAATACACTGTATGACCTAGACAGCATAAGTTTTGATCTTGAAGTGAAAGACTTTGCTTCTTCATCGTCTGAAAGAGGGTCCTCCATGACTTCATCTACAACTTCTTCGTTATCGTCGTCGTCGTCGTTGTCTTTTCAATGGTTTTCGCCTTTGCACTATGTATCGGGTTCGAAAGACTCTACTGTTATGCCCTTGATGGATCTACTCGTCTGCAAAGGATACGAAGTGAGTATGCTCGATAACCCGCCTTATATCAAGAAGCAGAAATGCGTTTCGCGCAATGGTATTATGGTGTCTGAGGAACGGGGAAGACTGATCGGGATTCTTGGAGATGGCATTTGCCATGCCATGAACAGCAAAGAAATTTCGTTTGCTACGAACTGGTTCAGAAACTTTCCTTTGCTATTCTGCAGAAAGCTCTATTGTCCTCTGATAGGTCCTAATCTCTATGACGACTTTCCTCCGGTGCTCAGTTCAGCTCTTGCCATATGTAGCTTGGCCGAGAGAAGACAAAGTATGAGTTATGAGGCAATCAAGATGGTTGAAGCAAGTTTAGAAAATCTCATAACTGACCATTTTAACCGGTTCAACTATGATGAAAGCCAGGGGTTTCCCGATAAGCTTGCTTTTATACAAGCAGCTTCTCTCCTTCAAGCTATTGCTCTTTATTCTGGAAATGTATCGTTATGTGGAGTCGGAGAGACAAATATACCCTATGTCATGAGTCTATACGAAGATGGGCTGAGTTATATCAGAGAGAATCAGATCCGTCAGACTGACAACTGGGTCGACTGGAAATTAGTGCAAAATGCGGAACTTGCAGTGTTCATGGGCTTTATGTTACAAAACCTTTATTTATTGATGAAAAAATCAACGGGATTCGTCTACAGTTTCAATGGAAAGTGGATGTCATTCTGTTCCTACACCTCGATATGGGCGGCCAAAAACGAGCATGAATGGAGGGAGGCCATGTCTGCGAAGCCTCTTGGAGGCCACCTGCTGTTATGCAATACCGCTAATGTGATTCTTGACCCAGAAATAACTTCTCAAACTCTTCCCGATAGTGTGATTGTAATGGGCTTGCTGTTCGGGTTCGAACAGGTAGAACGGTGCTTGAAAATAAGAAGTTTCACTGACTATATTCAGAGCCTGACAACTTAACTCCCATTGCCTCTGGCACTATTTATCTTTTTTCAGTTACTTTTCTTTCTTGTTCATCATCTGTTTCCCCTGATCATCATCGTCATCGTCACTGTCTGGTTCATTGTGCTCTAATTCTTCATCTTCATCCTCCACTGCAAACATAGCTTGACCTTCTTCACCAGGAGATGCAGCAACTGGAGGAGTTGGCACCTCATTTGCATCTCCAAAAGGGTTCGAAAGAGGGCTGTGCCTTCCAATTTCCCGCTCCTCGTCGTCGTCCTCTTCATCGCCAATGTCAAACGAGTCGATTTCGAATTCCTGAGCGTCGTTCTCATCCTGGGCCAATTGTGTCGACATGGCGAATCGCCGGTTATTAGATGTAGGCCTCCATATGAAAGCTATGAGGCAGAAATCAACAAAATATACCACATTCAACCAGCCGTCAAACAGGAACCACCGCGACATCCAGTGCGTGGTGATGAACTCAAGATTGCTTTCTTTCGAAAAAATCAAAGAATTGATGAGGAAAAAAGCAAAAATGACCAAAATAGAACCAAGTAATATCCTCCATAGTCTTTTATACATGTTTGCCTTGACAATTTGCTTCTTGTCTTCCAAAAGCTTGATAGTTGACGTTAATGCTGACAGAATCCACACATAAAATGCAGTCATGGTCATTGCCAGCGGCACAATGCACAGTAATAGCCAGATTCCAGCTTCATCAGGGACTGTGAGATAACTGGTTACAGTGTAAACAAGAGCAAAAATGAAATGAGCTCCACCTAATGCTCTGCATTTCCACATGACATCACCCAAGGTGGGCTGAACAACACCGTAACCTAGGCATACAATGAGCAATAAAAAGAAGGTGAAAGCATTTCGAATAGAATTCAGCACACTCAACACTGCCAGGAAAACAATTGATCCGGTTCCCTCACCACGAGTATTGACGAAATCGTAATAACCCCAGATGCATATCATTTCAACCACTAAAAAGCCACAAATAGCAGTGATGTAATTCTGAACAGGGAGAATATCCGACCGGTTTTGAACATAGGAAAACATCCAGAAACAGAAAACTACCAAGTAGGCAATAGCAGCCCCTCCAAAGAAACCAAGCTTGGGAACTTGGCTAGCCGGCAATTTGCCAAAAGCATTCTGATAAACAGCCACACCTTTATACTGCAACGAGCCAGAAGAAGGATATGTAGACACACAGTAATAACCAGTCTTTGCAATTGGATATCGAATTGCTTGTGGGTCCTTGACATTGACCTTCTCAGTGACGATCTTGGCATACTCAGTCGCATTATTCCCCACAATAAAGGTACCCTTGTGTTCCTGGTCACAAAGACCCGCCGAAATAGCAGTATCGTCACACACATATTTTTTCTTATATGTTAGAATCAATCACAAGCTTGTGCCGGCTGTTGCAGCACCCTTCAATGTGACTACTTACGTTGCCATCCCCGGGCAAGTCGACACCAATCAAGCCGACGTTGCGATATTCAAAGATGATCAAAGCAATCCACTCGTCCTGAAACTCCTCGGAATTCTCCGGTTTTAGAACCACATCAATGTAGCTATCCGATGGTCCATCCCAGTCTTTCTTGCTATAAATCCCTGAACACACCTGTCTATCTGACGTCTTGGAGCTCTAAGCCGCCGTTCTGTTAGTACTGTCTGTCTATGTTGCACTCCCTTCTAACCCGTCTCAATCACTCACCAATGTTACTTGGTCTGCAGAAATTCCCAATAGATAACATGCAATCCATATAACCAATAGTCGTTGAAAACCCTTCATCTTTTCATTCGTCTTGTCTCAAAGGCAATGGCTTGATGAAACAAATGCTGGCTGACGTAGATGGTTATGTGGAATCAAACTACCCAACGTACTTGGCCATCAGGTACCCTTCAACCCATAGGACTGGTACCAACCGCTATTGCGTTCATTGAGTCCATTGATTTATATAAATATTGAATTGATCCACAATTTTGTTATATTGTCCTATAGATATCTTGCCGTTAACGGCAATGTTGTCCTTTTGGCACGACTGTAGCTCCATTATAGATGAGTTCTCCATCACCAGGGATTTCGGGCTGAATTGTATAGCAGTCTCCAGCTTGCCATATATTGCATGAAGAATCTATTGGAGATGCAAATTGAAAAATAGGCGATAGACATGCTGGTCTCATCCCCATATTTATCTCTCTAGGCTGTCTGATTAGATACTCTTGATCGAGACTCTCATCTAATAGGTGATCCAGTACTATGGGATCCACAAACCCTACTTGGTGACACACCGTTGCAGGTCCATTCAGGTCAGAAATTCCATAATATTCTGCCAAGCCACTAGAGTCGATAGAAACCGGCTCTATTATGCGGGGAAATGCATCATCTATCTGTGATGGCTCTACTTTACTCAAGGGACTATTGTTCACCTCCGAAGACTTGGATAATGGGCCCTCTTGTTCATCACATCGGTCAGTAACAGAGCCTCCTGCAGATGAATATATGGATGATGGCGGAGTAAGTAGACCCGGTGGGAACTTTTCCGGCTCGAACGAATATAGCCTCCAAAATTGAGATTGCAGATCTCCAAAATCTCCAGATATCTGGTGAAGGGTTTCACATGATGCCTGCTGATCTGTGCTGAAGTCTGGACTTGGTCTCCAGATTGGAGTGCTCGGTTCATTTCTCATGGCTGTGTAGAAAGACAAGCCCCCGTTGATTTTCAACCAGATGTGTGCCATGCTGGAAGATTGGTCTTCGGCCACAAAATTGCCAGCCTCAACATAGGAAAAGGAAAATTGTATTTTAAATCCCATGGTAGGAGTATAAATAATATACTCCATTATTCCAGTATCTGGGTGGTAACTGACGATCATTTCTTCCGAGGGTGCATATGTTGCTGAAGTTCTGACCCACGTTCCTATTGCCAATCTGTTGCAGCTGAAATTGATCGCTCGTGATGAGGGAGTACTCATATGATTTATGGAGCTTTCGATGGTCGATCCTGGATGTTCTAATTCTGAGCTCATGTCGTAGCCTATCATAGATGGGGATGTGCCACCGCTATCCAGGCACTGTGGAACCTCGTGTATGCCAGTGTACTTGGTCAGCGTCATACTGCTATCGGCCACAAATGTTAGGTTTTCCATATCGGAGCTTACTTGTTTTTTGGTAAAATTTTTAGCTTTTGCCCGCTTGTTCTGAAACCATATTTGTACTGATCGCTCAGTCATGTCAATCTCTTGAGAAATTTGCAACCGAAGTTCAGCGGTCGGAGTCTGGGTAGTTTCAAATACCTTCTTAAGGAGTTGAAGCTGAGAGGATGTAGCACGCTGGCGCTTTTTGTTTCTCTGCTGCTGAGTCAAGGTGCATTTTCTTGGCCTGGCTTTAGGCTTCTTCTCATTCGTACACTTCAGTTGTGATACCATTTCTCGATTGTCACTACTTCACAAGTCAATTAACTTATTGCTTCAAAATTCTAAAGTGTTTATGCGGATTTAAAGTATCTTTTAAATATGGGGCACAATGGATTTTTGGTTTCGTCTATTTTTCAACACACATCATGGAACTTTCCCTGTTCTGTCTAGCTCACAAGCTGCCCCACAAAAGAAATTTCAAGGCCAAAAACACTTGACCTCGCGTATTCATCAGCAAAATACGATATAGGCATCAGCATTGTATCCCTGTCGACAAACTAGCTACGTGAAGTAGATGAGCTGATGGGCAATCTCAAGTCCCTTGATGATACCAGAATACTGCTATAGATCGTTTTCAAAATACCAAAGTATTATCATATTTCTAAACTGACTGATTTTTCTATTGCAAATAGACTGAAGTGGTCTTATGCAGGGCAATTGATATTTGGACAAGAACGGACCGTTGCCGTAGACTTGTCACAGCAACGAAGCCCAATTGTACAAGGTAATATGCGCATAATGAGTTACTTGTTTAGTAATAGAAACTTATAATACCCATACCCATGATATTGTCTGTGCCTGTCCCTGTACAGGTGCGGGCTCATCCGTGCCTGCGAGAGCCAATCCGTACCTGCAAGCTTTAGTTCCTTGCTAAGGGACTAAAAGCGCTAGGTGGAATCTAACTAAACTCAGATAACAAAGCACACTCAATATTCTGATTTGACATTAGGAAACTTCGTCGCCTCTCTTGTCCATGGAATTCTCTCTATGATTGTGAAGGTTCACCAAAGGCAGAAACGAAAAAATACATTTATAGCTATACACAATATATTGTCATGATGCAGTCGATGTCGACTTTATTCCACTTTTTAAAGTCGATGAGGGAAAATCTAGTAGTATTTTTGGCTATTTTATTCAATGCGGAGCGGTGATAGTTGTGACTAGCCAGATGGTGGAGAAATCAAATTACTCGTCCTAATAGGGAAACTCGAAGAAACAACTAGTTTTAATTACTTCCAGGAGTATACCCTTAGAGAAAATAGGTTGTAAGAAAGTTTCTCAATCATGAATTTTTATTAACTCCGGATCGTCTTATTAGGGATAGACGTTAAGATGATTAAGGCCAAATCAGTCACAAGCCCATCAGTCTCGCGCTTTTTGATACTAACAAAAAAACAAATCTCTGTAAAAGTTCTGCGTATAACAGACGATTTCACTGACCGACCTTACCGTTTATGGTATGCGTAAATTGTCAGAATTGCTGTTAGACACCTCGCCTTTGGTAGTAAGGCATGCCCAAATCGCCAAGACGAACACTAACTTACTGTGACCAACTTAACTTCATCAACGCAACGCAAATCTCACGCCATAGCAATCCCAAAGCGTCTCTGAAGTTGATAAATCAAGGACCCATTAGGTAGCTGCAAGAGAATGGCGGCCAAAAAAAGGCGTCATACGGAACAGGATCAGGGCGATCCGTCGCGTGCTACGGGTGTACGCGGTAGACCAGACTCTGATGGTTATGAAGGGAATTGGAATATGAATCAAGATTTGGGTGACGTATCTGTTGGAAAAGAAGGTCCGTTCCAAACTGGAGCAGTTGTTAGGGTGAAGCTGGTCAACTTTGTCACCTACAACGAGATTGAATTCTTCCTGGGACAGTCTCTGAACATGATCACTGGCCCTAATGGGTCCGGTAAATCATCGTTCGTATGTGCTCTTTGTCTCGGACTTTTTGGTAAACCGGAACTTTTGGGAAGGTCAAGCAATCTAGCCGATTTTGTGAAGCTGGGCACAGATGAAGCTACTATCGAGATTGAAATCCAAGGAGACCCTAGTGACAAAAAGAATACCGTCATCACCCGAAAAATACAAAAAAATGGAAACTCAGATTGGTATCTCAATCATTCACGCGCTACGTCGTCTGCAATCAAACAGCAGATCAAGAAGTTCCAATTCCAGATTGACAATCTATGCCAATTTCTACCCCAGGATAAAGTCACTGCATTTGCTCAAATGTCACCTCAAGAGTTGCTTTTGAGCACTGAAAGGGCCACTGGAAATGATAATTTGGTAATATGGCATAATAAGCTCAAGGACTTGAGCAAGAGATTGACCGAGGCCAATGCCTCTGGTGAAGCGGACAAAACCAAACTAGACAGGCTAGTAGAGGAACAGAAAGAGGCTGATAAGATTCGACAGGAGCTAGAAAATACCGAAAGGATCAGGGAGGATTTGCGATTGTATTCTGCAATGCTCCCTGTTGCACAGTTAAGGCACTACGAATCCCAGTTTGAGCTTATAAAGGTGTCGATTGATGAGGTCGAACAACAAATCATGGAATTTCAGGATCGAATTGCACCTGTTGAGCAATATGTGGCCAGCTGTTCCAGTGCCGGAGACCATAGCCGAAACCAACAAAACCTGGCCCAGAATGATAAGTACGAAGCGACGAAGAAGTATCATGCTAAGATAGAAGAACTACAGGATTTGGCTGAGACCGCAAGATCCCATTGTGATTTAGCTGGAAATACTGATGAGAAGAAACTGCAATATGAGAAAGTTTTAGCTGACATGCAGCATCGAGTTCAAAATGCAGAGGCTAATAAAGAGCGACATCTCATGAACAAACCAGACGAAGGTGAAGTTGAGGAGGCACGAGCTCGTAGCGATGAAATGAGGGCAAAAAACAGGGTGTTAAGAGAGTCTATGGAATCCATGGATGTTGAGAGACAAAATTTGGAAAATGAGTTTCAGAGGAATCAGAACAGACTCAAGCAAAAAACCTTTGAGCTCAAACAGCTAGGAACATTGACCGCTAGAAGAATGGCTGCTCTACGACAAGCTGACGAGCGATCCGCTAAGGCAGTTGAGCTTTTCGATCGAGAGAAAGAACGATTTAAGTTGAACAAGCCTGTTGTCAAACCCGCATTGCTCTCGTTAAAAATCAACAATAACAAGTGTTTGAAGCAAGTGAATCAAGTGATTCGTAGACATCATCTGACAGCGTTCATTACTCAGGACTACCACGACTATTTACGGCTTTCAAAAATTCTCAACGACAGTAAGCACGGAAGTGACACGAGAGTCAACATATTCGACTTTTCATCGGCAAACAACACTTTCTCTCATCCCATAAAACGCTCAGATTTACAGAAGTATGGATTTGACGGCTACCTGATCGACCTTCTTGAAGCTGATGAACCAACAATGGTAATGCTGCAACACGAAGCCAAGATCCACACCATACCTTATGCTTCCAGACCTCTTACTAGCACAGAGAGGGATGCTATATTCAAGCTCAGAAATCCCGATGGCTCTTTTGTTTTACAGTCTTATTTGGACTCGGAAAGTTTCACGGCAATGTCGGTTTCTAAATACGGCAAACGGGAAGCCACCACTACCTATGTGAGACTACGAGAGCCGTTTGCGTACATCCAGGAGATTGCTGGTAGGTTAACAAGCAACAGTGACGGTAAAGTCAAGGAAGAGATACAGCTGCTTGAAAGGAGCATCGAGAGGCTACAGGAAAAGAGGCTAGATATCGATCGTCGTCAAGAGGAATGCCGTGATCATATGATAAGTGTCGAGACGGTCATGAGTCGCTATCGTTCACTTCGTGAGAAGCTCACAGAATGGTCGACTGGCTTGACAAAGTACGAAGCGTTTATTAACACGAAGAGAGATGAACTAGAGACTGCCATTGCTAATAAGCCGGACTTTGAGCGCGCAAGGCTCCAGGGAATCAAGGATTATGAACACACTGTGAAAAAAATAAAAACTATTGCCAGCGAAGCATCAGTGTTGTTCGACCGCATTCTTTCCTATGAGAAGAAGTCCATCAAGAACCAGATATCCAATATCCGGCTTCAAACAGATGTCAAAATTTTGAGGAATTTGACAGGAAAAGACAAGGAAAATTTAGAGAAGGACCTCAGCAGACTCCAAGGTGAATTGGAGAAAAAGCAGAGAAAGGCAGAAGAATATCGGAAAATGCTTGCGGAAAAGTACTCTTCAGAAGCCTTAGCGGAGGCTGAAAAGAAGCTTTATGAGATGCATCCAGTGACTGAAGAAACCAACTGGGAGGAGCTTGTTGATGAAGTGCGTAAAGCCAAAAACCGGCTCAATGCTGAACTGGAACTGTCGAATGACAACCGTACAAACATCCGTCATCTCATGTTGAAGTACAACGAACGTGCAGAAACAATTGCCGCATTGACGGAAAAATTAAGGTCCGAGAATAACATGACGGAATCGCTCAGCAGCGAAATTGACCATGTCCGGCATCAATGGGAACCTGAACTTGATGAGCTGATCAGCAACGTGTCAGAGAAATTTGCTGATTCGCTACGAGCCATCAACTGTGAAGGAAGAGTCGAACTTTACAAAGGACAAGGAAATGAACAAAATTTCTCCGAATGGGCTGTACATATAAAAGTCAGTTTCAGAATCGGAGGAGAGCTTCAGCTTCTTACCAGTCAAAGGCAGTCTGGTGGAGAAAGAGCAGTATCAACAGTTCTTTACTTGATGGCTTTGCAGAATCAAACAACAGCTCCCTTTCGTGTGGTTGACGAAATCAATCAAGGTATGGATGGTGCCAACGAACGAATGGTTCACAATCGAATGGTTGATATTTCGTGTGCCGAAGACACAAGCCAATATTTTTTGATCACTCCAAAGCTACTGACAGATTTGAAATATGATCCCAATATGAAAGTCATGTGCATTTTCAGCAGCGATACTGTCGGGTTTGCAGGGGACTCATCCACCACCACTAGATCATTTTTGAACAAAATGCGAAGGTTGCAATAGCAGTGGTGCGGATTTTATATTATTATTATGCATAAATGATACACTAATATTATTTACAGATTGGATGTTAGTAACACATCCTAGTAATTTACATGCCGGAATATTTGCGATAAGCAGTTGTAAACCGTTCTCTGGAGACTCGGCCTCCAAGCTGAGTCATTATCTGAGGAATTGTAAGGCCCGGTGAGTTACCTGTCAATGCCAAACGCAAGGTAGGGAAGACAAGTTTTTTTGGCTTTTCTGAGGTGAGAGCTTCGCATATTTTTGTCGCACTGTCAAGATCAATATCATCGGGTGTTAGTTTTATAGCAGATTCCAAAATCTCTCCATCATATTTACCGGCAGGAGCAACTTCTGGTAAGGTTGGTATAGAATAGAAAGGAGCCGCTTTGTTGAAATAATCAGCCAAGGAAGTAATGGATTTTGAGTAGAGATGGAGAAGCGAGGATGAAAACTCGGAAGACAGTCTTCTATCGCTAGGGATGTCAGACTCATTTGGGAATCTCTTAGGAGCTTCTTTCATGATTTTTTCCAAGGTCTGAGCGACATACTCTTCGCTGCCTAACTTCTCCCGAAAAAAATGCGCATTGAAGTAATGAAGCTTTTTGTCATCGACTTTGGCATTACCTTTGGTCAAGCCATCCAAAGAGAAGACCCTTTCCAGGTCTTCCAATGTGAATACCTCGGAAACAGACTTGCCAATAGAATCATGTCGATCAGGGGACCAGCCAAATAGAGCGACAAAGTTAACTAATGCCTCAGGGAGTAGAGACTCACGCTCAGCCATGGCCAAGATAGAAGCGTCACCGGATCTCTTGCTTAGTTTTTTGTCTTTAGATGAGGTCAATAGAGGAATATGCACGAATTTAGGAGCCGTCCAACCCAGAGCTTCATAGAGGTAGACATGCTTTGGAGTAGAAGACAACCATTCTTCACCTCGAATAACGTGAGTAATCTCCATGAGATGGTCATCGATGACATTTGCAAAGTGATATGTTGGAAGACCGTCAGACTTGACCAACACAGGGTCATCATATCTCACATCGGAATAATTGACCTGGACTTGTAGATTTTGATCTCCATGCAATAGATCAGTCACCACAGGATATTGCTTCGGGGCAATAAGCCTGATTGTAAAAGGCTCGCCCGAAGCAGCACGAGCATCGCTTTCTTCTCGAGTGACATGAATATGGCATTTCCGATCATAGGAAGCTAGAGATGGAGGGTAGAGCTGTCTAGCCGAAGCAGAAAGACCATTGAGACGATCCTTAGAGCAGAAACAACGGTAGGCTTTCCCAGACTCTAATAATTGACTAACATACATCTTGTATATGTCACCTCTTTCACTCTGCCGATAAGGACCATGAGGACCCCCTACTAATGGGCCTTCATCCCACTGTAGCCCAGCCCATTGCAGGGACTTATAGATATTTTCCTCGGCACCAGAAACAAGACGTTTTTGATCTGTATCTTCTAGACGAAGTAGAAACTGACCTCCTGTACTTCTGGCCAATAGATAGTTGTATAATGCAGTTCTCAGCGATCCGAGATGAATAAATCCTGTAGGAGAAGGAGCAAATCTTGTGCGAGCAGGACTGGTAGGTTGCACGGAAACAGCGGCATTACTAGATCCTAACAAAGATTTTGATTTTAATGAAAGGAATCTTCTACCAATGCTGCAAATGAAATTTTGTCTTGATCCAACCACTACATGGTCTATCTTTAGCATTGTGGTGTTGAGACCCGGCTTAGATCAACACAAGTTTCCAGTATGCAGTGCTGATATTTCATTCAGATTTGTGACTGGTTTGGTGGGGACCTAAGACCAGAAATCCACAATTGTAGACCGTACGTAGATTTGAATACAAAAATTACAAAAGCAAAAATACAAATATAATTTGTACCTATAGAGATATCAAATTCAAGGAAATCTATTCTCTCCCTTGATTTTCATCTGTTTCTCCCGTATAACCTCCAGCTGGTAGCCACCAACCACATACCCTCCGACTCAAGAGCGAATTCCCGTGGAAACCGGACCCTCCTCCCGGCAAAGTTTGTTTCCGTTGTCCTCGCCATTTTATTGAAGTCTTAAACTGTGATTGAACTGGAATCCGTGTCGAGATATTAGCTCCTCGACAGTTCCTATTTATTTTTCTCCCCCTAGCATTCATCTTTCCACATATTCTGTTACTCTCATTGCACTGCATTGATCATCATCTCCCTTGGTTATAATGTCCTACTACGCAAACCAAGCTGCTCCCTACCAGCCAAGAGTCCACATGGCTCAACAACACATGGCAGTTAATCAGGCTGGAGGATACATGGCTTCTCATAATCAAATGCCAGTTCAACACCATATTCCTAGTCAATATGTTATGACCAATGGTGCAGCTGCTGTTGCGCCAGCTTCATATGTATCAGCTCCCGCGTCGACGTCTGATTTGTATGGAATGACCACCGCGACAACGCCTTTTAAAGCATCTATAATGAAATTCAATGCAGGAAGATCGTTTGATTTTGAAGATGATGTGGAATTTTGTCCTACTCTTACTGAGGAAGATTTACTACTCGCTAGATATTCTTCATCTAACCATTCATCCCCTGTCTCTGTTTCCGCTAGCATTTCCCCTTCACAAGCTCATTATGCCTCTCCTGCTCGGCTTTATACTGGCCGGCCCGAGTCTCCTTTGGTAAGACATGCTCAAACCCCTTCACGGCCGAAGAAGATCCTGGAGATTGTGGATCCAAATATTCACAGTCGATTGAATTGAATCTCTCAAGAACATGATTTGTTTTCGCTTCAAAATTGAAAAACCCCTACTTTCTAATTTTTCCTCTCTCCACCTACCATTTTCATATTCATCTTATTGTGATATAGCATGGCGCCTTTTCAAAGCAGTACTTCCTGGAGAGGTCTGTACTGTCCCGACGCTGGGCTACATTGTTGGCATTAAAGTTTAACTTTTCAAAATATATCCTTTTTATCATATGGTGTATGTACTACACATGATAGGTCAGATGAGCTATCTTAGTATTAGTATAATGAATAATTTGTCCTATTAAAATTGAATCCAATCTGTCGGTTGACGCATGCCATTATGGCCATACAATAGGTAAGAAAAGTACAGAGGCCGCCTACTAATCATCTTTCACCGAGAAGGAGTCTCACAGGATTATCATCACTAATAAGATGTTTGTACGAAGGTGTTTCAAAGACCGGAAATCAGAGCTAGGTTAACCTAGCTCGATAATTTGTGAAGAGTAAACGAAAAGCAGCAAACAAAACTCCATATGCATAGAATTGGGCAACACCAATCACCTGAATAGTATTACAAAGCCTTATAGTACAAAAGCCTTATATTATAAGAGCCTTATAGTATAAGAGCTTTAGATAACTGATAAGTCACAGGTATTTGCCAGTATTGTGAGGGCTGAGCCCCCGACTTACTGATATTACTGATCAAACCAGCTATAGCCATGTGCAAATACTTCATTTCAACACAAGAACCAGAATAATAAATATTAGCAGAAGAATGGCAATTGTCATGCAACTTCCATTCTGTGCAGCTTTCCTGCTGAACTTTTCCAGTCTTCGTTTAGCCTGATCAAGTCTGTTCTGACTCCTATCAGTGATTTGATCAACATCATCCAGCAAACCAAGATGAGTCTGCAGTTCGTCATCAATTTGTATGCTAAGCTCATGTTGTCTCCCCACGCTATGACTCAAGCGATCCAGTCGCTCATCTTGGCCTGTAATGAGCTCCTGGTTCTGCTGATACATGTCCATAGTGCTGGTCTCAGGATCATCTCGATAAGGCTCCCTGTACTCCAGGCTGTGTTCCACTGGGGGCTCATCTACCAATTTATCCTTGAATCTTACAGACTTTGACAATTTTGGAATAGCCTCCTCCTCATCCACTGTTTCACCCCCTGGCAAATGCGGTAATGGCTTATCGGTTCCAGCTTCGGTGTATTCCAAGCCTGCAGTATTCAAATTCTCATCTTTTCCCACCAGCTGCAATAACCCACGATATCCCGAGGCTAGTTTTTTCAAGTTGGCACTATCATATGCAGTTTTCACTTTATGCTCAAAACTGTTGATTTCTGCAAGAATATGACGTAAACTGTCAATTAGCTCCTCATCTTCGTCCAAGTTAGGGCTGGATCCGAATAGAATAAGTCGGTTTCTTTCTTCAATAGAGATCTTGGCCTGATCAATTAGGAGTGTAATCCTACTATAGTGTGAAGGAGCCATAGTGACAGAGAGCTACTGGAGCCAATGTTGTAACAGTCTTCAGCTAAGAGGCAAACACAGCTAAGTATGGAATCATCGGAATATTATGCAATGCTTATATCAGCAGCTGCTGAAACTCAGAGCTATAGTTGCGGGCTACAATAGCTGGCTATTCTACCATTCGCTGAGCATTGTATTTGATCACTGTGATTTCAACTCTATTTGCATCACATAGATTATTTGTTACTTGTGCTTTACTTGCATTGGCTGTTCGTAAACCATCTTCCAATCTCTTATGTGCTTCTCACTCTTCCAACTACCAACCTCGGTAAGCTGATTACAGCTCAGTGGGAAAAGAAAGAGCACGTGACCGCCGCCGTCCTCCCCCAGAATAGCCATTATCTGATATCTTCCGATTATACTCCTCTATCTCAAAGACGAGATCATAAAACATTCGAATTGAAGCTTTCGCTTTTATTTTGAAAATGGAAACCACAAATGCGATAATAGAACCTTTTTTGGTAGCTGTCGAGTCATACGATCCGCATTCTCTCGAATACATTGATGAAAAGACCTTGCCCGACCAGTATCGATGTCCAATTTGCCGGGATATTTTGGTGAATCCTCTCAGTACCAGCTGCGGACATACATTTTGCAAATTGTGCTTGGAGGAATTACAGAATACTACCGGAGAAGCCGACTTTAAGTGCCCAGTAGATAGGAAAGAGCTACGACCCAGTGAAATCGGCCCCAGCCCATATATTATCAGTAATATTCTAGATGAGCTCGAAGTGAAATGCCCTTTTAGTGAGAGAGGCTGCGAGTATACATGTTCAAGATGGGGTATTGCTAAGCATGTTGAGAGTGATTGTGAATACGTCTATGCAGAGTGTGGCCAGCAAGACAAATCAACTGGTGAGAAATGTAACGAAAAAATCCAAAGGCAGTGGATTCTTTTGAAAAGAGAAGACAAATCTGAGACGCTTGAACAGCATCCGAGTTGTCATGAACTGGTGGAGTGCAAGGAGAAATGTGGGGAGAGATGCCCACGCAATTGCCATGAATTGCATCTCAAATATCAGTGCTCAAAGTCTAGTAGGACTTGCAATGACTGCCGTCAGATAGTCAAAGCATCTCTATGGGAAAGCCACTTGAAATTTTCCTGTCCTGAGGCGACTGCATTTTGTCCTGCTCAGCTGCTTGGATGCAGTTTCAGTACAAAAAGATCAGACTCTACGGGTTTGCAACATCACTCAACAACATGTCAATTCGTCATTATGAAAAAAGCGTTGGAATCTTACGATAGACGGTTGGGCGATCTGGAATCCCAAAATGCATTGCTGAGATTTCAGGTGGATCGGCTTGCTGGGCAACAGCCATACAAAGATTCCAATGACCAAAATACAAGTAGCAATTGGAGTGATCGCGCTATGAATCATATTCTTATTGAAGGTGAGCGTCTGAGACGTGGTCACGAACTCATCAACCGTCGTTTAGATGACATGGATCGAAACCAAGGCATGTTCATGCTACAGGAAAACCAACGACTCAACGAAGAAGTCGCTTCTTTGCGAGCTAATTGTACAACTATGAGAAACCAGCTACATTTTCTTTTGGCAGAACGAAAACTGGGGTTACATGGCTATACGAATCAAAATAATACGAGTTCCTCTGCCCAAGCAATGGGCCCTATGCCGTCCTGCAAGACAACGTTTGGTAAGTTTGAATTCACGCACAACTTGAGCAGATCGTTACTAATTCCAGACACCAAGCTTTGACTTCATCAGTCTCGAGATATCCCTTGAGAACTTTTACTAGAACTTTTACTGGTAACATTTACATTGACAAGCAGCATGTGCTCCTAGTTGTCCAATCACAGGGAATGCATTAGTCATTTTTTTTCCCGCTTAATGAAACTGTGCATGATAAGCCTAATGCTACATATTTTGGTTGGTGGTATGGAGAGGGGCAGACAAATCATCTTATCCGTACGCGGCACGTTTGGAGTTTATTCCCAGCCTGCTCTTATTTGAGTTATATTACATGGGTAAATAATAGCTGATCCACCACGGGGGTGCGCAACCCGCATAGACAGGAAATATTCTATCGCGGAGGAAATTACCACAAAAGTATGATATATAAGAATAACGCAGCGCCCAATGGCTGAGTGACAAGAATCCAATATCCCTTGTCAAAAAAATTACAATGAAATTTTCATGGATTTTTGCTCTTGCTTGTGCCTTAGGCAGCGCGTGGTCGGCTAATTACACTGCTACTCAAGTTCGTCTAGCATTCTCGGGGCATGATGGTATTCTCATCTCTTGGAATACTGCTGATCAGAACGATAAGCCTACAATTCGATACGGTGAATCTCAATCAAGCTTGACAAATATTGCCACCGGATCTCCCGGTCAAATATTCCAGAGTGCTGTTAACTATGCCAATACCGTTTCTATCGGCGGATTGCAAGCAGATACTACTTATTATTACACAATTGATGGCGATGCAAACCAGAATGTACGAACTTTCAAGACTTCTGTCGATGGAGGTACCAAGGAGTTTGTTTATGGATTTGTCGGAGATATGGGTCTTATGGGATCGATGGGTCTTTCTGACAAAGCTGGCGCGAAAGTCGATTCTTTTGAGATCCTCAAACCTGGCGAACAGAATACCATGGAGTCACTGAAGCGGCAAGTTGATGATCTTGATTTCATCATCCATGGTGGTGATTTTGCCTATGCTGACTATTGGCTAAAGGAAGAAATGCAGCACTACATCAACGGCACACTCGAAGATGGTCCTCGTCTTTATATTGAGATGGTTGATATGTTCTACGACGAGCTCGAACCTTTGACATCCAAGTTACCTTACATGGCAGTTCCCGGAAATCATGATGCAGCTTGTGATAATGGTGGATACAAAAACGTCACTGGTATTAGCATTTGCCCAGAGGGACAGCGTGATTTCATCCCATACAACAACCATTGGAAAATGCCATCTAACATTTCCGGTGGAGTCGAATCAATGTGGTATTCATTCGACTATGGTCCTGTCCATTTCGTTGTCATTGATACCGAGACCGATTTGGGCAACGGTCTGGTCGGACCTGATCAGACCAAGGATGGAATCGATTCTAAATCGTTTGGTTCTTATGAAAACGAACAGGTCGACTGGTTAGAAAAGGATTTGAAGGCCGTCAATCGATGCAAGACCCCCTGGGTTATTGTCACGGGACACAGACCTTGGTATGTGTCTCACGTTGACTACGAGTGCAAGGAATGTCGAGAGGCCTTTGAGAAGATTCTTGTCGACAACCATGTTGACTTGGTTCATACTGGCCACGTCCATAACTATCAGAGATGGCTTCCTGTAGCATACAATGAGTCCGACCCCAATGGCTACAATAACCCCAAGTACCCTGTTTACATTGGAAATGGTGCCGGTGGTCATTATGATGGTCTTGATTTGATTGACAGCACAATAAGTGACGAAAGCCTTGTGCCAAAGAGATTCGACAATGCTTATGGATGGAGTCGAGTGACTGTTCACAACAACACTCACTTGACACAGGAATTCATTTCCTCCTCCAACGATAGCGTTCTTGACTCTGTGACACTGTACAAGGAGCACCTGTACATGGATTTGTCATTTCTTAACAACTGAGTTTAGAATGTCACTGTAGATTAACAATAAAAGACAGCTTTTTCAATAAAAATAAAGTATGAAAAAAAGAGGTATCCTTATATGTTTTAAAAACATGACAAATTTTACGGGCTCTTCTTGAACTGAGAAGAGATTAATACTCGTAAAACCCTTGAACATTGTAAATCCATACGAGATTTTAAACGATACTATAGATAGAAAGAATTCAATTATCATATAATTCAATTAATAGAGAAAACTCACTTTTCACCTCATTATTAACAAGCTAGGCTGGTTGTTCGACAGAAAACCAGCACGGCTGTGCAGCGTGTAAAATTTGAAATTTCAATCTCCACTTACAACAGCTATCTTTGCTATATCCAATTAAATCATCATGGTAAAGGTAACACCAGTTAAAGAAAACGAAGAACAATTCGGCGCTTCTGACAAGACTGAGGCCTATGTCAGCGATTCCGACTCCGGAGCTTCTGACAACGAATTCGATGACGATGAGGACTTCGAATACGGAAATGAGTCTTTGTACGACCGACTAGTAGCCTTGAAAGATGTTGTTCCTCCCCAATACCGATCTCAGATTTCAAACACTTTTGGTTCCACTTACAGTGCTGTTGCATCTGCCTTTTCATTTTCTGGCCAAGCTTTGTGGGTCATTACCACCTCATCTATCTTGCTTGGTGTGCCACTCTCATTGAGTATTTTGAGCGAACAGCAGCTCATTGAAATGGAGAAGGAGATGAAGTTGAATCAAAGCACAAATGAGCTTCTTGCTCCTGGTGCTGAAAGCGGGTTCCAGCCTGCTCCTGTTGCTCAGGCCTAGATGGTTTGAATGCGCTCGCACTGTATATAACAACGTCATCGACATACTGCAATCAGAAATAAAGTACATAGATAGTATATTCTGTTTCACAAATTTTTTGAGATTGAAATTTTGCTGAAGGTCAAAATGAATATTCCAAGATACGGGCTGGTTCTAGGTTTTGCCGGTATTGGCTCTTACAGCTCTATTTCCGTGCCTATGATATAACTTCTCTAATGTACTACCGTCACAAGTACCAAAATATTCGTCGCGGTAACTTGAGTTTTCAGATATTCAATGTGAGACATCTTTTACGCTCATGAACGGGTCCTGAAATTGTACAGGCTGTTTTAATTTCATGTTCGAACCCGATGTCGGGACGTTGTAAATTAATCCTATTACTATCTGTTTCCAATAAAATTCCGAAAGATTGATCAACCGAAGAAAAAAAAGTATATCTAACGTCTTCCAAGTTATAATGGGAGACTGTCTGGTGGATGGCCAACCTCTGTGTTCTAAAGCCATGATTTCTGTGCTTATGGCTGCCTAAGGCATCATTACCATATATGGAGTTGATAACTAGCTATGCTTCTGGTTGCACAAACTTCAAGGGCTATAAGAGTCTAAATTATGCGTATAGCTATACAAAGTTAAGTATCTTTGCCATTGCTCATGTGTGCGTGATATTAGTGTGCGAGACTGCGGTCAATTTTATTTTGCAGCAACAAGTTCAGCCACCTTTAGTTGAGATTACTTATTCAAGAGCTTTGATCTGTAGCTCAAGTTCTGTGAGGCAATCTACTTCTTTAGCGGGAATTTATGAATGCTATATTAAACAAGAAGATCCTAAATTTGACATAAATCATCTAAGATCGAATCACGCTCTTTTTATCACTAATATATACATTTCGATGAACATCATAACAGTCAACCATTGTGATGATAGCTCGAATAGTATTTGTTATAGCTTACGATCCGAGCTGAGAGGAATATGCTAGCTAAACAATCATCCTGGTGCCATTATTAACGGCTTGAACCGTGATATTATGACACATGAAAATATCCGGCCTATTATTTCTCGTTTGTAAATTTACCAGCTTAGCTTAACATTTTATTTCTTCCCCCTCCAGCTTCCAGAGTCTCGGCTTCTCAAAGTTACGCCTAAAAACTGCCTTCTATTAGAATTGATTTTTTGGCGCTCGTATCATCGTAAATTCATGATAAATAATCCTGGCCTATGCCAATAAAGGTATAGTGGTATCTCAAGTTGACCACCAGAGGCACATGCGATACTATTGGAGTTCAAAATTTAGTTCATTTCAGCATCCTCGCCCTGGTTAGCAGGAGTAGGAGGTGTCGATATAACCGAGGTCCACTCGAGCTTCACATTATTGAGGTCTGTCGACTCTTTTGAAGAGTAAAAAAACCTCTCCGCAGATTTCCTATCAGTGAAGTTGACAATGACATCGTTACCATCACGGCTGATATCTTCGTAGGATCCGCCAACAGTCGACAAAAACTCTCGAACAGACTCATCTTTCTCGGGAGTTATTTCAAACTTGACGGATTTGGGTCTCAGATCCAAGTTAGTCCGCGATGTGGGAACAAAAGCGCCACCTCTACCTCTACCTCGGCCCCGACCTCTGGAGTAAGGATTATAGCTAGCTCTACCTCTGTAACCACCTCTGTAGCCTCCACGAGAAGGAATGTAGCTGGGTACTCCACCTGAAGCAATTCCCAAGGAATCGGCCTCTTTTTGAAGTTCCGCCAATTGCCGTTTCAGTGCGGCAGTTGTGCTGTTCAACTTTGCCTGGAGTTCAGGATCTTTCTCCAATTCACCACTAGCCTGGGCTGCCTGAATCAAGGACTCCTGCTCCTCCATGATTTTCGTCTTTGCAGCCAAAAGCTCCTGAACCTGCTTTTGATGATCCTGCCGCTTCTTTTCCTTTTCTTCAAATTCTTTCTGTCTCTGAGCCTGAATTCGTTTGACTGCCTCAAGGTCGATGCTTTCACCATCCTCTTCGGTAGATTTCTTCCAATAAAGTTTGATAAAACGATTGTTGAATATAGGTTCAGGAGAATTCCATGCAGCTCTGGCCTGATCATGTGACTCGAACTCAAGTTCAGCTAGCTTCTTTTCAAATATGATGGACACGGATTTGAGAGTCCCAAATCGGCCAAAATACTCTGAAATAAGATCTTTGTCAAGCTTGTTATCTGGCAAATTTTCTACAATCAGCCTTTTCTTGGTGTAATCATTATCTGGACCAGGCTGAGACATGTTTGAGGGTCCCTTTCGATTACGACGCTTCGATCTACCACCAAGGTCATTGCGGTCAAAGCCTTGACGACCCATGTTCATATTGAAAGGCGGTATAAGAATACCAGAAAGCTGTGGATTCGGGAGCGACATTCCAGACCATCCCTGCATGGCTTTGAAGTCAGGCATGTTCTGAGGCTGGAATTGACCTGGACCACCCAAAGGATATTGATGATTAGAGAATCCCACATTTTCGTTATTCCCGTCACGAAAATTGCTCCTAAATTGTTTCTGCTGACCCACATGGTCCTGGGTAGCTCCCAGCTCGCCTTTGATGGCAAGTTCAGTCTGTGAAATGAGATCACGAACAAATTGATTGGTAGCACCATGCAAAAAATCACTTAGCTGTTCTTCGCACATTGTACGAAGCTTGTCAAGGGACATGTCATTTCCTAGCAAAGCCATGACATAATCTGTCAAAGATTCGACATCGGCATCAGTTATAGGAGTCAGAGTCTGAATGATCCAGGGCTTGAGTTGCAATAAGATTTCCTGTGCAACCATGATGAAAAGCAATTAAACATAAACCAGGTCTTGAGTGGTGGTTTCCAAACTGTCGTTGAAAATAAATAGCCGAGCAATGCTGCTGCTATGGGAGATGGCAGGTTTCAAAGCTTGATGGCCCGACAACTTGAAAATAAATATACCCAACGCTGGTCTTCGCCCACCCACCCATACAGAGTAATTTTGTTCAGATAAGCTGGTGCTGAACGGTCAAATTTTTTAGGTGTAAATAGTGATACAAAATGACCGCCATCGTAGTTACAATTATAGGAAAAGCCCCCGATAGCGTTGGAAAAGAAGTTATCTCTGCATTTGAGTCTATTGTTCGAGAGAACAACTCGACAGTTGTAAGGCCGCATGAGCTATGTGCTGGTAGAGTCATAGACTTGTACGTTGACGCCGATGCCCATCAGATTTCCAAACTGCAGAGCAGCTTGGATAGTTTAAGCTCGGAATATCCTGTTGATGTTGTAGTTCAAAAAGTCAGTGAACTACGAAGGAACAAGGGTCTCTTTGTGTTTGATATGGACTCGACGTTGATCCAGCAGGAAGTGATTGATCTGATCGCTGCACATGCTGGCGTGGAAAAAGAGGTCAGTGAAATCACTGAAAGAGCTATGAATGGTGAACTAGATTTTAAGGAAAGCTTCAACAGCCGAGTAGCGCTTCTTAAAGGACTTCCTGCTGAAGTTTTTGAGCAGATCAAGCCTAACATTACTTTCACACCTGGAGCTGCTTCATTGACAGCTTTTTTACGATCCAAAGGAATTAAAACTGCAGTGCTCAGCGGGGGATTTTTGCCTTTGGCTAACTGGGTTAAAGAGACCTTGGGATTGGATTATGCTCATGCTAATGTACTGGAATTGACCGAGGATAAAACACAATTAACTGGAAAGCCTCTTGGAGAGATTGTCGATGGATCTCGAAAAGCTGTCCTTCTCCAAGAAATCGCAAAGGAAAATGACATTCCTCTTGACAAGGTCGTTGCTGTTGGTGATGGCAGCAATGATCTGCCCATGATGGGTGTCGCAGGCTGGGGTGTCGCCTGGAGAGCCAAGAAGATTGTTCAAGAGAAGGCTCCTAGTAAGCTCAATACCAACAGTCTTCAAGATATTTTGTATATTCTGGGATATAGTGAGGAGGAGCAAAAGATTTAGATAGTCTGAACTCGATCTGACACCAGGGTACAAGAAAATAGATTGTTGACAATGCATAAACACAAATTCACCAAATATTACATTATCATATTAAAAAGATACAAAAAAAAAAATCATTAGTCATCGCAAGGATTCCACTTACTTTCATCAGAAGTCGGATAGACAAGCTGATCTGAAATTGAAGGGCAGAGGGCAAACAGGCCAGGCATGAGATCAAGGGAATCGAGCCTTTAATCAAGAGAAGTAGGATTAGATCTCGTTAAAAAAGGATCAATAGAACCAAGCTCAGGCCATTTGAGTTAAAGCAAAATAATAGAACCGAATCCGAGAGCAACAGAATCAAGCCGTGATCAAATGTAGGTAATCCAATAAATCGAATAAATAATTAGGAAGACATAGTGTTACTGGTCAAAAATGAGCTCTACTGGAAGAACTGCAAGGACTGCTAAGAAAGACTAAGCTTTCAGCAGCATCCTCTTCATTTCGAGTGGCAGGCAACGCATGCTTTCCCACAGCAGACTGTAGTTCAGAGGAAGTGCCAAAACTGACTCTGCGCCTTTTGCCAGAAAGCCTAGTCTCTAGTATTCTGGGGGCTGATCCAGGACTGGTACTTCCTTTTCTAACCCCTGCAAATCCAATTGGACGTACCAATGCACCATCGGAGGATGTCCGTTTATGCTTGGTAGACTTAGGGGTACCCTGCTTAGAGAATTTCGGCGTTGTGGGGGTATGAAGCTGGTTGCTACCAGTATTGATCCGAAGATTATTAGGAGCAGAGCTAGGCTTTCCAAGTTGAGAAGAACTGAAATCTTCAGACTTGAAAGTGAGTGGGGGAGCTAGAGCCATTCTAGGAGCCGAATCAGACTTCGACTTGCTCGTAGTCATGAATGCAGCGGAACTGTATACAGCTTCTCGGTTGGCAGCCAGACCATTGATGATTTGATGGGCCTCACGTTTGGCTTGTAAAGACTCCAATTGGCCAAGACTATAGTCAGTCCAGCCTTTTTTTATTTTGAGAACGGCATAGCTAAGTCTTGTCCGTAAGCTGTCGGATATTTCTGCCATGCGGTCCGGTGAAAGCGGTAAATGAGGGGGCTGGTCGGCATGATGAGCACTCCTGGATCCACCATCGAGAGAAGAAGGAGGCGGAGTCAACACAGCAGAATAAGTTTTAGGGGTTTTAGGAGGTTCTCCATGGTCAATAGGCGAGTCTATGGATAATGCTGGTGAGCCCAACTGCCCGTCTTGTTGGTTTAAGGTAATAGAAGAAGTGGAATCGGTAGTACCGGAGCTCTCAGAAACATTTAAATTACCAGCTTTGGCAGAGAGCAACTGAGAATCAGCCGGACCATTGGCAGCAGCAACTTCTTGATTCATGTTGTAGAAGCCGCCTGGTGGTTGTCGATGCTGCTGTTGTCAAGGCGATGATAGAGATCTCTCGTTGCTTAGGTTATGACAGTCGTGGAGTTGACAAAGTTTAAATAGAAAAGTTGTTAGTCGTTGAATCCCGCAGGTTGGTATTCCACCGATTTTTTCAATTTTCAAAGTTATAGCTGGAGTTGCTTGAAAGGGTTTTATTAGTGTGCGGCACAAGTCGATATCGGATAAAAGCAAGAGATACTGAAGAAAGTCAATAAGCCAGTACTCTTAAAGGAGAGTTTTCAGAATTGAGCTGTGTAATAGTGAATGTGATCAAATAACAAATATTATACCGACGACTTCTTTGCCCCTTGTTATATCTTCTCCAGTCTTTGCCAAAAACCTGGTGGCTGGCCAATCTTAGTTGGGGAGGGTGATTTCTTTTGTTTTGCTAGTTCAGCTACAGCCAATTTTCACAACTTAAGATCCAGTCGGCTGGGGAGAAAAAGCAAAAACAACGGCGTGCCAAAGTAGATTGTTCGAGTGAGCATACTACTATTACGAGCAAGACATCAAACCAACAGAGTGTCCTGGAGTCAAGAGCAATGAAGCCCCCACTTTGTTGGCTAAGAGGCCAGGCCCATAATTTGGTAGTCGTGGTTACTAACTTTTGAGACTCGACTATGTGCAGCCAAAGTCGACAAGCATCAAGATCTCCAATCAATTAACTCGTCAGCGGGGATCACCACAAAGTAAGCTGCAATCGGAAATCCATGTAATAATAATGTATCTACCAGGTGCTACCCACGAGCCAGAGATCACCCTTAGATTGATTCAGAGTAGGTGGAAAGTTAAATATCGGCCGCCTGTGAACTACTTTTGTTCCCGGCATCTCCGTAGCTAGCTTGCAGTGCATGAAATAGCATTTTAGATTCAACTTAATCGGCCCAGCCAATTATGGGTTTACCCGAAAATCCACTCTTTCAATAAACTTGCAATTCGCAATCCACAACTCGCATTATTTTTTCGAGTCTTGACAACCATCAGATCACCCTAGTACGGATCGTCAGATTATCCCGCTCGAGACTACCATCCATGTGATTGCCGGTTGGGCGAAAATCACACAGACAAATCACCGATCCACCTGCAGTGCAACTCTTGCTGGGATAGGCAGAAGAACTCGACGATTCTAGCTACGGATCATGACTGGACAATCAGCTTCCCTTCCCGAAGCCCCATTATAGCATTGAACAGCAAAAGTGGAGTATTTGGCTGCAGCTGCACAGGCTTGACGGGCCCTTCTTCAATGATCCCCTGATCCAGCAAATATTTGCGCATTACACCACATAGAGCTCCACTGTCCAATGGAGGGGTCACCCATTTACCGTCGATCTCAACTGCGACATTGGTAATAGAGCCTTCGGTGATCTCTCCCCGGGTGTTTGTCACTAGGACCTCCTGACCACCTCCGTAGATACTTGCTGGCTGAAGGCACTTATTCCGCGCCCGGGTATAATGCTCTCTAAAAGTAGTTTTGAACGAAGTAAACGGTCCCACAATTATAGCCTCGTCATCGACGTAGACGTCAAATGGCTTCTGCAGTTTGGCTGACTCGATGGTGAGACACAGATCTCCACTCACAGGATGAGCTTCAACTCTTAATTCTCCAGTCTTTGAGACCAAAACACGCATTTTGTAATCATTGGAAAGATCCAAATCAGAGACCTTCAAAGTTTCGGCTAGCTGCTGGAATAAATAGTCATAAGTCACCTGGAACTTCCATTGAAAAAACCGAAGGGTATGATTGAGACGGTCCAGATGATGCTGCAATAGCAAGAACTGATCATCTTGAATGTTTCCAGGCTCAGCAGATTTCAACTGCAAATCAAACAATTGAGACTGACGTCCCATATAACGGATAGTACTGAGAATTTCAAACTGTTTTGCGCCCATGGCATCTTCCAGCTTCCGATCGAGCTCAGGCGACTGAAGAGCAGTTTCAATAGTATTTTCGGCAAGTTTCCTCTTGAGAGACAAATCAGTAGGTTTCTTCATTGTTTCTAGCAGTATTTCAAGCAAAAAGAGAAAGGTATGCTTTCAAAGTAAGATATTTGAGTAGAAATAAATTTAAATCTATGAATTATACTATCGCGAATGAGGACCAAGGAACGGCTTACTCACAAATTGTTGCCCTGGCAACCAATTGTGATTACCTATAGCCGCTTCCCGATAAACACAACACTAACAGTATGGGCATCAAAACAACATCACCGACATAACATCTCGACAAAGAAGCTACCAGCATTTGTACACTCAGCATGGCGGATGACGACCCCGTTCAGCGCCAGCTGAAGGCGATTGAAGGGCGCTTCAACGAGCTGTTTGACGAAATAGGGCTCTTGCCTTCTGACAGAGACCGCCATAGACAAAAGCTATTTGAGGCTATTGAACAAGCTCTGGAAGGTCAGGTAGCCAAATTGGCCACTGAGCGTGACGAATTGAAAGGAAAATGCGAAGAAATCAAAGAATCATTGAATAACATGCTGGAATGTCTGGGAGATGTCGATATGCTGCGGAACAACTTTGAAAATAGCACCGCTTGCCTATCAGAGCCCACTAAACCGCCTTACACGGATGCCTTGAAGAGGCTTACCAGTGATTTCGAACTAATGAACCATTTGTGCCAAGATCGCTTGAATGCTGTGCAGAAGCCTGTGAAGCGTTTGAAAGAATTGAGCTCGAAAATAGACTCTATTGAAATGCCAATTGGATTGCTAGATGACCGTTATAGCCAGAGTTTGACTGTTGCAGAGATAATCCAGTCTGCAAACTCTGGGAAGTCATTGAAACTCAGTCAGAATATTATCAGAAAATTGGACCAAGAACTGAATCGATGGGAAAACGAATACAAGCTTAGGAAAGAGGAAGCCGCGAATTTAGCGGGTTCAATAACTGGTCTCATGTTAGAGCTGGGCTCTGCAGATTGTGGTGTAGAAAAGGCAGAAATCACAAAGTACAAGGATTATTCAGATGACGTGAGTTTGAATAATTCTAGCTTACACGAACTAAAAGAATCTCTGGATAAGCTGCAGAAGGAAAAGCAGAAGCGAGAGGAAGTGCTTCAACGTTACCATGACGAATGTGACCAATTATGGGTAAGATTAGAGGAAGACCCTGTTTATGTAGAGCAGTTTCTTATTGAGAATCAAGGCCTACATCAGGAGACATTGGATTCCTTCAGTGCAGAGTTGGAGCGTCTTTTGGAAAAGAAAAAACAGTTCACTCATGTTTTTATCGAACATGCCAGACAGGAGCTTGAAAATCTTTGGGAGCAGTTGTACTACTCAGATGAAGAGATCTCCGCTTTTACTGAATCCTGGAATGATGAGATCACAGATGCTGCTCTGGAAGCTCACGAGGCGGAAGTGAAGCGATTAAATGCTCTACTGGAACAGCGTAAACCAGTATTGGCGCTTATTGAGCAGTACAAGAAGCTGCAGCAAGAAGCAGACGAACTAGAAGCTGCTTCGCACGATGCATCCCGACTTCTCAGCAGGGGCGGTGGCCCTGGTAGACTGCTTCGTGAGGAAAAAATGAGGAAAAGAATAGCCCGATTGAAGCCTAAGCTTCTATCTGATCTCAAGGTCACTTTGGAGGAGTGGGAGGTGACAACTGGCTCTGCGTTTCTTGTTGACGGTATTGACTTTTTGGCTAAGGTCAACGAAGAGCAGAACATGCTTGCAGTCAAGGCCACTCCTCGTCGTAGACCAGCAGGAATGATTGGCCAAGAAAGTGCCAAACCAGTACCAGTGACAGTTTCGGCCAACACTAAGTCCAAAGCTGCTCAGAATATGCCAGCTGGTGGAAACAATCCCACGGCCCCACGTCTTCAAAGAAACCTTACAAGAGCTAAACAACAGCCTCTAGCTAGAAATATATCTACTGCAGGCTCTGCAGCCAAGCGGGAGCTTCGCGGCCCTATGACTAGGAGTCGGATGCCACTCACCAGCGGTAATATTGGCAACAGATTAGCAGTGAGAACTTTGGAACCGGCTAATAAAGTGGTCAAGTCTGCTCCCCCTTTCAAGAGAGCACCAAATTTGCAAGTCAACTCTGTACATCAATCTCGCCTACGTCAACCAGAGCCACTTTCTCAATCCCCTTTGAGACTCACCTCTTCACCATATAAAACGAGCTCTGAAGATATAGTACCTCTTCGGGGCTCGCCGAACAGGCATTTTCACGAAACATTACCTACTCGATCACCGACCAGGCCAGGACTTACTCAGAGAACGCTACTTCAGCATGATCCGAGACCTTCTTTGCTATCACCGTCTTCTAGAGTGTCACCTACTAGAGTATCACCTACTAGAGTATCACCTACTAGAGTGTCACCTACTCGGCTTCCACCTAGTCGCCTGTCACCTACTCGGCTGTCACCTACTAAGTCTGGGATTAATCTGACAAAATCACCGTCACCGTCAAGGGCATTGAGCCAGTCTAGTAACTGGGAAATCTTACCGGATCAATCATCAGACGAAGAATTTAGCGATCCAGGCTATTTGAAATGGAGAGAGCAAGCCATGGATCGTCTGGCCAGGTCGCCAGGACTTGATGTTCACCCTGGACAGACTCCGCGAGCTAAGGCCCGGGTGGCTCGAGAAAGCGAGTTTGACTGGAACAAACATGCGTTCTAGGAACTGGGATTTTTATTTAATATAATGAGATACGATAAATCATGGGAAATTCAGTTGTTTTCAACCTTATTACTGGGCAAAAATTTCAACTTACTGTCTGCGTAGACTCCCTGTTGGAGTACATCTTTTCGAGTAGCATTAGTCAACATGACAATCAGAGAAATCAAAGCATATCTGAGACAACACCAACTATAGGAAACAGTCAGCCCCTGTTTCAAAATAAGTTGGCTCAACTGAACTGTTATGTGGAACTATCTAGATCTGAATAATAAATGTAAAGGTAACCGGCGTGAGAACTGGTCATCTGACATATTCTATTCGACAGTGATATGTATTGACGTTAATTTCACAATTATGCTCGTTGCTTGACTCGAACTTCATCACAAGAAGAATATCACGTGATGTGTTCCTGAGTATATTTATGTGATGGAATTTTGAACATGAGACAGCCAATTTCCAGCCAACAAAGAGTAAAACCGGCAGTATTGAGCGGAACGTCACTTTGAGTAAAAAGAAGACAGGAGCTTTGATCTGAAGATTGTAAAACCCGGTCCTCAAAATGGCGGACGAAATTCCCAAAAATACGGTACAGCAGCCACCGATCACCAGCATGCGCGGACGTGGCCGGCCGTCAGCCAGCGGCATGGCTAGACGACCATCGGAACAGACCCCAACCAAAGGAATTCCGGTAGAGGTTTTTGATTCTATGGAGAAGGAAAGTGAAGCAATGGTTAACAAGCTTCAGCGGGAAATAAATGCTTTGAGAAGCGATCGTTCAAGAAGTAGAAGCCATAGTGCATCCAGTACTAGCAGTAGCATTAGCCGAAACACCAGCATGAGAAGTATGAAAACCGAGTATGAGGCCCCATCAACCCCCGGAAGCAATTCTGGAAGCACTAGGGGGTCGTTTAGTGGGGAGGGTAATGATCAAGTTGTGTCCCTGAGGAGAGAAAACGAGGTTTTAAAAAAGAAGCTAGCAGACCTTTCCATTCGCTGTGAGTATCTCAATGTCTATAGAAACAATCTTCGGAGTAGTATCTCGAGTTTGATGAAACTTCAATGTTTTTCTCCAGCTATGAAATATGGATGATCTTACTAACTACAGTGGCCGAAAAGGATCATGAAATTGAAAACTTAAGGTCTGGTGGAAGAATACGGCCAAACAAAGGGTCTTAAGTCAAACAGACCACTCAGAAAACAACGATCATAATAAAGGTCGCCTCTTCTTCTATAGTCGTTTGAGTTCCTTCTTGAATTTTTATTTCTATTTGGCTCTATAGCTCAATATAGCATTTATTTGATACTGCTTGTTCTGGCTGACATCCTAAATTGTTTTATGGTATCCTTTTAATCAATCTCGGCATCAAAGAAAATTCTGTCAAGTTTTGTTATTTTAATTTTTATAAAATTTAGTCTCCTAATGGAGTAAGTGTATTAAATTTAGCTTAAAGATGGTTTGATGGTTTGCATTATTTTAGCCTATTAGCTCTAAGGTTCCAAATTGTGGAGCTCAGATTACCCAAATCTGCCGAACACCAGTAAGATCAATGGGATACTCTGCTAAATGATCATCAACCAGAAGTCCGATCAGAATAGATTTTGAGTTTGTAATATGCTCGCCTGCTAAGAAAACAGCTAAAGTAAAAGCCACTAAATGATAGAACGCATTACATGTTGAGTGAACTGGTGGCTCTTCGTCGAGTCTTATATAATTTCATAAAAAACGATTCAGGCTTTTTCTATTAATTGAATTATCTTGCAGTTATTTAGCACATAATTTCAGCATATCTATAATATTACAGCAGGCTGACTAAACAGCAAGAAGCAACAAGTCGCATATCTATTAGGAACTTGACTGAAACCAGAGCACTAGCTCTACAATAGCCTGTGGAATTCAGTCGCAAATTTCTCATAATCGTCTCGTCCCTGTACTCACTAAAAATCGTGCTCAATACCTGAGGGCCAAACTTGATCCATAGTTTCACCGAAAATCTTTTGTACCTCAGCAACAAGCTTCTTGTCACTTTCAATTACTTTTTGATTCTTGCAATTCCAGTACATTTCGATGGCATTCTCCACTTCAGATACGCGCTGTAGGCCAAACACTGTACAACCAGGCCAGTTGATAAAGGCAAATCTGGAGGCTAGATCAGCCAACTCCACACCTTGGGCAGCCGTGTATTTTGCAGCCAACTGGACTTTTTGTTTCAATTCTTCTGAACCAGGATGGAAAGCAAGAGGAGCTGCGGATCTCAAAAGACCCATGCTCAGTGGAGAAGCATTAAGCAGCTTTTTGATACCGGCTTCGGATTCAAACCTAGGAGCCAATTCCAATAACAATGTGTTCTGCAAACAAAAATTGCAGTAGCTTAAAAGAATATCCAGCGGTTTCCCATATGTGTTTTTGATTTTCGTGGCCAAATGAAGCAGGTATTTAACAGGATATCCCGTGATTCCGACCCATCGTACTATGCCCTCTTCCTTGAGACGGAAAAGCTCACCCACGGCCTCCAAACCGTGCTCTTCTGTTTCGAACTCCACATCATGAATGTAGATCACATCCAGATAACTAGTTTTAAGTCTTTGCAAGCTTCTTTCGACCGACTTCCGAATAGAAGCCGGTTTATAGTCAAATACATCTTCCGAGACTCTGCCAGCCTTTGTACAAATAAAGTATTCCTCTCGTGGAAACTGATCTCTGATCTTTTCAAGTCCTTCTCCAACAATCTCCTCGGATGGCCCATAATAAGCACTTGTATCCAATGCCCGGATTCCAAGCTCAAATGCTCGTCTCAGCACTTTGTCAGCCTGCAGATCGTGAGGTGTATCAGTATATTGGTAATTGAACACACCCGCTCCAAGCACAATCTCTGGGAGGTTTTCCAAGCTTCCGGTGCCTTTGAATTCAAGTGCTTTGACTTCACTCATTTTCCAATGTTCTTGTCAACAAGAGATCATTGCGATAAGCTCCCTTTTAATACCACCCCTCTGAATTACATCGCTGTAACCTTTGGCGATCATTCTGCCCACAAGGCAGCTCTGTAACATGATGGCACGTGAAACGTTTGAGTGAAATTCTGAGTTTTTGCCTTAAAAAGTGAGCCTTGATTTGAGTAAAATTCTAAATGTTGCATAAAATATAAGATTTAGGATTTCACTTTTGATTAGTGATATGCAATTAGATTTCAACGGCTAGCTGATGATAGCGGGACTACTCAATCTGGTATTTCCGCTTTCTACTACTTGCTTGACCAGTTACAACGCATATTAATGTAACAGAAAGGAATGAGATAATGGATTTTGTAGTGTCAGATAATTTTTGTTTCTCCCAATTCAGTATATTAAATGTTCTCAGAAGGTGCTGCCGATGTTCTGATTTACAGATTTTCCATAAACTGCTTAGAGCTTATTATGATATTTTATGAATTATAACCCATCAGATGCGGAGAAGAAGAAAAAGGATGTTGGTACTAAGACAAAACTATGTTTTCTGATTACTTATCACTAGCTTCTATTGTCGTCTTTCTCTTGCTTGATTGGAGAGACTTTAATATATTCAAAGTATCTATTCATCGAAGTATCAGAGGTAATCCATTATGCTTTTGGCCTCATTATATTTGGGACTCTTGCCCCTATTTTGCCATGCCCAGTCCAGCTCAAACCTTGCGGCAATGGGTCAAACTGAACCTTTTCCTTCGTGGCTCGCTGATATTACTGGCCTACATGCTTGGCCCGGTGAAAACCCTCCTTACATACCTCTCCATGATGACATTGATCTATCTGGAGCACCTGAAATTCCCCGCCGACAAATAGGAAATTGCACCGGGGTGGAACGAGATTATTGCAGTTTTGATTGCTACCGATGTACAAAGCCTGACGAGATCAGCTCATGTGCAGTTATCAGCCAGACGTTTGATGACGGCCCATCGCCGTCGACTCCAAAACTCTTATCGGAGTTGACCAGCAAGACCACCTTCTTCACTCTCGGTATAAATGTAGTTCGATTTCCCGACACATTCCGAGAGCAATATCAAGCGGGGCATTTACTGGGCACTCACACTTGGTCTCACGCAAACCTTCCCGGGCTAAGCAACGAAGAGATCGCTGCTCAAATACAATGGTCGATCTGGGCTATGAATGCGACAGCCGGAATAGTACCACGATACTTCAGACCACCATATGGAGCAATTGATAACAGAGTTCGCTACGTTACAAGGCAATTTGGCCTTGTAGCAGTCTTTTGGAACAAGGATACATTTGACTGGAAAGTTAATGACAATTCGAAAACAGAAATGGAAGTTTATCAAGATGTGCGAAATTGGGTCAGTGATGGTGATAATTCTCTTGTCTTGGAGCACGACTCGACCATAAAAACTGTCAATGTCGGGGTTCAAGTAGGTAGAATTCTGGGGGAAAGACAAATGACCGTCGCCGAATGTGTCAATGGAATCTGGTATCAGAATGTTCCATACCCAATGGAAGCAGATAGACAAAAGGCTTCCTTCGAACCTCTTCCTGCTCAGATGCCGTCAAGTCGTCCGGCTAATGCTGATCTTCTTCAATAGGAATTGAGGGGTCAAGCACCAAAAACCAGCAACTCAAAAAAGAACCGAACTTCTAGAAATAACAATGGTGCGTTGACTCCGCAAATACATTGCTGGATAACTATTATCTTTAGCTTCTCAGCATTAATAATCATGGCATAGCACCTGCAGTAATATCACAGATAAATTATTCACAATACTATTGAAACGAAATTAAGCCTAACCCTGAATAGCACTCCAGAATCTTCGCTCATCGTTGTCCTTGAAATCTAGTAATGTGGAGACAACTGGCAAAAGCTGCTGTCTCTGCTCTTTGTGCTCCAAAAACCCGAGTAACACATTCTTGATATAAGGAATATTAGGGCCTGTTGGCGTTTGTGTACCTGTCAAGCCTGCAAGTGTCGTGATTGAGCCTGTTCTCGATGCTCGACGGCTCACATTAGGCGAACTATGAGTAGAGTTTACACTGGCAACGCTTGCCCTTCGTTCAGGATCTCCAGCAGCTTGAGACTCCATCATAGACTCCCATCGCAACTTTTCAGCTTGCAGAACACGGAGATCCTCGTTCAAAGTTCGATGGTTTTTCTGGAGCTTCTCGAACTTTTGCTGCGAATCTTCGACTAATTTTTTGAGAGAAGAATTGATTTTTTCCTGCTCTCGCAGGCTTTTTTCGGCAACACCAAGTGCTTCCCGTAATTGAGCGGTAGCATGTCTCATATTCTCAACTTCTTTGAGGTTTTCGGAAACTTCTTTGCCCTCAGTAGTTTTCTTCACCTGTAGGTCCGATAGTTGTTTTTTAAGATTGCTTCTCTCTTCTTTGACAACTTCTAGTTGACTCTCAGCGTCATCAAGCATCGCTTTATAGCTCTCTTTCTCCCTGTGACGCTTCTGAGTTATGAATGTCAGCTCCGAGTCTAGTCGCTCCCTCTCCTCGGTCAAATATTTCACATTATCATTTGCCTCTCGTAACTTCCTTAGCTGACTGTTATCAGCTTCATCTACTAATCGCTTCATTGTAGAAAATTCTCTCATTCGCTCTTGCAAATGACCGCGAGACTCATTCAGCTCCTCTTCCAAAGTATCGGCTCGCGTCTTGGTTTCAGCCATTCTCACACTCAACTCATCCATTTGAGACCTCAAAGTGTCAGCTAAGGAACGCGCGGAGTTTCTTTCACTTTCAAGGGACTTGAGTGACGATTTCAAATTAGCCATATCTGTCAGCATTTTGGTTCTTTCTGAAAGCCAAGTATCCTTTTTAAGTTTTATGGAGTTCAATTCTGTTTGAGCCTTTTCTTTGTTGTCAGCTAATTGCTGTCTCTCCTTCTCGAGTTTGTTGACAGCTTCTTGTAGACTCGAAATTTTGGTTTCATCACGGATCTTTGAACTCTTGAGCCCTTCCACCTCTCCTTTGACCTTGATAAGTTGTGCATCCTTTGAGGTCACTGCGCTATTCAGCCGAGCAATCTCCTCTTTCTGCTGAACCTCGCTCTTCTTCAACTCATTCAATCTTGTGTTGTCTTTTGAAAATTGATCATTGGAAAGCTTTACCTTATTGAACTCCTCTTGAAGTTTGTTTATAGCCTGTTTCAAATTAGCTATTTCTTTGAAACGTTCCTTGGCAAGATTGTCAGTAGTATTCAAGACCTTGTCGCTGTCGGTGAGCTTGCTGTTCAATTCGCTTATTTCCTTTGATTTCACGCTAATGTCTTCTGTGAGTTTTTGAATACTATTGTCATGATCTTTCGTCATTTCTTCCAATTTCTCTGATAGTCTCTCCTTATCTTTCTTCAATGCAACAAACTCTTTCTCGTTGTTAGAACCCAAGTTTTTCATCTCATCCAACTTTCTCTCCAAATTCTCCTTTTCTTTTAACAAAGCAGAGTATTTTTTCTTCAACTCTGAATTTTCTTCTCTGCTTTCCACCAATTCTTGCCCAATATTTTTCAACATATCGTGCAAATTTGATATTTCTTCTTTCTTCGTAGTAATTTCTTCGACCTTTTCCCCAAGTTCCGTCTTCAGCTTCTCCAGCTCAGCATTATTTACTGGTGATTCAGTTTGTTCTGTTGAGCTCGATGCAGGTGGGTGAGTACCACCCTTCTTCTTCTTCTTATTTTTGCTTTTTCCAGAAGTTGAAGCTTGTACATTATGTGTCTCAGCTGTGGATTTCTTGAGTTCATCAATCTCCTTATTTTTCTCCGTTATTTGGTTCAGGGTCTCAGCAAGCTTTATCTTTAATTTGGCCGACTGCTCCCGAACTTCTGCGTTCTCAGAAGTCAAAGCCTCAAGTTTACCAATCTTCTCCTTCAGAAGATCATCGTTCACCGAAGACTCTTTCAGCTCTGCGATTTCCCTCTGAGAAGACTCTTTCAGTTGTGCGATTTCACTCTCAGAGGTAGCCTTTAGTTTTGCAATCTCATTCTCTGAAGACTCCTTCAACTTCGATATCTCACTCTCTAGAATCGTGACCCTTTCTTTGGCAGAAGCAAGCTCTTTTTGAATGCTTAGATACTCTTCGGTCGTAGTGGGGTCAACAGAACCCACAGAAGCTTTGGCCTTTTCCAATTCTTCAATATGATCATTCTTCAGCTTCTCCTCAGATCTCTTGAGAGCCTCGTTTTCATCAGCTAATGCCGCTTTCTCGCTCTGTAATTTAACCACCTCTGTATCTTGATCCTTCTTCTCCTTTATAAGAGTATCATTCTTTGTCTTCAACAATCCCACCTCTTTATTGAGCTCAACCTTTTCAGTAGATATTCTCCGCAGTTCTTCATTCATCATCTCAGTTTTGGAGGTGAGATTCTTCAAGTACTCGACCAAGCCATCAGCATCGCTCAATGAATTGACGGGAGTATTCTCCTCCAGAACCTTTTCAAAATGCTTGATTAGAATACCCTTTTTCCTCTCAGTACGATATGCTTCCAAAAGCTTTGGATACTTTTCTTCGTATTTCGAGAATTTTCGCAGCTGTACTTGCACCTCCTTCGGAAGCTCAACCTGTGAGCTTGGTGTATCCTGTTGAGAAGGCTCCGATCCAATTGTCTGATCAGCAGATGGAGAGGAAGAATTTTCTGGCTCTTCTGATACTTCTTTACTCTTCTCAGGCTTTTGATCAGCCGAGATATCCATAGACTCTGGATCCGGGGTTTCAGAATGCAGCAGTTCACCATTGGCTTTGAGAACCTTGAGAGGGTCCTGCTTCTGAGCACCGGGGGGACCTTTCTGAGTGGCTCCATTCGAGTTCACGACATTCTCCAGCTCATCGGACAAGTTTTTACCGATCTGCTGGATCCGCGAAAGCATTGCAACACTAGCGATATTGGCACAATACACGTAGGTGGCAGAGATAGGTGTAAGCTATTGGAGATGCACAGCCGTAGGATGAAGTGGAAGCCGATAGGATAGAGAGGTTGTTGGAAGAGGCAGACAGTGGAGGGAAGAAGTTATGAATCTTAATAAAGATCAGTCAGAATGTTCAATAAAATATATTGACGGGATGTTCATATTTTGATTCCTGTGGGAATGGTTGAGTTAGTTGTGTTATGACATCTCATGCTAGATATTTAAAATTGTCTGATTGATCCTACAGCTTATCAGTTCGCTCGAACAACCCACAAATGTCAAATTATTATTCGATTGTGTTTATAACTTCAATATCTCAAGCTTCATTTTATTCTCAGCTCTACACTTAATCTTGGATTATTCGTAGCACGTATCAGCACGCCATCGACGACCGGCCAGTCCGCTCACCGATCTCAGCCGTGATGCGATTCTCCTACTTGCATCATCGGGCCATTACTCAGCACTCTCCGACCTGATAAATATTTGACACAACTGCATAAAATGCCGTCGGCTGATAATTTCACTGTAAGTCATGAGAAAAGAAGACTCGGTAAAAACCATTGCTAATTGAAGACCCTCTACGCCGTACCTCTTCATTGCCAGGGCTGTATTGATTCGGTGGATTCCGCTTTGAAATCAGTCAAAGGTATCGATAAAGTCGACTTTGATCTTGCTCAGCAACTGGTCACTGTCAACGGCCATGCTGCTCCTTCTACTATCATCAACGCAATTCAAGATACTGGGAAAGACGCTATTATTCGAGGCACTGGAGAGCCCAATTCTGCTGCCGTATGCATTCTTGAATCGTTCCTCGATGAAGACTTCAAAAATCCCGTCAAAGGTCTCATCAGAATTGTTTCTGTAGCTAAAGACCGGTGCTTATTTGACATTACTTTGAATGGCTTAGATCCTGGAAATTACTTTGTTTCTTTGCGATCTAATGGCGATTTGTCAAGAGGCCCTCTTTCCACCGGCAAGGAGATTGTCAGTCTTGGATCGGTTCAAGTTGACAAACCAAATGATTCGAATAACGAGCTTTTGAAGCAGCTCTCAGGCTCATCTGGTCAAGGTTTTATTTCTCGAGAAGTTGGTATTTCCAGCATGATAGGCAGAAGTATCACCGTTTCAAAGTTCCAAGATCAAGTCACCAATTCAAGTTTGGTAGGCATCATTGCACGATCAGCTGGAGTATGGGAGAATCTCAAGAGTGTTTGTAGCTGCAGTGGTAAGACTGTATGGCAAGAAAGAGACGATGCTCGAGCTAAGAATATCAACTAACTAGACTTGGAATGCATCATTTCATTTCATACTTTCATCATAAAAAATACATAAATCGAACTCGTTACAAATTCATTATAAATAAGCTCATTATTGCTTCACAATATTCCATTGGCTGCAAGTTTGTTAGTGATATCTTCACTTATAGCTTCTTGTTGCTTGTCTCTTTGGTTACGAGGTTCAAACTGAAGACTAGTATCATATTGTTCTTCGATAGGAGGAGCAACAGTAAAGCCATGATCCAGGAATAACTGAATATCTCGAATCTCTTCAAATGGATAAGGCGTCATTTGAAAATATCGGATGCTCTGAATAATGTGTGCTGCCTTGTTTCTCTTGGCGAAGTTGATAATTCCCCGGTCTGCGTTCAGCAAATCGGGGTTGCCTTCATCAACAAATGTCAAATCACTCAAGTAAACTCCAAAAAATGGCACAGCAGGGGGATTGACGATACTCAAAACATCTCGATACTCGTTGAAGTTTCGGCTGCTATTCATCAGTCGGTTCATGTTCTCTAGCATTTCAACAAATCTTATAGGCACATAGTCCCACGATTTTTTCATTCGATGGATAGTTGAGCTGTACAAAGCTGATATTACTGCCGTCATAGAGCTGAAATTTTTGTAGTTTCGACAATTATCAGCCACTTCAATGAAGTACCGAATACTAGTAGCTCTTCGCTTGGGCTCGGTGTGTCTTAGAATCGCATAACAGACCCAATTCGTGAGATGATTGCTGTTGGTAATCAGTCTTGTGATACAATGGCTTTTTCCATTGACCGATTCTATGTTGGTTTGTCCAATAGCAGATATATTCAGACCAAATGTTGTCTTTCGACAAGCTCGCTTCAAACATTCAAACGGTGTCACCGCAGCAAACAGTTTGAAGTCTCGAACACATAGCTGTCTGGCCATTTCCACTGGATCTACTTCACTCAATTTGAACTTTTTCAAGTTTTTTGGAAGAATGCTTGGTGGTGGTGCTGGCATACTACCACTGCTCTTCAAAAGCTTGATTCTCTTCTGCTGTTGCTTGGCCCAGGGTTCAATTGTATTCATTCTCTTGACAATAATATTCATCAACGAGTTGGACCCAGGGAATTTCTGGCTTTTAATTTGCTGGGCAAATTTCAGTAGAATCTGGAAAAATGCAACTCTACTCTGATCGACAGCTTCTTCCTCAAGTTCATCGACGCCATTGAGCGCAGAAAGTGTGACAAATATTTCATCCTCAAGCCAGTAGTTTTCCAGCCAAGATTTCAATACATTAATTACGCGTAGCCGGATCGGCTTTTGCTTCTTTTCAGACCAGAGTGCAAACTCATCGGGAGATAATCCTTCAGGTGGTTGGATCATGAACCTCGCAATCAAGAGTGAAAGTAGCTCTGTAGCATTGCTGAAACTCTGAAAAGTAAGGAACATGGCACTGTTGAACTCAGACATGAATTGTGTATGAAGAGTGAGCTGCTCCACAAGTGCTCTCATAGTTCCACCTCGTCTTCCTCCTTTTTTGTCGTAGATGACTTCGTCGCCATATTCAAGACCCAGAAACCATGCACTACTGTCAGGTGAAGAAACATTGGAGATTAGGGAAGATCCAGAGAGGACGGTGTCAGCAACAGAAGCTTTTCTTCCACGGGAGTACATGGCTTGGCTTCCAAATTCGTCACTCAAAGTACTTGCACTTGACGACAAGCCATGTCTGGCAAATGCATTATCACCGACACCCATAGAATTAGGCAGATGATGACTGTTGTCAAGATTTGTCGCCATCATTCTGCCAGCATTGAGAACAGCATTCTCTTCTTCTGCCAAAACGTTCACGACTTTTGCAAGAGATAGAGAGCATTCTAGCATATTCTTGCAGCATTGTTCAATGTTTTTCTCATTACCACTGACAACATTTTGATAAAACTCGTCCATCTTCACAGACTCAAGCTGAGCTGACAAAGCGGCGACTAGACTGCCTTCGTCTGTTCCTTCGACATTTTGAAGTACGCTCATTAAATCGTACAATGCCTGGTAAAATTTCGGTTTCAGCACAAGCAAGTCGTACATGTGAGTCATGGTCTGGCTGGTATCAGTGACAATAGAGTTATTATTGCCACCTTGACTTGGCACAATCTGGCATGAATAAAATATAGTAAGATCAAAACATTCAATGAGAGATAGCAAGCCAGACACCAAATTGACTAAAACATGAAGCGAGCTGGCCAGCACCTTTCTTTTATCTTGCGATTGCTCTCTAGTTCTGGGGGTCTTGGTGCCTTTGTTATCACCAATGATTCGGGAAACCTGGTCTAAAACAGACTGTGTAGCCTTTTGTTTAGTTTCCATAGAAGACACCAGATCATGAGTGAGGTTCAGCGAGCAGCTATAATTCTCAAGAGGTAATTGAGGAGCATCAAACAAATCAGACTGTCTTCTGCTCTGAGCCGAGAGCCCTGCTTTCGCCAAAACTGGATTTCTTCGATCATTTTCTGCTTCCTCGTCAATTCTCCCGTCCCTCTTGACAAAAACGCTTTTATGAGAAACATTGCTATAATGACGGACTTCAAAAACAGAGACTAAAGATGGCAATTTGTTGCCAGAAAACTTTTCCGCGGCCTCAGAAGACGAAGACTGATTTTGAAGCTCATCAGAGCAGCGCAGCATAAGCTCACGTCTATTAAAGTCTTTCAAATCTTCTATGAAAGAAGCAGCATTCTCGTATAAGGCATCGACGAGCTCATTGAAACGAGCAGTGATCACTGAATCGGCCTGAGAATTGTCATGGCCAGCCAGGATATCATTGAAAATTCCTATTTTCACTAGTGAGTTGATCATTTTCCGGAAAGAGAGGGACAGTACTCCGCAATCCTTCAAAGAGGGGTAGCATCCAGCAGGGATGCCGGCATAAAGAGCCAGGAGCTGTATGTGGGCACTGATTTTAGTGAAATGATTTGAAAAATTGGCGTAATCAGTGAAATCGTTCTGAAGCTCGATACAAAGAATTTTGAGCTCAGTGAGAATATCAGCCCATGTGAGCAAGTCTTCACGAGGAGTCACATCTTGAGCAACAATGAGCCCGTTTTCCCATGAGGGACTGAAAGCCCAAGCCGGGGCGGCATTTCCGGGTCCTCCAAGGGAAGGTTTGCGGAAAAATGGGTCCGTCGAATTGACGATAGCATGGTATTCGCCCTCACCACTGGCGATTTCTGGTACAACGACAAGACTATCAGGAATGCTTTCTTCATATGTGCTAGTAGTTTTAGTACTAGTTAAAGCAGTATCAACACTTCGAACACTATTTCCATAGCTAGTTCTTCTAGCCGAGTCGGGAGATATAGTATGAGTAGAGGAGCCGACGCTCAAGCGCTCAAATGGCAGTTCAGCGCTGATGTGATGGCGCTCAGTATTGACATACTGCAATTTGCCAGTACTCGATACATGAGGGACCCAGTAACTAGTAGCATGGCCATTGGTCTCAGCATAAGAGTTGCGCCTGGTCTCTACAGTAGCATAGTTGTTCAAAGGCATCGTCTCAGCTGGCGTGGCCGCAGTGCTCTGACAAAGTAGTTGAACAGTCGCTAAATTCGCCGCGTTGTTATTTGGCACCGGCTTATTACTATTAGAGGATGTTGTAGTGGAGGTGGTGGTGAAAGTGGTGGTGGGGCTTGTTGCCGCATTCTCCCCGTTCATGATCCTAATCAGGGATATGTAATTTGAAGGGAACCAACCGGTCATGCCAGTTTGGGCACAGAAGCCTTCCCACCAGCCTGAGGCTAGTTTGGCGAGAATAAGAATTGTGGAGCCTTTTGAGAAGCTGAGGCCCTGAGGCTTCTCGTTGACAAATGTATAGATAGCAATGCCGATCGCAAGTACGGGGCGATCTGGAAGAGCATAGTTTGTGCCCGTGGTGCTGTTGCTGCTGCTGTTGCCGGTCGTGGTGCTCGTAGCCGTGGCCGCGGCCGCGGCAGCGGTGCTCCGGATCTCTTGTGAGCCCTCTTCAGATCGCGATTTCTGGTTGTTGGAATGTTTCGATGTGAAAGATGAAGACCCTGAATCATGCGAGGCCTTTCTACTCAATCGTGAGTTACTAGTAGCAGGAGAAATCCTTTTACCAAAACTACTCTTCATGCTGAAACGATCGCGGCTTGAAATAGAATGGGTATCTTTGCTATCATCGAACCCGTATTCAGCAGCGAGTAGAAGCTTTGATTTCGAAGATGCATTGTTGTTGAGTCCCGACTCGGATGATTTGAACAGTCGTGAAAGGCGGCCTCTGGGCGGGCGCTGCACATCCATGGCTTATCCAGTAATGATCTACTAGAACAAGACCAGATTTCGACGGCGAAAAGGAGAGAGATTGGTTGATCGCTTAGGTTAATATAGTTTTGATTAGCTCAATGGGTCCGATGAAAAAATAAGGGGCGAGTCTTTTTGAAGCAATTGCTTAAGCGGATTCTGTTTATTTTACCCCTTGTTGCTACTGGTTGGTGCTGCTGCTGTTACCGGTAGTGGTGTTGCTCCTGCTGCTACTTCTGCCCTTAGTTTAGCCTAGTGTCAATTGCAATCACAACGGAATTTAGGCCCTACTGGGAAGTTGGAAATCCGGGGACAATTCTGTGCGTATATCACAGTTATAGGCGGTTGAAAAACCAAATATGTCTAGTTTAATTTTATCTCTTGGTCAGGCTGCTTATATTGCTGAGTACATAGTCCAGCACTGCGCGGCCAGATCTTGATACCACGATTTGGGTTCTATCAGAACGGTGGTTCTGCCAATAAGATATATATATATATATATATATATGCAGCGACACCTGAGTTGATTGCTTGCGTTATATAAACCCACCGGCAGGAATAGAAATTCTTTTTTGTATTAATTCTAAAATTTTGACGGCAGATGTGGTTTCTTTTTGAAGAGAGATGCGTTCAAAGGAGGTTTAGGTTTGGCTAGGCGTCCCGATGCATATTCTACCTTTTGGATCTGGGGAAAGTTCTCAGGAAGTAGGAAACAGGGGCTGACCCTCACGTTCCTTGGTGATCTCGGAGCCAAACTATGATGGATTAGTGGAGATCATGTGGAGCACGGATTAACAGGACCGTTGGACGAACGAAGGCGGTATGCTATGCCTCGGTACCGCACCGCACCATCTGTTACAGAAAGATCTCCTAGAGACTGCTAGAGCCTCTTCTATGGCATGGCAAAATGGCACTTTGATCACTATTCAGCGGCTTATGTGGTCAATTTTGATACTCTTCATTTGGGCTGAAACTGGCTGCCCTTTCCCATTGTGGGAATTCTATTGCCGGATAGCCAACTCCTTGGATTTCTTGACAAGACATTGCATATGCACGGCTGCCATCAATTCTCCTTTGGTGACTTGCCAATCATTACAAGTTGTAGGCTTTTTAGGTGCCGGAGAATGCATGTTCTGCAAGGTGCCCGGTGATGCATGCCACGACCAGCAGTATTTGACATCAGATTGAGCCCATCCATATTACAAAAAAAAAAAATGAAAAATCTCAAAAAAATTCGATAATGGAATTTGATGTATATCGAGACCCGATTTCATAAACTTTGCCATGATTTGATGAAATTATATTTGCTACTGTGCTCCTCAAAGCTTCTGTTCAACGCCCACGCCCGCTGCCGTGAACCAGCCCTACTGAACTTTAGTGATAAACTGCCAAACCCTCTGCCTCCTCCCCCTCCCCCCACCACTGTAAATATAGTCTCAGGTTGAATAAAAAAGTGTGTCTAAGGGGCACAGCTCTCTTGTGTGTGTGACTTGTTGCACACATGCATGTCTAGCGAGTTTGAGATAGTTGTTTGGGCCCATTATAGCGGGAAATGCCCCCCTTAATTAGCAAAGGCCAAGTTTCTACACAGTGTCTTGTGCCTGAATGGCTAATTTGTGCAGAAACTTACTTTGCCCCTTAACTCCCCTTTTCCCGTGTTTTGCCTGTGGTTATATCAAACCACTTACATTTTGATCAGAGTTCACACAACTCTTTCCCAACCACTACAACTCGCCGCAAGATCCACCGATACTTGCGGCTGTCTAGGATTTGCACATGGGTTAAATATTCAAAGCAAACTTCAGATACATTTTAACTTTGTCGATCCAAGCTTGATGGTGCTCCGTCCACTCGTCTATTCTCTGCTTCGGGAAGGTTGAATCGACTACTCACCATCACCACAACCAAACCGATCTGCTCCGGTCGATGGCCTTGGCAGCCAGTTGGCGTATCTTCTTTCGTGTACCTGTGTACCTTGAAGCTGCCGTGCACTACACAAACATGCCTCGGCATGGCATGACACGGCAGTGCAGGAGGACCGGGCTCCGGGTGGACTAGAACTGTGGAAATCTTTTACGTTATGTAACGCGTACATTCTCACTATTACTGGTGCTCGCCAATTTAGGCTTGCTTGTCAAGAGAAAATAAATTAAGGTTTACTTTCCGCCATGCTTTGCTCATTGGAGTGCGCGGCTCGAGCCCCTCTCAAAAAGACCAATTGATTCAGGGGAAGTTTTTGTCCAGGTATGCGATAACCACACCTAATTCCGAGACAAAACTGTTCTAGGGGAGATGTGGTACTGTTAATCATATTGTGCTCAACTGCTCGCCTAGACAAGAGAACCACCGAGCTCCCATGTGGCTTAATCTGGCTTTTCATGTCTCACTAGCTTTCGCTTGTAGCTTGCTATAATGGCTTCGAATCTGCAATTTTCATCTGAATAATACTCTCGCTTCTAATAACTCATAGCTGCAGTGTCATTGATTGTGTTGGGCAAGATATCATTGCTGATCTTGCCTGATTTGAAACCTTGGATGTTATTATATCAGCATGACTACTATATTAATTTACTAGAGTTGGAGCCAATTTACAAGCATTGACGCATACAATGTCAATAGTGATGTACAGATTACAGAATTTTGGCAATTTATTTTCTGTCCTCTGAATTAGCTGCTTGGTTTTTCATGGGTTCGGATAATACTTGCTTCTGACATTCATCTGCACCATCAAAGTTATGTTTGCTTGTTCCTCTAAATTGTGCGAGCTGCAAAATTCATGAGGAGATTCACTTTTTTTGTTTTGGCATCTCTATAGTTGAACATGTCATAGTTGTGCTTCTTTTCCGCTCTTCGCTGCGAACCCTTGTGTTCCTTGCATAATATTGACCAATTTTTTCCAATTTGACTGAAGATTATGGAGTTAAACTGCATTAAGTCATCTACTTATCTACATATTCCGCGGTCTGCACGAAGAATAGAAACACTACTTTATATCGTGTTGTTGACCCTGTTTAAGGCTCAACTCGCTTAGGATCTCGGGGGAACAGACTTGCTCGTCGAATATTTTTCAAACCGAGGTAAAACATGATGACTCGCTCAAGACCAATTCCTCCACCAGCATGGGGAGCAGTACCATAGTTGAAACTCTCGACGTAGTCCTTGAGACCAGGAGTGTTAGGATCCAGTCCATGAGCTTGCATTCGTGTCTTGAGGAAGGCAGTATCGTGAATTCGCTGAGCACCTGACAAAATCTCTTCTCCTCTCATAAAGAAATCGTAGGAGTTGGAGTAGTTGCTGTCAAAGGGGTCAGGCATTGTGTAAAATGGTCTAACAGCCAAGGGGAACTTGTCCAACACATAGAAATCAGTGTCGTACTTCTCTCTAACAAGCTTGCCAAGGAATTTCTCATTTTCAGTGGAAAGATCGTCATAGGGGTCCATTTCGACACCTGCTTCCTTCAGCATGGCAACACCTTCACTAAAGTTGATTCGCACCATCTTGCCATCCTTGGGAAGCTTGAACTCCTCACAAGGATACTGAGCTCGAACAACTTCGATTTCCTTAGCATATCTCTTCTTGAGCTCAGAGAAAATGAATACAAACAGTTCGCATAAAACATCCAATACTTCGTGGTAATGCTCCTCAAAGGCCATTTCCAGATCCAGGCCAGTGAATTCAGTCATATGTCGATGAGTGTTTGAATCTTCGGCTCTGAAAACGGGACCAACTTCAAAAACTCGTTCAAAGTCTGCAGAAATCAGCATCTGCTTGTAGAACTGAGGAGATTGGGCGAGATATGCCTTTCTTTTGAAATAGGTGACTTCGAAAACATTGGCACCACCTTCAGTGGGAGAACCAAGCAGCTTAGGGGTATGGATTTCAGTGAATCGCTTATTAGTCAAGAATTCCCGGAACAAAGCACAGACACCAGCCTGGATTTTGAAGATAGCTTGATTTGTGGTGGTTCGCAGATCAATTACTCGGTTGTTGAGTCGAGTGTCAAGATTGACAACAGGAGCACCGAGCTTCTCAGCTTCAGCTTCAGATCTGGAAGCATCTTCAATGAGAATAGGCATTTGCTCAGGGCTTTCAGAGATGATGAAAAGCTGCTCGATCTTGATCTCAGCATCCTTGACGGTAGCAGAAGCAACGAGTTCAGGTGATGCAGTGACTATACCATGAACAACGACAATGGACTCAAGATTCAAAGATCCAGCCCACTTGACAAACTGCTTGCTGATTCGATCCTGTTCAGATACTTGGAGAACACCTTGGATCAAAGAATCCTGTTGTCGGAATACAATGAAGCACATTTTATTGCCCTGTAATCGCGTATTGTGGATTCTAGCCCGGAAAACAACTCTCTTGTCAGCATCGCCAGCACTCAAAGTAGAGAATTGGATTCGCTTTTCATTTCCAGGAAGCTCTGCAGATTGATTCATTTCCTTCTTTCCATAGAATCCCACGCTCCAGTCAACATCATTGGCCTCTCTAGCAGCCTGTTCCTTAGCCAATCGCTCAGCAATTTGTCGCTTCTTCTCCTCCTTAGCTTTTTCCTTAGCAAGTTTCTTGAGGGCGTTTTTAGTCAAAGGTTGGCCATCAGGTCTATCAACTGGTTAGTACAGCGAATAATAAATAATCTATGAAAATATATATTTCCATGAGACTCACCCCAAAATAACCTCCTCCTTGGGTTTTTCATCCTTGACAGAAAGGTTCTCGACCTTGTTGGTGGTTTCTTCGATTTTATCAGACATGACTAGATGGTGATGTTACGATACAAAGTTTCTAATCGGCTCAGTTTGGGATGAAAATCTGAGTCAAAATACAAAGTTTGGATGACCCATAGACCTGAAGTTGAGTCATAGTAATTATATCTACCCCGGTATGAAAAATGAATGCTATAAGTATATTCACACTACAGATAGTGGATTTTATTCCAAAGAGGTTTCTTTAGCCTTCTCTTTCTGAGCTTTCAAAGCGAGGCCTTCACGTCTCTTGCGAAGTCTTCGCTCATCCTTGGTCTCAGGCACGGCTGAAGCTGGCCCTGGCTCAGCTGCGACAACGGCAGCCATGAGCTTGGCCATTTTGCTGGAATTTTTCTTAAACATTTCTGATGAGAGAGGAATCAGAACTTTCTCGATATAATCATCAGACACTAAAGGTACAATGCTGTGGGTGGTGGTGTCGAGTCGTGCAATGGGCATTTCGATTCTCATGGAGGTCCTGATAGCAACTACAAAATTGGAGCCTATACCTGACTCACGGAACCCAGTGTTCATGGCAGCTGTGAATAGACGGGAAGCCGATGCAAAGTCCCGGGTTTTGACATGTAGAATCTCAGGTTAGTAAAGAATGTGGTAGGTCTTTGTATAGTATACTCACCATAGGCTCGAATTTGTACAAAAGAAATCTCGTATTATCAGTGATCTCAGAACCTGTCGTTTCAAAATGCGATTCATTTTCAGATTCTTTATTTGGATTGTTTTCTCCTTCATTTCCACTTCCATCCATGTAAGACGCCCCTGCGTTGAATGTCTCTTGTATAGCCTGTCTACTATGAGCATCATCAGCTGCTCGATACCGTTTGATCTCAGTCCACCAAGGTCCCCAAACAGCCTTCTCTTCATGGCTTATGAAAAGCCATTTACCTCCTAGGCCTTTCCCTCCAGCTTTGCCCCCCTTTTCCCCTTCAAGAAAAACCGAGACCCGTCCACTACATGAGCTCAAAGTCACATAGTCTGGGAGCTGGTTGATTTGGGTCAACAACGGAATAATATCAACATCGATAGTACCTTTGGGCGAAAGATCCAGATTCTCAGCAGAGTTGGTGGTGATTTCCTCCAGGATACTCTGTTTCTTTTGGTCAAATGCGTCCAGCATTTCAGTTGAGATCAATGTCTTTTGTCGATATCAGGAGATGAACCGAGCCTGGGCCTAGAGCTTCCTACCACCCAACCACACAGTATGGACTTTGCGGCAGTATCAACGGCAGAGCCGCCTAGAGATAGCCGGCCTCTCATTATGCTGATGGGCTTGAGAAGGTGAGTGATGGAAAGGAATTAGTACGTATTCATTTACTAATTTTCAAAGGAGTGGAAAGTCTTCGATTAGAAGCGTTGTATTCCACAGTATGCAGCCGTTGGAGACACTGTATATCGAAAGCACACCGAAACCAGTCTATGAAAAGATTGAGTAAGTTTCCAACATGATGGGCTGATGGAATGCTTGAAAAGCTAATTCTAGTTCTGTTTTCTCTTTTGGTATCCAGGAAATGCCGGGCCAATTGGACATGTTTGAGCCTACCTATGATACCTCATACATCTTCTCCAATGTCAGGTCACTAGTTTATGTGATCGATTCGCAAGATGAATACATGTACGCACTTCAGAATCTACAGAATATCATTGAATATGCATACAAGGTGAATTCTGCCATCAATTTCGAGGTGCTTATTCATAAAGTCGATGGTCTGTCTGAAGACTTTCGACTCGACACTCAAAGGGATATCATGCAGCGGGTCATTGAAGAACTAGCTGACTCGAATCTTGAAGATGTCAATATTTCATTCTACATGACGTCGATTTTCGACCACTCTGTCTATGAAGCTTTTTCTCGTATAGTCCAAAAATTGGTACCTGAATTGCCTACTCTGGAAAATATGTTGAATATTCTCTGTCAACACAGCGGGATAGAAAAGGCGTTTTTATTTGACGTTGACTCCAAACTTTATCTTGCAACTGACAGCTCTTCTGTCGATGTTGAGACTTATCAGGTCTGCAGTGATTTCATCGATGTTACCATTGATCTTGATAACCTCTATGTTGATTCCAGCGAAGACGCTTCTAAGCAAGAATCGGAAGCGGTCAAACAGCCATTAAAAGGTGTAGCTAAGCTGCAGGCTGGACTCGTCATATATTTATCTCAAATGATCAACCGACTGGCATTGGTAGCTCTTGTCAGGGGAGATGGTGTACAACAGATGGCCTTAATTGATTATAACATTGACATGTTCCGCCAGGGATTGAAGCGGATTCTCGGGTGAAAAAGTTTGGGCTTGAGGGGTTTTATGGTGAGCACAGTGGAGTTTCACGATGAGTCCAGGGAAGCATGGTGATTCTCGGATGATATTCACTTATTAAATTGATTTTCAGAGATGTAAACCTCTCATGGTGATTCACACGTTGAGTTCATTTCCTAGGATTATAATCTGATGAAGTTCCGTCTACTATGGTGATTCTGAGGTGGATTTCATCATGATTCTTTGAAAAATCGCATCTCATGATGGTTTGATGAAGCTCACCTCATATGATAATCATCTGATAACGTTCATAAGTCTTCACATAAAAACACCTACTATAACCATAGCCAGAAGAGCTCATCTCCTATAATTTTTCTCGGATGAAGTTCATTTACTACATAATTAATATTATTATAAGCATTATGATAGTGCTCCAGGAGAAAAGCCGGGAGTCAGAGAAAAAAAGCTTGACAAGCAAAACTCCAGAATATGAGCCAGCGTATTTGATCCTTGTGTTTATTTGATTGTATTGGTCGATTGTTTGCTTGGTAATTTAGTTAACTCGATTTACTTGGTTCGAGCCTTGGAAGCACCCTTGGCATCGACTTCAACACGCTTGTTACTCTTGACAGCATCCTGTCCAACCAAGTAGGTGATGTCATCCCAAGGATGTCGATAAAGACCGCTCTTCAATCGCTTCTGATCCAAGTGATGAGCAATGAGACCGATAGATCGTCCGAGAACGAACAAACCGTTGAGAACACCGTTCTGGAGATACTCGTCGACTTCATCAGAAGTGAAGGCTCCGCATCCTCTCATCAGGTCGATGAAAGCAACGGCGACTACACCGTCAACGTTGAGAATGAGGTTGTCCTTCTTGGAGGTTGTGACCTCTTCAACTGCAAGTGCATAGTCGGTCATAGGGTGAGATGGGAAGTTCTTTGTAACATAATCCTTGACCAATTCTACTCGCAAGTCAGGGTTGTTTCTGCTCTTAATTCGATGTCCGATACCGGGAATCAACTTGTTTTGCTTTCTCATGCTGTCAACAAACTGACGAGGAGACAACCCAGTGTCAAAGGCTCGGGAAAATTCGTTGGCAGCTCCGTCCAAAGCACCACCAAACCGGGGTCCAATGGTCAAAAGACCACTAACCAACGAGGAAATAAGATCTTTGCCTGCTCGGGTAGTGATGATAGTATTCATAGCACCAGATACGGCTGGTCCGTGATCGGCTGTCAACATGAGCACCATTTCAAAGAACTTGGAAGCATAAGTGGGGAGTCTTCGTCGGAACCAAAGCAAAGACATGACACCACCGACACCGATTTCGTCTTTGAAAACCTCAGAAATAGGGATACCTGCGTAAAGCAACTCCTGACCACGATCGTCGGAAATGGTAGAAATAAAAGCAGCAGGCTTTCGAATGAGACCAAGCTCCTGAGCCCATGAGTAATCGATTGGAATCTTGGGGATCTCAGGCTCCGCTTCAGGTACAATAACACCCTTCTTGACGAGAGTTTGATAAACTTCAGACAAAGTTTCAGGGAAATCCTCAAAAGTTTCGGGGACATGGAAGCCAGCGGCCTTCATAGCAGCATTCTTGGCCTTGGCAGTCTCGAGATCAGAGTTGGCCATAGATCCAGCATGACCAAACTGAACCTCGGTTTTGAACATAGAAGCACAGGTACCAATGGCCCAAGCAACAATGGGCTTGGTGATCTTTCCAGCCTTGACGGCCTCGATGACTCGATATTCTTCAACACCACCGACTTCACCGAGCAATACAATGATCTTACACTTAGGGTCGGCCTGATATCGCAGAATGTGATCAATAAAAGTGGTACCGGGATATCGATCACCTCCAATAGCAACACCCTCATACACACCGTTGGTAGAGTGAGCAATAATGTTGTTAAGTTCGTTGGACATACCACCAGACTTGGAAACATAGGCAACTGAACCAGGTCGGTACAACTTTGAGGCAACAATGTTGTCCATCATACCACCAGTGTTACCAATTTTGAAGCATCCAGGCTTGATACCTCCAACAGTGGCGGGGCCAATGATGGTGACACCCTTCTCCTGGGCCTTGTAGAGAATTTCTCGGGCTCGTCGCTCAGGGACACCTTCAGCAATGATAGCAATGGTTCGGAACTGAGGATATTCGAGCAATTCCATGGTAGAAGAATAAGCCGATCGAGAAGAAGCAAAATTGACAACGACATCAACATCAGGGTGTTTAGCCACGGCTTTTTCGACTTGCTGGTAAACAGGCAACAAGGTCTCCTGAGTACCCCAGTACATCTTGGTGACAAATTGACCGCCGAAAGGGTAGATGACACCAGCTACAGAGGGAGTATCTCGCTTGCAGATGAAATCGAAGTCAAGCATTCCCTGACATGCACGGGGTTGCATGCCACTGATCAGTTAGCCGATGCTGATTGTATTTCCTCTTGGCTGGGCCCTCTGGCTGGACCTTACAGAACAACCGACGCCAAAGAAAACACAGGAAGTGTATTTTCTAGACCATTTATGAGCAAAGTTGCTTAGCCATTCTTTTTTCTTACTTACTAGACGAAAGCTCGCGTCTTGTTGGTGAATAATTCGTAGCTGTTGGCTGACATAGTTAATGGGATGATGTTGAATTTCATCTTTTGGGCCCCTCCTATATATTTATTCGCTAGGTGGGGTTGGTTGGGTGGAGCCCCAATAAAGCACACCAGGAGTCATTGGGGGCTCGGCGAGATGAGGGAGGGCGGAGCTTGGGAAAAGCGGTTGGTGAAATTTAAGATAGGCTAATAGGAAATAATCTTGCAGTTCTAAATAAATACAGTAGTAGGCTATAAAGCTTTTTTCTGGACTTTGAATTGGTCAATGGCCGAGTCTCGGCCCTGTTTTCGGGCGCATTCAATAGCTACCAGACGTGCAAAGTCACGATTATCCCAATAACCTGAATGTGCAGTGATCATACTGACATACTGGTTTTCAAGAGTTCCGGTAAGTGGAATAACCCAGTCTATCTGGCCGTTGTCGTTGAGCATGTACATACGATCCTCTCCTGCTGTCTCTCGTTTGAAGTCGTGATCCTGTAGCTCGACCACATCTCCAAGATCCACGTTAGGAATATCTTCTTCTTCTACTCCAGAATATGCAAAAGAGTGTGAATCTGCTGTTGAGGTTGTCGCTGCAGGGCTGTGTTGCTCTACAGCATGAATGACCTCTGCTGCAATCTCCTCTGCTGCCTTATTCTCCACTGTCAGTTGCCGGTTGAAAGATGGCAGCTTGGCTACCACACTGTCGAAAAAACTCGTACTAGAAGCTGTTGCCTTCTCAGGATCAGGAAATGCTTTCTCATTTGGAAGGTTGGCTGTCTCCCAGATGTGAGTTGCAAGATGTACATCGACTGTCGGATTCAACAGGTAGGCAATTGGATCAGAATGATGAAGAACATTGTAGATATTATCCACTGCCAAGCAGCCGTAAGAATATGTCTTTTTGTCTGCTTGTTTATCTAGCAGCTCTCGAGGATATAGCTGGTTTCCTTCCATCAATAGGAAAAAGCCTGCCGGCGATCCTACAAAAAATGAGTTTCTAGTATTGAAATCAAACTTAGACTCAATAGAAACCATTGCGGACTCTCGTGTCATACTTGGCGCAAGACGAGGCGTTGATGTCTCATATACATCTGTGGGTTGGTTTGACAGAATATCTGTGCAGATCAGACTGCCGAGACTATGGCCGATTACGTTGACACCTCCATCAAAATCTGGGTTGTTTCTCATAAAAAGCTGATAGACTCTATTGGCCTCCTTGGCTGCAGCCTCCACCAGATAAGGTTTATACCTGGACATGTAGTAGGGAATATCCAGCATCACGTCCGAAATCAGATTTCGAATTGCCGGAATGCTCTTCATTGTTATGTCCGCCAGGCTAAACCTCCTATCAGCATCACCTCCCGAGTCGTTTTTGGACCTTTTGAGTTCCTCAAAATCTACAGTTCGTCTCCAGTTGATTGGAAGAACCATGACGCTTCCGGGCTCGTGGTCATCCACATATTGCTTGACGCCCGCTTGATCCAGCTGCTCATTCACCAAAATTCGAAAGCTGTTTATAGCAAAAGTGAAATTGAAACTTTCCATACGCTCACTAAGTTTCTGGCCTATACCATGAAAAACGAGAACCAATTCTTTGATTGGAACGGGCTCAAAATCTGGATCGTCAGTGGGCCTCACTCTGCTGAATCCTTTCACTTTCTTGTATTCGCTCCATTCAAAATGACGCTGCAATTTGAATACCACACCACCTGGAGACTTGCCATTCAAAAGAGCATGTATCAATTGAGCTGTGGTAGGCGCCCCTGTAATATATGGGATATTAATTGTGGGCAGGCTGAACAAATAAGCCACAGGATGTCTCATATACGGAGAAACTGGACCATGTTCAGTTCTTCCAGGGCTCTTCTCAGTATCAGATTGGGGGCTCTTCAGGTCCATACTTCTTTTGGAAGTCGGAGTACGAGGAGTCTCTGGAGTTTTCTCGCCTGGTGGCTTCTCAATGACCCTTTCTAACTTATTTAGCAGCTCCTTCGACTGCACTTCAGCCAAAAGTGCACTCACAGCATCAGCGGAATCCTCTAATTTCTCCTGGCTCAGACAAGGGGCGAATACAAGGAAATATTTGACTTCCTTCTCACCTTCTTGCAGAGTAATTGGCAAGCGGAATTTGTCAATGGCCTCGGGAACATCTAGCGCCGAGGCTAGCTCCGATATATAACTTGCACTCCAAGGCTTGATCTGGTTCCAGGCATTGGTCACCAATCCCTCTAGCTCGGAGGAAACCGGCGTCAAAGTAGAAGAATAAAACCATTCGGCACGATGAATATTAGGAGTTGTTCCAACGGGTGCCCAGTAGGTCGGGCGCAACGTCTTGGTGTCTAGAGATGCTTGGAATAGTCTGTTAAGTCCCACCAGAACTGGTCTTTTTGAATCGTGATCTTTCTGGTACTCCTCCTCAATATGCTTATTATCACTAGGGTTGAATGCATACCAGTGAGTATTTGGTGAAACCGACCCGACATAAGCAGAGGTGACCGTGAACTTGGGTTTATTACGCAGATCCGCCTCGGAACTCTGTGTTTTCTCATCATCTGCAGCATTTTTATCCTCATTAATTGCTTTGGCTGTGGAGCCTCGAGTACCAGCCGCTACCGCTGCCATGGCAGTTGCCTCTTCGGGGAAAGTTAGCAAGCCGGTGGCTGAAACGCTCACTGCAGGCATTGGAAGGGGTGCATTTGGGTCATCTAGCTGTGCATCTGAATCATGAAAAAACCAGGGGACTGCTCTAGGCGGTGAATCTGTTTCTTCTTGAGCCGACATGCTAGTTGCAGACACAAAGGAATCTTTCGCAGCAGCATGGGCATACTTGTGAAGCGAGCAACTTGATATTGGCCAGCCGTGCAATGAAATTAGAGCAACCTTAGTAAGAAGCGCAAGATGCTTTGATTTAATTTTTTTGTATATCTATTTTTGAATTTATTCGATGTCTACTATTCCGAACCCATCATGGGCTGATTGGAATCTATCATATATCATCAATGATCTGATTTATTAGGCTGACTATTTTGAATATTCGATAATCCGTTTTGGGCAACTTTGCAGCCGTGCCATGTGTCAAGTCTCTTAGTAAAAAAACTTATTTCACCTCTGATTGATCAATCGCATTCTCAATATTTTACGACAAAAACTATCGTTTTTGTTGATGTCTGTGGCTAAAAAATCTAGAACAATGCCCAAGATCGGAACCCATAACGGCACCTTTCACGCCGACGAGTCTTTGGCTGTGTATATGCTCAAGCTCCTTCCTCGATTCAAGGATGCTGCAGTCGTTCGAAGCCGTGATCCGGAAATACTCGAGACCTGTGACATTATAGTGGATGTTTCTGGTAAATACGAGGAACCCAAATATTTTGATCATCATCAAAGAGGTTTTGATGAGGTATTTTCTGACAAGTTTCATACCAAATTGTCGTCAGCTGGCTTAGTCTACAAGCATTTTGGCAAAGATGTTTTGAAAGAGCTGCTCAAGGATGATGAGGAAAATGTGGCAGGAAATGAAGAAAGTCTTGATAATCTTCATCAGAAAATTTACTCTGTTTTTATTGAAGCTTTGGATGCCAATGACAATGGTATTTCTGCCTACCCTGATGAGATCGAGGCCAAGTTCAAATCTAACAACATCACATTGCCAGGAATGGTCTCAGCTTTGAATCCTACTTGGAGAGATTCAACTTCAGATGAAGTGATGGATAAGCAGTTCGCCAAAGCTTCTGATTTGATGGGTAAGGCTTTCGAGAATGTTGTTAACTCATATGGACGAGGCTGGTACCCTGCAAAGAAGCATGTCTTGTCTGCTTTCAACGATCGAACTAAATATGATGACAAGGGAAGAATTGTAGTTTTTGAGACCTATGTTCCTTGGAAAGAGCATTTGTATGCTGTGGAAAAGGAGTCGAACTGTGAGGGCTCGGTTCTTTACGTTCTCTACAGCGACTCGGGCAATAACTGGAGAGTTCAGGCTGTCTCTGAGACTTCTAGCAGTTTTGTTTCTCGAAAGCCTCTGCCCGAGGCCTGGAGGGGTGTCAGAGACGAGCAACTCTCTGAACTTAGCGGTATTGACGGGTGCATTTTTGTTCATGCTGCTGGTTTCATCGGTGGAGCCAAAACCTTTGAGGGAGCCTTGGAGATGGCCAAAAAGGCTTTGGATGCCTAGATTATCCAAAATTTGTTATGAATCAAAGATGTTAGTTACAGGTAGCTGGAAATTACAGCTTATCGATAATTGACCGAAATTCCAGGGTTGGTAGCTGTTAAAATATAAAATTTTACTCACGAATGGGAAATGAGCCAGAAGCGTAGCATTCATAAGTGTCATTTGTAATCAAATATACGAGGTTTGAGAGACTTCGGTTGATTCAGAAAAAGGAATGTAGTAATAGCGACATGAAAACTTAGTGACAATCCATTCTTAATTTTCAGATTAGCGCCGGCTAACCATCTCTGTAAAAAGCATTGTTATAATTTGCAGTATCGCAATCGCCCCAGTTGACAATAATTTGCCAGTTATCTTCTTCTCGTTCCAAAATCGGATTGAACTTATCAATTCGCGGTCGTCTTTCGATTGGAGTTCGAGGTAACACGTTGGGGTAAGAGTTTCTCATCTAGAAATTTTTCAAGAATTTGGCATTGACTGTTTTATGATATGCGCTACTGTTACATTGACGATACTTCCATGTTTTCGCTGATTGAACATAATGAGCTGCTAGAAGAGCACTCCAAAGATAAGATGGACCTCGAAAGATAACAAGCTGTATTATTGTCCATAGAACGCCAATCAGTGGCAGATTAGTTCAAGACTTTGATTTGGAAATTTCAGTGAGAAAAAAAATATTTATGAAATTTTAGTAAAAAGATGGTCACTACAACGCAAAGTGACCGTGGACCTTTCATGGCATTACTGCCAAAAGTACGAACCCCATTATATGGCCTGTCAAATATCCTCATCGCAGGAAATCGTCTATTATCTATGTAGCCTTGATTCTAAAAGACTATGAATAAAGCCGGTGGTCGTGAACTATGAAACAAGCCTAATACCCAAAAACACAAAATGAAAATGCTAAACAAGAGCCTATGCAACATAAGCTGGAGGAGGACAATCTTTCTGGAAATTTGCAGAAAAGAATGTCTTGAAGAACTGTTGTTTTGCTTCTTCGTCGCCGACCTTCTTTTTTTCCGTCTCGTGGTCTGTCGGTAGATTATATGACTCCTTTGAATGCGTCAAAGACTTGGGTTCTACCACCTCTAACCTGAACTTCTGATCAAAGTGAGACTTCTCAGACTTCGGGGAAACATGTGCCTTTTCAGTCTTTTCAGTCTTTTCAGTCTTTTCAGTCTTTTCAGTCTTTTCAATCTTTTCAGTGGGAGCAAATGTCACCTTGTCAGCAATTGGTCGAGACTTAGCTGGAACAGTATCTGATTCTTCGATAATTGGTTTAAGATTTTCCAGGGGTTCGGTTTTACTTGGAGATAGTTGCCTAGAGCCTGTAGCAATTCTCCTGTGAACTAACGGTTCCATGGGTCTAGGATTGAATTGCCTGAGGTCTGAGATTGCAGGCTCAGACAAAGCTCTCGTCAACTGAGGAGCAAAGTTCTTCGACTTGGTGCTGTCTTCAACAATAGAAGGTTCTTGTGTATGAAGATCGTTCTTCTTGCCAAGTTTGATAACCCGCTTTTTTGGTTTGATCTTTCTTGCACCTTTGAGCTGGTAAGCCCGATAAATATCAGCAACATCCGAACTCAGAGTCTCATCAGCCATCATTCCTTTATCAAACACATCCAAGTTGCTTCGATAAACGGCATCTGGAATGGACGGAGTAAAAAGATTCAGCGTTCTCTGAGATGCGCACATGGTCTCTAGTTTCAGCAAATTGCTAAGAGAAAACTCGGGGGATTCAGGATTGATTTCACTGAAAGCAACTGGCTTATTTGATGAAAGTTGAATGTCCGCATTAGATGGACGCTTTGAGGCAGGAGCACTGGTGGCCCCTTCAGGAGTGAATCGTTGACTGAGTCTATGCAGAATGCCAGGCAGTTGGTCTCGGAACAAAGCTCGAATGACGTTTTCTATCTGGACTTGAAGGAAGTTGGATATCATGGGCAAAGTATCGAATGATGAAGAAACTTTGATGCTTTCTAGAGGGTCGTTTCTAAATACCAAGGTCAAGCCTTTAGCTTTGGAAAACACCAAAATCACAATCCCACTGAGTTTGATATCGCTGAGTGATAAATTCAAAGGCATAGGCAGGGAGTTACTGGCAGCGACTATAGTTGGGCATGCAAAAGATGCAGCACCCTGTTCATATAAGCGCATAGGATTGGCCTCTATGGTGGTAGCAAGTGTTATACTGGCGTTCCCGGTGTAGTTGATTTTAAAAATACCCCGGAATTTGTCATCTGCAACGTCTCCTATGTCCAGAATCTCCAACCTTGGTGCTTCATTGCCCAGTACCAAGTCTTTGACAATGATATCGTCAATAATGATAGATGGTTTGGCAGAACTTTTTAGAGCATCTGTCAAAAGCCCTCGTAGTCGAGTCGAAAACGACTCTTCCTTACAAGCGCTCCAGTTAAACTTGAACGACATGTTTTGTGGCGGTTGCCTCTTGGAATAATTAAATGTGGATGTTGCTCACGGCAAGATGGAAAGATAAGAAGAGTTTTTGTTTGCCCCTATTATTCCCGGGTGGGCCCCTTTCGAAGGGCGGGGGAGTGCTAACTACAGCATGGGAACAGTGAGACAAAACAGTAGCTTTTGGGAGTTTAACGGGGGGGGGTGAACGGATCAGGAGATAATGGCGTTGGGAGAGCTGGGGCTGCCGACAACTAGGCGGGCTGAGCGGAAAAGATGCTGCAGAGGTCGGAAAAAAGGGAGGGATGGGGAAAAATGAAAAAGGAGAAGTAAATAGGCAAGAAAACCAGTCAAATTATATCTGTTAATCATGTTCTGAGAAATTGATACAGTGGTCTAAGGTGATAATATGCTCCGTCGGTGGTACGCTCATCTTTGTCAGGGCCGGATATTTTTTCAGCCTTGCCAAATTTTTTTCCAGCATCTTAACCATCAGACATGAGCGACAAGGTCCGATTCTATTTGGAGCAGGTATGTATATTTAGACTGATTTGAACTCTTAGCAAAATACTAATCGTCAGAGTGTTTCAGAGCTCGAAGAGCTGGGGAAAAAGGGCCTGTTTTCTAAGGCTGAACTGGCAGTTATCATGAAAAAGCGGTCCGATTTTGAATATAGAATAAACTCTCGACAGCCAAAAGCCAGTGATTACCTGAGATACGTTCAATATGAGATCAATGTGGATCGGCTTCGAGCCAAGCGCTCAAAGCGCCTTCTAGGATCTTCATCTAGCGGTGGCTTGACTCGATACTCGGGGCAACGAAGAGCTTTTTTCATATTTGATCGAGCCACTAAAAAATTGTCGGGGAATATTGCTTTGTGGTTGCAATATCTTGAGTATGCTAAAAGTCAAAACTCGTCTAATGTTGTTGCTAAAATATTTACAAGCTTGTTACAGTTGCATCCTTTGAAGCCTGATCTCTGGGTCCTGGCTGCCAAATACGAAGCCGAGCAGAATGCCAGCATGGTGACTGCTAGAACCATATTACAAAGGGGTTTGAGATTCAACTCTGAGAGTGATTATTTGTGGCTGGAATACATGAAGCTGGAGCTTATCTATGCATCTAAGATTCTTACTCGTCGAAAGCTTCTAGGTATCGATGAACAGCTCAAAGAAGCCGAGGCCGAGAGCGAGGCCAATGGTGAAAACGGAAATGGAAGCATTGAACTGACTTCCGCTGACTTGGTTGCATCAGCTAAGCTGGATTTGCCAGATGTTAACATGTCGATGTTGGGTTCAGTCGAGACTAATCCCGCCCTGAGAGGTGATATAGCTCTGGCTATTTTTGATAGTGCAATGCCAAAGGTTAAAAAGCAAAGCAAATTTGTGCAGAGTTCAGTTGATCTTTTCTTACAGTTCGGAGATCTCGACAAGTTGCATCTGCTGGATCACGTTGCCAACTATTTGAGAAGCCATGGTGAAGGCTCTACTTTATACATACTGGCCCCATTGCGAGCAGTAGACCATTCAAGCGAAGAACTTCCTGATATGGTCAAGGTGATGATCTCACGATGGAGGTCTAAAGGAAAAGACTCTGATAAGACAGAAATCAAAAATCATGTTGAGAGCATTTTGGAGGAGAGCATTGACGAAAACATTAAAACTGTATTGCGGTCATTTGCAAGAACTTTATAAAAGTTATGAGTGACTATTATGTGTAATAAAATACGTGCATTTCATGGATTTTCTTCAAAATTTCAATTTGCCCTGTTATGGTTTTCATTCCAATTTACTGTAATCCATCTTCTTGCGTCGACCAATGAACCCGAAGAACGCCACTCCAAGTATAGACAAGGTGACTAGCAGAGTCATAAAGCATGCATAAAATATATCTTTGACTCCAGCATTGCTTTGAGGGGTTTTTTGCCAGTAGACGTTGAACTCGAAATTTATGTCATCATCGATGACATATCTTTTACGAGCTTCAGGGTCTCCATTACCAAAACCAACACCAGATTTTAGCTTGAAACTTCCATCGTTGCCATCATTGGCTACTAATAGCAAATTGATACGAGGATCAATTCGAAGGTGACTTTCGTGCAGTTCGGCATTCATAATAAATGGCACCGATACATTGTATGAGGTGGTCTTAACAGCACCATGATCCTCGTCATCATCGAGATCCAGGCCATCTGAGCCCAAGTTCTCCTTTTCCTGCTCATCTTTCGTACCAACGGTAAGTCTACAGCTCCAAGGGACGTCTTCGTGAATATACATCTGGAACAGGTGGAATTGCTCGTCCACCAAGCTGAAAGTACAATTGATCTTCTCATCCTTCATAAACCGCAACTCCAGGGGCTTTCCAGTTTCTCGACATGTAGGGAACCTATTATATATGATGTTATTATTCTCATCGAATTTGTGTTCACCATTATCGATATTCCTGCTGATGTACGACACCTTGACAGGGTCACCGACACTAATAGCAGAGATCTGCTGAAAAAACAAGGCAGAAAATATCAGCCGACAAGCTGTCAATTCCAATTTCATGATCAGTTTAAAAATCCAGTTCGGCTCGCCAATTTGAACGGATTTCCAACCACAATCAACGCTGTAGAGTGTTGCCTAAGTGCAGTCAGCTAATTATATCGACCAAATGCTAGCACGGCTGTGCGGCATACCAAGGCGTACGACGTCAGAGACCCGCCCAGCCACGACGCAAGCAGGTGATTTAATTATAGGGATTTGGTGGATGAAATATCACAAGACAAAACATAATATGTTTAATAATAAATACACGATTAGAATCTTCTACAAGGCGGAGCTGGAAGAGACCAAATCAGGTCGGAATATGTTAAATCCACTTTTGCTGCTGGAAAAATTCATAAATACGGCCCGTCTTGTTAACATCGATTTTGATGAGCTCTCTAGCAGTTTTCTTTTTAAGAATTCCGCCTGTACGAAGCAGTTCCCTGAACAAAGTTTCTTTGATGGCCAGGTACGGCTTGGGCAATATTCGCAGTTGGCTACACAACGTCTGTTCCTCGGGAGACAGCAACTCGACATCGGCAGCATGGCTGATATCCAATGGGTTGACGGTGGGTTTTCTTGCCTTGAGACTGTCTAAGTCCATTTGAATGGCTGATCTCGGTCGATCGCCCATAGGCGGGGTAGCATTAGCGGGAATGCCTGCGGCAATACTATCTGGTGATACAGTATGAGTTCGTGGAGGGACTGCTGCCGGCATGTAATTAGAAGCAAGGCCGTTGAGTCGGTTGAGAGCATTGAGACGGACGGCCTTTTCTCGCTCGTATTTACTAGCCTGTTCGAGAGTTCGAAGTCCAGCACGTCTATACTCTTGCAATTGAGAGATTCGTCGACGGCATTGTAGCTCTGTCAGGATGTTATCTTGGAACATTTCAAAGTCCTTTTCGGTCATTAATCGTGCGAATGGCCGGATTTTGTTGAGTAGATCCCGTTCCTCTTTCGATCTTTTCTTGTCAATAGCAGTCATCTTTCGGTATTCAAGTAGGCCATGACGAATAATTGCCCGTTTTCTCTCCGCTCGGGTGGTCAATCGAGAGTTATAAATCTCTAGTATTGTAGTCTTGAGCTCCACTTCCTGTTCAGCATCATCGGGCTCAAATACCATATCTTTTACTGTGATTTCAGCTTCATTTTCGAGCTCCGTCTCAAACTCCAGACGGCCTGGCATCCAACCTTGGACTTCATGACAACTGGGCACCGATGCAGTAGGCTTGGTTTTGGGCAATAATGCAAGAGCATTGTTCCTTCTATCCTCCAGCCGTTTCCTCTTTCTCTCAGCAAACTCTCCAGGAGTAAAATCAAACTTCTTATTCATCTCCGGAAGCGGATAATCTTTACTTTCCAAGTAAATCTTCTTATAATGAGCATCAACCTCCTCTTTTGATCTTCCTCCAATATGCTCCGAGATATCCTGCCAGTTACCAAGACCATTGGTTTCTGCTCCTTCAATCAGTAGAAGCTCCTCATCAGCTCCCCAGTCTGGATCAAATATGGGATATGCATGTTGCTCGACAATCATGTAGTCATGATAAGGTTGGTGAGCGCCAGTCGAGGCGCCCTGGCTAAAACACTGTACGCATAGGTCATAGTCCTGACATTCTGCACATCTTATACGGACGAGATTTGTACAGTCACAAGAGCATACGTCGCAATGAAATTTGACGCCAGATTCAGCGGCTTTGCGATGAATAACCGTCATAATAAGGGGCGGCCAGCTGCTTCTAAGCCCGAGGGTTTCTGGTGAAATATATGGGTGATCGCATGGGTGAGTGAAGGAAGGTTGGGACGAAAGATCACGTGCTCCGCTCGCTTTCACGCTAGCCAGCTAACCAGCCCGCTGCCTCCGCTGTTTGTCCCAAATACAACCAAACCAGTGTGTAAACCAAAACGCAGTCACAAACTATCCTCCAGTACCAGTCTCAAATATACCCGGGAGAAGGCTACCACTCACAAGTGTCTTTTTTATCACAACTCTTCTTCCCTCTGAATCATCAACAACTTCATTCACCGCACAACAAAATGGGTAGAGTTAGAACCAAGACCGTCAAGCGTGCTTCTAAGCAGATCATCGAGAAGTACTACCCCAAGCTCACCTTGGACTTCGAGACCAACAAGCGACTCTCCGATGAGATTGCCATCATTCCTTCCAAGCGATTGCGAAACAAGATTGCTGGTTACACCACCCATTTAATGAAGCGAATTCAGAAGGGACCCGTTCGAGGTATTTCCTTCAAGCTCCAGGAAGAAGAGCGAGAGCGACGAGACCAGTACGTTCCTGACGTCTCTGCTTTGGACGTTTCTGCCTACGAGAACGGCCTTGAAGTTGATGCTGACACTGAGAACCTCATTGCTTCTCTTGGATTCAACAAGCTCCCTGTTTCTGTTGTCCACGTCGCTCACCATCAGATTCCCGACCGACGATACCGAAAGAAGAACTAAGCGTTGCTTTGGTTCCATTAGGATGTCATAAAATAAAAATAATGTTCATGTTGTCAACGCTGCAGCCATATTACTATCTGTGACGTTAGTGGTTTATGTGTTCTGTGCAGGTCCCTTCTTATTTTCTTTCACAGTTTTGTTGCTTGATGAAATTGTGCCGTAGAATATGCGTAGTAGATTACTGGTACGACCTGCGGTTGTGGCTGAGTTGTAGTGAATTATTGATAAATTGTGAAATTTGTCAATCTATGCATCTAGAGCTGTGCTGAATTGGTCGCATGTCTCCATCGAGTTGATTTAAGTCTCTTGGTTTCGTCAATTCGACATTTCTACCGCTGGTTTGTCTAAATTTTTTCGATTCGCCCACTCAACTCAGCATCGTCTTGCAGTTCCTGCTATCGTCAATTCAATCTAGTTGTAATTCGGACGATTGGCTCTATATGGCTCAGATTCGTGATAATTGGCATCCATTTGCTCTTTTTGATAATTTATTTTTCACTCTCTAAATTTAACAACTATTTCCTTTTCTCTTTTTACCATTTACTTCTCATCTTTTCGTTATCTGATGTTCTCATCCATGCTATCAGTCTTCTCGTCTGCTCGTAATTGAATCTCCGCATTCGTCGGTGCAATTTTCACTATGATTGGCGGTCTGGTCTTAGCCCGATGTAATAACCGCATTATACCAACTAGATACTGCACTAGTGTATATTTTTGTTTTATAATTTATCGATTTGATTTCAATGTATTTTATCCTATTTCAAAAATTATTGTTCCGTGTATTTATTTTGTCTCGGGTTTCATCTACTAAACTCCAGTACACACAATAATTATACCTCCTAATTAACAAGTACACACAACAAACTAAACCAACAGATACAACCATTTTCCAACAAGCTTAGGACAATAACAATTTCATAGAAATTAAGTAGAGATTGAATTTTGAGTGATTAGCTTTACTTACAGAGGTTATAAATAATTAATGAAAATTTGACAGAGTTCAGGATAATTACTTGGATTCAGTAGCGGTGTCATCGCTCTCCTTGATGGAAGAAGAAGAATCCTTTTCCTTGGCAACTTCTTTAGCAGCTCCAGGCTTCTTAATTTGCAATCTCTTGTTGGTGAAGAGAAGAGTAAAACACCAGCCAGCCAAGAAAAGACCTAGACTGAAATACATAACACCTCGGAATCCTTTGACAAAAGCGTCCAATGCAGCGATTCTCAATGATTCGGGGAGCTTTCCTAGGAGTTCAGGCTCATTGATGAGAGCGTTAATATCCTGATCTTGGAATGCAGAGAGCTTTTGTAATTCCTGCTTGAATACAACAGACTGAATGGTCTGGCCAAGAGTACCGCCAACGACACCACCAGTAGATCGGAAGAATGCCATTAAAGATGTGGCCATCATAACTGAACCGGGAACATTAACAGGAGCAGCAAGCTGGCAATTGATAGTCATAGATTGCATAGTACAACCAATGCCAACGCCGACCAAAATCTGGTACCCAATATGCTTAGAAGTAGGGGTATCGACATCATACAAGGTGAGTAAACCAACACCAATAGAGGCTACAGAGAAACCAGTGATTGCAACAGGTTTGGTGAAACCGGTCTTCGAGATGAATATACCAGCGGATATAGACAAAAGAACAACAGGAATAATGAGGGGAAGAAGATCCAAACCAGAATGCAAAGCATCAGCATTCTTGACCACCTGGAAGTAGGTAGCAAGATAAAGAACCAACGCCATAAAAGCTCCGAACATACAGAAGAAAGCGCAGCACACAAGGATTACTCGCGGGGCTACCATAATAGCAGTAGGAAAGAGCTGGTTTTTTGAAAGAGTGAAATTGTATGCAAAAAATGCGAGAACAACCACACCACCGACAACGAAGAATGAAATGACAATAGCCGAGTCCCATGAATCAGTTTGAGAACCAGCCAAAGTCAGTCCCAAAAGCAAGAGGACCATTCCTGTAGCAAGCATGACGGTACCAAGGTAATCAACCATCTTCAACTTCTGTCTGATGCTTCCCTTGGGAGGGGGAGGATTAAACATGAAGAAGAAGAACACAGCAGAAACACCACCGATAGGCAAGTTAATGTAGAAACACCATCTCCAAGTGACATGAGTGGTGAAAAGACCTCCAATAATGGGTCCCAAGACAGAGGCGATACCAAATGAAGCTCCAACGCATCCTTGAGCGATACCTCTTTTTTCAATAGAAACGATTTCAGTAAGAATCATGAAAACAAGCACCTGAACTCCACCACCACCAACACCGGCTAGTACTCGACCACCGATGAGCATATTCATAGAATTTGCAAGAGCGCAAACCAAAGAGCCCACTTCGAAGAGAAAAATTGCGGCTAACATAGTGATCTTTCTTCCAAAAATAATAGAAAATTTACCCCAATTCATGGCCAAAACTGCTGTTGGCAACAAAAATCCAGAAGAAACCCAGTTGACTTTTCCAAAGTCATTGAATTGATTACCGACAGTAGACAGTAATGTGGCAATGATAGTCTGGTCTAAAGCCACCAAAAACATACACAATAGTAACGAAATTGTACAAAGAATGAGCTTAGTTCCATGCAAGAGCTGGTCTTCTGCACGGGTTCCATCACCAGCGTCATTTTGACCAGCAATTACAGGGGCAACAGGCCCCTTCTCAATGGTAGAAACATTGTCTTCGTCATTTTGGGATATAGCTTCCCTGCTAGATATTGAGGCTAATGGTGAGGTATGCGACTGATCCTTAGATACCATTTTCAATAGCGGTGTATAAAACGTCGATTGAAAACGCCTGAAAAACAAGCCGATATTTATAAATCTTCAACTTTTCCAGGGTGAGTCAGGTATTTCAAGAGAAAATGCGTGGAATTGCTTGAATCCGTGCCCCGTGCGGATTTAAATTTTTTTCGGAAATAGGGATACATGCGGCGTTGCACGTTGCAGACTGATAAAAAAATTTGGCTTTTGAACAGCCTCGCAGCAGTTTTATCTGATGATATGAGGAGCTTTTGAGTTGAATAGATCAGACAAGGGTTTGAGGGTCTAACAAGTGATCAGACAAGAATAAAGGCAAAGTCAACTTGAAGAAGTACTGTGCGGTAAATGTGGACCCCTCAACTAGAGCTGGTTTTAGTTAGTTGCTTTAGTACCACTGGAGAGTCCGTTCCATCGAAAATACTCGCATGTGTCTGTTTCAAAGCAGATTGGGTGGTAGTGGCAAATCCCCTTTGATTGATTGTCCATTTGCATTACCTACCTGTGGCCGTTAACTCCATGGAGCCGGCATGCTTCGAGCTATATTGTTCTCGATGAGCGATGCTATTGTTACCTAAAAGGATAGCTCCACGGAGTTATGATCCACGGCTGTAGGAGGGGCGGACTAGAAAAAAAACTTAAGTTGCCATGTTATTCTCAGTGGCTACATAAGTCCGTCTTATTTCCGCTGGGATTGGTAAGCATGGTAATGGAAGCCTCCCACCGGATGAATTCCGAATTGATATATCTAATTTGGTACAGAAGCACTTCATAAAACAGCTTTGGCTAAACTCCCAAGTTATCTGGTAATTTTTTCGCAGAACATTTGTCGGTGGCTACGTACCGTCTATTTAGCATTGATGTTGTAGCCTTAAATGGCTGTTCGGCTCCCGACAAGACCCAATCCGACAAAACACCCTCAAAACTTCGGCTTCTCCGATCAAAGGTGCCAAAATTATTGTTAGGCACTCGGGGTTTTGTCTTCTGATGGTCTGGAAGCTTTGAAGATGGAGCAACAGGGAAAAGATATAAGTGTTGAATCTAAGACTGATCACCCTGCTTTGGATCAGGTCGTACAGTTGACGGGCCCGTCTGCTGATAACGACGACGGGGCTTCTGCTGTTGCACCGTTGGACCTTGAAGGATCGGCCCCAGTTTCGAATATATTGACCACCAACACTACTGATTCAAATGACTACGAAAAGCGCCCAAAAATTTTCAAGAATCTGACACATGAGATAGTCACGGTCGCTGTCTTGGCCATGGCCCCTGCTCTCACTAGCTTGAATAATGGTGGTCTGCTCATAGCCTTGCCGAAAATCGGTAATGAATTCCATGTAACCGGTGGAACTCTAGGATGGACTTTATCGGCCACTTCTTTGGCAACTGGTGCAGTTCTTCTTTTTATGGGCCAGTTGGCTGATACAATTGGACGTCGTCGTCTTCTGCTGGCCAGTTATATTTGGTTTACATTCATGTCTCTTGGCGGTGGGCTTGTAAAAAATCCTACTGGATTTTTCATACTCAGGGCCATGCAAGGTATTTCGGGAGCTTCAGCTGTTCCTTCAGCTGTAGGTATCATTGGGGCTGGATACATGCCTGGAAAACGGAAAAATCGAGCTATGGCTACCTTTTCTGCGGGGGCTCCCATAGGTTTTGTCACTGGTGTAATAGTAGGAGGTATATGCAGCGAGATTCTCAATTGGCACTCAATTTTATACTTCTACTCGATTCTTTACGGCATTACTTCAATAATTGGTTTTGTGGTGATTCCAAAAGATGCTCCAATTCCCAAGGAGGAGTTTATGCGGAAGCTCAAATCTATGGACTATGGAGGCATTGTTCTGGCAATTAGCGGTTTAACGCTTTTTATTTTCTCCCTATCCCAGTGGAATAATGCTATAGGCGGATGGGATAATACCTATATTATTTGCTGCCTTGTAATTGGTGTTGTATTGATGGTTTTGTTTGTTCTTTACGAGATCTACATACCGGCAAGACCCATAATGCCAATGTATCTATGGAAGAATGTTCAGTTCTGCCTGACCATGATGGTCGGTGCTTGCGGATGGATGCTCTATGTCGGTGTACTAGCTTATTATGCTACCTTGTATTTCCAGGATTTGCGTCATGCTTCAGCCATTCTGACCACTGCTTATTATGTACCGCAAGCTATCATGGGCATTCTGATCAACGTGTTTGCGGCACTTGTCCTGCACAAAATTCCCGGGAAAATTCTTCTGATGGTCGCTATGACCGGATTCTTCACCTCCTCTTTATTATGGAGCTTTGTTGATCTCCACACTTCTTACTGGGCTCTGCCGTTCCCAGCATTCTTAATGATTGTGGTGGGCTTGGATCTTGCTTACAACATATGTAACATGCATATCTTGTCTCAAGTCGGCAAAAATATGCAATCTACTGCAGCCGGAATATTCAATACTGTTCTCCAAATATCCTCGGCCATTGGTCTTTCTATATCCACAGGAATCGTCGCTGCTAAAGTCCCTGACAATGCCACACCGCACCAAACCATGATGGGCTATCGAGCAGCTTATCAATTTGCACTAGGCATCGCCTCCCTAGGGCTGCTGCTAAGCTTCTTTGTACGAATTGGCGTGCAAGGAGGAAAAAACCAGAAGAAGGAGGCAGCAGAAAAAGCTGCTAGAGGAGAGGATTGAAGTTTCAGAACATTTGAAAAATGCATGATAGACAGCTACAATTGTTAGGTGATCTATCCGAATAGACAGTTATGAGAAAAAATTTAATCAATGCAAAAGGTACTTGTTTCAAAGCAAAGGTATCACCACTTGCCACTGCTTGCTAATTTACTATCGTTGTTGACATAGGTCCATCCACCAAATTGTTCCTGAACACTTTCACTCAAATAATAATCCTTGTCGACAACACTATCTGCAGGTTCTTCAGAGGTGAATTCTTGGTCAAAGTTACTGGTGTCGATAGCCGATTCAACGCTGGGCTTGAAGGGAGCTGCATATTTCTTGTTCATCAATCGCTTCCAATCAATCTGGGCAAAAAATGGATGAGCCTTGATTTCCGCAGCTCCGTTAACTCCCAATCGTTTAGCAGGGTCGCGCTCAAGAAGCCCGGTCAGTAAGGATCGAGCCTCTCTATCCATGTCATCAGGGAAACGCAGCGGTTCATGCATAATCTTTCTGTACATTTCATTGGTGTTCTGATCATAGAACGGAGGTAAACCGGTGAGCATTTCGTAAAACAAAACACCCAGAGTCCACCAATCAACCACTTTTGTATATCCCTTTCCGAGTAAAAGTTCTGGTGCCAGGTACTCAGGGGTTCCACAGAAAGTGTTAGTTTTGTCCTGGCTGTCCATGTTGAGCTTACAAAGACCAAAATCACAAAGAGCAATATGACCAGTATAATCAAGCAAAATATTCTCAGGCTTGAGATCACGATAAATGACGTTGAACTGGTGCAGACACTCTAGTGCGCACAAGAGCTCGGCAGTATAGAACCGAGCGCGATTCAAATCGAAGCGCCCTTCTCTCTGGAGATGGTGAAACAACTCTCCACCATTGATAAATGCTAGAACCAGATAAAGCTTTTCCGGACTTTGAAATGAAAACTTCAAAGGAACAATAAATGGATTATCAATTTGGGCCAATACGGTCCTTTCTGCAAGTGTATGATTGACTTCAGATCTGGATACAATATGAGCCTTTCGAATAGTCTTCAGGGCGTAAATTCTCTGGGTGTCGATTTTACGCACCTGCATGACCTTACCAAAAGAGCCCTTTCCAACCACTTTGAGAAGATCGAAATCTTCAATGGTCAAATGCTTTGCGGTTTTGTTAGCTTTGAATACAGTATTCATCGCCAAAGAACCTGTTCCAGATGAAAGATTCTTGACACCATCAAAGCTTTTAGAAGTCATATTGGACTCTATTTTGCAGGAGCCAAGAAAAACTTCCTGGTATCTCTTCTTCGGAGGAAGTATAGAATCCTCTTTATTCTTGTCATCACCAGACGATGATTGGGTTTTGCTGTTATGCTGGTTTTGCGATCCATTTGCGGGAATGCCGGGAGGAGTAAAGGACGATACCCCGGAATTGGAGCCGTCCTGAACGATGGGGACCTTTGCAAACACCTGAACAGAAAGAGTCTCCGCTCTAGAAACGTCGAAATTCGACGTGGTGTCAAATATCGGAGAGTCTAAAGTGCCGCCTGTAGCATCGACAATGACCTGGGTTTTATCAAACTCCAGGACTAGGTAAATAGGAGGTCTTCGCTTCCCGGCACCACCAACGGGCCGCGGATGCTTATCGGCATCGAGAGAGCCAATGCGACGGTCGGCCACCGAAGAGGTGACAGAAGAACGTTGATATTTTCCAGAGAAAGACGATTTCCCAATATCTAGAAAAGCCTGGGGCCAAGAATAGCCAGCCGGCAGAGACAAACCAGTTGCGCGTGATATGGATACAGTCAGGAGGCCTGGAGAGAAAGCAGTTGACGTGGTACCATGTTTGGGAGTATCGGCAATTGATGTACTAGCATTTACAGGAGTAATGGTGTTGTCTCGAAGAGTCCTATTAGAAGAAGACTTTGGCAAGTCAGAAACGTCTTCCGAACGACGAGAAGCAGCACTGGCTGTTGTTGCACCAACATTGAAGGAAGGAGGGTCAGCAGAAGAACCAGAAACAGCCGAATTGCTAGAGGAGGACTTGAAAGGCGAAGAGAGATGGGTCTCTTTCAGCTCTGGTATTTGCAAAACAGTGGTTAGTATTAGTAAAACAGGAAACCTAGGAAATCTAATGAGGAATTCTGGACAAGGTGTTGGGCTGAGCTGAGCCGTCAAATAGCCATGGAAATGAATAGCAGTTCATGAAAATCCAAGCTGATTTCATATAAAGATATTGCAACTTTGAAGGGATATTATGATAAACTGGCGTCTTAAGAGCCTTGATAGCTAGACCATTCATTAAAAGAGGCACCAGGTTACGGCCAAACGACCCAGTTATCCAGAAAAATAGCCACCACAGATTATAAACCCCATCAGGATCCCATAGACACCAAATTCCAAGTGCATCATTCATTGTTCAACTCACTTTTCGTTAGCTTCCAGGTGCTCATGGCTGCAGAGTTGGTGTTAAGTGGGATGGTGACCAGTGAATAGGACGTGTGAAGGTGAATGAAGCTAGCCGCGTGGTACCAGACGTAGGTGGGTGGGCTTGGTGTCCAGGGGGGGGTGTTGAATGAGACAAGAGGGCGGCGGGTAGAGGAAGGGCGAGGAGGGAGGATGGAGGAGGGCGGAAGGAAATGCTGACAGGATTGGAAGCCCAAGCTCATGGAGGGGGGAGGGGCAGTGAGAGAACTTTGGGGCGGGAATAGAGGAATTAGACGTCATTCGTGACTAAATATCCGAGACAACTGGCCTGTACCGAATAGACATGTAGCATAGTCTATTGATTGTACAGTGTGGTGTTCTGATGGCCCATATAAGCCCGCAATTAGGTAGTCAACCACCGTTTCCCCCACGGAAAGCGTGGGTGGCCCGCGGGAAAATAGAACGAGCAGCGGAGTGAAGGAGTGGTGGTGGAAAAGATGGCACCTAACTTCAACGTTGACATTTAGGAAGACAATTCATTCCGCAATAAAATTTCTTGAGAAAATGAAATATCGCGAGAGTCATTCTCAGGTATCATTGTGATCGTAGCAAAATATTTCGAGTGGGTGCTATTGTAAAGGACTTTATTGAGAAGCTTATCTCAGACAGCTCTTCACCATGAGAATACGAACTTTATCATTACGACAAATATCCCGAAGTCTACTCACTTGTAAAATTCTTGATAGGCATCGTCCTATGGAACAATGCTCGCATCCACTTTTAAACTATTTATTATCCCCCCAAACCTCAAACAGCTTATGAGCTGAGATCAACACCCTTCTACCTTAGGGCGCCATGCTCACCTACAAATGGTTGATGTGCGTAGACCGTAATCAGCAGAATTAGGCTCACAATACGGAAGATCAGTTACGAATTGAGACAACCACCAATAAAGCTCAATAATTTAAACTCTGAGCCAAAGCACACCATCCAACACCTACGGAATTCGACTCTAATGTGAATAGTACAGGTGAGAATAAAGTGTAAGGTCAGGATCATTCAAGCCAGACTAGGCTATCACCACACAGGATGCCCGCGATATGTTTTGTCATCATTCCATGATAGAAAGACAGTCCACCAGTGGCCTAAACTACAAAGTTACGCAATATTGAGCAGATCCTATGCCACACAGCAGGCTTTAGCTGTTAAGAGTGTAAGGACCTTTTGGAGGGAGAAAGCTTTTTTTAAGCGAATTATTGGACGAAAACATACTAACCTTCTAAAAGCTCCTGTCACCGAAGTCATCGGCTGCTGGCTAACCGAATTGGCAGGTGGTGTTCTTATTATGTGCAACTAGCTATGCGAGCAGGCCCAATCTAGGCAAAAGGGGGGTAGCAGTGGTGTGTGCAAGTTGAGGAGACTTTAAAGACATCTGTGCATGCACCAGCAGGCATGCACAAGAAGCATTCCAGCAATTCAAGAGAAGAGGCACGCGTAGAGCAACAGGCATTGTCTGGGCAGGGCTTGTTCTAGTAAACAATATGTGGTTTAGCAGGAATATGTCTCGATCCATTTTCCCAGTCAAAGCAACTAAAAGCGTCGTAATCCAATGTTTATTTCGCCCAGTCGGGTCAGCACCTTCAAACACAATGACCCACTTTTGCACGGGCAGGCTTGGGTCTCGCATATGTTTGTATGAGCCTCAGTCTAGACGGTCCAACGGTTCATGGCAAGCGTTGGTTATTGAAGAGTCTTATCTATCCATTACTTCTCCAAGTCTTCGTCCAGTTTTTCTGCCTTTCTTCGTAATTGTCATGTAGTCTTTGCCGCTTCGTTCCTAGCATCCCTTTGTCGCAGATCTTCGGGGCAAAACACACATTCCACACGTCGACTGATCTGCGGCTTGCATTCCAGCTGCAACCCGCCTACAAATCTGATATATTAACTTAACGACGAGCTAATACATTTACACCAGGCCTGGGTAGGACCTTTTTGACCACTGAATTAATTGTTTATTTATTTGTAACTTGGGCTTTTTTCATACTGTGCTACTGCTACTGCTATTGCTGTTATCAGTCTTGTTCTTATCCTCCTCATCCGTTCTCTCCTCCTTCTCCTTCTCCTCCTCCTCTTTCTCTCGTTGCTTAGCTACGGGTGCTTGTTTTTATCACGCCCGTTTGATTCTGCTACACAAATTCCAACAACTTTTTTGCCGACTGCCTTTCTCACTCACTCAACCTTCACTTGGTGGCCTTGTGGTACTCATCTTTCCATCCAATTTTTCGACCATTGACCACGACCCTTGCAATTGGCTTGTTTCTCTCATTTTCTTTTATTATTATTATTGTTATTTTTCTATTATCATTTTGATTTCCCCACCCGCTTCAATCGCCCCGTCTTTCCGTCCGCTGCTGCAACTCGCTTATCAAAATGCATGGCAACGCTGCTACAGCTGCTGAGGTCGCTGCCAGCTATGCCATGAACGAACGACGAGCTTCTACCTCATCTGCTGCCACGGATAAGCGAACGAGCCAGGCTTCTACGGCTTCTAGTAATGCATCGAAACGCTCCAAATCTCATATTGGGCCTTGGCGACTGGGAAGAACTCTTGGTCGTGGTAGTTCTGGCCGGGTCCGGCTCGCAAAACACTCTGTCACTGGCCAACTGGCAGCAGTGAAAATCGTCCCAAAGAGCGTCGTGGGCTCAGGGACGGATGCTGCTGGGCTTCCCTATGGAATTGAACGTGAAGTAGTCATTATGAAGCTTATTGAGCATCCAAACGTGATGGCTCTATACGATGTCTGGGAAAATAAGGGCGAGCTATATTTAGTTCTTGAGTATATTGAAGGTGGAGAACTTTTTGATTATTTAATTCGAAAGGGAAGACTCGATGAGAAAGAAGCTGTTCATTATTTTCGTCAAATCATCTATGGCGTTGATTATTGTCATCGTTTTAATATTTGTCACCGAGATCTTAAGCCTGAGAATTTGTTGTTGGATAAGCACAGGAATATCAAGATAGCTGATTTCGGTATGGCTGCTTTGGAAACCACTGATCGCATGCTTGAAACCTCTTGTGGTTCTCCTCATTATGCATCACCAGAAATTGTTGCTGGTGCCAATTATCATGGCGCCCCTAGTGATATCTGGTCCTGTGGAATCATTCTTTTCGCTTTGCTAACCGGTCATCTACCATTTGATGATGATAATATTAGAAAATTGTTGATGAAGGTCCAGGCTGGAAGGTTTTCCATGCCTAAGGACCTCTCCATAGAGGCCAAGGACTTAATTCATTGCATGCTGAGAATAAGGCCCGAGGACCGTATCTCAATGCCCGATATTTTGAATCATCCACTTTTAAACAAGTATCCGATGACTCCTGCACTTCGACGTCAATGGGAAAACTACAACGAGCAGGTAACCCTCAGTACAAATAATTCTATTCTGGACTCTGTCAATGACATTGACATGGAAATCGTTAAGAGTCTTCAAATTCTTTGGCATGGTGCATCTCGAGAGCAGGTCATCGAAAATCTTTTGAAACGACAACCTAACGCCGAAAAAACCTTTTATTGTCTATTACTCAAATATCGACACGATCATCGCAAAAGTATGCTGGCAAATACCAAAGTCCCGTCCGCTATCCCGGCTTCTTCTTCTACGAAATCTCTTACGCACTCTAATTCTCGAATCCTTAAGACCAAGCGGTCGGCTTCTCGCCTGGCTCCATCAACTGGACATTCTCGTTCTAATTCGCGATCTTCTATCAGGTCCGCCTCTCATAAGCGAAATGTTTCATTCGTTGCTACCAAGAAGGCTGCTGCTGCTCATGCTACAAAATCGAAAAGAACGCAATCTGTGTCATCTATTGAGCTTCCTGAAGATCTTTCACCCGAGCCCAATGATACTACGACCAGCAGTCATATTTACAACCGAGAGGATCCTGCAGTTCATCTTGGCGGTGCCCAGCTGGAAACAGAGGTGTTGGATGGACAGGCATTTGATTTCACGTCCATTTTACCTCCTCAGCCGCAAGAGGGTGCCCGTTCAGTGTCTGAACCTAATTATATTTTGCCCATGATCTTCGAGGAAGATCGATTTGCCGATGCCATCGAAGAGGAAATTGACATAAAGGTCATGAGCAGACAGCCCGAAAGATACAGAAAGCAAGGGAGCTTGCCCCCGCATCTCTCTCAGCAAGCACCGACACCCCGACCATTGCCAATACCTCAGCCAACTGTTAGTGCTAATGCAACTCCAGCAGCAGAGAGTATTGTTCCCCCACCAGCGTCTCAACAACCTCAGACGCGAACTAATAAGTCTCATACCGGCTTCACAGTGTACAGTAGGAAAGAGGGTGCTGCATATAAGCAGGTGGTCAAGAAAGCTGTTTCAAATCAGCCTGTTGAAGAAGTCAAAAGCAAGCCTGCTGTTACTTCTAAGGCAGTGAAGAAACCAGAAGCTAATGTGGAAGTCCGAAAACCCTTCAAAGACCTCACGGATTCCAATGTGCGAATTACTGCTACCATTAATGGAAAGGAAATGTCCACCAATATCCAATCTTCGTATGCAGAACAGTCTGCCAACTGGTCATCTGAGAATGTTGCTACTCCAAAGCGACGAAACAGCACAAAAGGTGCTAATTTCCTCAGAAAACTCAGTCTCAATCCCAAGAGACCTCCCCCACCACCTCCACCTGTGGCTCCCTCTAATGTGGGTGGCACACGTGTAAGCAGTGCTGAGCCGAAGCAAAGCTGGTTTATGAAACTATTTAATCCACAGCCCCCTGCCCCGAAGCGCGCAGCTCCTGCAGCACCAATTCAGTCAATACCTGTCGCTACTGAGGCAAGACGAACTGCATCAGATGGAAGAGGTGTCAAAGTAATGGAGTTTAGTATGTCACCAACACGAACTAGACATATGCTCGCGGAGATTCTCGAGGAATGGCAAAAGTATGGTATCACAAATATCGAAGAGGATAGTGCGACTTCAACCATCCGTGCCAACATTTCGTCAAGAAATGTACTGAGCATTCGATCTTCGAAATTCCGAATCAACATTCATGCTTCTGGTAATAGAACTAACGCGGTTTTCGTTCAGGAAAAAGGTAGTTCCAGCAGTTTCACCCGGTTCACCACTGCATTAGAAAACATGTTAACCCAAATCAATGTTTTAGCTGTCAACTAAAACATGTAAAGCATATTATTATGACGTTTGACGCTCAATATAACTGTAATATTTAATGACTTATTGCAATGCACGCTGATAGACCAAATACCAAGACCGAGCTAGTGTCGAATAATGTAAACGATGTACTGCAAGGCAATTATTGAAATAAAAAGGTCCGTGAATATGAAATTAGAGTCAAGTAGAGTTGAGTGCAGTTGAATGCAGTTAAATGAAGCTCAGCTGAGTGGAATCTAGAATTCCGTCACGTGATGTACTCAAAACCACCGATCCCTACATTTCACCAACGCTATTAACTGCCTCCCATACTAATCTGTCAACACAATGCCAATAGTGACAGAATTACCACCACGAGAGCCGAGTCGGCGAATCGCAGCAAAAGGCACCACTGGTACTCGAAGAAGAGGTCGTGGCCGTGGTCGAGCAGAAGCAGAAGAGCCCGATGATGAGCTGGAAGACAGCGGGGTGGAGAGCCGTAGAAATTCACCGGAATCTACAGAAGAAGGGGGGAAAAAGGCCGAAGATCAGGAAATGGGAGAAAAGTTACCGAAGTTTCCTCGAGATCAGCTTACAGGGATATATCCAGGACTGAATGATTTTGGTGATGCTTTGGAGGCTATTCCTTTGGAAGTGGTGAGGCATTTCACATTACTCAAGGAAATCGATGCAAAATGCACCACTGCAACACCAATGCTTACAAGATTGATCAAAGAGTTTCTGGCCATGCCTATGGAAGGGGAAAAGGACAAACGGGAGGAGGTTTTGGCTCAAGTGAGGGACCTGATTCGTGAACTTATGCCGTGCTTGGAAGAAAAGATGCATGTTGCTGGGGTAGCTGCTGATGCTATGGCTCAGCATATGGAGAGATTGGAATATGACTGGGAGCTGATTATTCAGCATGAGTTTCCAGAGGAATTGGTGTATGGAAATCCCGATCATCCTGGATTTGCAGAATATCCTCAGGAGGCTAAGAAGAGTGCACAGGCAGCGCGATCTGAGAGCAGACGAGAGGCAATTGCAGCGAAGAAAGCTGCTCAGGAGAAGAATACCAATGGGGCAGATAATGGTAGGTCGACACCGGCAGTTGCTGTAGGGCGTTCTGGTAAAGCCAAAGCCGGTGCCAAGACAGAGACCAAGACTCCAGCATCAGGAAACACTACGCGTAAACCTCCATCACAACCGCCTTTACAAGGAACGGGAGCTGGTACAGGAGCTGGTACAGTAGCTGTTGGACAATATCCTGTGGCAGGATATTCGGCGCAAGGCGGACTTACTGGCCATCCTTATCAATATGAAGCAGGTATGGCAGTGGTTGCTGGTGGTGGTGGTGGGCCAGTATATGCAACATCAACCGGTGCAGGAGGAGCCCAGCAAGCAGTTTACTACCAACAGCAGCGGCAAAATGGAGGACAATATCAATATGTCGGGGAGCAGCCTCCTGATTCCAAGCGAAGAAAAACTGATGGAGAAACATGGGAAGAGGAGAAGGTATCTCCGAGACAGAGCACTCCCACCGGTAACCGAAGAGCTTCCAACAAAACCAGCAGCAGAGGAGCAAGAGGAAAAGATGAAGAACCTGTTTACTGCTATTGCCAGCAGGTTTCTTATGGAGAAATGGTCGGGTGCGATGGGCCAGACTGTAAGCGTGAATGGTTTCATTTGCCGTGTATTGGCTTGAGCAGTCCTCCTAAAGGTCAATGGTTTTGTGAAGATTGTGCTGCGAAGTACAAGCGAGGTGGTACCAGACAGCGAGGTTG